>VRYO01001681.1:27168337-27275834 GCA_009812075.1 Sialia sialis | reverse complement strand
CAGGCAAGGGGATGTGCACAGGCTCCTTTGAAGAGAGTTTTAATGGCATTTGTCTACTGCATACCAAAAAAAATCAGGAGCTTCTCCCCTCCCCCTTCCCCTTCTCTACTTTGCTCACTCCGACAGAAATCAGAAACAAAATAAAAGTTGCGTTTACAGCACGGTGCCAGTGGTACAGTTATTCCACAGGGAAAACCTGATATATCCACCTATTGTCTGAGCCACCACCAAGAGCCCTTCGTCAATGAGCAAGTTACGAAAACAGGTATCCTTCCTCAGAGATTGATGTGATATTTGCGTCGGATGTTTCCTGCCATGCAGCACAGATTGTTTGTGCCGCTGCACAAGTGAGAAATGCGGCTTTCCAGCGGGGGGAAGGACTGTTGCAACACACCTTTACTGTCCTCCTCTGGAACAGCATATTCAATTCTTTTTCCACCCATCCATGCCTGCAAATACATTTCCTATAATTGCTGCTCTGTCAGATGTGCTGTAATCCGTCCCCTCCTACGTCAGCTGCATTGTTGGCACCCCCCTCAGATGTCAGGAAAACTGTAATCCTGCTCTTTGGGAGCTGTGACTCTGGCATTTCCAACTGCATTCACCCAGGCAGAGCCAGGGAGTCAGAACAAAACACCACTTTACGGACCATGAACGTAATGAGTGCCCTGGCTGTTCGGAGCTAAGTGCATTTTGCACACTGGGAGGCTGGCGTTCTGCAGGCACACACCAGACAAAGGTTCCTGTTGGAGCTGGGTGTGAGGAGCTCAGCAGAATTTTTGCGTGGCGTTGAATCATGCGTGATGCATTCTTACACACTGGATCTGCACGTGGGCTACGATGGAGGGGAAGACAATGAATGACATTTCAGAGGACAAAGGGTTAGCAAAATTCCTGCTTTGTGCACCCCAACGGATGAAACGAGTCCAGTGGAGCATGAGTGGGGGCGGTCGTGGGCTCACAGTCTGTGAGTGGGACACCAAGACAATCTATTTCGAAATGTGCTCACGTGTGTTACACTGCAGTGCCAGGGCTGAGCAAGAACCATGAACACATGGGAAATTTCTTATGTGCAATTCTTGGCACAAGCCAGCCCTGAGTTTCCAGGGAAGAAAAGTACAGGGCATATGGCATCTAAATTTATGCCATCATGGATGACAAGAAACATGGAAGAACTTTTTGGATAGGGTTGTTTGCTGACATCCTGAAAATATCTTTCACAAGACAGATACTGACAAGATAACTCAAACCAGATGGTTCTCCAGTGATGGTTTCACAAGAACTTTAAGTTTGGGGTGAAGTAAGCAGTTTGTGCTACTGGAGCAGATTGATTATGACTCCTCAAATAGGAACCCAGATGTTCCTGCTTCAGCTAGAGCTACTCTCCCCGTTATGCAGCTGATACAACCAGAGAGCACATGGCTTTGTCCTCACACTCAGCAGGACATGCTGTCTTCAACAAGGCTTCCTGTTGCACACTCTTGATAATTTTTTGAGTTGGCTCAGACTGTTTCCTATCTGTCGATACCTGTCACCTCTCACAGGATCAGTGACACAGATTCTCTTTCCCTGCTTAATTTGTGTTTTTCAGTTGGGCAGATGGCTCCCCAGTTTTGATGGCTGTATGAGGAGCAAACCCTTACAATTAATCTGCCATTGCTCATCTTGGTGGTGAAGATAGACGGGTTTCTTGGTCTAAAGAGATGACTTTTTAGAAGGTGTTCTAATTATGTGAGGATGGCAAGATCCTATTCTGTGGGTTTTTATTTTAAAGAATAACATTTCTAGATGCATAAGAGGTAGAGAGTCATATTAGGAAGAGACCTAGTTATGCAGAAATTCTCACTGCAAATAAGGGTGAGAAAGTCAGGAACTGAACTCATCTGAAAATTTTGATCAGATGCTTCCATAGGAGCTGAGATCTGTGACGTGAATTCCCTCAGTCAGCATGTTCCTACTTTGGTAAATCAAGCAGCAGGGCGTTTTGGGCTGAAAACATCTAAATTCTGTCATTTGTAATGGAAGGAGGAAGAGTGTGAAGGAGAACAAGATGGGCATAGATTTGCCGTGGGTTCCAGTGCAAAACCTCTTCTGGTGGGTCTGTGTGAGGACACCCCACCCTGCAGCTGCAGATGGCACATCCCATCAGGGGAATGGTCTGGGACTGAGGGAACTGGTGGTAAAAAGTTGTATGGTGTGCAAGGCATCCACATACATCTTTTTGCCTCACTGTGTGCCAATAAAAACTAACATGATGGCCAAACATTTCCATAGACTCATTTGTTAATAAGAGATACTAGATAAGAAAGTCAATATATTTTCATGTTCCTTCCTTTGACAGCATGAAATTATTCTGCTGGTTTGTAATATCAAAGGCAGTCCAACCTGGGATTTGAGGCTTTAGCCTGCTGGCAATATTGATAAATATTTTCTTCAGACAAAAATGTTTCTCACCTTTGAAATCAAAGGGATAAGCCATAAAGGGATATGTACTTCCTCTGTTAGCAGTAGAAGTACTTTTGGGAAAAGTGGAATGCTTTTGGGAAAGTGGAATAATCTGCCTTACAGAACATGCATTGAATTGGGTAAATACAAACTTGCAGTATAGCTGGGACAAAGTACAGGAAGAAGCAACACTCATCACCATAAGTAGGATGGGGCTGTGGTGAGAATATCTATTACTGCATCTTCACAAGACAGAAAGATATTCAGAAACCCTCTTTTTTATTCTATTTTTCTTTTTTCTTTTTTCCTTTTGTTCCTTTTTCTCTTTTTTTCTCCTGTTTTTCATGAACAGGAGCCTTGTTAAATAACACCACAGCCACATGAGCATTCACAGAAAATGTACTCATGCAGCAACATTTATGGAAAGGAAATACTCATTTGGGAATCAGAAAAAAATGCCAAGGCCAAACCTGATGGGAAATGAACAGCAAAGGCATTATCAGAGTGCAGTTCACTGGGTGATCCAGTGCCAGCCACTGAAGCCATTCACTGAGGAATTTCCAGTGATAACAAATTCTGTCTGCATCCAGCTTCATTAGTAGACAGAAAGACAACTTCTCTTGGTCACATTGTTAATGGGAAACTGTTTTCCTGGCATTAGAAGAGAGCAGAGTGGAGTTGATGTGCACTGCTGTATCATCGTGTCCTGACACAGAGGGAGCAATATTTCTGTACTGCCCCAGCAAGTATCACCAGGAAGGGCATGAAAACTTTGCAGAAGCATCACCAGCAGAGGCTGCCAGCCTTTACAGCCTCATCAGTGAATTGTTTTGCATAAAATCCATTAGTGAAGACAATAAAAAGCACAGTGAGCCATAAACCAGTCATCCTAATAAACTAAGAAAAAGGCTGGGTCCTATCCTGGAGGACTGGCAGTAACTTTCCCTCACTGGAGTAGCATGAGAGAGCTGGAGACTTGTGCTGGATGCAGAGTGTGCCTTGTTTGATAGCAAGAGCTGGTCCACTGGCCATGAGTTTAACTCTAGACACTGTCCCAGTGCAGTCCTAGCATGAGGGGGATGCTGCGCTGGTCAGCTCCTGCAGCTGTCCCACTGCTGCAATTCTGCTCAAGGTGTCCTTTCACCACCTATGTGGCTCCAGCAGGGCATTCCTACCCATGTCATGATGCTTCCTTGGAATGACAGATGTCCCCCAGAATGGACAGAAAGAAGCGGGGTAAAAAAAGCTTTAAAAGCAAGAAAATCATCAGTGACTACTGATGGATACAGACACAGGTATTCTTCTTGGGCTCCCTGCTTGCTCCAGTGCCAGTGGAATGTGTGCCTGGCTGAAGCCCTTGGGAGAGGAATAGAAACTGTCATACTAGAACAAAACAAAACAAAAAAACCCAAACAAGACCAAACAACAAAAAAACCCCAAACAAACAAACAAACAAAAACATGGAAGAAAGTTAAAAGTTAAGATTGTAGCATTTACCCTGTTTCTGTGTGTTTCAGAGCTCTATGGAATCCTGCATTTTCTCCTCCACCTCAATTGCTGATGCCATTTGCCACCAAGCTCAGCAGCAGGGACCTGCTCCAGAGGAGCCTTTCCTGGCAGCCTTGACCCTTCCCTCACTGACTGCTGTCTCATTAACTCCTGCCAAGGCCCAGCATGGGAAGCTCTGTGCACCCTGACAGCTGCTTCTCCCAGAAAAAGTCCTTGCCCTTGTCTCCAGCATCTCCTCACAGCAGGAACCTTTGCTTAGGCGTGCACGTTGCTGGAAGGGATCCTAAGCTTTCCTTCACATTTTTAAAAGCCAGGTCTGGATGTCCAGGCAGCAGCAAACCAAGTGGCCATTTGTCCCTTCCTCCATCCTACCTGGTCTTGAGGCAGTCTAAGGAGAAAGTGTTCCTCCCAGAGTTCCCAAATGGCTCATCTTTGTCTCCAGTGGCTCCCTGGACCCTGAAGTCAATTATCCTAGAAAGTCCTCGCAGCTGTTGAGTCATTCATTTGCTCTGGAGCCCAGATAGTTGGTGTGCTCCAGGTCCAAAATAGTTTAAGACAACTGCATCCTGTCCACCTTAAAGTGCCAGCAGGTTCTCGTGGATGGCCCCGAGCAGCTGCTCAGTGTTTCCATGTGCTGAGGAACAGCTGGATTTCCAAAGGGGAGCAGTGTTGCAGTGCATGATTATTTTATTTTATTCAGTTTATTGTTATAATGGTTTGTTTGTATGCAGCCCCATTTTTTTTCCCCAGTTGGTTTATCCCCAAGTTGCATCCACCTCTGAAACTACTTTATTTGGCATTCCCTGTCCCTTGTCCATCATTGTAACCTCATCCTTTTTTCCAGCACTTTCTTTGTCCGTCACTGTGACCCCGCCCTTTATTCTAGCACCTTCCTTGTCCATCATTGTAATCCTGCCTCTTGTTCCAGCACCTTCCTTGTCCATCATTGTAACCCCACCCCTTTTTCCATCAACTTCCATGTCAATCCTACCCTGGGCCCATCCCCAGTTGTTCCACCCCTTTGGAAATCCCTTATTACTTGATGCCCCATTGGCCCATGTGTCCCTTTCTCCTCCCCCTGCTCCCCTCATTGTTTTGTAACCCTGTAAAACCCTGCCCTCCACTCCTCCTCCAAGGACCCTTCATTGGTCAATTTTTTGTACCCACACCCTGATCTGCCTCCGTATTTAATCCTGAGCACGAGAATGCTTGAGGTTCTTTTTCCCTGGACTCTGCAACGTCAAGAATTTCTTTGGAGCCCGAGAAGCAGAGAAGCCTGCCTTGCCTCCTTTACCCAATCCTTGACATGAGCCACACTGAAGATCCTGGAGATCCTGAAGATCTGCTTCCAGGAAATCTCACCTGGGGCAGTTTCCCACAGCTGGCACTGTGCTGGTGAGCTCCAAGAAGCCAGCCTGGGCTCTGGTAGCCCATGTCAGAGAAAGGGCTTCTGTAACATGGATGGTTGTCTCAACTGCCTTGGAAAGGAACAACACTCTCTCTGTGTTCAGGCTTGACTGCAAATGCCCTCAGCCAGAGCTAACTGTGCCAAAACCATAATTACCTCATCTTCCTTCTTTCCCTGGAATCACAGAGAGCTGGTTTTTATAGGTGATAATAGCAGCGCAGCTGCTGCTGACATCTTCTTTGAATCCAAAGAAATCCCCTACCTGCTCTGGAATTGTATGCTAGCTGCCAGGCACGCAGGCAGTGTGTTCTGCCTGATCTGAGGGCACTGGGCTGCAGCACCATCCTGTGTTCAGAGGCAATGGAAGAAGGTGGCCATCACCACCAGAGAACAGATTGTGGTGCTGTGATCTTCAGTTCCCAAAACTGCAGCGCCTTTCTGCGTAAGCAGCCCCACGCAGGCAGCTGAGCGGTGCATCCTCATTATTCACCCTGCTAAAAAGATGAAGTGCCTGCAAAAATCTGGCAGATTTGGATAAATTCAGGTAGGCTCTGGGGACCCTCACAGAGGGGATGTGGTGAGCCTGGAGAGGGTTGCCTGCCCACCCACTGGGTTGGATGTATCTGCTCAGTGACCAGTGTTAGGTTTTGACTTCAATTAATCTATGTACAAATGAAAAATGCGCAAACAACTTTACATTATGGACACTTTTTGCCTCTTTGACTGCTGTGATCCAGCATTCTCCTCCCTTCTCTCCCATCTTTTGGATAAAGAGCGCTTATATCAAGCAGTCATGTCACCACAAAAATGTGTTTGCCAGGTCAGTAACAATAGTGATGCAAGAATCTGCAAACAGGCTGAATTTCTGCTTTAATGACTAGAGAGTTTGAACAAATAGAGGTGAAGAACACTATGAGCCTCTGCTTCCATCTCAACCCCAACATCAAAGGCTCTGCTGGCTCAAGGGACTGACATAGATGTCTTGGGGAGGAACATCCTTTTTTGCCTCTACTCCATGAAAGAGTAAGTCATGAGGAAGATTGATTCATGAATCAGGCATCCCTGACACACAATCCATGCAGATGGAGCAAACCCCTCAGTTCTAGGTTGTGTGGAGGAGGCCAGTGCAGTAAATGAGTCCCAGATGGGCACTCACAGGTCACCTGCAATAGCAGCTGAAAAAGGGCACTCTGGGTCTGTTTTGGACTGCTGCAGCTGGGTGTTCCCAATTCATGTCTGCTTGAAAGGGGCCTAATCCTGCACGGTGGAAAAATGAGTGAGCAAGTGCTCCATGAAATCATATTGTACGTTTTTTGTGGTTTTGTGATTTTTTTTTTGTTGTTGTTGTTGTTTGGGGTTTTGTTTTGGTTTTGTTTGTTTGGGTTTGGTTTTTTTTTGTCTGTCAGGATGAGTGCCACAGCGGCTCAGGGGCTCTCACTAGCAGTGGCCAGCTCCCCATTTTCAGGGTCTGGCCCCTGGGATGTGATGCACATCCCAGAGAACATCCTTACTGACTCAGCAGACCCAGCACTGACTGCTGCTTTCCCCTCCCCTGCACATGAGGCGTGTTTAATGTCTGCTTTGTGTTAAACAGTGAAAATGAACGTTTCCCTGATAATTGCTCTCAGGAAGGAGCAACATTACAGTCAAGGCATCCTGCAGGAACACCATGAGTCAAAGGAGAGGTAATTCCAGCACAATCTTGCTGTTAGCTGGTGTCCAAGCTGTGAGGCTCTTGCGTAGCTCTGAGCAGACAGAACCCAGTAGGGCTGTAATTTTGAGTCTGTCATCCTTTATTTTCCCTTTTTTGTACAAAGTTGTGCCTGGTCTGAACCCCAGGCCGGGCTTATTCCTTTGCCTGTGTTCTCAGGGGTAGAAGTACCCTTTGGATACACAGCTTGAATCGTTAGTCACAGACTTTGATCCTTCTGCTCCCATTTCCTCTGTGGCAAGAGCTCAGCCTCTTTCCTTCTGACACCACTCTGCAGGGCTCAGTCCTTTCACCACCACACTGAAGAGCATTGCAATGTTTTCAATAGCTCCTCAGGAACCCAGTGCAGATGGAGATAGCCCAAAATATTCCTGTGTGGATGTGTCAATAATAAATAATAAATCCAAACTTCGTTGGGCAATAAAATGCAGCAGGGCTGGTGCAATACTGCTGGAGGACTGGCACATGAAATGGGCAGATCTCTGCACCATGCAAACTTCACTGATGGGTTGGGCATGTCAGGTAGGTGAGGCGGGCACAAAGCCTCATGAATTTAATCTTTCTTCCAAATCAGAAACTTCCTGTGCCAAGGGTTGTGTCTCATAGGCAAAAAGTGAAGTTTGTCTTGGTTCTTTGCAAATACGACATTGACAGCTGGCATTTTCAGTGGCCAGAACTCCAAAAGCACAAGCAAAGGAGCTGGAGTCCTTTAGCAGGGGAACAGGAGGTGTCATGGTGGAGGTTCACAGGGACAGGAAGAGAGACAACAAAAATGGGTTGTAAGAGGGAAATTCTGATTAGATCCTAGAAAAAGTTCCCTTCCTGTGAGGGTGGTCACACACTGCACCAGGCTGGCCAGAGATGCTGTGTGATCTGCAGCCTTAGAGACACTCAGGGCTCAGCTGGACAAGTCCCTGAGATGTTTGAACAATGGTGGCCATGCTTTGACCAGATGTCATCCAAAGACCTGCCAGACACACTCAAGTCGTTGGTTTTATGATGCTGTGGCCAATGCCAGCCAAGTCATAGTGACTCAAGGAGGCACCCTGAGGCTGCAGACTGAGCTAAATTCTCTGCTTTATAACTCTTAAATGAGACAATGCAGAAATCCTCTCACTCACCTTGGGGACTGCAGGGAGCTGCTCTGCATCAGGGACCCTCAAGGCTGTATCTGCTCTTGCTTGTCTCTAAGCTACAACTTTATTAACACAGGGCTTCTCTTCTGGCTGAGAGCTTATCCACAAGAAACAGAGCTCCAATCAGCCATGGAACACCCAGCTCCTGCTCAGCAGCTGACATTGCAGGGGGAAGTCACAAAGCCATTGGAGCCCAGCAGCAGCACTTTGTGGTCAGGGCACAGAGCTGTGGGAAGCCTGTCTGCCTCTCTCAGAGCCAGCATGGAAGCGACATGTCCGACCACACAAGGAAGCCTCAGCTCACGGGTCATGCTCTTGTTCGCTCCTGGCTATTTGAAGAGCCTGTGGAAAGTGGAACATTTCCAGCACGAGGGATTTGGGAGTAACCCACCCCCCAAGGCACAGAGACACAGTCAGGATGGGGCAGAGGAGGCTGGGGATGGGAGTTCCCCCTGGAAGAGTGAAGCAGTGGGATCTGCATCACCCACATCCTGTGCCACAGCCCTCACCTCCAGCTACACCTGCAGCAGGAGGGGGACAGACCCCTGGGGCTTTGCTGAGGAGCAGACAAGGGGCTCCATGCCATGCCAAACCCTCTGCTCTGTTTTACTGCCACAAGAACAAACCAATGGGCACCTCCAGAAGGAAGGAGACAGCAGTGCCTGACACACCTGAAACACAGAGCAAATGAGAGAGGGAGGTGAGCAGGATTTATGGCTGTGACCTTGGGGCTTTCAGCACATCTTGCTCTATACAAGGGGCAGTTTTCTTTGACAGTGTTGCAACACTGCAATAACCTCCTGCGCTCAGTGGCAGAGGGAGGGGCATGCTCGTGTGCTTCAAAATAAGATTCAGCACTAAACTAGTGAGAATGATCCATTTAAAAAAAGAAAGTAGATGAAAAGCATTCATGTAAGAATACATTTTCACAGAAAATTTCTGCTCTCAGGTCAGTGTATTTGCCCAGCACAGAAACAACATTGCTCACACAACTCAGGAGGAAATCTGACCAGCAGCACAGGCTGCCTGGGTGGGGAGATATTTTTGTCCTATGGCCCAAAAGAGGAACAAACAATACCGAGAGGGAGCATAGGTGAAAGGCAAGCTGAAGGAAGCCAGCTCTGGGGCAGTGTGGGGAAGATGGACCAGCTGCTCAACAGGTGAAAGCAAGACCATAAGGAGCAGTGTGGAGAGGTGGGAGTGGAGAGTGGGAGCAGGAGGCAGAGATGAAAAGAATTGCAGAAGAGATGAGGCTGTGGTGCTACCGTGAGGAGAGGAAGGAAGGGAAGCTAGTGGGATGGCTGGGGAGGGAAGGGCAGCCCCACAGGCAGGGAGGGCACTGGTACTGCTGGGTGTTCCAGGGGACCTGCTGTGCCCAGAACAGGGTGAGGGAAGATGCACAGGGAAGGCAGGTGCCAGTGCAGGGCTTCCAGAGTGATGGGAAACATCCTGACATCCCTGAAAGGTGCTGGGCCCTGTGATGGTGGGAACAAACAGCCCTTTCAGGGACCTTACAGTAAACAGGAAGAAGAAGATAAAGCTGCAGCCAGAGAGGCCGCTTCGTTTCAAGGGAGATTTCCTCTGTGTTTGAGACACCAGGGCGTGCTTGCAGCTAGGCAGCCAGTCCTGAGGGATGGAGGGGAGATCCTGCTGGGATCCTGTGCCAGAGAGCAGCACATAGAGTGGTGTGGAGGAGTGTGTCTGTATATCACACTGTCACTTTCTCCATCCTCAGGTCCTACTGCCACAGCCCTCCATCGTCTCAACCCTCTTCAGCATTTTGAGATCAGCTTCACACACCTCAGCTACCAACAGAGATTTCCTTGTCATGGGCACTTCCAGGGAGCCACCATCCCACTGTGGTGGCAGTGCCACTCACACCTTGGGATGGCTTCCTCTGCTTGCACAACTCCCATCCCATCCCATCCCATCCCACTTTATTCAATCTCATTCTCAGGATGGGGACAGCAGGAAGAGTTGGCAGTACACAAGCAGCAGCAATGCCAAGGAGATGACAGAAGACACAAATTGAAGGTGCACCAAGAAAGTGTGAACAGATTGGGATGCAAGTGCCTGATCCCAGAAATAACATCTCTGTCCAGTCACATCTCCACCCTGTGTCCCAGTGCATGGAGCCAGGTTAAGAGTGGCAAATTATGCCACAGGGAAATTACAGTAATTTCACAACTATAAGGTACACCAGATTATAAGGCGCACTTCCAGGTTGCCGGCAAATTTCCGAATTTTGTCCATAAATAAGGCACACTGGACTATAAGACGCACTTTTTTTTTTGCAGCGAGGATCCACGCGCAACAAAGTAATGAATTAGTAACGGAAGTGCACGATCGTGGGGTTTACTGGCAGGTGCTCAATTTGCAAACATTTTTCATGGATCAGCGCAGCCTTTAAACGCAGCCCCAGGCGCCCTCCCTGTGCTGTGGGCCCCGGCACTCCTGCCTGGCGCCGGCTGCCATGGCTCTCGCGGCTCGCACTTTCGGGTTGGCAAATTTCCGAACTTTGTCCGTATATAAGGTGCACCGGACTTTAAGATGCATTTCTGGTTTTCAGTCAAAATTTTAGTCAAAAGGGTGCGCCTTGTAGTCATGAAATTACTGTACGCTTTAAATGCTTTTGAAGAACTGGCAGGGCCTTTCCCTGAGTTCCCATGCAGGTTTGCTGTGTGAGGCTGACAGGGAGGGCTGCTGTCCGCAGTCTGTCCTCAGCAGGCAGGGCTGCGGTGCCTTCCTACCCCAGGGTGTAACCCGAGCCCATGTGGGCAGGAGAAGTCCTTGCCTGGCTGTGCTGCTCTCTCCCCCGCTGGCAGCAGGCACAGATAGCACAGGGGAAGTGTTGGTTTTCCAGCATGGATTATTTTTGTAAGGATTCCTATCCCTTGTGAGTCACTGGAGGTTTTTCCGCTGACTGTAAGGAATGAAATCCGTATCACTGAGATATTCAAAAAATCTGTGCAGTGGTCAGGAATGCTGCTTTATCAGCTCTTAGGACACAATTTGGTTATGGACAAGTTTGATTGGAGTGAGGATAGAGATAATTGCAATTTAAAGGCCACATCTTCAAGTGAAACACAACCGATTTCTTTGTCTGAAAAATCCATAGTATCCCAAAAAAAAGTGCTAATTTGGTGTATGTTCAGCCCTCCTTTTGTCTAGGAGCAATTGAAGCTGGGTTTCAGTGCTGGATGGCCACAATCTTACCCTGGGCATGGAGGAGCTTTGCCCTTTCCCAGACATGAGCTACAGCACCGTGGGCAGCAGGGTTTGGGAGGACAGCATCCCTTCTCTCAGATTCCCAGATGTCAGCAGTGCAGCACTTCCATCCCACACTGCCAGAACGGCAGGTCAAGATACTCTCAAATAGACACCAAGTCAAAGCAAAGTTCAGGGTTTTACAGACCAGCAGTGTGTGTCCAGCTGAAGAAATTCTCTGGGTGGCTACTGCACAGCTTTAAAATAGCCAGTCTAGGGAAAAGGGCTGCATTTACCTACAAATACCCATTTTCCTGCAAAGAGAGTGCTTTTTCAGGGCTTTCTTGGAAGGAGTCCTCCAGCCTGCTCATTGCAACCATTACATGGGAAGGATTTTCAAAACACACTAATGTGCAGCAAGATGGAGACACTAAGTGCTGGTATAGACATTCTAGAGAAGGTCAAAACCCTGTTTAACTTCCATTAATGTCACTCCAGTCCCTTTTGATAGTACTGAATTGAAAAAAAGGAAAAAAAAGATAAAAACAATCTTAAAAGCCTTTCAAAAGCACCATATTCCTAAGGACATTTGCTTTATAGTGGCTTTAACGGGAAGGTAAGTGTGAAAGAACAAATATTTCTTCACTGATTCCCAAATCACAGGCTGGGGCTGGAGATGAGTGTGATTCAGTGCTTGTTGGACACTGATACCAGCTGAGTGATGAGATGGTCAGTGGGGAGCAGGGGGGTGGGAGATGTCCCCTGGTCCCTCTGCACTCCAGGTAAGCAGACAGAAAACTGAGACCCATATTTCATAGCAAATCAAAATCTTGGAGACAAAGGCCACAAGATTCTGTCCAGAAGGAAGAGAAGCAGGCAGCCACAAGCTCAGAGAGACCACAACTGCTTTCTGCAATGCCTAAATGTCACAGGGTGCTTAAAATACTTGATCAGCCTTGTCCAGCCAGCCTGGCTCTGGCAATAAACACACTGTTCTGCTTTTTAATGTGTTTCCCTCAAACGATGCTCTAGCAACCAACTGTGTTCAAAAAAGCCCAGCAGTTGCAGCTCAAGATTTATTTTAACTTTGCAGAAAAACAAAACCTCTGAATCAAAACAAAAAGAGCCAGAAGGGACTGTGGGAAACTTTTTCCTAGATAAACGTGAAGTTGGATTGTTTTGCTCTTTCTACCCTGCCAGGGCTGTCGGGATGCCACCAGGAGAGGATGGAGGATGTGTGGTCTAATGACTAACAGGGCCAGAGGAGTCTGAGCCCAGACATTACCAACCAGCAGAAGCACCTCAGGCAAATCGCTAATTGCCTGTGACTTATTCCCATTTATCCGGGGGGCAGCAGCTCACTCCCGGGAATGCGGTGAGCATTTAATCAATTAGGGCTTGATTGCTGCTTTGAAATCCTGGCTTCCAAAACATGCCGGGGGGGGGGAATGGCAGAAAGTCCTTTTAATACTCCCAGCAGCATGGACCACGCCGTGTTTGCACACACGGATCAGACTCCCCCCAAGCCTGGTCCTCTCTGCCCATCTGGGTGACCTGCTGAGATCATGGCTGTGCTGTCCATCACCATCTGGAGCTGTGAGAGGTGGATCACGGACAAACTGAGCACAGGCAGCCAGAGAGCTGTGGCAGTCATGACCCTGATGGGAGAAAACAGCCAGTTTGTGACTCCATCCCCGAGGGTGGCACTGGGGGACATGGCTGGGCTCCTGGGAGCAAGGAAGGGGCTTGCCTTGGAAATGGAGAGAGGTGGGGATGAGATGGAGACAGAGATGGAAATACTGGAGATGGAGATGAAGATGGAGATGATGGGGATGGAGATTGGAGATAGATAGAGACAGAGATGAAGATACTGGAGATGAAAATGGAGATGGAGATGGAGGTAGAAGATGGAGATGATGGAGATGGAGATGAAATGGAGCAGGCTGACTGTGACCAGTGGAAATGTCAGTCCCTTTCACTCAAGCCTGTCTCCACTCTGCAGACAGTTTCTGCCAAAACTCATCCTGATGAAGAACCAGAGGCAGACAGGGACCCCATCCCCTCAGCTCCCCACTGGACGACCCTCAGGGACCCTGGCTGCCATCCCAGTCCCAGAGGAGTGACAGCATGCCCCCTGCACTGCTCCTGGGACAGGACACAGTGCAGCCAGCAGCAGCCACAGGGCTGAAATGGGGTCCATCAGCTCTGTGGAAGGAAGCCAAAGGAAATTTTTTTAGGCGTCTCAGTTGAGAAGGAGGTTAACTTTTTTTTACTAGATAAGGCATTTTCCATCTAAATAGGACATTTCAAAATGTCCCATTCTCAAAAAAAGCCTTTCTAGGAAGGGTGAGCAAAACAAAGTGTCAGCAGCCATTGGTCTGAGCCCCTCCTGCCTCTGTTTTGACCCCTCCCAGCCTCACTTCTCTCTTCAACTTTTTTTCAGGGAAGAAAGAAAAAAATGTTGAAATTGGAAAGCTGCCAGCAGGACTGAAATGTCATTTTCCAGCAGCCTTGGTGGCCACTCCAAACCCCAGTGCAGGGGATGGTGTGACCCATGGGGACAGTCCTGTGACACCAAGAGGCTTGGAGGTGACTCCAAGTGGGACTTGGGAGTGACACCAGGGGCACTGGGAGTGCTCTGGGGCCACCCTCCTCTTCCACTGGGGGCTGCTCACTCTCAAGGTGTTGGAAGAGAGTTGATGGCTGCAGGGTCTCCAGATCCTGTTTCTCCCCTAGCTTTGTGCCATTTGCTGTTGAAATCAGTGACCTTGGCTAGGGTTCATCTGTGTGACTGTCACCACCTCCAGAGCTGGCCCCCAAGTGCCTGACCTTGGGCAGTGTCATTTTGGAAAGTGCCCAAGGGAAAGGACCTCTCTGTCTACTACAAGATGTCCTGTGTGACATTTTACCAGAGGACACAGCCAGGTTCAGAGCCTGTGCTGGTGACTCAGACACCCAATCCCCATGGCTGAAGCTCTCACTGTGCTCTGCATTGAAGTGAGGAGCTGGTGACACAAGGTGACGGAAGTCTCCAGGCCTGACAGCATCCATGTTTCACCTCACAGGGCTGGGGTTGGTGTAAATCCACCTTCTCCAGGAAGCTGTTGAGCCAGGGGAAGTTGTGCCTGCTGAGAGCAGGGATAAATCCTGGCTCCTTGCAGACACGGTGAGGAGATGTTGTGGATCCCCGGTGAAGCCAACACCCTGATGCTGCTGGAGATTTATGGCAGTGACAACTCTTAGTCTGCCAGGAGGTGCCAGATCTGTGTGTGCACCTTTGAAACACCATAAATACCATTCTCCACCTTTGCAGGGCAAGATGCACGAGCACAACAACTTCCTCTGCTGCAGTGCTGTGTTTGTGCCAGCCCTTGCTCCTGCTGACATTTGCCAAAAAAGCCCTGTGAGACACCCTGGGGGCTCAGCTATGGCAGGGAGAGTCCCTGGTTGTTCCATCAGCTCAGCTCTCAGTCTGTGCCAGTGCAGGAGCAGCGAGAAGATGCTCCAGGTCTCATGGAGAAGCACAGAGCAAGGAAACACCACTGATTCATGTTTCCTAATAAATGGCATTGCCACACGACTGAAAAAAGGGGAAGTGGAACCATGTAGAGGCTGTCTCAATACCTTCTCCCCATCTTTCCTCTTCCCCCACTCTCTCTAGCTCATCCTAGGTTCTGTCTGTTGGGATTCACATATTTCTCCCTCTTGCCAGGTTGTTTGTGGTGGGTGTTTTAGGGTGGATTTCACTCCTTGAGAGCTTTGGGTTCAGAGCTGCTTTCTCCAAATCACTCTCTACTCCAGCAGCCAAACCAGGATCCCTTCACAGCCAGGATCAGCACCAGGACCTGCCAGATGGAATCCCTACTGTGACCATTTTGTGTCATTCCCCCTCCTTCAAGAGATCCATGTCTTGCCAGATCGCAGTATCCTGGCCTTGGGGTGCTGGGGGATACCCAGCTGCACCATCCAGGGGAGAGGCACAGCTCCTGTGTGAGTGTGGAGGTATCTGGATTGCCTGGAAAACAGCTGGGAGGTTGAAATGAACCCACAGGAGCTCAGAGGTCTGCAGAGGTCACTCTGTGCAGTGCCCCACAGCTTTGTGTCCATGCTCGTGCACTCTGGGATGCTCACCAGGCTGCAGTGAGACTGAACTAAAACACATTTAGGAGCCTTTGAGGGTGCCACCCTACAGCAGAATCACAGTCTGTGGCGTGAGGAAGCCCAAGTCCTGGCTTGTCATCCTCCTGTGCACAGAGCAGACAACAGAGGTTTGAAAGAGCAGTGATGACAAACTCCAGGGCAGTGAACGATGTTATTTTCCATCAGGAAAGGTACTGCCAGCCTGCTAACCAGGACAGAGGACATTTGCCACCCACAGTGCCACCCATGGGGCTGCAGGCATCCTCTCCCAGCTGGAAATGAAAGCCACATCCTGCCCCCTTGGATAACCCACCTGGGATGGGCCAAGCCCCACTGTGATCCCACCTGGGGATTCTGCCTCTCTGGGAAGAGATTGTGTTCCCACAGTGCCCAAGTCAGCAGCGCAAAGCCACGCCTCAGGGAACATGAATAATTTAGGAATAAACTGGAGGCTCTATTGTGTTCTGAGCAGGCTGTTGTATTCACTTGTCATGGCAATGTCTGAGCCCCTTCCGGCAATGCACTCGCCTGCCTGATGGATGTTTGGCAATTCTCTTGTGCTGTCCCCAAAAAGAGGAGGGACAGCCTGCACAATTGCTTGGGCAGCAGGAGAGACTTGCTTGGGTGCTGGAGACCTGTCTCAAGTAATGAGATTGACATAAACCAGGCATTTAGAGTAGGGTCTAAACCCCTGATAGTCACCAGCAGGCACCCATGGTCCACTGAAAGCTTAGAAAGCAAACCCTTGAAGAAAGAAGGACTGCCAATTAATTTTGGAATCTCTCTGCAATCTGAGATTCGTTGAATCCACTGGGACCAATTTGTCCTGTTCAGTTTTCCTCAGTGGTTCCTGGAACTGGTCTGGGAGAGCTTTTCCTGGAGAGGCCTGTGTGCCAGCACCCTGTCCCAGAGTGCACATGTGACTGAATTCTTCAGTTTTGGTTGAGGCACCCAGGAGCAGACACTGTGCTCTAAATTCACAGCTGTCACCAGCACCAGATGGATTTTCTGTGAGAACTCAGGGTGTGGTGAAAATGTTGATGGTCATCTCGTGTTGCGGGCAAAGGGGTAATGACACACAGCACAGTTCAGGAGCAAGAACACATGAACACACGGGGATTAAGAGGGAGATTTCCTCACTTTCCTGTCAGCTAAACTGAGGGGCTGCACCTCCTACGGGAAGCGTTTAACAGGGAAGGAAAGAGGGATTGAAATCCAATTCAGTCTGCGTTCAGCTCTTTTTGTGAAACCAGCACACTGAGAGATCCCTTCTTCTTGAGATGGGGGGACCCGAAGCTGGCTGTTTTACAGGAGCACACAGCACGTGGCACAGCCTCTCCATCAGCTGGATGAGGGGAACAGCTTAGTCACAGTGAGGGGAACCACTCACGGCGAGATGAAACCTTCACCTCCTGTTACAACAGAGGAGTTGTTGTTTCTAACTTGCCCACCACTTATGTCACCGCTTGTGAGCAGGCAGCTCTCCCCCACTTCCCAGCAAACTCTCAGTGTCACTGAGTCACCCCATTGATGTTCCTGCAGGGAGGTGCCCAAAAAATTAATATCTCATGGGGAATGTGGAAAATACCTTGAGCAGTCACTGCAGTGGAAAGGGAGAGCACTTGGATGGGGGATGATATCTGGGGCGTGCTGCAGCCTCTTACTCAAACTGCAGCTCATCATGAGAAGCAGAAAAATCCTCCAGAGTGGCTCAGTGGCCATGAGGCAAATGCCTTTCATCAGAGGGCAGCTGAAAATTCTCCCAAAATCAAAGCAGATTCACGTTGATGGCAGTGGGATTTTATTCAGGAGTCTGGGATTAGGTTTGCAGAGGGGCTCAGGTGTTCCTTCTGTGCAGCAGCTGAGGGTGAGACCATCCTGTCAAAGTCTTGCTGGCAGCAGCACCCTTGTATCCAAAGGGATTGAAATCATCGTTTGGCTTGTGTGTGACTGTCAGGAGAGATGATCTCACTCCCTCCTGCTGGAGCTGTGCCTCTTGACATAGATAAATTAAGTATTGATGCAAGTATTGATTACTGTTGTGCTATGCATTGGAAAACTTAACCTCATCCTTTCATGGATGTTTTTTCCATCTCACTGTAATTAGGTGGATCCTCTTCCCACTGGGGAGGTGAGCGTGGTTTTTTTTCACTGTGTCCTGTGAGTCTAGCCCAGTGCTGGTGGGCAGGGCAGGAGGAGATGTCCCCGTGAGACAGCAGTGCCAGGACAAGCTGTGGCTGGCAGTGACAGCAGTGCCACCAGCAGAGCCCACACCTGAGAGCTGTAGCTGCTGACCTGCGTTTAGAGGCTCTGTCTGAAAAAAGCAGTGTGTGGCTGGGACTGGGAAGGCCTCAAGGAAGATGTTTTTAAGGAGAAGATGTGCTCTGCAGGCACCTTTTGAAAACACCTCAATGCTTCTACATTTTGGAAGCTGTTTATCAGCAGGATGAAAACAAAGTAGAGCCAAAGAATCCTACAAATACTAAAATTCCCAAACTAGAGAAGAACAAAACCGTTCTTTCCACTCTGTGGTTCAATCTATGTAATTTTCAGATTTTGCACCAAAACACAAGGGTGATACAGGTCTTACAGCAGAGAGACATTTTCAGTAGAAAATGAGTAGTTTCAGTTAAAGTAACATACAAATACAATGGTTTCATTTCTGTGAGGCAAAGTTAAAAGCAAAAGTATTTTCAGTAGGAATAGCTGATGGATCTCATGAGCAGAAGTAGCTTTTCCAATGAGACTGCTGGCAAGGTACAGCTGTGCTGGAGGTGAATCTGCCTGGGCCACTCCCAAAGCATAACAAAGCATAACCTGCCCTGTGCTTCTGACCTGGGGCCATTGATAATCTCTGGGCTTTTTGGGATAAGTCATGGGGCTGTGTCCCTGTGCTATTCACTGGAACAGGGTGCATTGCTTCAGAAACAGGAAGGGAAGAATAAGTCAGACAAGAGCTATTAGATGTTATTCCCAACACAGAAAACAAAACTGAAATAGGGCAGGTTTTTGTAACATCATGTAAGCTAAAGCTCATCTGTCTGTCAATAAAGTTATCCCTGAGTAATTGCTGGCACCAAGGGAGCCAGACCAAACATTTTACGGTTTATCAGCTCTCTGTAGGGCGAATATTTGCACATGGCAGAGCTTTTTTCTTTCCTTTTTTTTTTTTAACCTTTCCCGAAATCAACTGAGAAGTGCATGATTTCTCACTGGAAACGTCACTGGTTTCTGCAACTGTGCCAGAATCAATAGATTCCAGCAAGGCCTTTGATGTGGAGATGGATTAGTGAAGCAAACTCACCGCAGTCTGTTTTTAATGCTTTCGGTGTGTGCGCTCTCACAGGAGAAGAGTGGAGAGAGGGAGATGAAACAAGAACACAAAATGCATTTTACGTGACACTATCCCACCCAGAAGCAGAGAAGCACTTAGAGCTCCCAGTTCCTTTCTGGATGGTGCTCCTGTCAACAGCTTAAAGCAACATTGCCTAAAGTGGCATTTATCTTTGGGGCTCTCTATCAGATTCCTTTCTGATTTTGCTACAAGCACTCTCCTCTCTGTTTATGCCATACATGGTTAAAGAGAATCTTTGCTGCTTCTCCACAGGTTACAGCAAGGTCAGGACTGAGCACTCTACACCCTTTTGCATCCTGAATATTGGGCACTTCATCCCAAAGGCTCTGTCTCAGAGGTGGAAGTGCACCAGCAAGGATGCCTTCTCTCCAGGTCACCCTGGTGCACAAAACCCAGCAGCCACATGGCATGGGAGGAAGCTTCTTTCTGCTTGAGGTTTAGGTTCAAAGCTTGGTGAGAAGGGATTTATCCTTGTCCAGGGAGTTCTGAGGAAGCCTAAACAACCAGACCCTGGGGTGACCAGGGTGGTGGTCCCAGCTGTGACCAGGGGCCACACAAGGTGCCATTGGCAACTCACAGCCAGTGCAGCTCAAATTCCCTGAGCTCTGCAGGTTTGTCTTGTTTGCTGGACACTTTGAGAATCCCATAGTTCCTTACACATGATTAATATGCAGTGCATTAAAATCAGAAGGCAAATCTCTGCTGCCTTCGGCTCATCACTTGGTGAGTGTTGGCTTACCTAAGGTGGCAGAGGGAGGTGTTGTCATTTAGGTGCTCAATAATTTATTTGCTCCTGCCCATCAGACAAAAATTAGGGCCTTGGTGAGCACCATCAACCATTTCCTTTCCTGGTATTTCCTCCAGGTTGCTCCAAACGTATCCAACCCAGCCACAAGCGCTTCCAGGGATAGGGCATCCACAAATTCTCTGGGTAACCTGTTCCAGTGCCTCACCATCCTCTCAGTAAAAATTTCTTCCCAATATCTCATCTCACCTCATTCTTTTAGTTTAAAGTCATTGTTCCTTGGTCCTATCACTACAAGCCCTTTTGAACAGTCCCTCTCAAATTCTCTTGTAGCCCCATTAGGCACTGCAAAGTTGCAATCAGGGCACCCCAAAGTCTTCCCTTTTCCCAGATTTGCAACCCCAGCTCTCTCAGCCTTTCCTCATAGGAGAGCTCCTCCATCCCTCTGATCATCCTCATGTTCAACAGGTCCTTCCTGTGCTCAGGACTCCAGAGCTGGATGCAGGTGGAGTCTCCTGAGAGTAGAAGTGCAGAAATTAGAGTTATGATCCTCCAGCTGCGGAGACAGAGGAACAACCTGTATTGAAAATGATCTGAAGAAAGAAATTAGGAGAAAAGGAAAGCATGGTGCATGGTCAAAAGCCTGCTTGTTCCTCAGCCCTCAGCTTCTCCAGCTCCTTGAGGGGTCGTGAGAGCTTGATTGATTCCTCCAGCTGCAGGCAAGGAGGTGACCAGGAAAATTGTAAATAACCCTGACTCCAGTTGCTGGGCAATCGTGGTTTTGTTCCTCGTGAAGTTCAGGACTGACAAACAGAGGCTCCTTTGCTGTTTATGGCACACAAACAGCTGTTTGAGAAAAAAAACGTGTCTGCATCAGTCTGTCACAAAAGTCTTACCTACATTTTCAGGAATTTCTGCTGGTAGAATCCCTTCTGTTCCACAGCTGTCTGAGCCAGGGTGAGTGCAAACTCACACCCCCCTATTCCATACAGATGCCCATAAATCTAATACAGAAGGCAAAATTTACACCAGGATAACCGCATTAACGTCAATTAATCCACTTCTTAATTCCACCTGTGCACCCAGGAGAAAAATCAAGACCTGTACTGTGTATTTTATCATGTCATGGTTTTGTAACACTGGAGAAGATTAATAAACAGTAAAACAAGGAGAGAGGCTGTGAATAACTTCATGGATAAATGGTTACATTCTGGGCTGGTTATCGTGGTGTGAGGAAGAGAGGCAGCATTACCATTGGTGACACATCTCCAGTGCTGATCTGACACACATTTTGCATTCACTCCAAGGCAAGAATGAGAAAAAGAGGCTGGAGCCATTGGCCAAACAGCAAATGAGCTCAGACACCCCTGCTCCATGCCCAGTTGCAGAGGATAACATTTCCAACAATTCCAGTTACTCACTCCTGTGCAGTAGGCTCCAAAATAGTAAAGAATCACAGAATCATTGAGGTTGGAAAAGATCTCTGAGATCATTGAGTCCAACCTCTGATCAATCACCACCTTGTCAGCTAACCCACAGCACGAAGTGCCACATCAGTCATTCCTTGAACACTTCCAGGGATCAAAGCCGTTGAAACCTGGCAGTGGGTAGTTGAGAGGCACTAACAGAATGGGATGACTTATTTTACATTTAACAATTAGCTATTAATCCACACATGTCTTGGGGAGGAATGGCAGCCTTTCTGCTACGTGAGCCATCTCACAGGGATTTTCTCAGCTCTTTGAATCATCTCTGTGCACATTGGTGGGTGTTCAGTAGTGCAGAGTGGGATGCACACTGAGACACGTCTTCTTTGAACACAGGGTCACTTCTGGAGGAGCTGCCTTTTTTTAATCCTTCTCTGACCACAGAAGACATTTAAGGGCTGTGAGAACTTCCTCTGCTACTCATGTGCCTAGTGAGGACACACTTCTGAAATAACAATGGCAGGGGAGAAATGCCCCTGCCAACAGCCTTACCCCACAACACTCCCTCTCCTGCCCCACTTTTTGGGGGCACTGATTTTGCTGCTTCATCCTCCAGAAAAGCCAAGGCAGTGTTTTACTGCCAAGCCCTGTGGGTGCACGAGTGCTTGAGCAGAGCTAAAGGTTTTATTTTTCTGGATGGGAAACTCAGAATAGGATGGGTGCAAAAGCTGCTCATCCACGTGTAGCTCGAGGCTTCTGAGGATGGAGAGCAGTGGGAATCAGTAAAGAGAACAGAGGGATGAATGCACAGGTCTATGCTCCCTGGAAATCCCCTGGCTGACAGGACAGCCTGCCTAGGGAAGAGTTAAAAGCAGAGCTTTGGAAAGTTTGGCCAGATGACTTCCTGATGGAGTTTATACAAGTATAGTGTGCGCAAGGACGTGTGTGCCTACGTGCCACTTCTCCCGGAGCAACCAGAGCCGAGCAGAGGGAGGAAAAAAAAGAATAAAAGCATCACAGATGGGTCCAGGCTGAAAACAACCATCTGATGAATGTGCAGGGTCATCACACTCCTCCCATTACAAACCAGACAAATCTGTGTGACGCCTGCTCTGCTATGTATCCCCCTTGCCACAGAACAGGAGGGCAGGGGCAGGGGTGAGGCAGGGCAGGGAGGAGACAGAAGAGGACATGGGCAGGAGGAATTGACAGGATCCCAAAGCAGCTGCCACTCACTCAGCTCTCAGGACATTCCCAGCAGCCAGGGAAATAGTGCAGTGTGCACTCAGTGCCAGGGTGATGCAGGGGTGACGCAGAGCTGATGCCAGGGAGATTCCAGGGAGGCACTGGCACGATGCCGGGGTGATGTTTGCAGGCAGGAGGTGTGATGGAATGCAGCTCCATACCTACACACGTTGGTCTCATAAGACCTCTCCTGGATAGAGATATCAGTGAAATACTAACACAAGCTTGTTGGCATGCATTGTACAAAGCTGGGCAGGACTTTGGTACTCAAACTATCCCCTGCTCCTGTGCTGCCTGCATGGAAAACCTTAGGGTCACCTTAATTCGCTCACATGCATGTCCTGCTGTGCAGCTGTGACAGCCAGAGCTGCTGATCCTGAGGGGAATGGGCTTGCTCAGGTGCAGGAGCTGCTCAATTCCCACTGCTGTGTGGGAGCTCTCACAAGACAAAGTGGGGACAAATCAAGGATTGTACAGAGCAGCCCGCTTGATCTTCTGTAGGCAGATCAGTAAGAAGGCAAGCTCCACATTACTCTCATTTAGCAATAAATCAACCTTCCTCTCAATTACAGAGCACATTTGCCTCCCCCTGCTCCTTCAGAGCAGGGTGACAGGGCACCATGTACAAAAGGATTAAGCAGCAGTCCCTTTAGGGATGCTTAGTCAGTGAACCCGTGCTTCTCATTACATACTTCCAACCTGCTGTCATTTGATAATCTTGGGGAAGGGTTTGCAAGTTTGTGCTGCCTCAGAAATTCCTGCTTGTTCACTGCAGCTGCACTCAGAGGGGATCCTCTGAGCACAGCAAGACCCACAGCTAATTGCATCAGGAGGTCAGGAGGAAGGTCTGCTAAACTGCTCCTGGTACAAACCCCACCTGCATTCTCAGAGTCCAGCCAGGTTGCTTACAGAGCCATCACCAGCTCTGAAAAGTAAAAAGCTGCAGATAGAATTTGCACAAGGCAGAGCAGCAAAACATTTAAAAAAAAAAACCAGGAAAGCATTCTTCCCAATAGTTGAGCTGACTTTGGAAAGCAAGATTTAGAAATATTAGAAATTGGCTATATATATATATATATACACACACACACACACACATATATACGTATGTGTATATATATATATATATGTGTATATATATAAAAGGATTTTACTCATTGATTTATTTTAGCTCAAAATGCTAACACTGAATATTATCATTTGATCCCACAGATTCCAAAAGTCATGTTATTTTATTTACCTGGTCCCCTTGTTTGTGTTTTTTTTTTTTTAAATTACGTAAGTCCAAAAACTTACCTTTGTCTAGAGCAACAACAGATCCTAAACTCTTGAGTGCAGTTCTCTGGAAGGTAGTTTTGAATTTTGACTTACTATGTTGATTTTGTGGGTATTCCCGTATTTACATTTCTATCAAAGATCTCTCTCATTTCCATCTTGCCCAAAGCAAAATAAACCTGTTGTGTGACAATGCACAAGTCAGGTGGGGAAATTAGGAGGAATGTATTTTACATTTTGCAGGTCCCACCTGCAAAGGGAGCCTACAGATAAAGGGATAGTTCTGACAAGGGCGTGAGGAATGACTTCGAACTGAAACTCTGTTTAGATTCAGTATTAGGAAGAAATTCTTTGCTGTGAGGGTAGTGAGGCACTGGGAAAGGTTGCCCTGGAAGTTGTGGATGCCCCATCCCTGGAATTGTTCAAGGCCAGGTTGGACAGGGCTTGGAGCAGCCTGGGATAGTGGAAGGTGTCCCTGCCTACGAGAGGAGAGTTGGAACTGGGTGACCTTTAGGATCCCTTCCAACCCAAGCCATTCTATGATTCTGTGATTCTTCTCTGCTTCTTTGCTCTGGTAGCAAGAAGCCTGCAAAAGATGAGGTCAGGGAATGCAGTGGCAGCAGCAGATTCAGAGTTTTATTTTTTACCGCTTTGCATTTCACCTTCTCTGCAGATTAGCACAGGCTCAAGCCTGGCTGAGTAGTACCAGGATGAAGCCAGAAAGTGGAAAAGGAGTGATTTCATCTCAGTGCAGGCATTTCACACTGGATTGTCTCCCACTTGAGCTGACGTGTTAAACAGAGCTGTTTACCAGCCTGTGGTAAACTCCATTTAGCCTGGGTACACAGCCTGCGTCCCTGCTCCTGGGTGGCTGCCTGAACCCAGTCTGAGAGCACAGAGCAGGGTTCACACTCCCCACCTGAGTGACAGACATCTGATGCCAGCCACTACACAAGTGCCCCTGTTTGGGTGGCAAGGACAGGCAGCATGAAACCACGTGGGGATTCATACCAGATTTAGTCCAAAACCAAAGAGTCAAACCCATCTTTCCTGAGAAACAAGCTCCCTTCTCAAAAAAGAGAAGAGTAATTTAAGGTCAAATACTTTCACCCTAAGCAACATTAAGTGAAGAATGGCAAAATTTGGTTGGCATGCCGTGTGGTTTACCAGCAGAGCCTGGATTTAGGTTTGGGGGGAGGGCTGCAACGTCACAACACTGCTGGCAGCTGAGTGACATCAGGTCACACGACGTGGGAGAATGGCACACAGGAAAGGTCATTGCCTGGGCTCCAACCCAGCCTGTCCTACTTGGAAAGAGGGTTCTGTACTGGGCAGTGATTTGTTCTGGAAAATGCCTTTTCAGGCTCAGCTTCTGTCACCCAAGCCCCCGACAGTGGCTGATGCCAGGCAGGGAAGCTCTGGGCATGCAGAGGTGGTAGGGAAAAACAGAAATGTCTAAAGGAAGGGGTCATTTCTTAGAAAGAGAAGAGGAACAGGTCACTCTGGGGCTGGCCAGCCAGTACAGAGTGTTTCACAAACACATGAACTAAAGTGGCTGCTGAGAGTAGCCCAGAAATGAGCTTGACCTTCTCAGCACAGCCATAGCCTCTCTTGCAGGACTTCTTCTTTCTTTCTTCTTTTTAGAGTCTTTTATGAGCTGCTGCAAACTAAACACAGATCCTCAGGGGTTGGCAGATGCCACCACTGTCTAGCATTGCCCCCATGGATGTAACCTGTCATTTCTGTGTCCTCCTGCCAGTACAAATTGCTGTGGCTGCCATGTAAAAAAGCAGGTGCCAGCTCTCCATGGGACAGCTCCATGTCCCTTGCCCATCCATGGTCCCCTTTGCAGCAGCAGCAGCAGTAAAGCTGCCCCACAAAGCCCTGGGGAATGGTGCCAGTGAGGTCCCCGAAGTGTGGCAGTGGGGCATGTGCCAGCATTGCCAACCCAGAACAATCTCACACAGCCTTGAAGCAAAAACCAACCTCCTTAGCAGGAACTGGAGTGGATTTTGCAGGAGATATCCAAGAGCTCTCTGGCACCCACAGACAGTGGGAGCAGAACTGGTGTTCCCTGGTTCCTTGAAGTGAAAACCAACCTCCTTAGCAGGAACTGGAATTGATTTTACAGGAGATATCCAGAACTGGCTCCTGCAGTCACTGGGAGCAGAGCTGGTGTTCCCTGGTGCTGCTGCACCATGCCTTGCTCTCCCTTCCATCCAACCTTTGGTACCACAAGAGTTTTCCAGTCTCAGAGGGATTCTGCCCAGCCTAAACTGTTATTTTTGTGCAACCAGAGTCTTACTAAGGGACTGCATCTAAGCTGGGCTCTGGCTTATCTCCACTCAGTGAAATGCCTACCGGTTTGGATGCTTGTAGACTTGATGGTCCCACTGTTGTGGCAAGTTGAGGAGGGAAGTACATCCTAAATTCCCCTCGTTTTGGGGCATAAGTGAGCTTGTGTGGCCAGCAGTGAGGTCTGGTACATCCAGGGTGTGCTGTGGTTTAATGCTCAAGCTGTAACATTCAAAGCCTGGCTTAGGGCAGGTTAAGGAAATGCAGCCCCAAGCTCTGGCACTGCCCCTGTGCAAGACAGGCATTTGTACCTGCTAGTGAGGCAGAGAGGGAGGGCACTTGGGCTTCTCTTAGGGATGCATTTATCACCCATTTGGCACCCAAGAAAAGGGTGATGTCCTCTCAGGATGCCAGGCTTGGTGACCAAGCCATCAAAACACATTTTCATCTGCTGGGACCCTGAAATGAGGTGTCAGCTCCGTATGGGCCATGCAGTCTAGCACCTGCTTTCACACACAAGCACTTTCCATGTCTCCTTCCATCCCTGCTCGTGCAGCCAGCACAGCACTCTCATCCCAGCATCCCAAATGCTCCTGCCTTCCTTCCCCACACAGGCATTCAGCTTGGGATGCTTGGCTCAAAGCTCAGGCTGCTCACTGCAGGCAAAGTCCCACCTCTGCTGAATTCCAGCTTTACCTTTGATTTCCAAGGGCAGTTAATTTTGCCTTGTCTGGTGATAATTTATTATTTGGCTGTGACCTTGCAGCACATCAGGCAGAGCTCCATTCTCATCCCCATCCTGCTCTGGCAAGCAGTCCTTCTCATTCCTCAGTTTCCCCCTCTGTATCTAGAAGGAAGCCCAGGTTGAAAATGCACCTTCCCCTTCCTTATGAAGTTCTTTGATTCAGAGATCTAAAATACAACATAAGAGCCAACAGTGACCTTCACTTTCCTTTGCTGTGTCAGACCCATTTAGTGGCTATTTATGGCAACCTGGTCATTAGCACTACAAGAACAAATTCAGCACAAAGAATGCTTTAAACCACAGATTTGGGGTGTGCCAGGCTGTCAGAGCACCATTGTACACTGCTTCCCTCCTTATCCTATCAAAAGACAAAAGCTGCATTTGATGATTGAAGACACAGAAACCAGAATAGCAACGGGAGCTCCTCCTGCAAAAAAGGAATTCCGCATTTCCTAAACCCCACATCCCTCCTTTCCTCCACACTGCTTGGTCTCCTTGTGGTCTCTTCCACAACAGGATCAGAGCAGGACTTCCCCCCCAGCTTTCTGTTCACCTCTTGCAGCCCCTCAAGACCTGGGCTAAGCTACTCCAGCAGTGTCAGAAGAGCTTCTGATGTGCACCTTTTTTTGCTGCTTTGTTTTCAGATAAATAAGGGAGCAGGCAGATGATGTGAGATGTGGACAGTCTCTTTGTCAGGCAGGGAGCTGCTGCCACTTGCTGGCATCCCACTAGGTACAAGTGAAAAGGTTTTTACTTCTGTGTTTCTTCCCATGGAAGACGTCAAGGGTGAAAACCCATTGGAAGAAAGTGATGCATCTCCTCCTGAATCAGGAAAAAATTTAATTTGTGATTTCAGGTTCTCTCATAGCTCTCTTAACACCCATGGGCCTTGCTATTGCACATTTCCCTTCCTGTCTCTCTTCCTGCAGCAGAGCTGCTCAATTCTGACTCTAGAGCCCGAGGAAGACCAGATGCCTTTGCCTCACTGGACAGACAGACAGACAGACAGTGAGAACACCTGAGTTAACCAGAACTTTCATGAGTTTCCTTCTGAACTAAAATCAGGCTGGAATGGGATATCAGATGCGGACAACAGTGAGATTGTCTCAGAGAGAAAAAGGAGCTGAGAATCCTGTTGTGAAAACATAAGGTCCTGATGGGCTTAGTTTTAATGAAAACAGTTGTGACAGCAGCTTGGTATTCCTTGAAAGCCTGCACAGGCACCCACTAATGTAGATATTAATAGAGTCACTACCTCATTTCTTGTCTTTCATTCCATTTCAATTCAACATGCCCATCTGGCCTATGCTGCCAACAAACAGCAAAGCAACTTCAGTCTTGATCCATCCTGGAGATGTACTCTGTGTAAACACCTCTGTGTAAGACATGGGTTTAGCAATGTTTTCCAGCTTGGATACGGTGGAAGTGGACATCCATACCCTCCTCAAAGAGGCAGTATGTTGTGCAAGTAGATGCAGCAACAAGGGAAATATAAAACTGCAGAATCAGACCAGATCTTACAAACTGGGCGCTTTATGAGGTGTCACACCCTGTGGATGCTTGAAGGACGCTGTGCAGTCCAAAAGGATCTCTTTTGCCCTCCATATTTCCAGGAACAAGAGGCATGAAGATATTTTATAGATAAGCTATATATAGATAAGCTGTAATGAGGGGATTTATTCCTCACAATGACTGGGGAACACCTTTCTGCCCAGGAGGTGGAACTGTGCTGTGAATCACGTACACGCAAGGCAATGCCATCCTGAGAAAGCTCTGCTTGTTTTTGTTGACTCTCAGTTCAGCTGGAGATTAGATAAAGCTTAATTAATGCAGTGCAGTTATGCTTTCGAGGTTAAATTCTTAACACACTGATAAAAATTATTACTGAATGTCACAGGCTGACTCCAGCACAAGCCAAGGGAAGAAGGAGCATTTTAACTACTGACTCAGAAGGGCCTTTTTTTTACAAAACAACCCCTATTAATGAGTTGCTATCAGCTCCATGCTCACAGTCTCCACTGCTTGGCAGACCAGTATCACCCTGGGAAAAGCCTCACTAGCAGTCTCTCAAACATGCCCTCCTGTGACCTCAGATATCTGTTTTCTGCATTCATTTGCAAATACCCTGCAACACATAGTCAGAAGGAGATCAGATGCATGGACCCAATGATCTTAAAGGTCTTTTCCAACCCAAATGATTCTATAATTCTATGATTCTAGATTGGAGCTGGCCTTTTATCATTGGGAAATTGCCAACTGATTTACATGAATGTTCACAGGATGACAATGGCTTTGCAAACATTTTACCAGAAACCTTTAGTCACACTCATCTACAAATAGGTATCAGCAGCAGCTTCATTCTTACCAAAAAACTTACCAAACCACTATATCCTTCAAGCAGATTCTGGTCAAACAAGTTAATGCATAACTGTTAATGCTTCTCGTCTTTCACACTATTTACAATCACAATGCCATCCTCTGGGTGACAGCAAATAATTCCCCTTCCTATTCTATTGATCAATTGAATTCCCTATAAACCCAGAATCCAATTCTTTCAAATCCTTTTCAGGAGTCAAATTCATTCTTGGTGATACCACTACAGCTGCCAAAACCTGGGGATGGTTAAGTGGGATTCAAATGGAAAAGAAATGGGAAGAAGGGATAGGGCTGAGGGTGAGAATAATTCTCAGCCAGAGGGGTGAGCACCTCATGCTCCTCAAATAACTAAATAACAAAACTGAAATAACAGGACTAAATAATGAAAGGGTACCCTGAAGAAAACACCTCAAGTTTATGAACCAAAGCAGCAACACGAGGGAGAAGAAGGGAGGTGGAGTAACTGCAGGCAGATTGTTGAGCCCTTTCTTTCCCAAATGAAAGCAGAGCCCAGAAGCCAGGGCTGAGCACAGCAAGGCAAAAGGCAGCAGAAGGGAGGTGAGCAAGAGGAGAGGCTGTGACCAGCTGATGTCCAGACCTATGGCCACAATGTCAATGGGAGCAGGGCCAAAATGACACTGAATCTGCAGATGCATCATCAAAATAGCATCCCCTGACTGAAATGAGCCTGAGGGTCAGCTCCAGGCCAGCTACTGCAGCCCAGTCAGGCGCTCCCAGGGGACATGTTCCAGCTCATCCAGCTGACCTGACTTTGGCTCTGTCCCCAATGGTGTCCTACCATCCAGCACGGCCACAGCACCTTATCAGAGGGACAGGGAATCACTGGGACAACAGATCTGATGCAGAGTGAGCCAGGAGCTGCCAAGATGTGTGGGAGTCATCCTGGCTGGGATACAGAGTCAGCTAGATTACACCAGGAAAGCACCAGGCATTGAGTTCAGGCCCTGGGGAACATTTGTTAACTAAGGGTGAATCTCAGTGTTCTTCCCACAGTCCTTAGAGTCATTATGTTAATTGCTCCAAGTTCTGTTCCCCTATTGGTTATTTGTCCCCCTTATATGGTCATAGTTCCAGAAAGTTCTTCCAAGTGTAGATATTGTCACTCCTCCATCATTTCAGGTCCTTGGAGTTTGTCCCCATACAGCATTTGGTTTCTGGGCATTGTCCCTGTTTTATTTTCCATTAAAGTTCTTTAGTTTCCAGCCAACTCTGTTGCTCCCACTGCTTTATTTTTGCCACTTAACCCATCAATACTCTGAACCCAAAAGTTTTGTTGTGGCCACCCTTACCATGACACCTGACAAACTGCCCCTCTTCCAACCTGGCTGCATTTGTGGATGAGGAGCTGAGCATGTCCCTCTGAGCAGTGAGGATGGGTATTCCAAGGAGAAAATGTGTCTGGGAAGAGGAGAGCATTGCAAACAACCCAGGGAGCCTGTCCATGCTGTCTGGAGCAGGGGAGCAGAAATGGTGGATGGCAAGATAAAAGGATCAGTTAAAACATTGGTATTGCATGTGGAAGAGAAGATATGGAAGGGGAGATGAGTTACAGCATGCTAAGATTGCAAATAGTCATTTCCATTTTACTCTGTGACATATACATTACCACTTTCTGCATGTTTTCCTATGGAAACAAAGAACTTTCCACCCCTCCCCCTGACTTTAATACGTTTTGAATTTATCAGCCAATTTTGACTGTTTATTAAGAGGCAGTAATATTAAAGATATCATCCCTGTAAGAGCTGTCAGGTCAGGCAAAGAATATAATTTTTCCTATTTGAGAGACCAGTATAACCTGCCCATTTTCTAAGCAACATAGAATCCATGGTTGAATAAGCCTTTGAAGGGGTAAGGAAAAAAAAGGGCAAAAGAGGTATCCAAACACCAGAAACAGCTGTGGCTAAGCTCTCTTGATTGAGGCCAATCAAGCACTAGACACAGTATGAAGCTGGTAAATTCTTTGGAAAATGTTCTACTTGAAATGGCAAAAACCAATCTCCCTTTTCCTTCCATGTGCACTGGAGAATCCAATGCCAGGGCAGATATGGGAATGAAATTGTCTTTGATATCCTTTGCTTCTCACTTCTTGCCTTTCTCCCTGGGGGCAGAGCCCTCTCCTGCCTCCAGAGCACAAAGACTGGGAGTTCATTTGGCATGACTGCTCTCCTGCTTTTTGGCTGTACGTAGGCACGGCTAAAAACCAACCTGCATAAACCACTGGGATAGGAATGGAAAGCGTAACAGAATGATCATACCCCTGGTAGGAGGCCAAATGCCAACAGTGCAGAAGCCTATATGGGTTTGTTAACCTACTAAAATAACATAACTCCTGCCTCACCAGCACATTCAATGTGGCTCCTACCACAACAGGCCAGTGAAGATTTATTTACCAGGCCTGCAGCACAAAATGCTGGCTGGACCCTGCTGAGAATCTGCAGAAAAATGCAGTAAACAGCAACAAACTCTTTGGTGCTTCTCCTTTTGCTGAAAGCAAAGCCTCTGATGGTGGCTATAAATCTTTTGCTGCCACTTGCAAGAGGGTATTTACTAATTGCAGCATCAGCACGGCTTGTGCCAGTTGTAGGTCATGGGGATAGCCTAGAAAAGGAACAGAAATAGTTTTGCAACGAAGGCAGGCTCAGAGAAGGAATGTCTCAGCACTGGCAGCAGCACTGGGAAACTGAGGATCACAATGCAGAGAACAAGGATGTTAATTCTGCCCAAATAACAGACCGCGCTTCCTCCACCCGCCTGTTCTGAGGAGCTAATTACACAGATTCCCGAATCAAAGAAAGAGAAAACAGTCTGCAAATGATTGCAATGTTGATGTGCTGGCAGTCCCAACCATGACATATGGTCCTGCAGTTTGCCATCCTAGAGAACAGGCTCAGGAGCAGCCCTCATTACGCAAAATTATGTCAAAAATGAAGAAAGAGGCTGAGTCTAGAAATGAGCTTGAGGTGACCTCCCTCCTTAGCCCCACAAGTGTTCCACAGAGCTGCTGCCAGCCTGGTCACAGGTCCCCCGATGTCCCTTGAGGGGGAAGGAAGGTGAATCATATCCAGGCAGGATCCGGCTCAGTCCGTAGCCGCACACAAACTTTGCAAAGCCGAGATTTCGGCACCAACGCCGGCTGGACAGGCGTGTGCCGCCAGCCCTGCTCCAGGACCCTCCAGCAGCAGATCCAGACCTCCAGGTTCATCACTGCCCCCAGCATGGACCTGTGGAGTGAGGGATGCTGGGGGTTATTTGTTTTTACGTTATCGCGTTCCGCGGGGATGCGACTTTGAGTTGTTCAGAAAGTGTGGTTTGTTTTCTGTTTGTTTTTTACAGAAAGCATGAGTTCTTGTTATAGGTATTGGGAGTATGAACAAAAGCCACAAGATTTAAGGTTACAAGATTTTTTAAGGATTGATTAATTAATAAAACTCTGTTAACAAGGATGTTTATGTTTTTAATTCAATATTAAGACATTTTGTGCAATGGTAGTGTGACCTTTCTCAGCCAATTTTGTTTTAACATATAGATTTATTTTTAAGGCTATTTTGTTATCTTCATACTTACTTTATTTTTTTCTATATTTTAAACTTTATAGCTAATTTTTTTTTCTACTTAACATATTTCTGCATTAAGCTTTAGATCTGCATTCTTACTTTTAGCACTTAAGCTTGGAAGCTTTTCCTAAGGCCTCGGTTTAAATCCTGTGTTCTTTTCCAGGCTTTGATTTACAGATCCAGTGCTGTGAGAATTTCTTGCATTCTGGACTGCAAGAGGATACCTGCAGGAGGGGAGAGGGGTGAGACAGGAGCACTCCAAGGGCTTTCACATCACTCACAGCAGTGCACCTTCATCACTCTGGTCCCAGCCAAGGAGGTGAGCATTGCTCCTAGGGCCACAGGGCTTGGGCCATTCCCAAAAGGGAGACCCCCACACTCTCTTCCTCCTCCTTCATGCTGCCCTTGTGTCAGAGACTGCAAAGCTTGCTGCCTGGAGATGTTTTGGGATGCAGGGGCAGTGCCCTGCTGCTCTCACCCATCTCTGGAGCCTGCATCCCAGCCCTGCAGGGATGGGCACACAGCAGGCAATGCTCCACACCTCTGACCCAGCTCCTGAGAGGCAGTGACCAGAAATCTCACCTGGCAGAAGGGCTCAGGAAGGCCAAGGGGTATTTCAGGCTGAACACGAGGCCATCGTATTTATCCAGACCCCCCCTCTCCTCTATCATCACTGGAACCCAGGAGTTGGTAGCTATATGTTGATTTTCCATACCTTTTCTGTCTCTGTCTTTCTTCTAATTCCCTCCTCTTGGAATATTTGGAGTAACTTAACATCAAACAGGCTTAAAATTTGCTAAGCTGAATGGGCCAAGTTAATGCTGTGAGAAGTGTTTTATGCTGATCGTTTTATGTTGATTGAATATTATACCAAACCTTTTGCCAAACTTTCGCTCATTTTCTGAATTTTGCCAGTGAAGTCTTTCGTGTTGTTTTGACCCCTTGAGAATATCTCATTGGTATTCCTCCTGTGCAACTCAGAGTGCGTGAACCCCTGTTAAGCCCTTTTAAAAGGCTCATCAAGGTGGTTTATTGGGGTCTGACACCTTGCCTGAGCATTTCCTCTCCCTCCACTCCAGCAGTGCCTCACTTCCTACCTTTGCAGCCTGACCCAGTGTCACCATCCCCAGCCCAGGTCACTCTCTATCCCCCATGGACACCCAGAACCAGTCCAGCAGAACCCCTGAGGATTCTGAGACGCAGAGAAGTGACTTTCCCTGTGCAAAGGTTAAGGACAGAGCTGGTTTATTTTCTCCTTGCCCTCAGGGATACAAAGTTCAGCTGCACAGAACAGCATCCATGCACTGAGATCAAGATTTTGGCCCAGAAGCCAAAATTTTGGCTCCCCTGCCTGCATCCTCAACCCACTCTCTCCTGCCCCATCAGGAGTGCAGGGAGGAGGAGCAGGGAAGGAGTGTGACCTCCCCTGCTCCTCCCTCCAGGTCATTGTTTTGAGCAGAATGTTCAGAATAGTTCAGAATGGATAATTTTTATGTGCTCAGCATCTGCTCGGGACATTTTGGACTTTATTAATCCAGAAAAGGCTAAATGGGCACAGTATCTTCACCTGTCTCACTGAAATCCCAATTTCTGGTGTGCGGAGGGGCTGGGGGTTGCCTTGCTCCCCTCCTGCCTGTGTTTGCCCTTCAAATGGGCAAATGTAGCTCTGGTAATGGAGTGGAGGAAAGCTCAGAGAGACCACATTGTGCCTTTAGGAAGGAGACAGCAGATAAACAGGATTAAGGAATTTTGCATAGTTCAACCTGCCAGTTTCTGTGAAGAGGAAATGCAGGCAGTGCCTGCAGCCCTGATTCAGAGGAGAAGCCTTTGAAATGCCTGCCAGGCAAAACGTGCTAAGATACAAGCTGCTTTTCCTCTGCAGCAGGAACAGCCCTCCCTCTGTGGAGCCCACCCCTCGCCAGGCACAGTCTGTGGTGCTCACACAGATTTCAAGAGCCCTGGGAGCCAAGCAAAGCAGTCCTGAATCTGAGTCACAAACTGGTGCTGGAATTCAAACAGGGAGATCCCCTGCAAGATGTTCTGTCCTGGACCAGACTGAAAAAATTGGTTTCCCAGAAAGACCTTCATTTTTAATTTTTTTTTTTTTTTTTTTTTTTTTTTTTTTTTTTTTTTTTTTTTTTTTTTTTTTTTTTTTTTTTGTTGAAAAGTGCCAAAACCTAAAATATTTAGAATGGAGCTGGTTGTATTTGGGGTTTTCTTTAGGGGAAGGGTCTGGATTGGGGTTATGTCTAGAGAAAGTGTTTGGATTTTCAGGTGAAATCTGCTTGTTCTGACCCCTGGACTCACACAGCAGTGGTATCCTGCAGTGCTTTGGGCTGTTAGACACTCTGCCCTCAGCACTCTTTTCCCCGAGGAGGAGAGGATATGCCTGTAACACTGGTTTTTGTGAGCTCTCTGTAAGCCAGCATACAGTGAAGCTTGTGGGGTCCCATCTTTGCAAAAAGTCTGCACTCCTAAAGTATTACATTTCTAACAATCTCCATCCAAAATAAAGAAAAATCTAAGCTTTTCATCTTTTTAAAATTTTATTTTCAGGGTTTGTTTAATTATTTAAATCCAGTAATTCAGAAAATTCATAAGGACACATCTTCAAAATTGGTCTGGACAATGTTCTGTTAAAACTCCCACCCAAAGGGAACCCAGCACTAGTGAATTATAAGGAACTGAGGGAGGAGCCCTGTCTGGTTTCCCTGCATCTAATTGGAATTTTCTCTCTTTCACATCATATCAGACTTGTTGTTCCCCTCAGGGTACTGCTGTCCTTGGATGAGGTTTTAGTGTGGCTGTTAAATCCTGTTTGGATGGACTTCCAGACAGCCCTGAGAGGTGACAGCCTGGCTGCACAGGATGCAGGGCAGGATGTTGGGATGGGGAGAAGCTCCAGAGCAGGTCTGAGCAGGTTCCCAGAGCAGCTCATCCCTCCCCTGGGCTGGGGGAAATCTGCTTTGCTGGCCTCTAACAGTGGTGGGAGTTTACACCACTTAATTATTGGTTTGTCTCAGTCTCTTCTGCCTGCACTCAGAGCCAGGATTAAAAAATACACAAAGAAAATGGATTTTTTCGTGCTTGGGGTTGGTTGTTTATTAAATCTTATCAAAAGTACAAAAAGTTCAGCAGCATTTTCAGCTACCTGCTAGAAGAGAGGAAAATGGAGACAAGGTCTCTTAAATCTAAACAGTCCAATAAAGAATTAACACGTATATCATTTATCCTTTAAACCCAATAACCAAATTCCCATGACCCTCAGAGTGACACTGACTGACCAACCAGGAATAACTGCCTGAAGCCATGAAGAAGAAGGAAAATGAGCCCTGTAAGAGACACCACCCAAATTTCTCCATCTTGTTTGTCTCATATCTATTACTATATTCTAAAAACCTCAAATTTAAAACCCTTCACCATGTGGAATCATACACTTCCATTTAACTACACACCTATGACTTTAACTCAAATTTTGGAAGACTTCTCCAAGGCCTCAAGTCACAAGCAGTGTTCTCCAGGGGGTCAGTGCCAGAAAGCACAGAAAGCTCAAAACTCCCAGGTGGGATCCAGCACTGGCCCATTCCAGCCCTGTGTCCAACCTCATGGTCCAGCCTCTCCAGAATTGTTGGCTCTGAGGGCCCCACAAGAGCAATGCCAAATCAGCAAGAGAAGATGTAAGCATGGGAGATTTGTCAAAGAAAACTTTTTAAAAATATCACCTATCCCACAGCAGTCCAAAGTAATAGCTGAGCTGCTAAAAAGGTGGAATTAAATAGGTCAGGCTGTAGAGCTGTGCCACTCCCTGCCAGCTGAAGGAACTAACTTCTCATCTGTTAGACTCTTTCATCTTTTGCTGTTCCAAGAATCCATCTCCCTGCTAGTAATGATGTCAAATAAATCTTCACTAAAATGTAAAAATGTTTATGATTATACTTACTGACCCGTTCCTTTATTAAATGAGGACAATAGGATGATGCCTTGATATTTACTAATGGGTTACTCCCATCTAACCTCTTCTTGTTCATCCAGATCATCTGTTTTCATTTCACCATTCAATGGCTGCCAATAAAATTAAGTCAATTAAATTAAAGGTCTATTATGTTCTTTCAAATAAGGCTTAGGCCTTTTTTCTTTCCCCAGTCAATGCTCTGAGAAGATTTTTGATAGGGCAGCTGGGAAATCTGGAGCAGATTCTCCTCTGCTGGAAATTGGTTTAGCTTTTCAGAAATCAATAGGGAGGTCTCAGCTTACCCCAGCGGAGGGCCTGAGCCCTGATGTGTAGGAATAAGTCTTAAGCTTGTCTTTGGGCCAGGATTTAGGTCTGGAATCACTCCCTCATGCAATCTCAAAGACCTTGTCTACTTATCAAAGTGTTAGAAATTACTTATAACATATATGGTGCTTTTACACCATCATCTCTTCCCCATGGAAATACCCCTAGCCCAGTATAAAAATGACCTTTTATATTTAACTTTAAATGTGAGGTATTGTCAAGAGGCATAAGTGAAATTGATAAAAGACTCTAATGTTGTGTTGTAGTCTGCATGAAGCTGTCTGCTTTGGTTTTCTGATATTAAAACAGTTTATTGTAATTTTTTCCAGCATAGACAAGACCTTAACAATTTATTAAGTGATTATTAAAACAAAACCAAGGAGGAATGTTCTACATCCTAACAAAATCCTAAAGTTGCAGATCTTTTCTGCAAAATTCTTCCAGGGATAGTGAAAATGTCAAGAATAAACCTAACCAAGGCACCCCCACCTTGCTCAGGTGACAATCCTGAATGCTTTTTTCAATTCCTAAGTGGTGAGCTTCCCTTAATGCTCTGAATGCTTGCTCAGAAGTCATCTGTGAACTCTCAACTCATCATGTCAGCGCTGCTATTGTGTTTGAAGCCCCAGCCCTCTGTTAGCAATCATCTCAAAGGGCTGCTGCACAAGTAGAAAGTGTTTTGTCTTCCTGCAGACTTGGTGGCAAAGTTGGCACAATCCCCACCAAGCCTAGACAAACTCTGCTCTGAAAAGAAGGCAAATAAAGACCTGCAAGAGCTCCTTCACAGAGGCTGAGAGAAGAGACAGTGTTTACCCAAAAACCATAAAGCAAACCCGGGAATTAAGGCTGAACAGCTTTGTGTGTGTTACCAAGTGAGAGACTTTGTAAGCAAAGCTTTATTTAACTCTCTGCTGTCACAAATTCAAACAGTGAAATGGCTCCTAACCCTAATTAACTCAAAATGTTTGACATCTTAGGAAAGCTTTGAAGCACAGAAGAGCTTCCTATCAGCCAAACCTACAGTGCAGACCAAAAGTTTCTCTGTTCAAACGTCAAAGGTTTTCAGTTTGCATCAGGCATCATACAAACTGCAAGCAACCTCACACAAGAGCCAGCAACCTTTTTGGCTCCTGGAGTGCATTTTTCTAGGATAAAAGCTTTAAAGTGATCTCCAGATTTCTCACTGCAAGCAGAAAATCCCAACTTCTTCTCAGACCCAAGGGGTGAGAAAATGAGCATGATTTGGTGACACAATGAAAAGGCAAAGCAGAAATGTCCCTTGCATGGTGTTGCAAGAGGGGTAGGACAAGAGAACAAGGTCAGACCTTTCTCTGAGCTGATCTCTCTGCCACTGGGCAGAGGATGGATCAGAGAGAACCCAAAATTTCTGCTATTATTCAGGTTAGTGACTGCCTAAGAATAGAATGTTTAACCCACTCTTTCCTCTGAGGATCTTGTCATTCATTTGTGCAGTTCCAGCTCTGAAACAATGCAAACAAGACCTGGTTGCTCGTTGCCTGTTAATGACCCTGCTGCCGTGCAGCTCCATCAGCTCTGCGCAGAGCTCATTTTGCTGAACAGTCACAGCTCAGCAGCTGGAAACCCAGAGATCATCAATTTCCAGAGCTGCAAAGGTGAGCTTCCTCCCAGGAGACCCACACCCCTCCTGCAATTGTCAAATTAGTGGAGTTGTGTTGGGGTAAAAGTGATGCAGATGAGCAGAGCACTTACTTGGCAATTTATGTGCTGTATCAGGAAAACGTTATCACCTCTGAGATATCAGATTCTCTGTTTACTGACACCTTTGCAACACAACAGTGATTTTGATGAAATCCTTGGGTAATGATTACATCAGGAGAGTTACACCACTGAAGAAAAATTACAGCATTTTCCCTCTGTGCTGCACATAGTGCTGGTGACTTCCAGGGGGTTCTTGCTGTGTAGAAGAGAAGCAGGAGAGCTCAGATTTCTGTGTTTCATCAGGTGAAGCTGGGAGCCCCAGCCAGGAGGGCTTGCTGCTGGTAAGAGAGAAAGGGATGCTTACACGTGATGTGATCACAGAAGGAGCAGGAAAACGACTTCTCCACCTCCAGACATGCATCGTGTGTACAACTCACTGACAATGGTGGGTTTTAACAGGAAGCAGAAGAATAAAAGCAAGAATAAACACTCTGAACAAGATAATCTGAGTCTGTATACAGCAGCCTTTGCAATCCAGATCTTTCTTTAAATCTTTAGATCAAGGTGCCCCCATGAGAGCTCGTGCTCTTTTTGACCAAAATTAAAGTCTTGCTGTGATAAGGATTAGCCTTATCAGCCTGGGGAATGTGGAAGAAAGTGCACCAGGCTCAGGGTAGGGGAGGGTGCTGGAAGGGTTTGCAGACATCTGGGACATCTGGGCTGCTGAGTCCCATGTGCAGAGAGAGCCTGAGCTGCAGGCAGTGGCCAGATGGCAAAAGAACACAAGAAAAGCTGTGTCCCATGTGCCTCTCCTAGAGGACATGGGGTTTGAGAGCGCAGAACAGGAAATCTGGGTTGAAAGGGCTGGCTGAGGGGCTCAGCCCTGACTGATGAGGAAGGGGTGCCCATTGCTAGAAACAACAGAGGAGTGTGGTTCTCTTGCAGGATGAGGCACTGGGCACCCCTGGGGGAACCTGTCCATCTCCCAGGCAGCATCCCACATTTGCTGAGGAAAGATCCTGTGTGGATCTGGGATCCCTGGTCTCTCCACTGGGCTCTTTCAGGCCAGAGCTGCCAAGGAGGTCAGAGCTGTGCCTTGGCTCAGTCAGGGCCCTGCTGCACCTGGCTCCAGCACCTCTGTGTAGGGAAGGCAGCACTCTCCCTGCAAGCTTTTCCCCTGGAAGAGCAGACAACCACAAGCAGCCCTCAGCAGGAAAGAGAATTGTAAGAAAAGAGAGTGATGAGATGCTGTGGATGGTCATGTGCAGCAGTGAGAGAGAGGAGCTGGAGTTTGTTACTCTGATTTATTGAGCAGGGATTATTTGCAATATCCATGGCGCACTGATGGAGCTCTGGTGGGGCTGATGTGTCTGAGCCCAGTTCTCCTGTGCCACAGATCCTGGCTTTCCTTCCCTGCCAGGTAGGCTGGACACCTGAAGTGCCTTTCTTTCCCTTCCTCTTGTTTGCCAGTGGAAAGTGGAATTTCATTGCATGAATCTAGGAGCAAAAGGCACGAGAGCAAAAAGCAAATATTGCAAGGCTGACAAAATCACAAGAGCTGGCAGCACTGCCTGAATTTGTCCACTCAATACTCATTCTAGAATAATTAGAAGAGACTTAACCAGCCCACTGGCATAGACAGGGACACACGGTGCCTTGCAAAACTCAGGGCAGAGAATAAAATGAACAAGTAGTGCAGCCCAGCTTGCTGCAGGCACAGAATTTCAGTGTGGGAGTCTTGTGGGTCCAGTCTGTCTCTGTGAATGCCCATGTTCCCTGCTGTGTTCCCACATCCCTGCAGATTTCAGCACAAACAGGTACTCCTTGAGCCTTCTACCAAACTGTAGGGCAAACAAAGGCCATATGACAAGAGCCTGAATTAAGAAAAAGAGCTGATTAACTCCAGGCACTTGCCAAGTCAATGTGTCTAGACTGCATCCAGTCAATGCTGCAGACCAGCTTTGATTCCCACTGCTTCTGGCATTCCAGTGGTGAGAAGCATTTTGTGGTGTAAGCTTGTCCTTACTTCACTCACAGTTCTCTGTAGCTCTCCTGGAACTTGTTTAATAGAATATGATCATCCCAGTGTCACCACAGCAAGGACCTGTGAGCCACATCCTGTGTTCCTCAGGCACTTGCTACTTTCAGGGCTACAGGAACACCCACTGCAAGGCTGGCAACTCAAACAAAATGTTAAAGATGCCCTTTCAGACAAATATCATGGTTAGACTTGGAGTCTTCTCTCAGGTCCAAAACTTCAGAGCCAGTCACCCCTGGTTTTGAGAGTGACATTTTGCATTTTCCCTCTGGGCAGCGATTTATTAAAAATGCCAAGACAAGCAACTTCCCAGGGAATCCCATTTCTGCCTGCTGAAGGACAGCTGTGTTAACCAGCCACCAGTCAGAGCAAGCCCAACATCCTGCAGCTTCTTCCTGGGTCTCCTCTTTCACCCCAGTCTGGGTTAGAAAGCATGAGAAGAGGCTTTACTGATGGAAAACTGTAGTAAACAAGGGACTCTCAAACACAGTGGTGATGGTGATATGGTATCCTTGCAGGACAGAAACAAGGCAATTTCTTTTTACAAGAACCAGTAGCAACAGCACCACCAGCCCTGGGAAAGGAGAGTGAGACCCATCTGACAGAGCTGGGTGAAACACTCCATTGTGAAACCCCAACGAGGGGATGGGAACTCAGAACAGCTTCTTCTTTGTCTGTACATACACACACACATCTGTATGTGCAGATGCACGTGCCATTACGTGTATTCAGGTGGAAGCATTATTCAGAGAGAGGTTAATTCCAAGCTGATGATGCCCATTAGTGCCAGGCATACCCAGCAATTTGGAAGCATTCAGAAGTGTTTCCTTCTGTGGGTACAGAGCAGCTGAATGATGGTAGAGGCAGCAATGCTCTCCCTCAGGGATCCTCAGGAGGCAGGCTGGTGCCTCTACTTCCCCACATGCCTTTCATCACAAGTCAGAGTTAGGCTGCAAGGAGGATTTGCTGCCTTATCACCTCCTCCTGCCCCTTTCACTGGCATTTACATCAGCCTGAATCTGGGCTGGCTCATTTAAACAAAGCTGTAAAAAAAAAAAAATTAAAACCCCTGCATTTTCCTAATCTCAGATGGATTTAGAGAGCCTAGTGCAGCAAAAGGCAAAGTAAAACTCACTTGCCTGACAAGCACAATCTCGCTGATGGAGACCAAAAGACCTGTGCCAAGGGAAACTTTAATAGGCCCTGGAAAAAACATTAACTTGAGTTACATCTATTTTCTAATGGCATATTGTGTACGTAACAAAACACCCACAAATAATTTTGGGAGCAGGGATGTTCCCCCTTCCAATTGTTTTCATCATGGGGGCCCACAGGGCTCTTACGTGCGCTTTCGACTGCCGTGGTGAAAAATGTGTTCCCTGTTTGTTCTTGTTCTGCCTCTGCAGGAAATCAGAGACTCTGGCTTCCTGCAGGCTACAGATGCTTTATTCTTTGTATTCCCCAAATAGGAAGTCCTGGGGTCACTGGCCAAATATATGGAAACTTAATTTCATTTCAACACAGGATTAATCACTAGGAAGTGTCAGGACATTGATGGGCTGATAACAAGACAGTTACAGCAGAAACCTTTTATGGGCACCAGGGTCACAGCATTTGGCAGCAGACAAGGAGCTTGAGTCTCCCCTCCAATGGGGAAGGAAGGCTACCTGATGAGAATTAGCACCGGCAATTGTAATAGCAGTGTTTGTTTAATGCCCTGTAAACCTCACCAAACTTTTAAGCCTTTTCATATTTTGAGAGGAAGGTAAACTCTTTTTGATGACTAACCCCTGTTTTTGATGACTAAGCTCTGTGTTTTCACTCTACAAATCAAAACAATCTGCGATAAACATCCTCTCCTTACCACAGCCTGGCAATGGCACAACTCCACTCACTTCAAGGAAAGGCTTCTGATTTGCACCTTTGGAATCACAGAACCATTAAGGTTGAAAAAGACCTTTAAAATCATCAGCTCCAACCATCAACCCAGTGCTGCCAAGTCCACTACTGAATCCCTAAGCACCACATGTTTTAACACTTCCACCACTTCCCTGGACATTCTGTTCCTATGTCTGGCCACCCTTCCACAGTAAAGGAGTTTTTCCTCATATCCAATCTAAACTTCCTCTGGTGCAACTAGAGGCCATTCCCTTTTATCCTGTCCCTTGTTACCTGGAAGTCACAGCTCAGTCCCCTGCTGATCCACTGTCCAGGCTAATGGGTAGAATGGGAACACTGGAAACTCCAAATTTAAATCCAGGAGCAATTAAATGGAGTTCCACCAAGTGTGTTCAGGCTTTCTGTTTAAACACAGCCAACATCACATTGCTGTAGGTTAACAGTAATATTATTCCCATTATAAAGGTGGGAAAAGTGAGGTACAAAGACTGAGAGCTTGATCTGTGCCCACAGAGTTGCAGTCTTTGTCAGCACTCAGGGACTGACAGCATCAACCATAGAATTAAAGAATCACAGAATGGTTGGGGTTGGAAAGAACCTTAAAGATCATCCAGCTCCAGGCCTCCTGCCATGGGCAGGGACATCTTCCACTAGACCAGGTTGCTCAGAGTCCCATCCAAACTGGCCTTGAACACTTCCAGAGACACAGGGAATCCACAACATCTGGACAACATGTGCCAGGGCTTTCATAAGTATTATGTCACCTCCTGCAACAGAGAAGAGATATGTCTAACTTATAGGACTTTGTGAAGATGCTTCTAAAAGCATTTTCAATTCAGCATTTTCTATAATGATGAAGGAGGAATCTCCTTTACAGAAATGAGACCAGTAGGCCCCTGTGCAGTGAACAAAGGGAGCTGTCACCTCCTCACCTCTGAAAACACTGCAGCAAGTGAGGATTTCAACTTCCAGCCTTTCTGAGCTTGTGTGACACCTGCTGTGGGAAAGCCCATTGTGCTCTGAGTGCACCCTCCACCTCTGCTGTGTGGAGCTGGGGATGAGAAGAGCCAGGTGTGTGGAGGGATGCCACGTGAGATCACCCAGCTGCCAACACCCTTCCCACAGCAGCAGAGCTGGGAGGCTCACCAAGGTCCTGAGCCACCTCACAGGCTCTTTCACCAGGCAGATCCAACACCACAAAAATATCCCTTGATGAGCAAGATTAAAGTATCAACACTGTGCCCTGGGAATAAACTGTTGGATGCACAGCTGGTGGGGAGAGAAGCCGTGGGGTGGGAGTGCACCAGTTTTCCGTCTGAACCCAGCTCTGCAGAGCTCCTCTCTCTTTGTAATTAATCCCTGCCTCATTCAATGATGCAGAGTGGACCTTCACCTAAACCCATTAATAAGCTAAGGGATTTGAGCATGAGTTTAATATTAAACTCACAGTTAAATGTTCTGCTGAATGGAAATGGAGCCAGAAATTGGCTTATGTGCTTTGCTGAGTGGGAACAGCTTGCAGCAGTTCAGCATCAGTGGCAGAGGGAGATTACTCTGTGAGGATGATTCACTCCACTCAAACCCAGACAACCCTGAGCTCCACCAGCCACATCCCACCCTGCCTGTAAAGAGACTTGAGAACAGAGAGCCTTGAATTGAGCAATGGTGCATGTGATGAGTGCTGCCAGAAGACACCCAGGATGTGAGAACAGCAAACGCAGAAAGGTTCAGTGCAGAGCATCTCTCCCTTGGGGATCTGCATGAACGTGCAGAAAAGCTGCACGAGGGGAGCAGTGACCTGACCTGATGTGCAGCAACTGAGTCAAACCAGCAGCACTCCAGCCAGCTCCATCAGGAGCACTTGCCTACTCTACAAAGCCTTCAAAGTGGTTGATTTGTGTCAGAAGACTCAGTTTTTATTTAGAGGGGGTGATTTGGAAGATTCATCTTAATGTTCTCGCTGAATATAATAAAGCTGTGCTCTTCTACTGGTCTAAGTTCTGCTTACTTTCCTGATCTACCTAACCTGGTTTGGGAAATAATCACTTTTGCCCAGAAAAATGTCAGCTTGGCTGAGGAGAGCGATGCAGTGGCAGAGACACAAAGAGGTAAATCTAGGGAAAAAAAATAAATAAAAAAAAAAAGACAAGTGGCAGAAAATGTGGGATAAAAAACAGGCAAGGAAAGGCTTCCCCAATGGTAAATCATTTTTGTTACAGGCAAAACCCAAAGGAAAAAGAAGTAAACAACTTATCACAGAAACAGTCATGCTAAAAGCCTGTCACAGACAGAGTTTACATTAATGGATAAATAAAAGACAGCAAGAAAAGCATAAAATATTGCCCTGAAGGACATGTCCTTTACAGAAATGGCCAGGCTGTGAGCACAGACATTGGGGATGAGAAGGAAATAGTGAGACCTAAATCATGAAACCATAGAACCCTGTAGGCTGGAAAAGACCTCCCAGATCATCAGCAGCACTGCCAAGGCCACCACTGAACCAGGTCCCCAGGCACCACATCCACACACCCTTTCAATACCTCCAGGGATGGTGACTCCAGCACTTCCCTGGGCAGCCTGTTCCAGTGCTTGACCGCCAAGAAAATTTTCACAAAATCCTACCTAAACTTCTCCTTGCACAAGTGGAGATCGTTTCCTCTCCCCCTTGTCACCTGGGAGAAGAGAGAGACCCCCAGCTAGCGCCAGCCTCCTGTAAGGGGGCTGTGGAGAGTGAGAACGTCCCACTTCTTCTCTCCAGACTAAACATCCCCAGCTCCTTCAGCACCTTCTGATCACACTTGTGCTCCAGACCCTTCCCCAGCTTCACTGCCCTCCTCTGGATACCCTCCAGTCCCTCAATGTCCCTCCTGCATTGCAGAGCACTCCAGTTTAGATCTGCAGACTGACTGACGGTGGCTCAACCTACTCATCCAAACAGTTAATAAAGACACGGAACAGAACTGGAACCCTGCTTGTGCCTGGTCACCAGCTGGATGTAATTCCATTCTCCACCACCCCTGGACCTGGCCATCCAGCCAGTTTCCAGCCCAGCAAAGAGCGTGCACCTTCCAAGCCACAAGCAGCCAGTTTCTCCTGGAGAATGCTGTGGGAAATGACATCAAAGTCAACAAAGACAACATCCACAGCCTTTCCCTCACCTGCAAAGCAGGTCACCTGGTCACAGGAGATCAGGTTTGTCAGGCAGGACCTGCTTCCCAAACCCATGCCAGCTGGACCTGATCCCCTGGTTGTCCTGCATGTGCCACATGATGGCACTTGGGGTGATTTGCCTCGTGACCTTCACCAAGGTCAGGCTGACATGCCTGGAACTCCAGGATCCTCCTCCTGGTCCTTCTTTTAGCTGGGCAGCACATTCACTGACTTCCAGTCATTGCAGCTTCCTCAGTTAGCCAGGACTGCTGGGAGATGATGGGAAGTGGCTTGGAAAGCTCCCTGAACACCCTTGGGTGAATTCTGTATGTCTTGTAGTAGGTTTCTGGTGGTTTCCCTTGGATTATGGATCTTCATGCTGCTCCCTGTCCCTGCCTTCCAAATCAGGAGATCCAAAGAACAACTGGTCTTACTACTAAAGACTGAGGCAAAGAAGGCAAAAAGTATTTCAGCCTTTGTCACTATATTTCCCACCAAATCCAAGAAAGGATGGAGAGTCTCCTTAGCAATCCTACTGTATTTATAGAAGCAACTGTTATTGTCTTTTCCAGCAGTAGACAGATTAAGTTCTATTTGGGCTTTGGCTTTTCTGATTTTCACCCTGACCTCACAACATCCTAGCAGCCCTCCTGAGCTGCCTGCACCTTCTTCCAAAAGTCACAAATGCTCCTTTATTCCCTGAGTTCCAGCCAAATCTCCCTGCTCAGCCAGGCCAGTCCTTCTCCCCCTCTGGCTCATCTTTGGCACATGGGGATGGATGGCCTGCTCCTGATGTGCCTTTGGGATTTTCTCAGGAATCTCTGTGTCTTCCTGGGCCTGTTTGACATTTAGGACTGCCCAAGGGACTCCATCAACCAGACTCCTAAACAGACCAGATTTCCTCTGGAAATCCAAGGTGGCAGTTCTGCTGATCCCATTCCCTACTTCTCCGAGAAGTGAAAATTCCGCTATTCCATGGTTGTGATTAAAGGATCCTGCCGAAATTTGTGGAGCATCTTTTGCACTATTTAAAGTCCTGACTGAAATAGCCCCTAGAAAGTGTGAGTGGGCTCCGGCCAAGCTCTGAGCCAGCCAGCTGGAGCTGTGGTGAGCAGGAATCTCCTGAGCACAGGAACTGGCACCAGTGAGGGGCCAAACCTTGGGGGAAAAGTTCTTCTTGCAACTTCTCTGACCTCTTTGTGCAGCTGTGCAGGGCGGGGATCAGGGAAAGGGGCAAGGGCTCCATCCAGCAGGGGATATTCCCAGAATAAGATGACCAGTGAGCAAGAATTGCATTTCACAGAAAAAAAAAGAAAGACAAAAGGATTTCAACACTTGTTCCCTACTCCAGCAGGAATTCAATTTTGGGTAGACCCAACATGAGGAGAGGAGGGAGGAGAAGGGAGTGGGGGAAAGGATGAGGGGGAAACGTGGAGAAAGCTGGAGAGGAGAGCCTGAGGCAGCTTGGGCTGGGGCAAAGCCAGCGTGCCTGAGGTCAGCCATGGGGAGCACTTAATCCTCAGCAGGGCTGCTCACTTCCTCGCTGTTTAAAAAAATACATGTATTTACAGGAGCTCTCAGGGAAGGGAAGTTCTGTGAATCAGTGTCTGGCTATTAGCTGCTGACCCAGATGAAGGCATCAGCAGCTTGGAGTGCCCCTCTCCCGGCTCCCCAGGCATCCTGTGAGCTGTGTGCCATTAGAGCCAGCCTCACCTGACCTTGCATCACTGCCACGTTGACACAGCACAATAATGTCTCCCGTGGACCTCAGCTGACCTCAGGGGCCTTTGCTTCCTGCCCTGGAACTTGTCTTTCAAGGTCCTCAGCTTGTCATAGTGCAAAATCCTTCAGCTTCACGTTAGAAAGCTCCTCAAAGGAGGGATTTTCTCTCTATGCCTCACTGACATTGGAGCTTATCACAGAAACAAAGTTAGAATCATAAAATCATAGAATGTTTTGAATTGCAAGGGACCACAAAGATCTTCCAGTTCCACCCCCTGCCGTGGCAGGGACACCTTTGACTATCCCAGGCTGCTCCAAGCCCTGTCCAACCTGGTCTTGGACACTTCCAGGGATCCAGGGGCGGCTTCTCTGGGCAACCTCTCCAGGACCTCACCACCCTCACAGGGAAGAATTTACTCCTAACATCTAATCTAAACCCACTCTTAGTTTAGAGCTCCTACTCTCTTTCAGTTTGAAATTCCTACTCCAATGTCCCTTTCATCACCTAATTGCCCTGCAGAGCACCCCAAAATTCATCCTATGAGTTTCCAAGATCTAGAGATTGCTGAAGGAAGGCTTGAGACTGCCCACCTCCTGCTAGGTATTAAAGAGGCTCCTCCTTTTCCTCTTTGAGCTTCCAGGAGGATCCCCAGTGCCTGTCCCAGGCTGAAGGGTCACACTGGACCCAGGTTCTGCCAGTGGTGCCTTCCCTGTGCTCCTGGCCTGGCTGGGTTCAGTCAGGTGCAGCTCCCCGAGTTCCTCATCCCTTCCACCAGGAAAATCCTTGGAACGTGGGAACTGGAAGCCCTTGTGAATTAGGTACATCCCAGGTTTTCTTCATGGCATCTTCCAAAGTGCCAGCCAAAGGGATGAGCAGGTTGGTCCAGCCCAAAGGAGCATGGACCGCAGGGGAAGGTGATGGCCAGGTCTGTGGGAATGGTGGAGAAAATTCACAATTTGAGTGGTTTCTGGTGAGAATTCAGCACCAGAGAGGTTTTCCAAAGATCCCGCTTTGCCAAGGCATTTATCTCAGTGGAGGCTGGGGACCAAGGAGCTTCCCAAAGCTCCCTGGCAGGTCAGAGCTGAGCTGAGCCATCACTCTCACACTGCTGCCTCTCCAAGCCACAGCCCATGGCCCAGTGTCTGTGCAGCTCCAGCCCATCACCCTGGCCTCGTGCCACCCTCAGGGGGACACAGAGCACCTGCTCTGCTTGAAAGGTGCTTTAATGACATAAACCCATCCAAAGTTGTGTTGTCTGCTGAGTGGGATGCAGCAAAGGGGTTCAAGTAGCAGCTCAGTGTCTTGTGCTGTGTGGTTGTAATGGATTTGGGTCACTGCTGAGTGCCCTGAAAGTTGATTTATGATCTCATTGAGCCATGGCCTCGGCTACTTGGGAAATTTGAATAACATTTTCAAAAGTACCTAAGTGCTCCTTATGTATTCTACTGCCAAAATTCCATTTGTTTCATTTCCTCTTTTTCCTGCCACTTTCCCCCTTTATTCCCATTATTGTTTCAGGAGTAAAGAAATGTTGTCAGTGTCACAAATAGCTCTGAAAGTCACTTGCATACAGCTTTTCATGGGCTTTTTGGGGAGTCTTTTTCTTTGCTTTTTTTTTTTTTTTTACCTTAATCCTCCCAAGGCCTTCACACACACACACACACACACACACACACACCTCTTGTTTCTACAGTCACTATGGTTGCATCAGGAATGGGCTTGGAAAACTTAATATTTTGATCATTTTCCATAGCAAATAGATTTCCCTGTTGTTTCTGCTTCTGCATTTCTGCTCTGGCCACTAGAGTCCAGACACCTCCACCTCATTCTCCTTCTTCTTGTTCTTCTCAGGGCTTTAAGGGGAAAAGAAACCTAAATTTAAGGATATTTATACAAATTAGAGGATGTAATGCATACAACAGGGAAGCTGCTGACATACTTCCATGGCACAGGCAAATCTGAACTAATGGGAGAGCTTTAGGGTTTGCACCTTCATTTTCTGATTATAGAGGTTAGGAGTGCTTGGGGATTTTATAAATAATAAATATAGAGGGACAAAATTCATGTCTGTGCATGTGGGAGAAATAGGGAATGTGGACACCCAGAGCTGATTCTGTTGTTGAGCCAAATCTTGGTTTAGTTGAAGTGAGTGGAAATATTTCCACAGGCTTCAGCCAGATGGTAATTTAGATTTTTTTCTGGGAAAGGTTGTCCCTGTGGAAGGAGCACTATTGCACACTCAGGAGTGACTGAGTCCTTTTTATAGCTGCTTCTTGTTTATAAGCAAAAGTACTTGCATTAACGTTGCAAAAACAAATAGTCTAATGTTATTGCATTTTAAGGTCACCTTAACTTGACAGAGCAGCCAAGTTTGTTGACTAAAATGATTCACACAACTCTAAGGCCACTAAACAAGTATTTCTCAAAGTCTCAGCAGCAGCTCAAGGGAGCAGTAGCTAAAAATGCCACAGCTCAAAACAAACAGTTCTGTGTTCTGCTATTGATAAATACATCATGCTTCTTTGCAATTAGAACTTTCAGAGTTGTTTTAAAGAAAAAAAAAACCCAAACAACAAAAATCAACAAACAAGCTGTAATTAAATAAATAACATGAATGATTTTTAAGTGCATACTGTCCTCTTTCCTGCCTTCCATGTCCCTCATATTACTGCCCAACAAATCCTCTGCAGTTTGCCTGGGATTCCCTGATTACCTCCAATCTGGCTGCTGGCTGTTCAGCACAGCAGCCCTTGCCTGGCAGGGACAGTCACTCTGGGTGTCAGGAAACTCCTTCTGCACGAGCTGATCATCCAAGGAGGCACAGGGGATGTCCTCCACCAGCGGGTGTGTGGGTGGAGGTGAGCATGTTCACACCACACAGCCAGCCCTAGGGACACAAGCCTGCCCATGGCCACGGAGCATTCTGTGGAATTCCAGGCACAGAGGAACCCCCTGATCTGTCAGGCTGTGGTGGGAATAGGTCCTGTCAAAGGCTGGCTCCCATCAGAGCTCAGTCAGGATCCCTAGCAGGGAGAAGTGTCCAGGTGCCTTGCCAGGGGAGCTGCACAAAGTGGACACAGCTCCTTATCAAACCAGGCAGAGGACTGGTGAAGGGAGCAGAGGATCTGGATTGAGGAGAGCAGAGTTCTGGCAGACATCCCACACCCAGCACAGTCACTCATTAACAAGGCCATTACTCCATTCCTTTGCATCTGGCAAAACTTCCACAAAAGATGCTGTTTAACCAAAAGCTCACTTGATTTTTGGAACTGGAGGATGAAATTCAAAGTCTTCCATCACACAAAGGTCAAGCAGGGTTATTGGATCACAGAATCATCACAGAATGGTTTGGGTTGGAAGAGACTTTACAGACCATCCAGTTCCATCCCCTGCCATGGCAGGGACACCTTCCACTATCCCAGGCTGCTCCAAGCCCTGTCCAACCTGGCCTTGAACACCTCCGAGGATGGAGCATCTACAGCTTCTCTGGGCAACACATTCCAGTTGTGAAGGATTTAAAAACATTGAGGACTACGAAAGCAATAATTGAAAAGATTTGAAAAGCTTTTTTCTGTGCCAGAAATGTTGGAGAAGGAGAACAGGAAAGTGTGCTCTGCAGCTGGACTGCAGGCAGGGAAAATATCAAGCAGCACTACACTGTGCTCTCTGTTTTGGTAATTCCTATGGCCATGGTTGCCAAACAACAGAGATCCTCACTGATGTGCTGACTTCCAGCAGGCCCAGTGCAGCATGAGCACAGCCAGATTTCACAGCTCCAGAAAGAGATGAGAACCAGTGGTTTATGTCATCCAGTCACATAAAGCATAAATATGTCCTAACGGAGGCATGCAAAGTACTTGCCTTACTTCCTCTCCTAAGTCAGCTGAGAATGTGTTTTGCTGCTGCAGTAAAAACAGCCAAACCACTGAATGTCACATTTCAGGCACACATCTTCCATCATGCACAGCCTGTCGGTCCCCTTGGTTTTCCTTACTTTCTCTGTAAGGTAGCAAGAAAGCTTCACTGTAAGGAGCCAGAGGTGTCACAGGTTGATTCTCACTCAGGTCCTCCCCATGCATATTCATCACACACATCTCTCCTGCCACAAGAAGATGGCTGCACTTTTGCCTGTGATGTGATCATTTGCCAGAAATCATTTTCAATAGAGCAGACAATGAGCCTGTTACTTCGAAATGTTTTCTGATAATCACGTTCTGTCATCCTGAGCCAAAGTGATGCAACATCTGTGCTCAAACAGCTCCTACACAGATGCTGCCTGAGCCCCATTTTCCCTGCAAACATTTGGTGAACAGTCAAAAAGAAGGAAAACGCCACTTGGAGTCACACTGGCAGTATTTCCATGATGCAGGAAGAAGGCCATGAGTTGAACTCTCTGTACATAAACACCAATAGGGGATAAGTCAGTACTTTTGAAATCGGGGTGTCACCTTATTTCAACATCAAACTAAAGCTTGATGTGAAAGTTCACTCAGAGCTGAGTCTGGCTCCACAATTTCTAGTATTTATCTAACTTAGGAGCCAGCATGATAGTAAAATGTCTCGGTTGTCTCTTTAATCTGGATAGTTTATATCTAGAATTGCATTTAGCAGTTGGAGGGTAGGAAGGAGGGCAAGTCACAGTTTGGAGCAGGTTTTATTGGTTGCACAGGGAACTGCCTCAGGGGAACTTCTTGGGGAACAAGACCCAGAGAGAGGCTCCAGAGCAGGGATGAACTCTGGCCTTGCAGGAGAGGAGTGGGGAGGGAAAAACATCTCCATACAGAAGGGCAAAGGCACTTGGAATTTCCCAAAAAATATGTGTTACAGGGCAGGAGGCTCAAATGAGAAGGGCACAAGCCAAGCTGTGCTGTGCTGCCCTGGGAGGAGACAGGAATTCAAACACAGGCACTGCCCAGCTTCCCCCTGCTCCCCCTCTGTGCCTGAGGACACTGCACATCTCTGCAGGGACACAGCCCAAAGCCAGGCTCCAAACTGTGGGAATGCATTCCCTGCTGGGGGCTGTGAAATGGGATCCTGACACTGCAGCTGATCCTTGCTTCCAGAGAGGCTGCAGGTGGGCATAGGGAAAACTCCCCCAGGTGTTAGATACAGAGCCACACAGATCCCCTTGTGTAAAGGTTGCTGTTACTCTAGGCTCATTAATAAAATAATTTCAGACTGGGCTGAAAGCTGCTTCGCTATGGAATTATATCAGGATCCTCTTCAGTTTGGGGATGTGGGGGCAGCGAGCAAAATCTCAACAAATTGCAAAGTTCCTCTCTGTGACACATAGCTATGCATTTGGATTTTTAAATATCACCTTGCATGTTATCTGGAACAGAAACATATATTTGCATACATATGTGTATAAAACTCAAGAGATTTTTCGTAAAGACATTGAAGTGCAGCAGGAAATTGTCCCCTGTCTCTTCAGGCAGGGCTCTGAAATGCTTCTCTTGGCCAGATGGTATTCCCTGCCTTTCCCTGCTGAGATATGAGAAGGTGATGGAATTTTGTGCTTGCCCAGGGGCTGGATCCCTCGGGAATTACCAAGGAATTTGTGCTGCCCTCCTCACACAGGATCAGCAGGGGATGGACCTGCCACAGGCAAAACTGGGTGAGATGAGGCCAGGTGACCCCAAGGCAGAAGGGCTGCTGTATTGGGCACAAAAAAAGCCAGGCTGTTATCCAGAGGGTGCTGCAGGTGAAGCTTTTGGGTGCAATATGAGGCCTGGGCCATCCCAAAGCAGCCACAAGTCCCAGCTGTGGGTGGCACAGGCTCAGTGGGAATGCTTGAACCAAAACCACGTCCACCCACAGCTGCCGTGGTGAACGCTTTGGCTCCTTGGGATGCTGACAGCAGCTAATGAGGCCTGAGGCTTTATCCCTTTGCTTGGCCTTGGTTGTCCAGTGCCAAGATCTTCTCCAGGACACCGTGACAAATATCTTGTCTAATGGCTCCCCCTGAAAAGCCAGGATTTTCTGCGTCATCGCCAGACGGTCTCGGAGGCAGGCCCGAGTGATTCAAGCAGCGAGCAAATGCCAGAAAGGGGATGATTTCACTGCATTATTGAACACATATTGGGCAGATAAGCCTAGCAACAGGGCCCCTGTCTGCAGGCTGACTCCCAACAATCAGCCACTGCTGTGGCTCCCTGTCATTCAACAGCATGAATAAATAAATGAACTCCTATAGCTTTCCTGCAATAAGCAGAGTATTAGCAGTGGCTCTCAAGACGGCCTTTATCAAAGGCAGCAGCATTTATGCTGGAGAAATCGATCTAAAAATAAATGATTATCACTCATGTATACATAGAAATACCAAGGGCAAGATATGACTTTCTATAATGTGAAATGACTCATTTTCCCCTTGAAGTTTGGGTGAGTGTTGAAGATACTGCTAAGAGTGAATCACTCCAAATGGCCACTGGGTGATTGGCTGAGTTTGAGCTAATCCCAGGGAGGAGAGCTGACGCAAGGGCCAGGGGCCTGGCACTCGGAATGCCTGGGCTATTTGCAGGGCAAGGACGGCAGACATTAGCATTCAGTTGCCACCAGCAAATCTCAGATTGCTCTGACAGGTGACAGATTGCAAAACGTGAAAGGCTACAGCTTCCAGGGCAGCACTTCTGCTTATGGAAAGTGGGATGAGGCCAAGGGCACGGCCCATATTTCTTTGTGTGTATATACATGTGTCCACGCTCTTGCATAAATAGCTGTAAAAAACCAGAGCACCTCTCCAATGCATCAGCCAAATAACTTGAACTCTTATTTACATTTGCTAACTCAACCCCTAGGTAAGAGTTCAAGCTTTCTGGGAGTGTAGCTGAATTTCCAGCCTCCAGAACAAGCCCAAAAACATTCTTCAAACTTTGGCAGCATGAGGGAATTCAGCAATTCGGCAGATATTCATGGGGGTGTGTGGAACCCCTCCTCACGGGGTTCAAACCACTCCTGGAACAACCAGTGACCACAGGATGATGCTTTAAGGATTTTTTTCTTTTCAGTAGCCTCAGTGAGGTCTGTCCTCAGTGTCATTCCCAGGTATCCAGGTCAGCAGGGATGCTGATCAGCGCCCCAGGTAATGGCACAGCATCCCCTCTCCTCCTGCATGCAGCCAGTCTGTGACAGCAGCAGGGGAAGAGTTTTCTTCTCTCTTGCAGCGGCACAAATGGAAATTGAGGAGGGCAGGACGGAGCAGGACATGGCTGCAGTGTGCTGAGCTCCACACAGCAAATTCCTGACTCACTTCAAGGCTGCCTCCCCAGGGCACAGCACAAATACCAGCTCCACACTGGAGATGTGTCCCGAGGAGGGAGGTGGAATAGAAACAAGCCACCACTTTACAGATTAGTTCACAGCTTTTTGCAGTCTGCCTTTACCCTGTGACCAGAGCAGCCTGATTTTTGGGGAAGGAACCATCCCCAGAAAATTCTGCTTTCCAGAGACACCCAGCAACCTCCCTGAACAATGTAATTGCACATCCCAGCCAGGCAGCATCACACATGTTAGAACGGGCTGAAACAGCAATGTGTGGATGCCTTGGAATTGGCTGCAGATGGAAATTCGTGCTCTGCAATCTGCTATGGACAATTCCCATCTCACAGCCCAGTCTGCACCCCATGAACTCAGTTGATGAACCTGAGACCCTCATAATTTTTACAAAGGACTGGCTCTTTCATTTCCCACTCCCACAGCGTGCAGCCAACACAGCTTGCCCTGTATTTTGTAGGGAACTTCGTGAAAACTGCTTACACTGGGGGAGAAGTTTTGTTGTGGGTTATAAGACGAAATAAAAATCAAACCAAACCAATTCAAGGAAAACTTGTTATGAAGAAGTGTTTCTTCAGATGGCAGAGCAATCAAACAAAAAGTCTTTCAGAGAACAGAGAAAAACCTCTGTTGACTAACACAGTCTGCCAGAAAGAACGAAATCCTGGAAGGATTCTGAAAATGAGAGGGAAATGTGGATATTTCCATTACAGACACAGAGATTTTTTTGTGACTTTAGTACAACCAAAGTGGTTTAACTCCCCCTTTGAACTCTCACTTTTCCCTCCCTCCAAAGGCAGAGATGACAGGAACACCTGCAGCTCCTCCCATTCCTGAGGGGCATCAGCAAGTCAAACACACGGGACAAGTAGGGATTTTAAGCACATGAATTATTTGCTAGAAACATTCATTTCCACTTGGCTAATTATCCTCAGACCTACTTGGATGACTATAAATTTGTTCCTGATTATGAAACAAGAGAGGGATGCAGCTGTAGTTCATCCTGTATGCAAACCCTTTGCACAACCAGGATGGAGCCAGCCCTTGTCCCACTGCAAGAGCTGTGCAGCTGCACAGCCAGAGCCAGCTGCTGCTAGGGCAGGGAAAAGGGTCAGCATCTCCTAGCCAGCCTCACACAGCAGTTAAACAGGACTGCAAGACACTAAATTTTTTGCTGCCATGAAGTTATCCAGTTGCACTTCCCACTCCCATGGCACCTGATGGTCAAAGCTACAAAGAATTGTCATGCTAATCATAGAAACTCTCCCAAATATTGATATATTTGCATTTTACCTGCTTAAGGAGAGTCTTAAAAAACCCATGCAAACTCCTCAAGTAAGTGGAGTTCTCAGTAGCTGGTAACTCACATGGTTTCCAATGAAATTAAGGTTTCTGGGTCCTTCTGGGACAAATTTAAACCATTCTGTTCTTAGTGATGCAGCTTATCTAGAGGGAAAGATAAAGTATAAAAAAGCAGATGAGCCTATTGCAAATCCCACTGAACTCCAGCTCTGTGTAATTTCAGAAAAACTGGGTGAGTGTTAACTACAATTTCCACTAGAGGACATTTAAAGGACAATTATCTCAATGATTGAGAAGAGCTCATAAAATACACAGATGAGATCTATAACCATTTGTAGGTGAGGCAGGAGACCTTGACATAACATTCATATTTAACCCAGTCACGTTTCCCTTCATATAACAGGTCATAGTTGAATCCTCAAGAACAGATTCTTGCATGAAGAATTTTGTTAAGTACATCTCATTTTCAATGGCTGAGATTCTCCTTCGGAGAATAATTAAGTATGCAATATATGGTCTAAAACAGCCAGGAAAGAGATTGAAAATATAGAAAATTGAAAGGAAATTATTTCAAACTGGAGTGCTCTGGAAACTAAGTTATAAATGCTTTTGAGAACCTGCATTTATTACTTGCAATAAATAACTTTTCTTCCAAACACGCCTTTGTGTGAGAGATTAGCAGTGCAAGTGGAGCATATTTCTGCTGTGCAGAAGTTACTTATTTTAGAATAATGGACGTCACAAATTGGCCCTGCATAGCAACACTCATTGGAAAAAGATCACAGCTCCACTTAACACAAAAGTGCAATCTTGAAGCCCATTGAAGCTGAAGTCTCTTCACAGGGCAGACACTGAAGTAGCTCCTCATTTGCGTAAAGCTGGACAATTGTTCCACTTCCATACACAAAAAATTGCTTAGATATCTGCTATGCATGGGGAAAGGCTCATTAATCACATTACAGCAAGTGAACATCCCAAGGTTAAATCCTACTGCTGTGGAGCACTTCAGTGGTTTATAAAAGTCATCTAAATGGGAATTATATCTGCAAATCTTCACGGTGCGGTGAAGATTTGGAGCTTACCTTTAAACTCGAGGCACTTCTTTTTTTTTCCCCCCCTGTAAGAAAAGCACAGCTCTGAAAAACAAATCTAGATACATAAGGTTTAATTCTCCACTACATTAAGCCTGTTTCACAGCTGTGTTACTGCAGTGAATATCAGTGGAGTAGCACTGGTGAAAAAAACCCAACATAAGGATGGTGAGAACTAGCCCAGGCTCTTTCAAAGGTTGTTCATGCAGCCATCCCCTCTGGTTTTCTGCAAGTCCCTTTGGATAACTGCTTTGTAGCAGAAGGATGTAGGGGGGAAAAAAAAGACTGTGAGATGGCAAACCTTTTTCCACTCTTATTTGCTTGTTTTGTGGCGCTCCTGTCTTGTTGCCTCTGCATCACAACTCTGCTTTCCTTCAAGAAAAAGAAAACAGTGAGACCTAGATGTGTTCTCACTAAGCAGGCTGCCTTCCCTTACACTTTTGGTTTTTTTTCTGTGAGAAGCAATTACACCTGAATTTGTTCCAGTGCCGCTGATCAGCCAGGAGGATGGCTGGGAGCACAGGCTGGGAGACAGAGTAGCTCTGATGGCACCAAGGGGACAGTGCTGATTTACATCCACAGGGTATCAGTCTTGGGAGCTTTGCTGTCAGGCATGTCGTTCCACTTCTGGACTCTCCACTGGCAGGCACTTCAAGCTTCCCCTCAGAAATCAGACAAAGCTGCTCAAAATCCCACAGACCACTTCCAAGTCACCTTGAAATCACCTGTGAACAAAAAGGGGCAGCTCTCCTGCCTGTCACCAGTCTCATGTGTCCCTGGCAGTGCCCAGTGCCCCCCACCCAGCCTGCCCCAGGACATCCTGTGTGTGGCCGGATCCACTGTGTCCCAGACACAGACAGCTGATAAAGCACATGTGCTGGCCTTGCTCCTCATTCATCACACCAAAAACTGTTCTTTTGTGGTTGGGATCCAGACATGAGAAGTCTGAGTTGCTGTTTCAATTTGCCATGGGCTCTCTGCATGAGATTAGGGAAGACAGTCGAGCCCTCTGGCTCTCCATTTCCCTTTCCCAGAGCTGACACCACAGCTTGTCCTCTCATCCACCCTCTCTCCAGTGCTTCCACTTTTGGGAACTCAGGCGTTTTTGCATGGCCTCCCTGGTGGGGAACTACCCCATCCCAATTCACTGTGTGAAGCTCCATTTGGAGCTTTGAAAGCAAAGGTGGTTTGCACCCCTGTGCCTACATCTGGGTAGAAACACCAAAACCTGTCCCAGAGTTTGGGTATAATGAGACCAAGTGTCAGGAGAGCCAAGTTTTGGGCTGCAGAGGAGGCTGGCACAAAACAGATGGAAGCAGAAAGGAATTTCCTGAGTCAGAGGAGCACCTGAGTGGAAGAAGATGTGTATGAGCACAAACCTGCTTAAAGGGTGTGGCTGAGAAGGGAAAGGAAATGTGATGATTGGGCAAAATCCTGAAGGGACAGAGCAGTGCAAACACCAGCTGGAGTTTTTCACACCTCTCTGACTGAGCCAAGAAATGTTATTTCTGTGAGGCACTCTGTGTCACACGGCTGCAGTGCTCTTTCACCCAGGACAGAGTGCTCTAACCCCAGATTTGCCACCTCCCCAACACATGGCCCTGCAGCTGAGGCTGTTCCCACGTTGGACACAGCCCTGGGAAGGGGTCCCTGCTCTGAGGGAGGGTCTCTGATCACATCCCCAGCGGGCACTGCTGCAGTTGTGATGTGTGGCTGGCACAGCTCAATCACCCTTCCTTAGATTAACAACCTCTGCAAAGGCCACTTTGCAGCTGTCACGTCACCCGTCCCAGTCCTGGGTCAGACTCTTAATTTTAGCAGCCTCACATACCTTCAGGGCTACTTACAAGGTTAGAAACAGGGGATTTCCAAGTGAAAACTGGGGGTAGCAAGACCCACCCTGAGTTTCTTCATTCCAGAAGGTGACAGGGCTATAACTGGACCCTGGCAAGGGGAAAGCAGAAGGCAGCCAGGAGGAATGTGCTTGGGGTTTCTGCTTTGATCTCCCTTCATCTGAAAGCAAAAGTGAAGTGCCAGTACTCCCAGGAAAATGACAAAGCAGGAAGATGAACTGCAGGGATTCAGCCAGTGACAAGGTAATGAATGAGGCAGGGAGGATGCTCTCCCTGGAGGACTCTTCTGTTCATCTACAGCTGGATGAATTATGCCTCCCAATAACCCACTGGCAACAGGGTGGGCTCAAGATTTTCTGCAGTGTCCAATAAAGTACAATATTCAGCACTCATCTGTGGGGTCGTGGGGCCAGGTAGAAAGGAATGAAGTGAATAAATTACACATCAGGAATAAAACAAGCTAAAAAGTTAGTTTTGTCAGTGGTCAGAAGGCCAGAAGGAAACAAAGCACAATTTAGCCATTCCAATGCAGATATTTCTTTTCCTGGAGTGTGAGGGAGCAGCCAGACAAGTGAGTTTATCCAGCTCCTTCCATACCAGCTCCCACCAAGCTAACTGTATTATCCTGAGTTGAACAGTCAGCTCCAGGACTGACCTTTAAAGCACCATAAAATCCTTTCCAACCACTCTGTAAACTGAAGAGATTTCTATCCTAAGGACAGGCAGCTGGAGACACCCCCAGACCATGTCCAGAACAGTGTCTCAGACCTGCCCAGGTCTCTCCTCTGGCACCAAGGCCACCCAGCATGAAATGCTTCCAGTCTACTGAACTTCCTTATCATCCAAAATAAGGCAGTTTCATCTCAAATGTCGACCAAGAATGGTCTCCAGGCTCTGCTGGCTTCCAAGCTGTGCCTGGGAAACATCTGAAGGACCACAGATGTGCTTTGGACAGTGTGGATGACTCAGCCTTCGTGTCTGGGAATGTGCCCTGGCATCATTTAATTAGCAGAGAAGTAGCTTGAGGTGCTGAAGTGCTGCAGCTCCAGCCAAAGGCAGGGGACAGTTTCAGGCAGCCCCTGGCAAGCAGCCCTTCAGTGGCTGGAGCATCCCAGAGAACAAAGCAGCTTTCTGAAGATGTGTCAACATCACTGCCCCAGAGCATGTCCTGGAGGTCTCTTATCTGCTACTAGAGAATGGTGTGGGAGTGAAACATCCTTTCTCACATCCCAAATGCACCCTGGTTCCCACACAGAGGAAATCTGAGCGCACAGGCTGAGCTAGACCCATGTCACAGCCTGTGGAAAACACAGATGCAGCTGCAGTGATCCCAAAGTGGGAAATATCCTCCTAAGAGCCCTACCTCTCCTGTCACTGCCACAAGAGCTCTATCTCAGCCTGCCTTTTGCCCCAACTTTCTGGCCAGTCACAATCTGTGGCTGGGTCATGGAATCAACCCTGATCTTAATTGCACAGATGACAGCATGTCACTAATTAATGACAGCCACGTCAGCCTCCCAGCAGGGAGCTGCACACATGCCCTGCATTTTTAACATTGCTCAGTAAACAGCAGTGATGAAACATGATAAAAAATGCCAAAAGTTTAGCACTGATACGATGCCCAGACAGGTTTGAGTGCCTCTGGCAGACAAGGGAGAGGGTGAGCTCCTTTTCTTTGCCATCACAATAACCCAGCAGCCTCACTGGAACACTATCTGCAAGATCTCAGAACTAAGCAGGATGTCCTGTTCATAAATCAAATCCCAGCAGACCTCTCCCTCGACAGGCTTTTCCCTTCCTGGACTGGACTTTCTGGAAACTTAACATTTAAGATTCTAATCCTGCAAACATTTGTACATGTGTTTTCTTACCTAGAGGCCCCATCCCTGAAGTCAGATCAATGCACAAATGTTGACCAGGAACAGATTTTGTAACGTTTCTTTTCAGAGCATTACCTATTTCTAAACAAGAATCTGTATTTTTCCACATGACCTCATAACTCTGGGGTAAAAAGAGAGCTGCATACACCCAGTGAGTGACTTTACAATCAGTTGTCTGGGCTGCCTTGCCCTGTACCAGATTTGAGATGTGCCCTGTGGAGTACCTCAGATATAGCTCAAGCCAGTTGCACTTCCCTCCCTATTATTTAAGCAATAATAGCTGATGGGGAGGGTATTTCCTGAGAGTCATCTGTACAAAATGAGGTCTCTGCCTCAGGCCCATAATTCAGTGAGGAATGTGCTGCCAGGATGTCAGTCCCACCCTGTCCCCCTATGCTGGGCCCACCGAGTGGCTGCTTGGTTTGGGGATTTCAGGTGCAATAAACCCCTCAGACCCCTGTCCTCACCAAGCTACTGCTCAGGTTTTCAGAGTGACTGGTGATTTTGGAGGCACAGAAAGCTGCTCCAGTTCCAGAGGCAAATTTTGCCCCAAAGGGTCAGTGGATCACAGGATGTGAGGCTGCAGAAGGGGAGATGTCCAGCACACAAGGTACACAATGTGTGCAGGACTGCTCCCACCTGCCAAGTGTCCATCTCCACAGCACACACAGGACCGTCTGTGAGCAGCAGGGGCTGCACTCAGCACTTGAAAAATCTCTGCATTTTATGGGAATGAATTTACCAATCCAGCTACACATTCAGAGTGACTGTTCTGAGCCATAAACTGCCATCCAAAAGCTGAGTTTCTGGCTTTATTGAATTCCCAGAAAGCTGCACAGCAATCAGAGCTCACAGAGGAATCTGTGCAATTGTTTTATACCAGCATTTCTTTCACTGATGTGCTGTTCTTTGCTTTTCACAGAACGATTTCTTGCTTAAATTCATTATGATAGCAGGACTTATTCTTCTCAGCAGTAATATATAAACATATTTTCACATGCCTATACATATGTAGGAATATATTTTCTACTTCTTTTCTTAACAGAGAAATTAAATTTTTAAAAAGCCACAGGCATTTTAAAAACCTTGGATTCAAAACCAGAAAAAGTGCAGGTTTTTAGCTTTATTCATGTGAATAATAAGAGAGAGAGAAAATATTTTTTTCAGATCTGTACCTGTAGGACTACAAACGATGCAGCACAGCTCTGGCAGCCTGCAGAGATCATTGCCACAGGACAGCAACCTGTTCTCAGGCTGGGTAGGATTGATGTGGAGTATTTGGAGCTATGGGATATTCTCTAAAATCGCTGCTTGCTGCTGAAAATTAGAACTCTTCTCCTAACATTACCAGAGGTTTCATCTGCAAAGTTCCTGTGGACACAAGGGCACCAGGACTTACAGGCTGAGGTTTCACAACACAAGGCCACCAGCAGCAATTCTGGCTCAGACAACTGACCCTGCCCTCCTTCTTGTCCCCTGTGCCAGTCCTTCACACCACCCTTGGGACTGGCTTAGGGAATGGATCCAGCAGAAAAACAAGTAGGGGATATAGAGAATATCCAGAGCAAAGGATCCTTGGGGTTTGACCCAGCTCAGGTGTCTTGGCAGCACAGGAGGAGGCAGGTGAGCCCCAGTGTGAGGCAGAGATGAGAAGCTGAGGGTGCCCACAGCTGTGCTGCCAAAGATGCCACAGTGCAAAAGCACAGCCTTCTGAGCTCCCCTGGCCCATCATGATCAGTATCGTTCCCCCGAATGCTCTTCTGGACTAAAAACACACCCAAAAAAGTGTTCCAGCTTTCCTGTGCCAGCTGCAATGTCCACAACCCTTCTGGTGATGCTCAGTGGATTTCGCTCCACAAAGTTGTTTCAGCTCCTCCTGGATCCACACAAATATCCTCAGCATCTAGCACGCCCCTTAAGGGAGAGAACTGCTCCCTCACCAGCCATGGGATGGGAACAGCCAGAGGAGGGGCAGAGGTGGCCCCAGGCAGGGGACAGAGACTCCAGTGCCTCCTGGCAGGACTCCACAAGTGACACAGACCAGGGGCAGGCTGGCCCCTTGTGATGCCTTAGGATTGTAGCTTTTATGTTTCTCATGTATTTATAATCCTGCAATTCTTCAGTGTGTAACTCTAAACTCCATACAGAGTGTTGGCTACAGATTTCCCAGTTTGGTCAGACAACACAATTCCTCTCCAGGTCTGGAAATCAAGGACACCTCGCTGTCTTGAGCCACAAGAAATCCAAACAGAAGTGAGTTGGGGTGGAGCAAACTTGGGGTAAATTACTTCATTACCTGAAGCTGTAATTGGAAGATTAACCCTCAATGTACAAATGGATCAAACTTATAAAAGTGTGAAAACTCATGACCCATCACACATTTTGGGTGCAACCCTGGGGGGCTTCATATGCCTGAAATATACCTGAAGGCCCTTCAATAAATAGAACTGCTTTTTATTCCTTTAATTTTGTCTGGCCTCGGTTTTTAGGTAGCCCCAAAAGCATCACTTGCACTGGGCATGATGGTGGGATGGGTTTTGGGGCAGGAGAGGCACTGCTGAACCTTCTCCTGGCAGAGTGTGAGGCAGTGGCCAGGGGATGTTTGTTGAAAGCCAAGGGGCCAGCTCATGCTCCAGAGCAAACAAGGGGCTCAGAAATGTGTCCTACCCCCTGCACTTCCTAAGAGAAGTACCAATTTCCCAATTGCAGCATTCTCCCTGAGAGCAGCTGGTGGTGTTCCCTGCTGGAGGCAGGAATTTGTCTCATGGGTTGTGGTTCCACCTGGGACAGCTGTGCCTGCACAGTCCCACCGCAGGGAGACAGCCTGCCTGTGGAAGAGCTGCTCTTGGCGTTGTCTCAGTGCTGATGGACTGCACACTTTGGGTGGGAATGTCTGTGCTGCTGAGGTGAGTTATGGCAGTGTCAGGTCCTTCAGCATCCAGATTTTGACTTCCTGCACCTGCCACTTGAACAGCCAACCCTGGCATTTCACACTTCCACAAAACTTCAAACCTTTTGCAGAAGCTGAATTTTCAAAGAGGCCGAATCCCCTGCCATGACAAAAAGACAGCATTTCTATATTCACTTCAGTTTGTGTCTCTTTCTTTGAAATTGCATCTACACCCTAGAGTGGCTGAAACTCTGGATGTACAAATCAATTGAAACTGAGTCACTGGGCTTGATAAAAGCAAACAGACGTCATCATAACAGGAGTGAAGTCCTGCTTCAAGCCTCTACCACCCTGCTGAGTTACAAGATTAATTAGAGGAATGTATGAAACTGAAATGAATAAAGCAACCATTAAACACGTTGCTAATACTTAAAGAAACTTGGCCAAAAAAAGAAAAACCAGCTAGTGGACTAATGTTTACATTGTAAAATGTAAATTTGCAGTGTTAACTTACTCAAGAATGAACAAACAAATATTTTAAGCAGGCAAGAAAAATGCACATACTTTCAGCAAACATTGACATCTTCTCACACTGGGGAAATTCTTGTCATTCTTACCCCAAGTGTGACACAATGCCTTGTAATAATTATCCATTACTGGAGCTTATCTGGGCTTGCTGATAACCTGGTGTTCCTGCAGCACATAAAGCAGTGCTTATTTCACCCCATTTATCTTGGACACCACTGCATTTAATCCCTAGGAGGCCCAAGTGTATAAACCAAGAAACACTTGGGTGCTTTGCATGACTCACTTGGGGCTACAGTCATTCTTTGTAGAGCTGAAAAACGCATCAAGTCAGCTGGCTAAAGCAGGGCAGGGTGAGTATTTAGTAAATATTCATCTCAGGAGCTGAGGGTTCACCCTCTTCCAGTCTCACCAATGGTAAAGTCACTGTAAGTGACTTCCCACAGATACTCCAAAATTACCCATAAAAGAAAGTCAGGGTCTCTTTTAAATCAGCAAATCTGTCATGTCTCACAGGTAGATGCTCCAGTACTGCTGGAAAGTGGATCCTGTGCAGAGAATGGGAAAGAGGAAGGGTAGATGGAGACAGAGAGGACAAAGCCTCTTATCCAGGCAATCTTAACACAATACACAAAGTAGAGTTATTGATGGCACAGGCTTGATTCAGTTGATAAAAGTTTCACCTGTTTCTGCCTTTTTTATTTTTTTTTGTTCAGAGAGCATTTACATCAGGTTACATCTGTGGACTTGTCTTTTATACTGATGTGGAGAAGGGATAACACTTCCCACTCACAAAATTCTTTTTATTGAGAATAGCAGTTAGAAAGTACTATTTATCCTCTGAGCAGAAAAAAAACACCCTGTTATAAAATCAGCAGCAGAACCTGAAGGTCTTTATTTATTTCCCAAGGAATATTCTGTAGTCCAAAAATTTAAGAATATTGTTGAATGAGTCAAACAACAGATGCAGAGGGAACAATGAGGAGATAGGGAAGAGAGTAGTGAAGACAAACAGCCATGTTATATATACTCCTCTGTCTTTCAGCAGATGCACATTTTCAAGCCACAGAATGCAATTTTCATGCTGTCTCTAGACATAAGGATAACTGCTCTTCAGGAGCTACTTTGTGTGTTAAACAAATATGACATTTACAGATTGTTTTCTCTCAGTACTTATTTGTTATGTCCTGAGCTAATGACCTTAAAAATTTCTCTCTCTGATGGCGTTAGTGTGAGACGATTTCCAAAAAGCATGAAATTGCAATAAACTGTCAGGTTTGCACAGGTGCACTGGAGATTAAGAGATCAGCCACAGAGCCATTAAGATCTATGGCAAAACGCCCAATGGGACCAAGATCAAACCTTTGGAGTGTTTTTTAAAATGTCATCATTAGAAGAGAGATGCCTTCCCAGGAGCTCCACATAATGCTGGATTTTAACCATTCCCTTCTGCAGCGTTCCTCTGAGATGGCAGCTGCTGGAATTTCCTATTCGTCTCTAAATAGATGAAGCAAATATTAATTCTGCTGGAGCAAGGTGGCACATCCTCACTGAGATACACTGCAGAAGCCTTTAAATTGTTCCTCACCTGCAGGGAGAGGCACCCTAGAGGTGCAGGAAGCCCATTTGCACTCATTGCACAGGAACATATTTTTACCTATTTTGAAAATCTATAAGGAGCCAGGTTTTGGGAAAAAAAAATGCCCATCAAAAGGTGGATTTCTCACCACTAACTGTCTTCTCTGCAAGTTTCATTCTTACCCCACTACCTTTCCACCCAGAAGAACTCTGGCTCAGGGAAATTCCACTACCTGGTGTGGTGAAGAGCAGCAGTGATGCCCTGAGCTGCTGCTCTGCATGAAGAAGGTGTGGAAAGAAATCAGTTTTCAAAACCTCCCACTGCTTTCCCTGATACTTTCCTGGAAGGACAGGCAAATTTCCTTTTAACTGCCTGGGAGTGAACTCCAGAGCATGCCAGCCCCAAGAGCCAAGAGATACACTCCAGGGTGCACAGGCACATGCAGAACCCTTGGTAAAGCAGGGACACTGGCAGAAATTTGGTTTGCAGTGCTCACACAAGGGGTTGGCTCTGCCTGAGTGATAGGTGAGGAGCAGAGTATTTGTAAATGGCTTGGGAATGCCTTTCAGTGCTTCTCATCTGGAAAAATGGTATCTTCAATGCTGAGGTTACATTTTGCTTCAGTTCTCTGTTGGCAAAGTCCCACTTCTGTCCTTTTGTGCTGTTGGCTATGCTCTATATCATGTCTTACACAACAAATGAGAAAAAAGAGAAAGAGTAAAACCTAATCCTTTTCTTTCCCCCCCGCAACATTCCACGTTGGTTTTCTCAAGAGAAAACATGGGTTGTTCACAGAAACCCATACCCTGTGTCATGCTGTTGAGCACATACTTTCAGTTTGCTCTTCAAATATTTTTGTAAGATAGAGAAGTCAAGCAAGCAGGAGGTGGGAAATGACCAGATCTGAGGACACAAATGCTCAGCAAGCTGAGTCACCCCCAAACCCAGCCAGCTGCCTGCACACAGCTCCCCTGCTGCTCAGCTGCAGATTAGTTCTGGCTTTGGCAGAAATTCTGTCAAACAGGACATAATAATAGGTGCTACTTCTGTAGCCTTCCATGGTTGATGTTGTCCTGGCCCCTGTGGCACAGGCTCCTGAAGCCCTGCAGTTGATAGCTGGCAGGGCATGATGCTGAAGGTGCTTTTGCAAGCCCATCACAACTCCAGACCAGCATCAGGTATTGCTGACAAGAGCCAAGAGCCAATACAGCACTTCTCAACCTTTTCCAATAGAATGGCTCATCCACATCTCCTACTGCTGAATGGCCATGGGAGGAAAGAGAGCAGAACAGAGGAAGATGCTTGTCTTTATGGCAAACAGTAGAAAGGGCAAGAAATGCAAAAATATTCCCATCATCAGACAACTGTAAGACCTTCTTCCCTGTCCCTGTTGTTGTATCCTTGGCCTTGGCTACTATTCTGAATTCAAGGACAGGGAGATTTTCAAGGTAAAAGAAAACAAAGCATCCCCTCAGGGCAGAGGAAGGAAGGGAACCACAATGAGCCCTTGGGAGAGGGTCTGCATGAAGAGAAGCTCACAGCATTCACCTGTTGTCTGCCTTCCTCTCATGGCTGTGTCCATGGGGCAGAAAGAAGCCACAGCTGGGCAGCTCCTGGTGCCCTGGACCTATTGCCCAAGACAGAACAGGTAACTTTAGGCAGCACTCTGGGTGCTGTTGCTGCTGTTTTCCCTTCTTGCCCTGCTGCAATTCGTGCTCACGGCTGATGCAGAGAAGCTGGAATATCAGCCTGGCTGGTTAAGACAGGCTTTGCAGCCCCTCAGGGGTGGCATCACTGCAGCTTCCCTGCTGCCAGCTGATCAGACACACAGTCCAAGGGAACCTTGGCTCAGCATGGGGAGGTTACTCCTGTGACAGGAAGGAAGGAATGTTTTGAGACCTGAGAGGGATGAGGTGCAGGAGCAGCACTGACACAGGCTGTGCCTGCCTGAAGGCCTGGGAGGTGCTGATCCACGGGCAGAACAATGCTGCAGGCTCAAGCAGCTTCCCCAGGCTCCCACTAGCAACAGAAACAAAACACATGGGACATTTTCCAGTTTCCAAGACATACTTCAAATTTTAAGTTGCCTGCTCCTTGATTATACTTCCATTTTCCAGGGGAAGGTGAGCTTTTCAAGAATGAACAGATTCAGTATTCCCAAAGCATCCAGCCAGGATGTTCCCCAGGGGAGGGAGGGGAGCCAGCTGTGCCTGTGCTGCTGCAGGAATGAGAGCTCAGCACACAGAGGTCTCCTCAAAGCCCCCTACAGAGGTTTCTGCTCCTGGGAGAGCTCCCCAGGGGACAGACCAACCTCTCTGCCCTGTCCCAAGGATGAGCTTTCTTTGGCTAACTGCTTAGCCCTTCCCCACCCCCATTTCCTTTCTCACTTCCTCTGTAAACAGAATCTCCTTCTTTCTACGTCACTGTGCTCAAGGGCTGAGTCCTTGGAAGCAAGCTTTTCTCTTCCTCTTACCTCCAGAATGCCCTTTTGTCTTCCCTCAAGATCTGCAGGAGGGAATGTTTTGTTCTCATTTAGGATTTTAGCATTTATTTTAGGATTTTTGGATCTTCATTTAGGACCTTAGCAGTCTGCTGTCTGGGGAGGCAGAGGAGCACAGGCCTGGAGAAGTTCTCCCTCCCACAATTTATGGTGGTGAGAACAGGAACACTCTGGGCAATAGAGGAGCTGCTCCTTTTGGCTTCTTCCACATCAAGCTTTCATAGCATGAGCCAAAGAGAGTTCACACAAATGGAGACTGCTATGAGCAAGCTGGGCTGCAGATAGGCAGGAGCTGAAAGGCTACAGCCTCTTTTTCCACAGGGTTCTTAGAAACCTGGCAGGAGCAACATCTTGTAGGATACTTGTAGGACTTAAGATGGGCCCTTGTAGCAGCTTGCAGGGGTCTCAGTCATTGCCACAGGAGGGCTGTCAGGACAGCAGAGGACATGTCACAGCTGCACAACTGGCTGGGAGCAGGTCTGGGTACCCTCAACACCTCAGGATCCCTCTTCTCCTTCCCTCAGCCACTCTGGATTGCAGTATCATCCTCTTTATGCCTGCCAGTCATTTTACTGACTTACCAAGACTTCTGCAATCCAAGTAAAAGTGATCAGGCCAAGGCAGAAAGGAGGGGAGTTACATGAAAAAAGAACCTAATCAGAAAACTGATTTGGAGGACTGAACTCCAGCATACTCCTTCTGAAATCAGGAATGCTCAAACAGAAACTCAGCCCCTCAGCAAATTTGCTCCACGTGGTTTACCTGTGTACACAGGAAGTCTGTGACAGCACAGGGAACTGAATCCACATCCCCCGAGTCCAAGATAAGCCCAGCAGCTTATCTCAGGCCTCAGGGCTGCATCTCCTGCCCCAACAGGAGACAACATCTCCTGGCCACCAGTGGAGCACAAGCTGTACAATCTTCTTTTGCTCACAGAAACTGGAATGCAGGTCTAAGAAACTGAAATTTAATAGCAGCAGGGCACTTCAGAGGAAATGCTTAGTTTGTGTAGTAATATTTCCTCTTTTTTGTGTGGCATTATAGCAGTGCCTTAGTAGCACTTTCCCGTCCTTTCCTCTGTTCTCCTCTTGTGACAGCTTTATCAGTGAGAAGGTTGCCAGTGGGTCAGCCCCTGACGCAGACAGCCGTACAGTAGGAGCTCCCTATCACTACAGAACACTCCATTATAATTAAAAATTAATAGCAAATGCACTCTCTCCCTCTCTCAGTCCTGAGAAATGTGTATCATTCTGGGGACAAAAGCCTGTGGGATACCAAACGCTTTTTGTCAGAGGCTCGTGCAAGGCTCTGTGGCAGCTCCCTCATCAGTGTCGCTGTGCTCTCACGCTTGTGATCTGCCCTTGAAACCTCGCCTCTCCCTCGGCCACTGACAGCAGCACTGTTGTTTTTAGCAGCTCCACTTTTGAGCTGACTTCAGGATCCCCAGAGGCCATCTCTTTTTTTCTGACTGTGCTCCAGATTGCCATCAGTGCTCATGAAATGTCTCCAGCACCGTTTGGTCCCTTGCCATCTACAGCCAAGAGGGCACCTCCTTTCCCTTGGCTTCCTTACCCGGGCTGTGTGTGCTGCTGGCTGAGCTGCCTGGGCACTGCAGACACTGGCTGTGCCTGACAAGCAGTCTCAGAAGGTTTCCGGGGCAGTGTTACACTCTGTCAGCATTGTTAGCTCTGAGCAGGGCTGCTCAGGATCATTGCTGGAGAGGTTTCCTGAAGGGGCTTCATTACTGGAACGTGGGTGACTCACGGCTCTCAGCCGCTCTTGTCTCAAAGACATCACAGCTCCTGCTGCACCAGCGCGGTGATGATGGTCCTGAAAATCCCCAGGAAAAAACAGTTGCTGCAATATTAAGAGGAGAGAGGATGTTTGGGAAGAGCAGTCACTATTGGTAACTTCTTGCTGCTGAGCAATTTCCGAGTGCGTGGAGAGCTCTGTGTCCCTTTGTGGCAGCCACTGCATTTTCCAAAATACAGCTGCACCCAGCCAGGTGTGGAGTGCTTGTGTGTTTCTGTGCCCTGTGGAGAGTCTGCACGTGCAGAGCAGAGGTGACCACCTGCCCACCCACGTTTTGGATCCATTATGTGTTACAAATCCTGCAACAGTCCCGTTTTCCCTGTGAGCAGCTCTGCCCACACACCTCCAGGGTCAGCAAGGGCTGCCAGGGGAGCCATGGGGAGGACAGCAGGACAGCCTGCACTTGGGTTTTCAATAACTGGCTGCCCTTCAGATTGGCCACCCTGTCCCTTGCCCAGGTTTGTTCCTTGGAAAAGTCATCCCAGCAAATGCCAGCACCATTTCCTGGCACAAGCAAAGCTCTGGTGCTTTTGGTCACCTCTCTGAAGTCAGGCAGCTCAGGACACTCACTCGGGACAGTGCATCCCAGTGGCCCCCTGCCTGAGCACACACATGCTGCCCCAGGGCTGGGAGAAGATCCTGGAGCACTGCTAAAACCCTGAGCATGTCTGCCCCAGCCTCTCAGCCCTGCCTCCAGCAGCCTCTGGGACCTCGCTCCCCCTTAGCACACTCCCTCTTGGGCAGCAGGACCCAGTCTGACAAAGGAGAAGCTGCAGAGGGACTATCTGTCAGTAACTGTAGTGACAGGACAAGAGGGAATGGGTACAAATTGAAAGAGAGGAAATTTAGGTAAGATATTAGGGAGAAATTCTTTACTGTGAGGCTGGGGAAGCCCCATCCAAGGCAGTGTTCAAGGCCAGGTTGAATAAGACCTTGAGCAACGTGGTCTAGTGGGAGGTGTGCCTGCCCATGGCAGGGGGGTTGGAATGAGATGGTCTTTAAGGTCCATTCCAACCCAAACTTCTTGGGATTCTAGGAAACTGGTTCTGGACTCCACAGATCCTGCTCAGGAAGAAGGTGTAAGAACTGGGCTTTTTTCCCTACATCCTCCATTTTCTGTTTTGTGCTAGTACAGGGTGACTGCTGCACTTTATTTGACCCTGGTGATGACACAGCTACAGAAGCAAGGAGGGATTTATCTCTGCAGAGAGCTTCAAGCAGCTCACCTGCTCTCCTAACACCAAACCCAATCCCCTGCCTCAAAGCAAGACTCAAATTTTTCATACAACTTCAAAGCAAGGCTCAGGTGGCACAAAAGCCACTTTAGGCAGATCAGTCAGAGCTGACTTCTCCATCCAGCTCAGGTCACACAACCCATTCCCATCCCCAGCCCATGCCAGCCTTGCCCTCGGTGCTTGCTGCCTCTCCCACCTGCAGCCCAACAGCAGAAAACACGTGCATTTGGAAGGACCTGGCATTTGAAGTGCTTTCACTGCAGTCACGCCCACAGTAAAAATTATAGCTCCCATAAATGACATGTGTAACTACAATTTGGTCAAAGTCTTTTCAAGGCTTCCGACCCAGCAAGTTGTAGGTTGTAAAGGTCATCATAAAGCAGCGGAGAAGTTTAAATCTCTGTGACCTCGAGAGCTCTCTAATGACTTTTTATCAGACTTGGAACTTACCTATTCAAGCAGCAACACAGCAGTTGCAAAAATTCCCTGCATAGAAACCAGGAAAATTCCAAACAACACAGACACAGCCAGATGCAGCTGCAAATGAAATACTGTGAAGAGAAATGAAGGGGCAACCATGCTTTGCAAAGCTTATAACTTGTTGTAAAAGCACTGGCAGGGATAACAGAGCCAAGAAGAGGTTCCTTATTCCCCAAGAAAACTCCTTTCTCCTCACCTCCATCACCCTCACAGGACTGGAAGCAGTAGAGGAGATGAATCATACAATATTTGCAAGACTTGTAGAATCTTATCAATTCTGAAAGGCAATTTGTGCTAATCAGAACATATAGCAAGTGCAAATGATAACTCAAAGGAGCAGCTAAATGACTGGTGCAACCAGCTGAAATTGAATCATCTGAAAGTTCATTTGTGGCCACAAGACCAAATTGTCACATCTCCCATTCTTCTTCCAATTCTTCCTTAAAAGGGACTGATTTCCCTTTCTTCAGCAACCATAGCAGGATGATGTGCCTTGAACTCCAGTTCACTGCCCTTCTCACGAGTGCTGGGAATGGCCCAGTGTCCTCATGTAACCAAACAGCAGCTCCCCTCAGGACAGCTGGCTGCTGTTCCCACCCAAGCTCCCACAGCACCCTTCAGAGATGCCAGTCCCCTCTTGCTGCCATGCCTGTCCCTCAGCACAGGGCACAGAGCCACCAGCTTGTTTTTCTCTACTGAGGTTTGCCAGTTTCTGTCCAGCCACATCATGGACAGCCTGAGCTCCAGCCTGAGCTACCACACAAAGAACTGGTGGGGTAGCACATTGCACAGCTAAACTTCTTCAGCTGCAGGAAGTAAGTTTAGGGGATCCTCATTTATTTTACCTTTGCATCTAATTTACCACCAGCATCAACTACGAAGAGCCAGTATCTCTCTGAAGCATCAGCAAACAGGCATCATTCATCATTCTGTGCAGTGTATACAGACTGAAAGGAGCAAAGTTCACTTTTAATTATGCAGCTGATACTGTGAACTTTCTTCCGTAAGTTGTTAAAACAGACTTTTCATCTTTTGAGACAGCTAAGAATCAAATTTTACTTTTAGTTATATGGGTTTAAGTCTGGAGTAACTGATAATCTAAAAGCAGCACCAAAAGTCACATTTTCTCCTCCACTGAAACTCTGAGATTGTACAAGAGAGGAAAAGGCAAAGCTGGAGTAACTCTGGACTTTGAACACAGCTACTGAAACTCATGCTTTGACTGCATGAACCCCCTCTACTCCTGTGAGCTACCAATCCAGTTAATCAATTAAGTATTTCAGTTAATCAAATACTACACAGAAGAATCCCAACTTTTCAAAAGGATCCAAAAAAAGCAACACTCCAAAGCTGGTGTTTTACAGTCCAGGCTGAACTCCTGATTTTAAGCCAATAAAGCTTCCTAATGGTCTTCAGTTTCAGAATTAAGCAAATCTGAAGCAAAATAAAAACTGAGATATACAATGCAGTCTTTAAATGCAGCAGCCCCTTGTGTCATACCATGTCCTGTGTGCCATAAATTGTTCAAGTTCATACACTGAGCTTTGGCATACTCTGAATTTTCAGTCTCTGTTATTCAGAGAGTTTCTTTTATTCATAACCTGTCAAAAAAAGATGTCTTTCAGGAGAAAGGGAGACTCAAAGGAGATCCACATCACTTAATAGCCTCATTTCTAGCACTAACCACATGAAGACAAATTAGGCCTTCACTCTTCTCTTCCAACAGGGATCTCTCAAGCTTACCAGCACACAAGATTATAAAATGCTGTCTGCAAACAGTAGGGCAATCTGAAAACTTGCAAAATCTGTTATTGCAAAACAGGCATCAAAGGGTAGGATTCACCTCACCTAGTTTTAGCCATCTAAATAGCTGGCATCTCATCTCAACAAGTCACTGCAACTTCCTCTACAGCCAATGGCATGAGATTCCCTCCTATTTTAGGATGGAAAAAGGAACAGCAAAGAAGGCATTGATGCTGCTGGGGAGAACAGATCAGTAGTTTATGAATGCCAAGGTCTGGCAGAATTCCACCATGACATGTCCAAGAGTATGCATGGGGTGTATCAATCTCCTGTGGGGAAAGCTGCAGGCTTCACTCCACAGTGGAAAGGTTCAATTAATTGTACACAGCCCCAAACCTAAGGAGGAGCAGGAGGGGCAGGTCCCTGGCTCCATCAAATGGGGGATTGGGGGAGGAAGGAACCTGAAAAACAGCAGAATGATCTAACAGCTCATCATGCAACCTGCAATTACCAATGTCCACTTCATTTCACTAAAATATCCGTGACACCTTCAACATTTCAAATACTCTGGAATGTTAAAGGGTCAGGCTTATCCCTGGCTTTTATCCACTCACCTTGTTTATTTTGACTCCAGTGACACTTTTTTTCCCAACCAAAAAAGTACTAGGAATTTGCTTCCCTGTGTAAGTTTCCCTCTTTTTCTTTTCCATAACCTCAATTAATGGTGAACACCTAGAAAAAGTAAGCTGAGGGAAAACAGACTTACCTAGAGAACTGTTTGTCACAGGTTCATTGCTGCTGTTTCTGATACTTTCCCTCTCTAGTATTTTTAAATATACACTGTATTTCACAGATGAGGTGACTTTTTCTTATTTTTCAGTCTTGCACAATGACACACTTTGTACAGAAAAAAAGACTTTCTTGAGGTTGGTGGGTCATTGATGATTTGGCTCTGAAGAAACAGTCCTGGCAAGCTACATCTGGAAATACAGTCACATCTGAGAGACACTGAAAGAACTTATCATCAGATCTGAGCAGCTTGCTGGGGAAAACTGCATCTCAAATCACCACTTTGAGCATGGCTGGCCATGCCAGTGGACATGCAATTAAGATGAACAGTCCTGATTGCTTTGTTTCCTGATTTTACATGGAAATGAGGTGCAGATGCACTGCCAGTGCCTCTCATACAGTTGGATTTGGCCTCTCACCACAGTTCACTGACCTGGCTGTGAGCACCTGTGTCACTCCCTGCTTGTGCACACTACACTGACCCTTGGCAGGTCTTGGTTTCAGGTTGGGAAAGGCAGGGAAATTTTCAAGAAATACCTCAAATCCACAGGACATGAGGCTTCATCAGCTCTTCTGCTTGCAGAACTACTTTTTTCTTTTTCTCTTATTTACTGGCTTCCAAAGTTTGATGAAGACCTTTGTGAGCAGATAATTCAATGCAATGTGGATGATGCCCTTCAGTGTTTCTTGAAATCAAACACTTTCATGAGTTGATATTCCTGGAAACTACCAATTATCATTTTGATCCCTTTAGGATTAAACTCTAGGAGGATTAACTAGGATAGCAAGATAAGAAAACAAATCCAAAGAAAGCACACAGAAGATTTAAACCCTTCCACAAATCTGCACTTGGTTAAGTTCAGTGTAGTGCTGAATCAGACATGGCAGAACTCTGTGCAACCCACCCATGTAGGTGAGATCTCTATCTTAATCTTCATTTTACAGCCCCAAACCAAACTGTTAGCATCTGCAGCACCTGAGCCAAGTAATTTCAAGCTGATTTATTACATTTCTAACTCTGAACATCCATCATTCTGCTAACAGTCTAAAGGGAGATGCCCTATACTTTAACTTACACATTTTACTGTGCTCTCCCTCCAAAGATGTCTGCCAATCATAATATTTAAATCTTACAAACTTTACTTTGTGCTTTCTGTAATTTGAAGTGTAGATTGTATTTTGTTAACCCACTGGGTTCCCAGATGAGGTGCAATACCTTTAGTATGGAAAAAGGTGCTACCACAGCACTGCACTTCTCATTTGCTGTTCCCCTGAATAGCCTCACTTAACTGGCTCTGTTTCTGACATCATAGAAACAATGCTAATATTTTCTAAAAACATTAGAAATTCTACCAATATCCAGCACCAAGTGTTTGTATTTACCCCTGAGGTAAGCAAGCTGTACTCAGAAGCTCCAACAAACCCTAGGGATGTGAGGGGATGTGATGCTGCACACGAAAGAGCAGCAGCTCATTTTAGCCTCTTCAGCACACAACTGGGTACCACAGACAACAGCAATTTATTTCCCTTCTCAGGGCTTCTCTAAAAACAATAGCCCAGTTTCTAGCATGCCTGGCAGCCACAGACCAGCTTGACTTGCAGTTAAGAGTGAATCTGAATACAAATTTTGAAAGCAGAATCCGTTACATGCTACAGAATTTTTCTTTTATTACAATAGAAAGAGGTGAGAAATAACAATAAAACTAGAACTTGGGGTGTATTCTGACACAGAAGAGTTATGAAAGGCAACAGTTTTCCTCACAGTACAGTAATTCTTAAGGATGGACCAAAAGGATTATTTACCACTGCAATGAAAAGCTATCAAGGAATGAGAATATTTTACCCCGTGTAAACAGGAAATACGCAGCACCACCACAGACCATTTTGGAAACCATTATCAAAATTCTGCTCAAAAAATATAAACCTGTCCCATCTCTACCAGATCACCCAAGGTTTTATTTGGGCATCTAAAACCCAATGGGGTACAATTTTCCTTGAGTTAATTCAAATTCCCAAAAAGGATTTTGCCAGAGGAACTCAGGCAGAAGTTTTGTTTTTTTCAGTCAAGCCCACCTCCAACAACTCTTGCAGTACAAAAATACAGGAAATACATAAGCATTTGGTGTTGTAGAGCTCTTCTATGCCTCGTAGTCAAATATTTTTAGATCCTCGAGGAGTTCTTTGGCGAGGGCCTGCAGCTCTGCGTGGCGGCTGTGGGACAGGGCGATGATGCGCTGCAAGGGCAGCGTCTCGCGCACCTCGGCGCCCGACCTGGCCAGCACCTCCGGCTCCAGCAGCACCGACTGCAGCAGCCGCAGGGCGTGCAGGCAAACCTCGGTGTCCGGGTCTGAAAGCAGGGAAGAAAAGCATCCAGTGCTTGTTAGAAGCGAGTCTGAAAGGATTCACCAGGGAGACAGGGAATAATGGAAGTGTTGTAGTTCTCAGGTGCTGTTTGCTGCTGGCTGGATATAGGAGGTACCTGAAAACCACATTTTTGTCCTCCCTCAGCAGCTTCTGCCCAGCAGTGTTTGTGAGTGTCTTAGGTTGCAATAAAGGATGTGACCAAAAGCATGCTATCACTATCTGTTGAAACCAGGTGGGGCAGTGATTCTTATCTCTGTGGGAGATATTCTCTGCTAATGGGCCATCTGTTAAAAACCAGGTGGGGCAATCATCTGTTGAGGGTGGGGGCAGTGATCCTGATCTCCATGGGAGATATCCTCTGCTAATGGGCCATCCATTGAAACCAGCTGGGGCAGTGTTCTTTATCTTTTCCACAACCCATCCTTTCTCCAGGAGATAGCTCCTGTTAATGGGCCATTGAGTCCCACTGTATGACTGATAAAATTACATCATCCCATTGGGAGATGCTCCAGCCAGGGGGAGGAGCCAAGGATTTCCTACCTAAATAAAAACTGAGATTTGGAACATCAGAGCAGCCTTTTTCCCCTGGGTTCCAGAGGAAAACCAGACCCTTCTACATCATCACTGGACGTTCAGAGGAAAACTGCATCTTCTACAGGAGCACTGCTCCAGCTGAACCACATCTGTCACTGCAGGAGGATGCAGCCACCATTTAATCAGACTGCTACCAACACCCTGACTGTCTGATGGAGTGTCAGGTTGTACTCTGACTTTGTCAGTGTTTTGAGTTTGTTTTTTGTAATACTGTATTTCTATTTTAATTTTCCTAGTAAAGAACTGTTATCCCTAATTCCCATATCTTTGTTTGAGAGCTCCTTAATTTCAAAATTATAATAATGTGGAGGGAGGGGGTTTGCATTCTCCATTTCAAAGAGAGGCTCCTGCCTTTCTTAGCAGACACCTGTTTTCTAAACCAGGGCAATGAGGGAGAGATAATCAGGAACCTTTCTCTTGTGTTTCAGATGTTGAAACTGCTGTAAAGCAGGGAATTTATCAACCTGAATTTATCCAGTGAGTACCCAGGATGTACTATTGGATGCAATCCAATTTAAGAGCAGAACAAACTGTATCCCATGATTATTCAGACTTAAAAAACAAACAGACAAACAAATCAAATCTGCAGTAAATCATCAGGCTTTTCTTTAATTTCTTTTTAGATGAGGCTTCGGATTTCCTCAAAGCTCAATAAAATATTAATCTTTATAAAACTTTCTAGCAACCACATATCAACCTTTCAAGTGTTTAATTCAGTTTGCACAAAACTGAAATGGATATTGAAGCACTGCTGCTCAGGAATGTGCCAGGGAAATGCAGCAAAGACCTTTGACTGACTTAAGCCAGGAAGACATGTAATAACTCCACTGCTAAGAACACAGGATGCATTTTTAATTACTGAAACATTAGGAGCATTACATTTTAATCATTCGCAACGGCCCATTTGCATTTAGTGGTTTACAGCTTTATAAAAAGCATGTGGTAGAAAGACTTCCCTATTCTGCATATTCCAAATGAAAACATCTAATATATTTTTATAGCTGAAGCAGTTATTTGTCCCACGTGCCCATGCATTTTTAATGTGTTTTTCATTAGCATACCTAGTCTTCAGCAAGCCTTTGATAAAGGGTTGTGCAGAAAGGTTGAGAAAATTAATTCAGATCACTTTGAGCACAAAATCACCAGAGAGACCAAAATCTCACAGAAGGAGCATAAAACCAGTGCAGTAATGAACCAGAGTGCACTGAGATTGGAGGAGGTATTTGGTGGGGCTGAGGCAAGTTCTTTCCTTTCCTGGCTTATTTCACACGTAACACTGGTGACCTGAAAAAGGACTGAGGAGAATTATTCATGAAAGCATACAGGTTGAAAGCACACAGGGGGGCAGAGAACAGGATGTGATGGACACTGAAGACTCTGGATTTCAGCATGAAACTCACTGCTGAGATGGGGATTTTTAAATAATTCCCAACAGCACAAGTCTGAAGAACAATATTAAAGACTATGACATCTGATCTACACCCAAAAGGCTCTCTCTGTCTCTTCCCCCATTTTCCATCATAAATGGAAATAACCAAGTATTAACATCTTAAGAAAAGAGTTTTACTTTTTCCTGGAAAACCAGCAGGGTGGAGTATAATCTGAGGACACAGGTATTGTCCAAACACAAAAAATAACGTGCATTTTCTCCTTTTCTGTGCAATGAGAATCCTAGCTGTAGGCATGCTGGACAATTTCAAACATGTCAAATCAATAAAATCCCTGTGATTAGTGCTGCACACCCATGGCACAGCCACTCTTATTGCTGACATTCAGGCTGAGGGCTCTGAGGAGTCTCTTTCCATCATCATCTCCAGCAGTAGCAGCAGGTGCAAACTTTCTGATGATGAGCAGTAGTAACTCTTGGGGAAATGCTGCAGCTCAGCCTCACAGCAAGACTTTATGCCCGATTTCCTGGCTACCACTTCAGTGAATCCTTTTGAAAAAACCTTAGTACAAGTTTTGGTTTTCAGACTTATTCTGAACTAATCAAATATGACTAAAAGCCTTGAATTTGTCCTCCCTTGCCTTCCTGTTTTGCCTTCATGCCTTCCACATTGTGTATTTTTTAATGCCTATTTTTTTTCCTGATATATTGTTAAAAAACTGCACAGATCACCTCTCCCTTTTTCTGTTCTTAGTATTATTCTACACTTATTCATTGGAAATAGCAGCCACAAACTATAACCCAAATAGGTAAGAAGAAAGAAGCTTTGGGGAGTGAAATCTATGTAGTTCATTTACAATCTTCCTTCGTGTGACATTATTTCTCCATGAAATAAAGCCACTAATACTTTTAATGGCTTGCAGTACTGCTGGGAAGCTTCATATACGTAAGATGAAAAGAGCTTTGTTATTAATATTTTTGCAGGAATCAATATTAGTATTATCTGCAAGTGTTTAAAGGCTGCAGAAATTAAAGAATCGATCAGGGGAAGCCTTAGCAGGGGAGCCAAGAAAATGAAGATCTGTGGGAGATCAGGAAATTATTTCCAGCTTGATGAACAAGAATGTTTTCCAGTAAGAGCAGGGAGGTTCTAGGAAGAATCTCCAAAAGCAGCCAGGGAAGCTCAACAGCTTGAGTCACTTAAATGAAGAACAGATTAGGCACGGGGGCATCCAGCAAAGGAAGGAAATGATCCTGCACCAGAAGATGACTTAATACACATTTAACCTCAGTTTGCCATTGTTTTGAATGTATTCTGAGATGTTCTGAGTTAAATAAATACATATGCCTTAAAATACACTCCCTGAGGATTACATGTGGTTTTGAGAATACTACTTATTGAGGATAATCATGTTTCCTAAGAGGATTTAAAAAAAACACCAGAGAAATGTTTCTCTTGTCTCCAATATCATTAGGGACGTTTTCTAAAAGCCCTGTCTACAAAGCACTCAGAGAAATGTAAGGAATCTTCATTATTCAGCATTACATTTATGTCAACAGCTTCCAGATTTAGTCATTTCTACACTAGCTGAGTAACATTTTGTTTGTACAAGATCAAAAAAAATCCTTTAGCTGTAATCAAATCAGTGCATCACATCCTCCCAACCAGCAGCACACACATTTCCAACTACAATTTCAAAACTATCATCATTATTTCTGGAGAAGAGGGGGAGAAATTAAGCTGCTTGCCTCAGTTAGGATCACAGGCGTAGCATAAACCTACCACCATCGTAAGGTGCTGATGTAATTTTACTAAGGTGTTGAAACTGCTGGAGTTTGCTGACGTCCTGCAAGCTGCCAGCTCAGTTTGATGTCACTGCCTTTCAGTCCCTGACAAAAGGCAGCTGATAACGTGGACGGATTTTAGTCACATCTGTCATTAGCACCAGGCTCTCAGATGAACTGTCCCCTACAGCAGTGTTTAAGTAATTGCATTGCATCAATGCTGAACAGCTTATCTGACACACAATTGGCTTGGAGTTGTGTGAACTCAATTTACACGTGGCCACACCATCCCCTGGCCACCTGAATGCAAGATTTATTGCCAGCACACTGTTTACAGCTGTGCTTGTGTACATGAGCACAGAAATTCTCAAGGCCAAGTGCAAGGTCCTGCACATGGGTTGGGGAAATTCCAAGCACAAACACAGACTGGGGAATTGAGAGCAGCCCTGAGGACAAGGGCTCAGGGGTGTTGGTGGATGGGAGGCTGGATGTGAGCTGGCCACGTGCACTCACAGCCCAGAAAGCCAAAAGTGTCCTGGGCTGCATCCAAATTACCGTGGGCAGCAGGGGAGGGAGGAACTCTGCCCCTCTGCCCTGCCCAGGTGAGACCCCACCTGCAGAGCTGCCTCCAGCCCTGGAGCTCACAGTATAAGGAAGACGTGGATCTGTTGGAGTAAATCCAGAGGAGGGACATAAGGATGATCAGAGGGCTATGGAGACAGGCTGAGAGAGTTGGGGCTGTTCAGCCTGGAGAAGAGAAGGCTTCAGAGAGACCTTAGAGCCTCTTCCAGTGCCTAAAGGAGCTCCAAGAGAGCTGGAGAGGGACTTTGCACAAGGGAATGTTGTGACAAGACAAGGGGTAATGGCTTTAAACTGGAAGAGAGTTAGGTTAAATATTAGGAAGAAAATTCCTCATTATGTGTGTGATAAGGCACTGACAGGTTGGCCAGAGAAGCTGTGGATACCTCATCCCTTGAAGTGTTCAAATTCAGCCCGGATGGACTTCTGAGAAACTTGGTCTAGTGGAAGGATGTCCCTGCCCACAGCAGGGGGGTTGGAACGAGATGCTCTTTAAGATCCCTTCCAATTTAAACCAGCCATTCTACGACTTGACAATTCCAAAAGCTTCCCACCACTGCTGTAGATATGATTAAATTCCTGTCTGATTCCAGCAGGAAGAAGCAATCTCCCTCTCAGCCTTTCCTTGTAATGATCCTGTCAGAGTATCTGTCCAACAGACACAGCCACAGCCACGGCTTCCCCCGGGTAAGATTCCTTTGCATTGCCAATGCTGGCAGGGCTGAGGCAGCATCTGCAGCAGCAGAGTTTTCCAGACATTTCTATACTGTTGATAGGTCTGAGGAGACAAGAAATGTGGTAGAGATGCTCTGAGGGGAAGGAGTAGGGAGAACACCAAAGTGGAAAAAAAGACCAAGCTTTGCTGCTACAATTCTTGACAGAAATGCACTTTCTGCAAAATTTTTGCCCCGGCTCCTGTGTTACAGCTGGGTTTCTGCCAGACTCCTCCATGGCTGGGGAGCTGCTCCCACATGGAGTTCAGCTAAGGAGAATTCCCCACTCTCCTACAGACATGTTTGTTATGCTTTTATCAGGGAAATCCTTGACAGAGACTCCCAGGATCCAAACTGAAGCAGCAATTCAGTCCCAATTTGCTTGGCCTCTCCTCAGGGGATGAGAGTGAACAGGAGTTTGCACAGAGCTCTGCAGCTGGTGAGTAACACTGCTCCTCACAGAACATCAATTTGCATGAGTTGTTAGGCAGGGCAAGGACCTTGTCAAGAAGCTCTTGCTCAGATGGCAAGGACAGCCCCGAGCTCCATCTGGGCACACAGCCGAGTATGGAGAAGGATGAGTATGGAAAAGGGCAAACATTCCATGAGACTGGCCTGGCTTGGCCTCTCTTCCAGCCTCCCAGATAACTGAGGCTCAGGGAACTCTGCGTCACAGCTGACAGCCCTGCATTGACCCAAATGGATATGTCTTAAAGGGCAATCCTTTCCTTCAGATTCCTTTCACCAGCATGAAGATGAGTCAGGGGAGGTTTAGGCTGGATATCAGAAGGTTTTTCACCCAGAGGGTGGCTGGGCACTGAAATAAGCAACACAGGGAAGTTGTCACAGTCCCAAGCCTGCCAGAGTTCAAGGAGCATTTGGACAACATTCTCAGGCACATGGTGGGATTCTTGAGATGTTTTTTGGGGTCAGGAGTTGGACTCAGTGGTCCTGATGGGTCCCTTCCAATTCATTATATTCTATGGTTCTGTGACAAGAGGATGAAATTGTTGAGTACTTGAAAGACTGGTTTTGATTTATGAACCAAAATTTGTTTTAATACAGCCATCAGTTTATAAATATGATGGTTCTGTTTGTCCAGATGTTTATTAAATAACATGCTGCCATGCAAATAACCTGAAATTTCAAAAGCTCTCACAGCCATAATGAATTCAGACAGAAGAGCAAGGCATTAGAAACCTTCAGAGTTAGTCATGAAAAGCAAATATTGAGGGTGCAGGCAGCAAAGTGAGAATGTGCTTCATACAAGCATTTCTAATAGAGACCATCATTTGCAAAGAATTTGGATAAACAAGGTTGGATTTCCACATGGAACCGTGGTGGAGGAAACTGAAGGGCAAGATCTAAATTAGTCTTAGAGCAATCAGTCTTGTTTCTCTATTTGTGTTTTGTTTAATGTAGTACCTGGAGCAATTTGCCAGCTATGGACAAGAAATGTCACAGACAAAGTGTCTCTGAATTCCATGCTTTCTCAACTGTGCAAAGAGACAATTTTTTAAAACTGCATTCAAAGAAAAGGAAAGCTGGAAAAAAACCAAAATAAAGACACAAAATGTTAAGAAGCCCAACCAACCAAAAAACCTCAATCAAACAGAGAAAGTAGAGAAGAGCTTAGACCCCTTTTCTCCAGCACTCATTTGCTGGCAGATGTTCTGCATGATCAGAAATGAAAAACATTCAATTTAGATTTTATTATTAATATCTGAGCTGATTGTTACTTCTTATTCTTCAAGAGATCCTTGGCAGAGCAATGTTCCAATCCATTTCTTTGGGAGTTACAGAATGGATGTCTTACTGCATCTTTAGATGGAAAACACCAGAAGAAAATATTGACAAATCTCAGGAGGATTTCTACCCAATATGATATAGGCTTCTTTTTCTGTGGCTGAGGACAGGGCTTCTTTAATCTGAAAGTTATGTGAAACCCTCAGCCAGGACACCAACACAGGGACAGCAGCTGATGCAGAAAGCTAAAGCTGCCTATTTTGTCCAAGATGGGAACAGCTGCTCTGCAAACAAATGGTGCTCCACAAGAGAAGTCTATTGATCCCACAAGCTGCTCCATGGACAGAAATCTGAGTCATCATTCATGTGCTTTGCGCTGGCACCAGGCTGGGAAGGTGTAGGCAGGCACAGCTGATACCTACACAGAGAATTCAGTGATCACTGATGGTTATTAAAGGGTGTTCATCTTTTAGAATGTTTTAAAAAGGCAGAAAAATAAGGAAGAAAAAGACAACCTACCTCATGAAGTGTTAAAGCTAGAGAGACCTGCATTATCTTCAAAAATTGTGTCAAACATTTGGTTTTCTCCTGTGATCAGTACAGCCTCCAGCAGAAAGAGATATTAAGAATTCTTTTTAGTGAACATGAAGTCACACCAGCTCATTCACATTTCCCAAGGACAGCAGGGCAGTTTGCTGTTAAGATTCTTACTCCATTAGGAACCTTTATTAGATTTTTTCCTTTCTTTCTCTTCCCATCAGTGTATTCAGCATCGAGGCACATTTCTGTCTCTTCAGAAATGCTGTGAGACAACTTGAGTCAAATCCCTCTCTGCTTTAGATACAATAAAGGGAAATAAAGACAATCTAGTCAATTATTTTCTCTCTTCATTTAATGGAAAGGACATTCTTCTTCAGGGGACAAGGATAGGTGGAGACTAAAAACTCAGAAGGAATTTGAGGGAGTTATCAGCTGCATACAAGGCAGTGGGAGAAAGATGGGCCTGATGTACAGGCTGAGGTCATGGACACTTGTAGAATGACAATGGAAAAGCAAACAGGATGATTCTCAGAAAATAAAAAAAATATCAGAGGCTGATTTCTGAGGCCTCTCTTAATGGGAATGGTGATAAAAGCACACAAAACTGGAAAGCTGAGTCATGTCATAAGCCTTAATCAAAACAGGCTTTGAAGAAGCTTCCTGCAGCACATCCAGGATACTCTGCCAGCACAGGGTAGTGCTCTACTCTCCTGCATGGAATAAACAGGACCTTATTCTGTAGCAGCTCCAGGTGTTTAAGAGCTGAATCATGGCTAGCAGAACCTGAAGATGCTGGTCAGGGAAACAGGAGAGGAGCAAGAGTGGGAGGAAGCTGCTGAATTTTCCAAGTTGAGACATTTAGAGAGAGATTAAATGTTGGAAAACTACAGATCTCTACAGGATTCTTTGAGGGTGTTTTGGGTTAGTATTTTTTGCTAGAACAGCTTATGTGTATATTAGCCAACATAAATTAAAAGGAAAACTTGGACTAAGACATGCAAAATTTCAAAGCACAGCTGAACAAAAGACATGTATTTGATGTTCTCTGAGGATCCCATTTTTATCAAAATATATTAAAAATCTCTATAGAAATGGTGTTTTCCCTTACAAGGATTACTTAATTTCCTGAGACCTTGGAAGAGAGAGCCTGTGGCATTCCACAGCAGGAAATTATTTGATGAAAAGCTTGAGCAGCTACATTTTCTGTAAAACAGTTAAGGGAACCATAAGCTATACAAATAGCTTTCAGTTTACCAACCCCAACCAAAGCTTTTTCAAAAATTCAGCATCAAAATGATGTCTGGAAAAAACAGATGCAATCTCTCTCATTTCAGCTGCTGCAAGTATTTAGCAGTTGTACCTTAGCAGGGCTTTAGCAGAACAAAGGGATAATTAACCTCCCCACTCCTATCTGCACACCAAAATCTCCTCATAAATCTTGAGAAAGAGCAGGCAGGGCAGTGCCGTAGCTCTGTCCCCCTGCTGTCCCTCATGAGCTGAGCACACAGCTGCCAGCCCAGTCCAACGTCAATCCCTGCTGGCTCCTGCACAGGGATTTGAAGCCTCCCAAAGAGCAGAGCTTTGATGTCACCCATGTACTTGACAGTGACAACACGAGTCCTTGACGTCCTTGGAATCCTGCACTGGCCAAAGGCTTAGCTAGGAATAGTTCTCCAGCCCTGGGGCCTCAAATCCTATTAGAGCACATGGCCTCTCTTCAGAAAGAGATACTTTTGCAATGGGTCAGACTTGGCTTCTTCTTTTCCCCAAATGTGTACATTTCCCTCTGTAAATGGTAGTGAACTGATATTTAGTTTCCCCTTAAGGTTTATTTTAAAGTGGTATGTGAAGACACAAGTAGCTTTTTTTAAAAGCCACTTCATCAAATTTCACCATTCTCTACTCTTAAATCTACCACCCTTAAATTTTACATTAATGGAATATTACATACAGTGAAAAAATTTTGTGGGAAATTCTTCTCCCTCCAGCTATCTGCCCTTTATGTTTACTTTTATTCTGTCAAATGATACTCGGGTTACAGATACAAATTCTAGTTTGTTATTTGCCAAATCCATTGCAAATCTACAGAATCCTGAAAGTCACAGTTGAGAAGGTTCCTAGAGCAACTTACCATTCAACAGCCACCAAAGCAGGGGAATGAAACCTGGACTTTCACTGATGTACTTCAAGCCTTTCATGTTGATACTCACGTTGTAAAGTGACATTAGCATTAGCCTAGAATTGAAAGAAAGGAGATGTGAGGGCCTTTGATTTCTCTGCATGCTTCAGCATCTTCTGCCATTTGTGTCAAGCATGTACCAAGGCAGAAACCTGTGCTAATAATTTATATTTTGGTAACAGAGATAAATCTCTAATTATGTATAAGAAATGTTGTGGAAACTTTTGTTTCTGCTTTAAATCATATATTCCAAACACATGGAAAAGAATAAGATCTCAGGGAGGGGCTGGAATGTTCTCTGTTCTGGAGCCAGCTTGGCTACTGCTCTGTCTCATGCCTGAGATAAATCTGCCTGACACTGCATTGCCACCACATCCAAACAAAAGGGAAATGATCATTCCCAATGGACTTCACACCTCCAACTCTCAAACAAGGTCTCATGGCTTCAGCTCCTATGCCACCAGCAGACTTCAGAACACTCTGTGGACACCTTCAGAAAGCAGAAAAGGCAGTGACCCATTGCAGGTTAAACTGAGTTTTAAGAGGTGTCATTTATCTGCTCTGAGTTTGACCATCTCAGTTATTAAGGAGGAGAAAGAAGGAAGAGCAGATTTATTAAATCTACTGCACCAGCGGCCATTGCCAAGCAGGGAGAGGTGCTCTGGATCTGAAATTGCAGCTGGTAAAGCCTATACATTGCTTTTCATCCAGCCCCTGCAGCTCTGGGCTTCCAGAACAAGCCCTGACAAAAGAGCACAGCACTACCTATAATCAGCCAGAATGGAAATGATCAATAAACCATCATCTTATAATGGCAATGTTAACATTTCTTGAGAATGTCTTTCACCCTTAATCTGTTTGACATTTGCAGTTAGAAATAAAGTGACGTAAAATGGCACTGTTGTGTTTGTATTTTTATTTCACTTGTTTGCTTTGTGCAGACAAAAGGGACTGGTGATGGTGATCCAGGGAAGGGCTGAGGTTTTTGGAGTGCTGGAACACCCCACAAGGCAATGCAGTGGCATATTAATATGTAACAGCATATTTAATTAAACATTAGGCACAACAGAGAAGCATTTCCAGGCCCTTTATAACCATCTTTGCCTCCAGTATCAGCACATTTTACTAAATATTTTTTGCAATAATCATTACAGAAGTGCTTATTAAAGCAAACCTGACATAAATGATTGCTGGATAAACAATACTTTCTGGTGTTTTTTTCTAAAATCTGGAGTGAGTCTTAATTATGCACTTCATAATCTTCCTACTTAGACAAGCCAAATTTAATTAACATCTTGTACTACTCTATCTGTCAATGCTTTCTTTAAAATCTAGAACTAAATGCACAGCTAAAGCCCATTCTTGTCTTGTTAATACATAGGATTAGTACATAAAATGTACTATTGTGTTCAAATATGTCTCTTTACTGGTTACTTTCAACTGCCACAAAAGCAAAGTTGAATATTCTTAACCATTTAATTATAGCTACAAACAATTATGTAAATGTTTATTGACTGTGTAACAATTACAAACATTGAACAAACCCTACACCAATGAGAAGAAAACCTGAAGTCTTTCCCATCTGCTATTTCAGAAAGGCAAGGACACCCCTGAGATTTCAGTCTCAGCACTCAGGTTGATGCCTGGGATATATTTATTCCATACTCACAGACTACAGTGGATATCACAGCAGTTTTGGAGTAAATGACAGGTTCTCCCTGTAGTTTTTGTGTTTATATATTCACCCAAATAGAACACAGGATTGCTAGAACTAGAAAAGAGTTATCAGCTTCTTCCTTTCTTTATCAGCTCACTAGAATTGGACTCACAGTTTCCCCTGGTTTGTCACACAGCAATGAAAAATATTTTTGAAAAGCTAGAAAATAATCATAAAACCTCAGAACTAAACAAAAGACAACCACAACATTTAAAATTAGCAGCCAACTTTTTTCTTCAACTATTTAGATTGTAAGTTGATGCTCTCCCATGGTGTTCCATGGTGATGCTTTAAGAAAAATACACTGCATTTCCACAATAATGAACAGACATTTTCATGTGAGGTGCAGTTTTAAAAATGCATCTGTCTGCATGAATATGTACATAAATGTATGTGTAAACATTGTTTATAATGACTCCAGAGTCCATCTTCACCTAACTTTGAAATTACCCTAGAATTTATGGCAACTTTCATTTTCCTTATCTCACAGTTGTCTTTCACTTTGTCCTGGCTTATGTTCCCTATGGGAGGAGAAGAGGGAGTTCTTCTGACACATCTGCTTATGAAAATGCTGATTAAGGATAACCAGCAGCTAAAAAACCTTACATGCAAAGAACAATTAAAATGCAAATCAACCAACCCCCCAAAACCCTTCTTTTCTGGGCTGAGAAACTAAAAACTGGAAAACTCCCCAGAAGGATAAGAAAAAATTCAAGTGTTAGTAACAGGTTTTTCAAACTGAGCAGTGACAAGACCCATACAGAGCTCATAAAAAACAAAGAGGTTTTTTGTTGTTTTTTTTTTTTATTATGGACATGAAAGACAAACACCGGGAAGCATTTTGCACTAAAACATTTGAGCAAATTAGGCTCCCTCATCCTCTGACAAGGCCATGAAGAAATGTCCTTTCTGGCATTTGTTCTAATGTCAGAATACAGCAATTTTTTTTAATCCAATGGCAAATTCAGAGTAAGGGGGAAAAAAAAGTTGGTTCTGTGGGATATCAAAAAATATCATCACTGCACTGCATTCAAACTACTGTAACACATGCTTAATATTTCTCACGTATCATCCACCTTGAGCAATGTCTTATCCAAGCTTCCCTCCATTTGTTACCCTACAAAGCTGCCCCTGTTGAATTCCCTGCCACTTTACAGGGTTGTTCTAGGTATATTTTACCAACAGTGCTGTACTGGCAGCCAAGTTTACAACACCATGGGTAATTCTGCTGTGAAGCAGGCATTTTTTGAAGTATAATAACAAGCAACCCAAGGCATAAACTCCAAAGAAAGCCCCTAAATCCAATTACATTAATACAATATTAAATGATCAAAAAAAGTTTATCTGGACCCTTAGACACATTTCCACCTGAAATTCAGAGTGTGTGTAGGAACATCTTCCCTCCTCCTCTAAAGTCCTCTTTTATTTTTATCCCATTTACAGATTCTGAAACAGTATGGATCCTCTTTTCAGGGTTGTTTTTTGGTTTTGGTTGGTTGGTTAGTTTGATTATTTTATACACATGAAGGCACAAATTACCTTTTCTTTTATAAATTGAGATTCTCATACAGTTCTTTCAGTTGGATGTTATCAAAAAACCTTACCATTGACCTTCAAGCCCAGTGCTTGGGAAACAGAGTAAATAACTGATCTCAAATCATCAAGGCCCTCTCTACAGCACAGGCAGTTCAGCTTTCCCCTCACCACCCAAGAGGGAAAGGCAAAAACCTTCAGAGGGCAACTTGCTTCCCCTCACATGAGCAATCACCTGACAGCACCATCTCCTCCCAGGGACTGTGGGAAGGAGCGCAGTCAGTCAGCAAATGCTTGACATCCCCCTCTGTGACAGCTGAGGTTAGGCAAGATCAAACCTCTCCAAAGTGAAGACTGACTGAAGACTATCACACCCAGCCTGCCTAAATGTGTGCCTGGATGTGGTCAAGTTACTGTAGCTGACAGAGTTGCTGTGTGTCAGCTGAGCTGTGGCAGCTGCCTGTGGTATGAATTGTGTATTTATGAAAAAACCACCACAGTGGCTCAAAGCACCTCCATGAACAAATGAACCAGGTGTACATGACCAATGCCCACGGTTCAGCAGATGAGCCACTTGTTAAGCCACAGTCATTTGCTCAGTCAAGGCCATATATCCTCAGCTGGTGAGATCTTGGAGAAAAAGGCAAAGATGATTGTTAATTTGATCTCTCCATCAGCTGAAAAGCACTTTTGCTGTAGCTGAACTGTCAATCAGGGCCTTGCCTTTAAAGCTGCATTGCAAGGTCACTTTTCAGGCATTGCCTCTTACAAACCGAAGGGTGTGGTGAGTCTGGCTGCCAAAGAGCCCAAAATTATTTAATTTTTGCTCTTAGCAGATCCACAACTCACTTTCTTCATTAAGGACATGTGACATTTTACACTTCATATTAGAAGGGAATAAAAACGAGTTCACATTTCGCATATCTTCTCTGTTGTAAAACTTGACTTCACACCTTTCTTATTTCACACCAAACTCATGACCCCTCCCAAGCTAGAAGAGGGCAGCCCTGCTCACCTTTACAACATTATGGTGCTTAAGAGACTTCCCAAGAGACACAAAACCTGGATAAAGCTTTGTGTATCTGCAAGGAATGTTACTGGGAAAAGAGTTTCCAAAAATTGTTTCCTCTCCAGGAAAGGAATAATGGGGGAGTGGAAAAACTACTTCATCACTTGAACTGTACTGCAAGATAATGCATTTCATTTGAAGGGGGCAAAAACAGTCAACATACACTTTAAATTTGTTACAGAGCCCTGGCTTCATGTCTCCCAGGAGATGCATCATTGTATCCAGCAATTCCCGACTGGAACTCACAAGGAACTCACGGCCACAGGCCAGCGCAGCCACATCTGTGGGAAAGCACAAAACATCACCAAAAATCACGTTTCAAACAAAAGTTCATGCTAATTATCAGGACAACTAAAAAGATAGGTCACTGTGAACAATGAACTATAGCATTGATATAAACTTCAGATTACATTCACCTACACAGCAAATACTGAACAACAAACACTGGTCAAGCTCCTTCAGAATTCTGCATTGGGACCAAAGCATTTATTCAGAATGCTAGTGTCTCAACAGCAACACAGTAAAGTGTGAAACAAAAGGCTGTTTTCATCCACAGGTAATGTGTGACTGAAACAAAGCTGGTCATCATAGGTTCCACTTTAAAGGAACAGGACTGTAGAGTTTTACAACCACTCAGTTCAATATACCTGGCACATCACACAACCAAAACTCTTATGAACATCTACTCATAAGTTTTCCTACCTCTCTGCAAGTGTGACTTATTCAAGCACATACCAAAAGATAAAATTATTTCCAAAGGCTAGTGTTCCAAAGCAGACTTTCCTTTATTATTTTCTCTTTTACCTGCCCCCTACTCAGTACAGTGGCATAATGCATCACATAATAATTTCATTATTTTACCTTTACTGACATCCCAACAGCTACAAATCTCACATTCAGAAAAGCTGGTTATACAAGATTCACTTATTTATACCAATATACACTCTTATCTTGACAGTTACAGTTTCACAGAAGTTCATATGATGTACCAACCTAATGCCTCACAGCCTTCTAAAGAAACTGAGTCATTCTACAACAGGTATGTGGCTTTCTACTTATTTTCTGGCCCTAAAAAAAAATACTTAGTATGGAAGTCAGGTTTATAACCTTCTCTTATACAGTGAAGTGCAGTGTATGTGACAGCAACAAAACTTTTAAGCACTTTCAAAATCCTTAGTCCATGCCTGAAGCTGGGGCTACTTGCACCATCTGCAATTTGTAATCTTGTAGATGCTGGCATCACTGGTGATTCACAAAGTAAATTGTTCAATATTAACTGGTACAATGGTCCTTGTTTCATTCCAGACTGAAGGATGCAACAGGGAATTTCAGAACTCAATGGCTCTTACCCATCTAATCCTTAACAATGTCACAGGCAGCACAGAAGTGCCTGTAACAGAAGTGTCAGTAACAAAATTTGCTAGAACTTTAGAAAACCAGAAAAGTCATCCAAGATATCAACACTGACAACTTAACTTTGAAAAGCTGTATTCATTGCAGCTTCTTTGAAGCAATACACATTCCCAGTAGGTGTGGAATGCTATTCTGAGACACAACATTAACTTACTTGTTACAATCCCTGCCAAAGCTAATACAAACTGATTTTCCTCAGAATCCAAGTCCTGCTGTTTCATGTCTTCACTTAATGACTTCACAAAGCTCTCCATGGTCTGGGCAGTGATTGTGAAAAACTTTACTGCTTTACTCTGCAAGTATGGAGGAGAAGAAAGATTACACACATTATGGCAACTATAATTATTAGACGCTACAGTAACACTGGTCAATCTTCCAAATTATTAAAACATCCAGTTACTTCAAATAAACAACAGAAAATACCAGGTATTCACTGAGTGACATGTTTGATCCCCTAATATCTGAAATCATTACCTCAGAAGAAAACAGGAAACTACTCAATGCTACATTTATTCATAAAAATACTGAACTACTCCATATCTATCTCCTAAGCACACAACAATATATAATCAACCAGCAGAAGTAAAGCTTATTATCAGAATTAAGAATATTATCTTTTTTACAGCAGTTGCACCAGGTGTTTTACATTTACTTGGCCTACTACAGTAGCTTTTGTCAACATCCGCTGAAGATTAGAGACTTAACATGAAATTCCTAAGAAAACAATGAAGTCCTCAGGAAAAAAACAAAATACCAGAATTCAAATGGATCCTAATAGGACTCATTAATTGCTCAATACAACATGGAGAGTAGCAGGCTCTGCAGCAGTTCTTTGGAAAAGGAAATGGAATTCTCTCCTGGGTCACAGGTTGAACTGAAGTCAACCCTATCATGAAAGAAAAAAAAATCATCCCAGCAGAGCACAGGCTGTGATTATGTGACAGTCTTTCCCCCTCTGCTGCAGTCCTGCTCCATTTGGAAGTATCTCAGCTGAGGGAGCACTACCTGGGACAAAGCTCAGGGCAGTCAAAAAGCCTGCTCTAGGTGGAGTCCACAAAGGACAGACCTGTTTCTGTGTATTGGTAATTGTGACTAGTAAAACATTGCTGAGCATTATTTCACACAGCAGATGAAGGCTTTCATAACCAAAATAGTGTGGCAGAGAGCCCATAGTGCTGGGTTTCCCAGTGTCTTTAATAATCTTTCCAATTGTTTCATGAAGCAGCTGAAACTTTTAGTCATTCCCATCAGTGACCCAATGAGAGAGTTCAAAAATGCCTGAACTTTATTCATTTTGTAAAGCAACTGAAAAACTTAACACTTTTGCAAAACTACTGCTTTCACAGTATGTGCAAAGCCAGTGGTAACATTTATTTATTGATTCATTTATTCTTCCACTGCTGCACATTCACCACATTAAAGATGTCTCATTCCTGTGGAGTGACTTCAGCAAGAGGGGACAAAAGCAGGCACCACACACAGTATCTTCACAAATGATGCTGTGGCCCTACAACAACAGGAATGAAGGGATAGTGGAGAAAGAGGAGGAAGGTAAGTGCAATTCTGCATGTGATGGGTGGAGTTTTTACATGGACACCACTCCTCAAAGACAGCAGTTTTAACACAAGCACTGACTATAGCTCAAGAAGCAAGAGGGTGTGAGAGAAAAGGAAGAGCCCAGCAGGTCATTATGAAAACATATTCACATGGGAACATGAGGGCACTAAGCACCCTGAGTAGTTGGTATATTGCAGAGAAAACACAGAAAACAAGAGAAATCTGTGTGCAAACCTCTCGAGGTTTCACTGATGTCCTCTCTGCTGATCCTCCTTTCCAGACAGGCACTACTTAACCAGTGCTGAGCTCCAGCAGAGACCCATCAGGTTTATAAATAGCAAACATTGCACATTCTGCACAGTCTCTTATTAACTTGACGGCATTTTGATGGGACTGAAGAATGTCTCACCCACACACATTGAGATAAGGACAGTTCTGAAAGCAGCCATTAAGGTCCTTGAGCTCAGATGGTGCAATGAACCCTCTGCAGTCTGTGGAACTCCTGTGTGAAAGCTCTAGGCAACATGAAAAATTGCTGCCACAAAATATAAAGTCGTTTGTCACCGTATCAGACAACTGAAGTAGCAAAACACCTTGCAGGAACCAAAATTTCTCAAGTTGAAGCATGCCTGGATGCTGCTCTGAAATCAAGCCTCCAGGTTGTATTTCCACGTGAGAAGCCTGTCATACCTAGCTGAAGCTTTTTTGAAAGACATCCAAAACAATCTTGTGGGAATTAATTTACTTCTTTTTTTGGTACATGCAGGTAGGAAACTTTGAAAACTCTCTCATGATGCTTCTGTCTAGGAACATGGGAAAAACCAGCAGGCATCTCTCCCCCACTGCCTTGAGAACTACCTGTGTCACATTTCAAATCTGCTGCTTAAGTTCTGATTTTCCCAACCCTTATGGACACGCTAACATCAGTCAGCTTGCATTACAGGAGTAGAAGAAAGACCTACTTCTGTATTGCATCAAAGACTGAAAAAAGCTCAGGCATTGTTCCATAAAGCATGACATGATTCTGAATTGATGCCACCTTCCCCTTGTGCTTAAATATCAGCAACAGTTTCAAAGCACCCTTGATGTTCTCATACATTTCCTTAGTTTCACAGCACCTTCTCAGGGGAGGAGGAAAGCAGCTACAAGCTGTACGACTTGTCCCAAAATAACCCAAACCAAGTATGTTGAATGACAAATCTTCATCATCTTTTAATGACCTGACTCACTGCCAGTTGCAATCTGTGGTTGACACAACGCCACACAATCCATTTATGCTTTTCCTAAGAATCTTGTTGCAAGCCCAGGCACGTTTTTTACAGTATTATGTGCAGCATCCCAAGAAAATGATGCCCCCAAATGCTACTCTGATCTTCACCAGAAGTACAGCAGTTCAACAGGCTTTAATGATTGCTGGAAATGACTGAGAGAAGTATTTTGCATTTCAAACCAACCTAACCCCCAAAGCACTGCATCTTCAGTTGGGTTTTTTACCTTCAAACAAATCTTCAGGCAACAGTTTTGTCTTTAACTAATTCAACTGAATAATAATACTAAAGACTGCTTTCAACAACCAGCCTTGTTCTTTACATTTTAACTGCTTTGTACAGTGTTTTACAGCTGTTTTTCCTAGTAACTGCTGCTGCTTGGATGTGGAATCATCAGAAGGTGTAACTAATAAGGCATCACTGTACAGCTTTCTAATATTCAATATAAAGTTGGTAATTGTATTTTGGAACACCCAACTAGAACAACTCTTACAAACACGTTGGTTTACCACTTATTATAATGAACTAATCCTATTCATTTAGCTGTTCATCATGCTGCTGAAAAATCAAGCCAAAAGAAACTGTGGCATCAGTTCACTCAGATTAAATACAGCAATTCCTTCTCATGTTGGCTGTGTCAAGAATGAAAATCATGTTTTTATCAGGCCTGTTGCCCTAGTCTCTCCTAATTCCATCAGCTGCACTGAGCATTGAAATTGTGATAGTTGCATTATTACCATTGCCATTGTTGTTTTGGTTTTGTGGTTTGTTATTGCCTTTTTTTTTTTTTTTCAAATAGTCTACTTGCCCATGTTTAATATTGATAATTTAATATGATCCATGAGCAGTGAGGGCCTCTAAATTTCCAAGAGTCATTTATGTATTGAGGCAGCAGAAAGATTTAAAGAAGTTGAGAATCAATTATCAGTCTTCTCCATGGAAATAGCTCCTCCAAGATCACCACAGGCATGGAAACTCCTGCATGCACCCAGGAACTATTCTCTCCTTCTGTTAGCTTATGAAGATATTTGCAATATGGTTACTGTGACCTTGCTTCCAGTTCAGCTGTGTGTGGTGGAAAACAGATAACCCCATTTGGTAACAAAAAAATAATTACTGCATTTATTCATAACACTTCTCAGCTCCAACCCTTCTTTAAACAAAAATGGATGGTTCCCAAAGAACGTGCCAACCAGAAAACATTTTTGCTGTCCAGTTTCTGAAATACATCCTTAAAGTGTGTTCCACAGCAGGCCCTTATTTTAAAGCTCCTTGTTTCAAAGAGCATTCCCAGGAGTCAGGATTCAGCTGCCATACTTACTCCTCCTAGAATGGATTTCACAGCCTCCTCGTTGCTGGATACCCCCCAGAGCAAGGTGCACACTGCTGCTCCCATCTCTGTGCAATACTCTGCCTGCTGCAGGAGCTGCTGCTTGGCCTCGTTCAGCTGCTGCCGCAGGTCCAGTTTTTCCTGGAACAGCATAAGGAAATTTTGGTTGCACTTCATGTCTCCCACACCAAGTTTCTAGGCTAAGGGACAGAACAAGAAACACAGTCATGGCCATTTCTGAAATGGAGGGTAACCCAGAGCAGTTGCAGATTCATTCCTTCTCTCCTGAGCTGTCTCTAAGTAGTGCAGGCTGACAGGAACCAGAAACTGTCCACAAGGTCAAACCAAGTGACCCATGGAGACTGAGTGGCACCTAGAGAAGCCTGACAGGAGACATCTCCTGCTGAGCAAACAGCTCCATGTCTCTTCAAGAGAGAGGGGATTTCAGCATCAGGGGCCAGCTTTCCCTGACACCTTCCAAAAGATACAGGAAACATCTTACAGGAGGGGAGGGTTGTTTTCTTTCTCAAAACAGGCTTCTGCTCTAGCCAACGTGGAACATTTGCTGGATATCTAGGATAAATACTGTTGTCTCTTCCAACTCTTCCTGTTGGCAGCAAAGAAAGACAGGGTCCCCAAAAAACACACCTAAGGTTTGAAGTTTGGAGGACCTTCCATTGCAAAAGCCAAGGCACCACTGTGCATCCTTGAGGTTCTGAGCAACCTGGTCTAGTGAAAGTTGTCCCTGCCCACAGCAGTGGGGCTGCAATGAGGTAACACAGCTCCAAGATCCCTTCCAACCTAAATTATTCTGTGACACAAATGATTCTGTGATCACGTAAGTGAGCTGCTAAGTGTTTCTTGCCACAAAGCATAAAGAGAGAACAGATCAACCTTAGAGAACCAGAGCACAACTTCCATTTGGCAGGACTTTTTTCCAGTAACATGGGAAGCTGGCTGGAACAATATCATGGAATTGGGCAGGGTTCTAGGTCTCACTGGCTTCCTACCAGCTGCCACAGGAGCAGCAAAATTGCTGCACATCTCAGTTTAGAGCCAGCACAGACAGCAAGATCAAGGCAGGAATTCTGCAGTCTGTGTCTCAGGGTGGGTGGGGGGGGGTCCCAGCTAACTCCAGGTAGGTTGGTATTAGACAATGCTGCAGGGAAAGACCAAGGTCAGGCTGGAAAAAAGGATGTTAATTCAAGTATTAAAAGAGAGAGAATCACAGATTGCACAATGTCAAAAAACAGAAGGATCTGATTCTGCCCATTTTACAGACATGATATTTTCAAATTCACTGCAGAAAACACCTTCCTCAGCTCAACCTTCCCAGTGTGTTTGACTGTCAGGATGAGGTATGGGGAAATGAGAAGGAATCTTTCCTATGTCAGTTTTGAAAGCAAATAACAGGACAAGAACTTCAACCACGTATTGTCATTAAGACTTTAAAGTATCTTGTTGGTTTTGGGGTTCACCTCAATGCTTCATGTTGAGGGTTTGTACAGAACTGAAATGTAAACTCATCTGAAAATTTACATAATATGGTGTCAACCAGCACAGAGCTGCACTTGCTCTGTCACCAACTACCTACTGAGCCTCCTGATCACACCGACCAGCCCAATCTGCACTGCTGCTGATGGAACACGCAGGCGAGGATTTGTAAAGTTCAAGTTTCATTTCTCAAGTAGACTTCTGTGTGTATTTACTCTCTGGAGTCTCTCTCATCTATATATGCAAAAGACTGACACTTGCTGCTGATTCCATAGGCAGAACCTCCCAGGAAAAGTCTCTTGTTTCTTAATACTTTGATCGTTTTTAAGCAAATTAGCCAAATTCCATCTTTTACATGACTCACTGCCAGGCACATCAGCTTTTCTGTCACCATGTGCATCCACAAAATGTCCTCAGGCATCTTGCTGCCTAATCCCTATATTCTCCCTGTCTTTTCCACACTGTCCTAGACTTAGGGAAATCTATCTTTAATACATTTTATTTGCATTTGGATGCTAAGACTGAGTAAGACATAAAACCCAGTAATACCAAACCTAGATCCCCCAATAAGCATGCAAAGCCAGCAGAGAGAAAGCCAGAATTTTTAATAGCTCAAAAGCAACATCAGAACAAAGATATAAGGCAAGGAAAACAAAAAAGTACATGCAAGAGCCAGGAAAATAAACGGAGCCTGCAAAAGCAAATAACCTGGCTGGAAGCAACACTCCTAAGAGCTCACATCACCCAGCAATCCCTGTGCTATGCAACACCACCATCTTCAGGAAAAGGTCAAGGCACAAGAACACAGCAGTGCCCAAGTATGGAACTGCAAAAAGACAGACAAAGGAGACATCAGCCAAGAATAACATGTGTACTTCAAGTTTTGCTCAGGTTCAGAAAGCACAGCAATGCCCTGATCAGTGATACAGCTCTGCACAGAGAATTTGGAATGCAAAATGTTGATTTATGATGGGCTCCGAAAAGGACACTGCTCAACCAGAAATGCGTTTATTCCATGTTTATTTCAGTGAATAATTTTCTTCTCCTTCAGAAGATAAATATGTAGAAAAGATTCAAAAACTCCATGCAAGGATGCCTAGAGCAGAACAACAACTAAATGAAAAACACCAGTAAAGTGATTAGCAAGGACAGAAATCACTCATATACACACACCAGCTTGTTGTATCCTGGAGAGCTGAAGGGCTTCACAACATCATGAGCACAATCCACTGAAATACACCTTCCTGGCATTTAACAGAACCCAGTCAGCACTGCACACACTGCACAACAGCAAAGACACAAAGAAAAGAGCTCTGAAACGCCAAAATACCAAAACAACTGCTCCTAGTAAACTATCCATGCTTTAAGTAAAACTCATCCAAAAGAAATCCTAAACCCAAAGCACGTGCCCTTTATTCTGTACTATTAACAAGAACCATAGGTGGGATTTGCCTTTGTTAAAATCTAAAGCAGCAGCATTCAATTTTACAGGGATTTTATTCTGCAATTGAAGACCTCAGTGCATAGCAAAATGAACTCTGTACCTATTGCCAAACTGCAACATTTATCCTAGAAGACATTTATTTTGAAATAAGGAATATCCAGACTGACAACTATGCCATCATACCAAACTTCATTCCAGAGTGTATCATATAGGCAGATGTGCACTGAAAGTGCATTTCTGAACTCTTCACTATTCCTTTTCAAAAATGAAATAACTTTTGTGGTTCATCTTTGTGCAATCACAAGGCTGGCAAATGCCAGCTGTACAACCCCAACTGCTGACTGCTGAAGATAGCTCCAAGGAAATGAACTTCTGCAGTAAATAATCACCACTGATTCTCACAGGGACTCACTGAACCCAAATGGCTTCACAGTCTGAGAAGTCAGTGTCTTTGCTATTCCTTAATTGTTACGAATATCCCCCCTCATAATCACTAAATACAATATTGACAGAGCAAGAGGAGCCCTGAAATTGCTCTTTGATTCTCAGCTGTACATGGCAATTGGACCAATAGGTGCTTTGAGAAAGACCATTAACACTAAACAAAGGTACACAGCTCACAGCAAACCAAGAGAGGCTGCTTGCATTCTGTACATTGCACAGCTTAAACTATCTTCTATTGTCCTCTTTGCAAATATGTTATAGCAATGTCAAATTCACAAGAACTGATTCTGTGAAGGACATTTTGATTCCAGCTATGCCAATCTTCCCACATACCCAGTGTTCTACTTTGTCATGTTAATATGGATATGGATATGGATGACTATTTGGATAGAAATCCCAAATTGTTTCTGAGACTGAGGGCTCATTTTGTGCCATGAAATTGAAAATTTTATCATTTACTGCTTTTGTTATTAAAACTCAAACACACAGATATCAATATCCTGGCAGCAGATCTACCTTCTTCTCTCTCATGCAATCTGCCTGGGCCGTTTCAAGTCGGGCTCTGAAGTGTTCACAATCCATTCTCAGCTGCTCCAGTTCCTCCTCCTTCTTCTCCAGGTCTGTGACAGGATAAACCAGATAAAAGAAAGAAGGAACACATGATGGTCATTGGGCCTGCATTAAAGCCAAGAGAATCCACCAAGTGTGACTTTACTGAGTGCCTGAGCTGTTTGCTTGTGCGAGATCACCTCCCTGTGGCTAAACGGGAATCTCACAATTTGCTGTGTGGCAACAGCTCTGAGAAAGCAAACCAACACATCTGATTTAAAGGAATCACATCTAGCTGTTAAACACTGAGGGTTCAGATGATTTTTAAAAGTTTACTCAGTTTTCTACTTTGTTTTCATGTTATTTTCCATGAAAACTCCAGGAGTGAAATTTCACCCAAGTCAGTGACTATATTAAAAACATAAGAAAAATACCAACAGTAGACAAAAGTGAGTGTTTCAATCTACGATTTGCAACTTTACAGCAAGAATGAAAAGCAACTATTCCAAATATTTTTAAACAATATTTATAAAGTAGTATAAGCAACCTGGGCTAGTGAAAGTTGTCCCTGCCCATGGCAATGGGATTAGAACTGGATGATCTTTAAGATCCCTTTCAACCCAACACATTCTGCAATTTTAAGATTATAAACTATGTAAACATTGTCAGTTACAAGCAAATTTTACAATTCCCTTATAAAATTAATTTCTGATGTTATCAATTTTTTTATGTTATCAGAAATTAATTCTAATTTAGGCACTTCATTTTATGAATAGCAATCAAGTTAAAAGTATTCCATTTCACCAGCATGAGCCTGTTTAAAAAAATTATTTTTGAAGGACGGTTCAGTTCATTTTATGTTTTTTAAAATAAAATACAATATAGCTGTCTATTGTATTTTACTTTAAACAACCAGAGTCTTGGATGCTTAGTATTTATACTGAAAAAAGGAAACATGTTTAAGTAGTTCCAAAAAGTAAAATCCAAACAACATTACTGTAACCTAGGTTAGTTAAAAAAAAACAAAAAAAACATTCCACTTCAAACACCACATCCTTGAACATGACAGTTTGGTTTATGGCTTAACACACTTGAAATATTTCCCCTAACACGTGACAGTATTTTTTAATGTAATTATCAAAAATCATATCAAATTCTATCATAAAAAGCAACATCATTTAAAGTGATCCAAGTATGTTTTTATTAGACAAAGGACTTGACTTCTGGCATTCTACTTAGTAATTCTACATGATTTGAAAAGAAATACCTTCCTGTTTTGGTCCCAATTGACAAGTTTGTATCTTAAATAGAGACAAATTGCTCTGAGTTATAAAAGGAGAAAAGCTGTGGCTGATTTATGTGAAGAGCTAGAACACATTTCCATTCAGTCTTTGAGTGATTCCAAGCCAGCAGCACTTTTTAGCAGAAAGCAAAGAGGCAAGGCAAGGATTCACTGCTGAGAAATATCTCTGTGCCAGGACGTGCTCTCTGAGCAACTCACTTCTTTTCAGTCTGCAGCCCAAAGGAAAAGAATGAGGGGAGGAATGGATTAATTGAGTTTCTGAGGATAACTCTGGTCAGTGGCAAGAAACTTCCCTTCTGTCAAGTGAAGAAAATTCAATCCCATGCACTTCTGACTATGTGGGTGTGAGTTCTAAGAAGCTGACTGAAGATGTCCTGAGCAGGAGTGGAACATGCTCTGCTCACCTACAGCAGGCCAAGAACCCATTTAGCCTTGCCAGGTTAAGTTCATCCAGTGAAAATCTCTGTCCCTGCAAGGAAACAAGCTCTCCAGAAAGAGAGAAATCACTTCCAGCCTTTGAGAGGATGGATCCAACCTGAATCCAGCCAGCAGACACCCAAAGATGCCACATCCTTCACCAGCAAACTACAAAGGTCCTGGAACCAAACCTGAGCCAGGAGAATAATATTGACTACTGAATGTTAACACAATGCAACCTGGACTTTTTAAAGGGCTTCAGATAAAAGAAGGATGTCCTCTAAGGTATCACAATGTTTTATGTAGAAAGGGAAAAAAAGAATAGTGGAAGCTGCTGAAAAGAGATTTACTTCTGGTTGTTCCTCATTTGTGCAAACTCCCCTGCTATGCCCAGTCAGCCCTCCCAGCTGTGCCTTTGCTCTGAAGAGAAAGAAGCAGCTTTCACTACCAACTTGGGTGAGCAAAAAGAAAATAATAAATTGAAATGGCACCTTCACACAAAGAAGAAATATTTAACTTCAGCACTGCAGTGGTAAATCAGACTGTGGGAAGAAGTGGCACATGGTTCCAAGATAGAGATTCAAAAGCAGAACAAGGCAATGGGCACAGGAAAGAAGACAAGGCTCCCATTTCAGATATGAGGTAGACTCGTTCTCATCCACAGAAAGTTAAAGGCACACCAGGAGATTTTCTGGACCAGAGAGCTAATCTCAAAGCTCTGGGAGGTGGAGAACTAAGTACAATATGCTCAATGATGGAACTCAAATTTTGTACTCAAATATGAGTACAAGTGATGGAATTCCAATTCTACTAATCCAAATGCTAGATCAAAGTTAAATGCTATTTTTTAACACTTCCCAAGTGGAGCGAGTTGCACTGAACATAACCATAATAATACAGAAAAATTGCTGGAACTGTACTTCTAAGAGTCCTGGAGCCAAGCACTCTTCCTGGGAGAAAGGTAATAAGAACAAAACAGAACCCTCCTTTTGAAATGAACAATTACTCTGGCAAAAATCTTAATGAAAACCCTGACAGCAGCCAGAAAAGTAGGTGTTGGCTGCACTGAGCATTGCCAGACAGATCTCAGACATCACCCCTGGGATGCCAGGAAATGGGTGTCTATTGACCTACACCCACCAGTGTCCAAGACTCCATCAGTCTCACAACTGAATGGGCCAGAGGTGTTGAAAGTCTCTGACTGTAATCTGTACTTCTTGAGGAGCAAGAGACACTTCAATAGTACCCAGAAAACTGCAACAGCCGATGGAAGTCTGGAGATGTACAAATCACACAGTAGGCTTCTGTAAGAACATGAAAAAACATCTCTAGGAGCTGCCAGGACTCCTGTGAGCTTCACATGCCCCACCAAGAGGCTGCATGTAGCAAACAGCACCATCCTGAGAGTGAGGGCTGCTTGTGCCCCTGGGATGTCCAGCCTTTAGTGATGTGGAGGCTCCAAAGCCTCCTGTCAGTCTGCCTTACTTCATACTGCAGAGGTAGGGGAAGACTGGAGCAGCAAAAATCTCCACTTGACTCATCCAGCTGTAGAGGAACATGATGGCCAGAGCCTGAATAAACACTCAAACAACCTCATTACCTGCAAAAGAAATCTCCACTGTGGAGAAAGACTCAAGAGAATTCCAAGTCTGACTCAGCTCCAGGTCCTGCCTTAGAGGACCCAGAGAATGCTGGGCAGCCAGCAGAGCATTTCAAGGAGCCTTTAAATCCCCAGGTTGATGGCATGAGCCTGCTCTGGATGGCCCCAGAGTGTCCCCTTGATGCCTGGCACAAGGAATGTAAGAAGGATCAGTGAGAGGATCTCAAAACAAGTAGGTAACAACTAACTGAGGATCTTGAAAACTTAACACAACTGGAAACAGTGCCTGATGCCTTGCAACAGCAGAAAGAGAATGCTTCCAGATCCTATCCACGGCTGGTGACATGGGAGAATCTTCCCAAAGAGTGGATCCCTGGAAGCTCTGCCCCAATGTATTACATTGCCAGACAGGCCTTGAGCCCCTATCTTGCTCTTCCTTAGCTGGCTGTTGCAAATTCATTTCCCACCTATCACCTGATGATCTAAAAGAGACACACTCTCTGTAATCTGTCTCAGTGTTTGTTCCATGTCTTTTCAGGCAAACTCAATGGCAAACCCAAACCTGTGGCATTATTTGAAAAAAATAATGCACAGAGAAACCCAGCATTGAAAAACTGGACTTTGGGGACAGCAGTAAAAGGACTTTTATTACAGATCATTTTTTTTTTATTAGTAAAGCACACAAGCTGAAAAACTAGACAGGCAAAATACAAAATTAACTCACTCTTCCTTCAAATTTTTACCCACTGCTATTTACCATTATTTTGTAGGCGGTTTTTTTCTTGTGCAGTGACCTTTTGAAAAACAAAATGCTTTTACCTTTTCTGAAAGGGAAAACACTTTTTTTCCCCGCCTCATACAGCTTCCCTTATTACCTGAACTATATATGTTTTTATCCCCAGTAAAATATTTTTAAAGATTAATTTGACATGTCTGATTATTCCTAAGGCAGCCTGTAATTTTCTTCACTACAAACACATCAATTTACTGAAGCAGTCACTGAACAACACAGTTGAATCTGGAATAGCTCCACAAACTCTACAACTATTTCTGGGGCACAACAGTTTGTTCTAAGCAGTTCTGGCAGAAGCTGCAAGAGCTTGTAAGATGGTGCTACTCACTTGATTCAATAGCATCCAGCTTCTGGAACGTCCCCAAGATATCTCCATTTACTATTTTGGGTAAGAAATCCCGCAGTTGCATAACTTCAGTTGTCAGCCTTTCCAAATCCCTCCTTTTAACTTTTACGAATTCCTCTTTGGTCTCAGCCTTCTGAAATAACAAAACAAAACAAAATAAAAACAAACAACCAACCAAAGACACTGTTACAGTTCTGTAGTGCTTTCCTGCTTCAATTTAATTTCTTGGATAAAAATATTCCGATGACATAATTTCAGAAATTTGTAATTTTTTAAAGAGAACTATCCAACAAAAAAAACAAAAGTCTGAGGTTGACCCTTAGGCTGTAATCCTAATTTTTGCCACTGTGGCCTAAAGTCAATAGTATTACCTCTCTGCATGTTTCTTCACCCAAAATGTGTGCAATGCATCTGAGAACACTGCAAAAATTACCACTCACATTTTAAAATGTGAGCAGCATACACCAAGCTGTTGTTTCATGACTGTTGTAAAGGATATGATTACTCAGCTTCTTCATTAATTCAAACATTTGCAAGATCCTCAGTCCCAAATTACCACAACTCTTTTGGAGGAAGCGATACAGTTTTCAAACCAATTTATCTTTTTTGAAGGGCAAAATCTGCAATCCAATCTCATGTAAATAATTTAATCTCAAGGTAAAATAGAAACGTTTACTAGCTTCCTCTCCTGCCGAACTACAGCTATAAAATAGTTTTCAGTCAATATTCCAGCAGAATATGTGTAAACTTTAAAATTAAAGAGCAATTTCTGTACAAAAAAATCCTTAAAGTCCAATTTCTGATGTACATACAGGTGCACTCTGTTGGATGTTAAAAAGGCAATAAGCAACAATAAGAAAGTCTTAACATGTTTTGACTAAAACGTCAATCACTTAACATGCTTTCAGAAAGCAAAGTTATGTCTCAGTATTGCTTTAACAGTGCTGACAAAATGAGATTTTTTTTTATGTATCACATCTTATTCCTGAGGGAAGAGGCTGACAAACCAAAATCTCATCTCCTACAGGTTCTAAATGTGCCATCTCCACAGTCCTCTCGAGAGCAGACACTCAAGACAAATAGATGTCATCCTTTCCACCCATCCCCTACAATTCTTTCTGCTTCCCTACTCCCTCAGATTGAGCATTTCCTTTCAGTTTTGCTCCCCACTCTATTTCCTTCCCAGCTGTCTTTCAAATTCAGAGAGTTTTGGGACAGGTCAGCCCCACCTTTGCAGGTTAAGAGCTGTAATGTAGGTAGGGAAGAAAGATTTTGCTGCAATTTGAACTGTAAGCTCTAAGTTGCATCTAGGAAGTGCTTACTGCAAGGTTCGTAAGGCCAAGCAGCACCACACAACGTGACTCTAGAAAAATTCCACTCATTTAGGTCTCAAGAAAGCATGGAACAAACACATGGGAAAGGAGTCTTTGGAGGAATGGCATCTGCATGTCAGCAACCACGAATGACAGAGAGAATTCAGTATTGCTCAGACCTACAGAGCAAAATTTAGTGCATAAAAATATCACTGTTCACTGTGAATCACTGGTGTAAATATGAAGTATGCAGTAAGGAGAAAATTCTCATTTGTAATTCCCACTGTGAGCACAGGTCTTTGCAGTGTTGCAGTTACAATAGATAAGTTTTATTTTCTCTGTTTAAGCAGCTTCTCCACATCTGTCTGCACTACAAGAGTATGTTAAAGCAAATACAGCCAGAGGAGAACAGGAGTTTCTGGCCATTCCTTACAGCAACAGCAGGTGTCTGGAGGTAGGAAATTTGATTTTTTTCACAGGGATGAAGTCACTCAGAGCTCAGGTTCTGCCTGGCGTGAGCCCAGTGAAGGAATCCCCCTTCCCTGCCAGTCGGGAGGGCCGAAAGCACCCAGCAAGGAATCACTGCCAGCCCTTTCCCAGCCCAGGGCGCTCTGCAGCCCTCACCACGCTCCCCTCCACCTGCGGCCCCGCCATCTCCCCCTCAGGGCCCCATGAGGCCCAGGACCCCCACACAACTCCCCGCTCTTCTGCTCCTCAGGGCAGCGCGCCTGCATGGACCACCCCCGGCCGGGCCGGGCTCAGAGCCGACCCCGAGCAGCTCGCGATACCTGCGCGTCGCCAGCAAGGCCGGCGCTGCGCCACATCGCGACAGCGGCGACAGCGGCGACAGCGGGATGGGGGGGGAGGGAGAGAGAGAGGGCGTGAGGGCGGGAGCGAACGCGCTATGGCCACGCCCCCTGTGGTAACGCCCTCTCTGATTGGATGGGCTGGTTTGTGGGGGTGGCCTGGGCGTGGCTTGTGGCTCAGGCTCCGCCTCCAGCCCCGCCCCGAGCAGCCCGGGGATAGCCCCGGATAGCAGCAGGATAACGCCGGGAAAATACTGGACTAGCACGGGGACAATACCGGCAAAACACTGAGATAACACTCGGATAACGCCGGGAAAACATTGGGATAACACCGTGACAATGCCGGGATAATACCGGCACAACACCGGGATAACACTGTGACAACACCCGGGCAATACCGGGCTGCCGGGGACGGCCAGCGCAAGGCGGGGGTGTGGGGCGCTGCAGCCCGGCCCTGCTGTGGTGCCGCTGGGGCTGGAGGCTCCAGGGGTGACACCAAACTGGGAAGGAATATTGAGGATCTGCTGGAGCGCGGGGAGGCTCTGCAGGGGGATGTGGGCAGGCTGGATTGGAAGCACCCAGGCCAGTGGTGTGAGGTTCAACAAGGCCAGCTGCTGGCTCCTGCGCTTGGGGCACAACAAGCCCCTGCAGCTCCAGGCTGGGCAAAGAGAGTAGGAAAGCTGTCCGGAGTAAAAGGGTGCTGGTCAACAGAGGCTGAACATGAGCCAGGTGTGTCCAGGTGGCCAAGAAGACGAGGACAATGATTGTGGCTCTGTGCTGGACAGGGGTGAGGCCACACCTCAGGTGCTGTGTCCAGCTCTGGGCCCCTCAGTGCAGGAAGGCCATGGTGATCGGTCACAGATGGGACTCGATGGTCTCAGAGGTTCTTTTCCAGCCTCTGTG
>VRYO01001681.1:27143325-27160463 GCA_009812075.1 Sialia sialis | reverse complement strand
GAGATTCTTTGAGATTAGCAGAATAGCCCACTGGTGCCAGACATGCAGGTGTTTTTCCTTGCTCCCTTGCAGGACACCTGTTCATCCAGACATTTTGGCAGACGATGAACCGGGAATGGAACGGGATTGACAATCTGCGTCTGGACAAGTACTACATGGTAACTGTCCCTCTCTGGGTGGTGTTCCAGAAAATGTGTGGTGCTGGTGTGCTGGAAGGCAGCTCTGTCTGCACATGTAGCGTAAGAGAAGACAAGGTATCATCTTTCATTGCAAGAGATGTTTGTTTTAAAGGCTTTCACTCACCACTGTGTGAATCTAAAAGCCAGTACAGTTTATATCGTGCTCAAGTGCTTTCCCTTCTAACACAGTGATTTTTCTCATTGATTTCCATTCTGGAGTATAAATACTGTCTCAAAGGACACTGTATCAATATCAGTGGTTTAGATCAAATTGTTTAAAGGCTCTTTTATGACTCTGCAGTAGAAGTCCAACTCTTCACTAGTAAAGTATCCATTGTAGTACAATCAATAGTCAGAATTCTTTCTGTATGAAACAGAATATTGAAACAGGAACTAAAATCTTAAAAAGCATACCTGTGTAAAGAACAAAATCCCATTATCTTTTTCTTTGAAAGAAGTTAATTGCAGGCACTGGTGGTTTTTCTTTCCCAATATTAGCAGATATGTTATTTCAGTAAGTGAAATGTTCTGAGCCAGTTGAATGTGGCTGTTTTACGTGTGACTGTCTCTTAGTGCAATTTTCAAGTAAGTTATATTATTATCATTATCATTTGTCCCATATTGTTGTGACCAGTTTAAACTGTGGATTTTCTTAGATTAAGGCAGCACTTAATGAAGAAATCAGGGATGTGAATCAAGAGAAAGCTGTACAGTAGAAATGACCATGGATTTTTGTGCTTAGGGTATGAAAATAGTTTGTTGTCTTTTTTGCTTCACAGCACCCTTCTGTTGCATTACATGACAGACAATCTGTCAAAGCGTTCATGTGAAGCAGTTTCCACTTTGTGCTATAGCGATTTACCAAGAAATCTGTTCATACTACAGTCACAGTGACTCCTTTACCAGTTTTCATAAACAATGTGTTTAACAGATTTTGTGCTTTGCAGCTGATGCGTCTGATTTTGAGGCAATCCTTTGAAGTGCTGAGAAGAAATGAATGGGATGAGGGGTAAGCAGATTTCTGAATGGTGTTGCATCATTAACAAGTCACCCAAAATACCTGTATTAAAATATATTTTCATTTAATATATTTTTTTTTCCATAGATGCCACTGTCATGAGGTCTTAATATTAAGGTTTGTTCTTCAAATCACTAATAAGGTGTTACACATCATTAAATTAAATGTATTATTTAATGTATTTCATTTTCTGGTGTAGCCAGAAGAGTTGTTAATGAAATATCACCTACAGAGAGACTAGACAGGGAACCTGCATCTCAGAAAATATAGAAAATGAATTTTTTGTTTGTTTCTGGTTTTCTGATTGGCTCTGACTTTTTAAAGTATTTATTTTACTTATTTAATCATGATGACTTTTCTGATAAGACATAAACCCTTGATATAAACTAGCCTCCTGTTTGTTGTAAATATCAGGGGTTTTGGTTGTATTTCTTCCATATTCTATTAAAAGGCAAATAATTGCAGTCATTTGCTCTGTCTAGAGCTCTTGTGCTACTTCAAAGCTTGCTGTCTTTAAATTTGATGAAGAGATTGAAATCTTTTAATTGAAAGTGCTCGTTAGCTCAGTGTTAAGGTTATCCTTTCTCTCACCCTCTGAAATGTGGGATGCACACAGACATGTTTTTGTGGAAATAGAAAGGAATGCAGAGCTAAAGGACACCCCATCCCACCTTAATTTTGCACTGGGTAAATGCACCCAGGTTGGAGAGATGAAAATGTTCCTGACAGGAGCAGAAGGTGTGGGAGGGGGTTTGATAAAGCTGATGCCTTTCTTCCCACACACATGATCACCCAAACTGATGTCTGACAAGGTTTCTTATTCTTTCTCCCATCTTTCACTGGGAGGAGGCTGTGGGAAGAGAGGATCACGATTCCTTTCTTTGCAGAGGGAGGGAGCTCAAGAACTGCCTTTCCCTCCTGAGTGGAGCTGAGAAGCTGCCTAGCATGACTTTCTTCCCCCTTGTCTTTCGAAATGCTATTGAAGAAAGGTGTATTAAAGTAAACCTGAAAGAATGTTAATGGGTTTTCAATGTTTATAATTCTCTTTGGCACTGGAAATGTTTGTTCTGGGCAAAATTGTGGCAGGTCCCAAAGAATGTCAGGGGAGAAAGGAATATACAAAATTTCACTTTCCTGAAAGAAAGCAATTATAGGCTTCAGGGTAAGAAAAAGAAGGAAAAAATGTTCAAATTGGATAGCTGTCCATAACTGTAAAGAAGTGGAGTTTATTGTCATGACAAGGGCTTGTTTTCAAGGCAAATAAGATATGAGCAATTGGATATTAATCTCTTGTTCTTTTTTTCTCTATTTATTATTTTTTTTTCAGTCTAATTGAGCCATTGCTGCAGCTATTAATGAAAGAAGTTATGGACCCAGACAGCAATTCTCCCACTGGGATAAAGTTCCATTTCATTGATATCTATCTGGATGAATTGGCTAAAGTTGGTGCAAAAGAGGTTAGAAAATACTTTGTCATTTTATTCCTGAGTGATCTTTACTGTGGCATGAAGCATCTTAGAAAAAGTGTAATTTTTAGATTATGTAATTTTTAATGGATCTAAATATAACAACAGTGAGTAAGCATGAAGAAAGTGACTTACTAAAAGTTATGCTTTTACTTTCATTCATGTCTTTGACAGTGGGAATATGGTAGTTTCTCTCAAGTTCCTGAGTACTGCTATGCTGCTTCAAATTGAGGTTGGAAAAATAGTGATAGAAAAGTTAGACTATTCTCATTTGTTTGTTTCAGAGGGGACTCAGTGTCATTTCCCTTGTGTGAACATGTTTTCCAGGCTTTGCTTTTGCAAAGGCTGACATAAAGCCTGCTCTTGGCTCGTTGTGTAACACCTAACTAGAGGAGGTCTCATACTTGCTTATTGTTGTGCTTTGTGCAGTTTACCCTCCACATCCAGATGTTTGTTTTGCTGGTGACATCTGTATTGCTCTGCTGTGTGTTGCTGTGACAGTTAATGTATGGCCCTGAATTTTGGCTGCTGTTCCAGTGGTGCAGAGTTTTGCAGCAGCAAAGCCAAGGAGCATCTCTCCTGTCCCTCCACCCTGTCTGCTGCCCCACGTTTGTCCCAGGCTCCTCCTCAGTTACCACCCCTTGTCTCTGGAAACTTCTCTTTGACAAAGCTGTCAGGAGTTTCCCATTCCTGTTCCTGCCAGTCAGTATTCAAACCAATCCTGCCTGCAGGCTTTGAGGTTCTGGATTGTGGATCAAGAGAAAGAAATCTGCACCAGAAATGTGTGGGCATTTGGAGCCCAAATAATTTCTGCAGCTCCACAGTCACACAATTGTAGCTAAGCCACTCACTGGAAGCCTGGAGTGGGGAGCAAATCCCCCAGACTATTTGAAATCACAGGTGATGCTCATAAATTGGATTTTGAAGGGAAAGGTCTTTCTCTGTAGCAGTACTATAGCTGAAAGGGTTTTGGTGCAAGCAGCCCAGTAAAGAAACCCAAATCTTATTCTTGTCTTCTACACACCTTTGGGAAGGTACACAAAATTATTTGAGCTTTTTCTGCCTCATGGTTCATTATCTAAAGTAAAAAGCTTTCTTGTATTCCTGTGCTCAGCAGAATAAAGTCTGCAAGGCAGTGTTTTGATAATACTTCCAGGGAATATCTAGAAGTTGGTGGTAGCAGTGGTAACAAAAAGCCCTGGATACCTGTGCCAGTTGGAATTAGATAATATTCTGAAAGACTGTTCAAGAAGATCCCCCAACACCAATTCCTGTACAAACACCAAGGAATTTCAGTGTCCACATACAGCATTTTCTGTGCTCACTTTTTTTTTCTTTTTAATCAAACAGCTCACAGCAGACCAGAATCTCAAGTTCATAGAACCTTTCTGCAAAATTGCCGCCAAATCAAAGGAGTAAGTTTAATGAAAGGATAAATATTTTTTTAAGTATTAAGAAATTCTGAATATGGTATTAAATGGATCAAAGAATTATAATTTCAGAATGTACAGAAAGAAGGGTATTTTACCAGCAATGTAGACAATCATTTGAAGATAACTTGTGTTTATCAAAGCTATAGATAGTCCTCATAAATCCATGGAGACGATATCAACTTTTGTTGGTTAATTTGTCCAGTTATTTTAATTTTTTAATGCATAGAGCAGCTGAGCTGCTTCTTTGCAGTGTAATATAGGTCAGCATATAAACAGTGACATTTAAGAGGGACACATTAGCAGGACACTGTATTAAAGGACTTCTGTTTAGGGAGGTTCACTTTCATCATCTGAAGAGCTCGATGTTCTTCCACTTCCTTTCTCACCCATTTTGCCTCAAATTCCCCCTTTTTAACTTGAGAGGGGAGGGTGTTTATGGCGTGCCTTTGGGCTCACCCTGCTCTCCTGTGACACAGCCGGCGTGTGCTCCATGCTGTGGCCACTGGTGTCTTTGAGATGATTGTGGATCAGTCCCCCTTCGCCATCGAGGACCTGATGAAAGAGCTGGGTACCAACAGTGATGAGGAGGATGTTCCTGAAGAAGGCAAGCAGGAAAGTGAAGAGATGCTTAAAACCAAAGGTAAGGAGGAAACTGAATTGCCATGGTAAGAGTTGCTAGGATGGAAGAACCTGTTTCCTGAAAATACATTTCTGCTCTGAACCAATCAAACACACGTTCAGGGTGTTGTAAGGATATTTCCCCTCTTCCCCTCAGATGTGCTTAATAAAGCTTGTTCTTTTGGAGTCACTATCTCAGAAAAAGCATTAATATTCAATCTTTTTTCTTTAATAGCAGACAGATTTCTGTCCAAAAAATCAGCACAGAACTCTGAAGAAACAGAGGATATCAATGAAAATGCTGATGATGGGATTGGGACTGTTCTTCAGGTTTGTGGCTCTTCTGCTCTGCTACTGTTATTTCTGCTCTCTTTTTTTCCCCTTTCAAGAGGTGCAGAAGTAAAGGGTAATGGATAAACATGTCACAACATTTTAATATCCTTCTAATTTATAGTAAGGTGGTATTTATGTAATGTGTATTCTGTGAGCGGTAGTAAAAAAAATTCATGTCTAAATTCCTCTTTCCTTTCTCCCATACCTTCTGTTTTCTGCTCCTCCCTTCCTGTTTCAAGAGTTAAAAAAACGTGTGTGCTAAAAGCCAAGTCAGTGAGGATGGGGAAGCAATCAGCCTGATTTTCATTGAACATGAATGATGGGATACATAAGAGAGAGGGTAATATGTTACAGTTTGAGTTTTCTAGACCCAGGCCAGTGCAGTATAGTGATTTTGACAGATCCTCCCATCAAACACACATGCAGGTGGCTACACTTCATGCATCTGTGGCTTTTAAGCAAGAATTAGGACATGGCACATTTTAAATCTGATATTTAGCTAAATATTTATGGAAGTTTTGAAGTGGGTTGGCTTTTCTCTCATGTAAGGATTAGGAATGCTTGAGAAAGTGATACCAAGTTCAGCTGTTGTGTTAATGAAGCAGCCATCTGTATAAGTCAATGTGTGAAGGGGGAGTGAATTTCAACAGTGGAAAACATTTGGAGTTTAAAGGAAGTGTCTGTTTCAAGATGTGTATCTTTACAATTTACCTATTGAACTTAATATTTTTATATACTCATAACATGAGTTGCACTGGGTCATCTTGCATGGATAAACTAAGAAGAGCTGTGCTGTACTTTCCTCCAACAGTTTGATTACAAGGCTGTTGCTGACAAAATCTTTGAATTTGCAAGCAAGAAAAACACACCTTCCCTGAACAGAAAGCGGTTGTACAAGCTGGTCAAAAAGTGAGTTCTGCTGAAATGCACCTTCTCTTAAGCTACTTTGATTTTCTTTATGCCCAGCCTCTCTTGTGTGGTGACATTGTCATGCTGTTCCTCACTGGCACCAGCCAGCTGCAGCCAGCTGGGGTTTATCTGCACAGTGTGGGTTTGAACTGCAGGATGTGACATCACGTTGGGTGTGATGCAAGGTAACAGGAACAGATGAAGGAAAAGTGTTAAATTGCTGTTTTCTCAATAATTTAGGTGATTTGGTTTGAGTTTGGGGGTTTCTGTGCAAAAATATGTTGTTCCTGTTTTGGCAAAACCATAGTAAGTACAGTGATGCTGTTCTGGTAGTGTTATTATTGGTACTGGATGAGTAACAATGTTTTGTTTTTTCTTTTCTCCCTTCCTCTCACCTGCAGGTTCCAGGACTTAGCAGAAGGTAAGGACTGAGAGACAGTAGTTATTTTCCATTAAATTATATATTATGTTCCCATACAATGTGTATTGGAATTTTTACCCCCTTTTTTTTAAATATGTATTTCAAGAATAATATGTTGTGGGTTTTTAAGATCTCATTAAGATACATTACACATTTTTTTGTGAGATGGCCAAATTCCTTTCTCACAATCTGAGCAACTTTGTACTTTGTCCTTAAATGAAAGATGATTATTTTTGATTAAACAAATAGGAATCATTCCTGTGCTTTTCTTTAAGGTTGGGTGAGGAAAAAAGGAGTTGGTTTTCTTTCTGTGGGAGTTGTGCTGTATATGAACAGCATAAGTGTTCAGTTTTTTCATACCTTATCCTTCCTCAACAGGAATCTTCCCCCAAGATATTCCTGAAGATGTTTCTACAGATGAGGACGATGATGAATCCGGTCGGCGAAAGCGAAAGAAAAAAGCTGTCAAGCCTTGGCAGCAAAATGAGCTGGAAAAAGTAAAAGGTAAGGCAAGATCAATACTTGGGAGAGAGACAATCTGCAGTGACTTGTGCAGTTTGGCAAAGTGTCACATACCAGCTGTTTCGAGGAAGGCAACAACAGTGTTGTTCAGGATGTGCTGATTTGTACCCTGTTGTGATGAAGGTTAAATGTGGAATTAAGATATCTTTGAAAGTGGAGGATTCTGAGGCAAGCATCACCTAAAAATTTCAGTCAAAAGCAGAACTGGAAGCAGCTGTTGGCATTGCTCCTTTGAGCAGGTGTATTTACTGTAGGAAAGCACAAACATCTCGGTCTTAAAACAGGATGAGTGTTAGAACATAAGAATTTGGGAATGTTGGAGTGCTGAACTCCTGAACTGCCCTTCTGATGGGCTTAACAGGTGGGTAATAACAACTCTTTAGGGATGTTGCTATGAAAAATACAGCTGCCACAGGGAATGGTTTAGATCTTACCTGTGACAAGGCAAAATTAGCAAAGTATTAATTAGACCAGAGGTCATCAGACTGCAGTGTCTTGAGCAGCTGTAACAGTGAAACTGTTGTGCAGGCTGGTAACAGGAAAATGGTGCAGCTATTTGAAAAGAAAAGAACAAAAATAGAGTAGATTTCAGTTATTGTAACTACCTTTGTGTTTCACATGTGTGTTATGGCATTCTTTTTGGGATGGATTTAGAGGATAAGGAAGAGCTGTCAAGTGTGAAGGTGCCATCAGTTTCCCAGAGGAAGAGGAAAAAAAGGAAGAAGAGGGACAGACCAAGTGCTGATTCTGGAACAGCTGATGGAAATTTTGAGGAGGGAAAAGCTGAAACATCTGGATCCAATGCTTCTAGCCAGGAAAAGGTGCCAGAAAATAACAAGGAGAAAAAGAGAAAGAAATTGCTAGTAAATGAGGCCAGTGAGACCACAAATGCAACAACTGATACCAGAGAAAATCACAGTATCTGTGTGCAAAACAGTCTGACTGATGCAGAACGGAGTAAGAAGAGTCAGTTGAAGAAAATGAATCCCAAAATGCAGAATGTTCCAGCAAAACCAGCGTGTCAGAATGGACCAGCCACGGGCAGTGCAGCAGAGGATGTCAGCCCATCTGTCACATCATTGCCTCCTAAGGCTGTGAAAAAGAAGCAGAAAGCAGGGGCCGTCCTGGTGAATGGGGATCCCCCTGTGCAGCAAACTGACCTGAAACCCAGCAAGGAAGGCTTGCTGGGGACCCTGCCAAGAAAGGCAGGGGCTGAATCAGCACCCTCCAGAAAGGTCACACTGAAGACAAAGTTAGTTGGTTTGGAAGGGATGAAAGTCTCCAGTCAGAATGCAGCAACTCTGAAAAAGAAGAGAAAAGTGAAAGAGGTGCTGAACTCTGTTGAAGCCAATGGAGTTCTGGAGACTGTATGCAAGAAAAGCAGGAAGGTGGTATGTACATCTCGTTCTTTTCTCTGCCTGCTTCAGGAACTGCCAGGCTCATTTTCAAATTTGGCTTTAGCTTTCTGAGCGTGGGGCTGCATAGGCTGCTTGCTGATCTCATCATGCATTGTCACCGAAAAAGAACCTGGTTCCCCCAAAATCCACACTCTGCTACATTGTCACACCCTCCTGTACAATGACACTTAATCCTGTGCCAGCCACGCAGCTGGAGGAGCCCATCTAGCTGAAAAATGGGATGTTAGGGGCAAGATGGGCTGGTCATTTTTTGTCTGGTTTTTTTTTTTTTTCCTTTGGTCCCTGGGTTAATTATTCCTTTTGCATTGGCTCTCTGGTTGAGCTTTACAGCATGCTCACAAAGGGCATCATATTTTGGCAAAACAATGAGAAATGGGAAGATGGAACATCCCTTCTGCAGCAGCAGCAGCAGCACCAAAGATTAGGATCAGCTCCTTGTGAAACTGCTCACAGCAATTCCAGGAGTGGCTTCATCTGCTTGCTCACTGCTCCATCTTAAAAAACCTGATAGCACTGTCTGGGGAAAGTATTTGGGGAAAGAAAATAGACATTGGAACATTGGAATAGACAATATGACACTGACCTTTAATTGTCATCTGTGGCTGTGTGATCACATTTATGAATGGTCCAGTTTTTTATAAAGACAGCTCTCTGTGTGTTCCCTAGGAAGGTTTGATGTCTTCTTCTTCAAAAATATATGCCTTGCTTTTTTTTTTGACCTCTCTACCTTGCACCCCCATTTTCTTCTTTGTAGTAAGTAGAATAGGGTTGATTTTTCTCAGTGATTTGAGAGTCAAAAAGCATTTTGCACTGTATAGTTTTGATAGTGTGGCTGAGAATGAGAGTGCAGGTGTTCTTCCCTCTCTTGCTACTGAAATTCTCTTTAACTGCTCATTTCCCATGTGCATATTCACCCTAACACATTCAGGGGTTTAGTTACATTCTTGAAAGTCTTGCTGACAGTCTCACTTAGGTGGAAAAAAATTCATAAAGCACAGATGAGATTATGAGAACCAAAAAAGAGTTAAAGCTGCATGTTATGAGCCTATGAGCTCACTTCTGTTTGTTTCTGTAGGATTAGTTAAGCGGTGCAGCCTTGTATATGAAACACAACTAGTCAGTCCTTCACAGGAGAATAAACTCACACTGAAACTTTTCTTAAACAGTAATAAAATAACTGACATTTTCTATTTTTTTGGTGATGAGGTGCTAAGAGGGAAGAGCCAAAAGGTTTCTCTCTCCCTGCTATTCAAACTGCATTTCTCTCTCTATGGGGCTTCCAAGGTAGGAACCATTGGCTTTGTCTCCTGTTGCCTCAATATTCCAAGTTTAATTTCTAAGAAAATATGATTGTGCCACACCCATCTCTTTCTGCAAGACTTTGCTGCAGACGACCATCAGGTTCCAAGATCTGTGATAGATTCAAGATAAGAATGCAAACTTCATGGAAATGAGTTGTTGGCACAACTTAGCATAGGCACTGAGGGAAAGGCAACAACACAACCCCAGCACAGGCCAGCAGAACATGGGCTACTGGGTCACTCTTTATGTGGGATTCCAAAGAAATTACGGCATTTGCTATTTCTTGCACAGTCCACGTAGTTGTGTGAGTGTGTGTTAAAAGGGAGGAGAGAGATTGAGACAAGGAAAGAAACTTGGAAGTTGAGTCAGGAGGAGAAGGAGAATACTGATGGAAGAAAGAAGAGGGCAGGGTAAAGCCAAAATGCACAAATGCAGAGGAAATTAAGCTTTGCTAATTTTATTTTCATTGCTTGAGAAATAGCATGTTGCTTTATTTCCTGATTTTAGTTATATAAGCCTGGCCTTGTGCCCAGAAATGAGGGGCATGTTTTGATTCTTGATTTCAAGGACAACACACACCTCCAGAGAATTAGCTTCTAATATTCTGAGGAAAGAGGAGGAGGAGAAGGGGAAAAAAACAGACAAAATCAGCATTATTTCAGAGCTGTCTCTGCAATTCAGAAAACTAGAAGTCTTGTGGTTTTTCCTTTTATTTGAAGCAGAAGCGATTTTCAAATCAAAAGAGGCCATATCTGCTGTATATTTTCCACAGTTTGTCAGTGAATGCCTTCAGAATTCCATGTCTGTAGGTTGATGAGAAGCATAACTGAACTTCCCCTCATCACACTCCAAGTCAGAAAGCTCTGCCAGTCCAAGTCCTTAGAATTGCCTTGTACTGGAGACAAGAATTGTTTTGAATGCCATAAAAGTATGAAATTTAGGCAGCAGACCAGTAACATTACACAATAGGTGAATTTCTGAAAGTATAGTCAGATTTCATACTCCATTTTTTTCTTCATAGTCTACATTTTAGCCCAAAGCAGTGTTTGTTCATCAGTTATTTATCTTATTCATCCCGAGGTACCACAGAAGAGTTTTTACTTATGGTGAAGGAAAAAAAAAATCACTTGTGTGGAGGAGAGCTGGATCAATTGCAGAGTATCCTCATGCACATGGAGAAAACATATTTGTTTGCACTCTGCATGGCTTGGCAAATCTGCTGCAAATTCTTCCCTTTATGCTTTGCAAGGACTTCCCTGTTTCTGCACAGAGCTTGCCTTAAACTTCTGCTTTCAGTCATGCTAATTGCAAAATCCCCTGCTGGGATCTAAACATGATGATTAACTGAGTGAATGTGTGGTCAGCACTGGTCACAGCACTAGGTATTAGTTAACTACAGTACTCTGTACTGAAGCATTTTTCCCTTTCCCTCCTTCACAGGAAAGCAGTGCTGCTCTGTCACCATTAAAGAAAAAGAAAGTGAAACCAGGAAGTGATTTTGTAAAATTTGAAAAATCAACTGTACCAAAGGCAGTGTTCTTCAGGAAAGCCAGAAGCACCATCTCTTCCACCAGGACATCCCTGCAGGTGAGGGGATCTCACGAAGGGCAGCTGAGTCTGGGGACAGGTGTCTTCCCAAGCAAGCTCCCCAGCAAAGGCTGTGACCTCACTGGTGCTCTCTTTTCCACTCCCTGTTAGTCTCCTAACATGAGCAGATATAACTGGAAATGCTGATGCATTTCCCTGTAGACAGGGTCACACATGGCTCCAGAGTTTCAGAAAATGAGTTGTAGAAGTCTCTGAAATCTCTTCTTCCTTCTCCTCTGCTGTCAGCCTTCTTGTTGAACACACACCATTCTGAATCTGCTCATTTCACAAGAAAGCAAAAACATAAACTGATTTGAGTCTTGCAAAAGGACTTTGAGCCTCCATTTCTTCTCATTTGTGGAGAGTGGCAACACTGCAGGGCTTCAAAAGTCTGCCCTCTTCTCTAGAGCTTTTTAACCTGTAAAGCTTTTCAAGTCCTCTTAGCAGTTGGAGGCCCAAGTGCAGTGGGGCCAATCTATTTAACACACAAATATCTTCTTGTTTGTTGTTGAATTACATAATGACATTAAGGAGAGTGTGTGATTTCTGCACAAATGGAATATGTTTGCTTTTGGCTAGGAAAACAGTGCTGTCTTAGCAGCAGTCATTGCCAGAGGATTGGGGCAGTTCTAAACCAAATGAAGGAAAAGAAGCAGGCTGCTTTACATCAGTGGGGTGCAGGTGAAAGAACTCAAAGCATTGCCTCAGAAATCTCACTTTATTTCATGTCTTTATTTTGCTTTGTAGATGAACAAACTGCAGACACCCAGCTCCAAAAGAGTCACGTTTGGCTTGAATAAAAACATGACTGCAGGTGAGTCTGATATGTGTGTGTGTGGTGTCCAGAGTCTCTCTGCTAGCTGAGGAATGGGGAAGCTGAACACACTCACACACCTGTGGAACACCTCTAAAACAGGATGTTTCTGTTCCTTTTTTGTCCCAATATTTGTATATAGTTTACAAACCCTCCTCAAGTTCCTTTCCAGAGGAGGTGGCAACATTTAGGACATTCAGCCCTGCAGCTGGGCTTGAGCAATTCCAGAGTGCTGCATTAGTGACCTGCAGAATGAGCCTCATGGATGGAAAACTGCAGCAGGGTGATGAACTTACCCTCCTGAGCTGCCTGTTTGCAGGGCTCCTCTGGAAACACGTGCACTTCACAGTCTTCATTGCTCACTTCTGTTTCCCAAGGCAAAGGTGCTGTCATGCAGATAAAATCAGACTTTGTAGTAGCAAAGTTTGCTTTTTATCTTGGCTGCTTGTGGTTTATTAATGGCCATGAGTAGATAAAGGTCACTTCCCTTCTGTAAGCAGGTGGTGTTTTCCCTGTTAAATAAATGTCTTGCTCAATAGCATAGAATTATATTCCGTGTATTCATTTAGCTACTTTTTAACTCTGAGGTGTGCAATAGGTCAAATTCAAATTGAGAAGAGTGTGTTTAGGTAAATGTCTTCATGTTAATATAACACAGCTGAACAGAATGAAAAATAAATGCCTCCCTCTGGCTGAAGGGATGGCCAGGAGTCTCTAGAGCTGTGTAGCAGACAGAGTAGAGACACTGCTCACCCACTGTCATCTTTTAAAGTCCAGTGTGGTGTTTCTCAGGATAGCTGGAAGAACACTTGTGTCTGAGGACAAGGCCCAGAGTCTCTGGTGGTCTGTGGAACCACAGGGAGGGTTCACAGTGGATTGCAGCAGACCCTGCTCCCCAAGGGGCTCTGCTGAGAGATGCTTCACCACCACCATCTCTTTTCTCTGCCAAGTCTTAGACTTCTGATCCTTGCTGGGCTTGAGGATCTAACTCAGGCTTCTAGGGCTGGGAAATTACACAGCTGATTGACAAACTCAGTTATTGCAGGGATTGCATTTCTGTTTGACTTGTTGACTTGTTTTCCAACAGAATTTAAAAAGACTGACAAAAGTATCTTAGTGAGCCCAGAAGGACCCTCCCGTGTGGCTTTCAATCCTGAACAGAAACCTCGTCATGGGGTGCTGAAGTCACCCTCAGTGACCCCAGCAAAAGAGCCCCAAATGAAGAGACCATTTAATATGTCAGCTAAGAAGAGACCAACTGCTGTGGACTTCTTTTAAACCAACAAACGTGGCCTACTTTTGTACAGGACATTTTGCTAATCTAGAATGTTCTCTGGAGGTATTTTGAACTTCTTTATTTTTTTAAGTTAATACAAATTGTATATACAAAATTCTGATTATGACCTGGGTCATTGCTATTTTGAAACCACTTCAGCTCTACCTTGAAATACTTGTTTTGCCTTTTTACAGAAGAGAAACAAAATCCAATCTCTGCTCAGGTTTGGTCTACAAAAAGTATGGTCTCTGCCCATGTCATTCCTGAGAGACTTGTCCATTTAAATAAGGAATGTTCAGGGTTTGATTGTTCCAGTGATTTTTTTTTTTTTGAGCCAGTATAAGACAACTTGCTCTTCACGCTGTTAAACTGTCTTTAATTAGACAGAGTTTACGTTGGAAAAAGGCAATGCAAATTTTAAGCCTACTTGGTCATGTATTTTAAAATTCTACTCTGTCATTTTTTTATGTGTCACCCCTGGCATCCTGTTAATTCTTCTGGAAATAATTATTACCTCATGTCTGTTTAATAACAGCTGGACTTGGGCAGCTTTGCAGCTAGCAAATGAGCTTTCCCTGGGATAAGAAACCCTTAGCTGTTGCTCAAGTGGTCACTGGTGCAAATAAACCTTCATAGCCTGCTGAGTTGGGGACAAGTCACCACATTATTTTCAGTAATGCAAGTGCCAAAGCTGGCTTGAGCCTGTCACACTGTGGGCTGGCTCCTTCTCTTCACTGAACTGAAATCCGTGCTCTTGTGCAGGAGAAATCGTTGATATTTCCAGGTCTTCCCCAGCCCCTTCTGCTGCCTTTCCTGAAGGTCTGAAAGACTCCTGGTTTTCTGCTTTAGCAGCTGCTGTCAGCACATGGTGCCAGAGCTCAGCCCTCATTCCGTGCCTGGACTGAAGTGAGCTAGTAGTGCATCTTTGAGTAGAAAACATCTCTCTGAAAGCTTTGGTGCCTCTCAGTACAGGGTGAAACGTTACAGCCCATGCAGCTTGGTTTGGTTTTGATGTAGAATCAGATGTCCACTTGGCATTTCTTGGAGTTCAGTTTTTATTTGGATATATTATTACTGCTTTGCATGTTTTGTTTTTAATTTGCTTCTTTGGTGAAGATTGAGGTGCATTGCTGCAAGATGGGAACACTGAGGAAGTGGGGAGTAAATTAAAATAAAACCTTTTTTAATGCAATTGGAAGATTTGAAATCTTTGGAAGTTTTCCTTATGTGAATGAGGCAAAGGCTTTGCAGCAGATCTCTACATTGGAGCTCAGCTTGGAAGCACAGCCTAGTGCCAGAGCAAAGCTGTTCATGAAGCTTCACACCAGTTATTCCTGTGATCCTGTAAGAGTGAGAACGTGCTTCATTACCTTAACTTAGGATAACTGGATTATCAGTTAAATAAACTGATAAATATTTATTTAGCTACTTCAGCTAGCAGAATGACACTTTGTGTCATATATGCATACTTCAGTGCTGTTTTTTGCCAGTCCTTGATGTTGTCTGGCCTCAGATTGCTCCTCATAAGCAATGGTATTGAAACTCTTTTTTGTAGCTCATCTACAATTGCTTCAAAATACTGGAGTACTTCCAGATGGCTGGTTGGTCTCAGCTGCTCAATTCCAATCCGTCCCAGTTCTCTCATGAAGTTTGTGACAGTCCATGGTTTGTGGTACTGTCAGAAATTAATTTTGCTCTTTTCTCATTTACGGGGAAGGACTGAATTTCATTTGGTTATGCTATTGGTCTAGGCTGTACCTGTTTCTGTGATCAATAAAGAACTCTGGAGAATACCTTGATAAATTAATGATATTTGTTTATGCAAGTATTGTTCATTTATGTTTTTAAAAGCTCATTGTATATTAGCATAATGGATTTTGTTGACAAAATGATGGTAAGTAGGGTGTAACAGCCTGTTCAATATGTTGTACTGTTACTATGTCCTGTGGGTGAAAAGTCTCATGTGGGATATGCATAAAACCATTTGTATGTGCATGGTTGTGAATGCCTCAGGTTGGAGATGCCACGTTCCTCCAAGGACAGAGATGCAAACAATCACTTGTGGATCTGGTGCGCACAGAAAAATCCAGGATCCAGATGCATTGGGGTTTGGTTTGGTATAATACATATAACTTATGTATAGGTTGTCTGGGTCTTTTCCTGTTGATTGTAGATCCACTGAACCTGTTGCTTGTCCAACTGTGTTGTTGCCCATGATGTTAAATGGAGAGGGCAGAAATGGCAGTCAGGTTTTTATCTAAAATTTTAGTGGTGTGATTGCTTGTTGCAATGCATCCGTAATCCATCTGTGCCACAAAACTGCTGCAATGTTTTATAAATACACCTGTGAGGTGGGTATTATCTTCAGAGGTGTCTGGAATTTCATTCAGGACAACTTTACAAACAAAACCAGGCCACTGTCAATGCAGTTTATTCAGCATTGCTGGGTTACATTTGAATACACTACCCAAATTACTGGATAGTGACAATGCCAATAACATTGAAGACACAAAACAAAAGAAATGTAACTCACAATATCCACTGTACAGATACAGTGGTACTCTGAGGAGAGATGTATTGGTAAGAAAAGAGAAAGGAAAACTCATTGACCTGTTTGATGTCACTTCATGGGTTTTTTTCAGTGTTATTCCAGCTCCCTAGCTGCCAGCCATGCCCTGAGTCAGAAATAACGTGGCCTAACTTTTAAAGAATGGTGGTTTTTAATGATTGTCTCTGTATTTTTGTTACAATCTGATCAACTTTGTGAAGCTCTAATAGTTTATAATTCTTCATAGCTTCAAAAGAACTCAAAAGCACAAAATTAATTCAGCAAGGCAAAAAGTTGAAATTTTATTTCAGTTATTGGATATGCAAGATGTCAAAGCTGTGTGACTTGGAAAGTATCTAGTGCCCTTTGTCATGAATTACCTGCACGGAGATTTCATTAGAGGCAGGAAAAAAAAGTATCATTTTATGTTCCTCTGCAAGAGCATTGTTAATACAATGTCTAAGCATTGCATCATTTAATCTAATCCAATAAACCATATTTTTTGTGGACAATGTATTTTGGATAAATCTGTGAATTTGGGAGGTTTGGAGTGGGTGACATCTGGGGGGCCACTTGAAAGCACAAAGGAAGTTGTTCTTGCTGGCAGGCACTTGCTCTCTGCCTTTTCCTTTTATTTGATAATATAAAGAGCCCAAATCGATGAAGACTCGGACGCCTTTGGAGTATGCTCAGGACAGCACATAGAGGTTCATACACTTGGAACTGAGTCAGAGATAGCAGCACCTAAAGATTGCTAAGGAGAAATGAGCAATCACACCCTCTCACTGCTTGGTAATGAAAATTTATAACTAAAATGATCATGTGGCAAGATCTGCATTGCAGAGTGCCAGGATAGATGGGAGATGGACACTTGGAAAGCTGTTGGCCTGCTTGTTACCAGCAGCACATCCAAAAGAATTTGTGTACAGAGAAGCCCTGCAAAGGGTGCTGCAACCCAACCTCAGGCACTGGCAGGCCTTGCAACTGCTCAGAATCAATTCAAATTCATCACCGTCTTTTAATAGGCACATGATTTTCAGGAGTGCAAAAGTAATTATTCAAAGAAAACTAGCGACTAGTAAAGTTAAACCATGAATCCTCAGAGTTCCTTCAGAGAACAGTTATGTAAAAGAGGCAGGCCCGGAGCCTGTGAAGCATCCCGAGAGAGTGACACAGGGTTGCTTCAGTATGGACACAAATGGTGCTGCTTTTCCAGCTGTGCTTGCCTGTGCCTGCTCTGTCATGGGGGCCAGGGAAATTCTGACACTGAAACAGATGCAGTCTGTAGACACGT
>VRYO01001681.1:27130833-27142325 GCA_009812075.1 Sialia sialis | reverse complement strand
AGTTGGCCACTGGCATGTTCAGGGCTTGCACACACATTTTTGCTGATTATCTCTAACTGGCTCTGGACAATGATGTTATCTGCCCAAGGAACCTGTCACTGCTGTTGATAATGTTAGACAAATATCTGCCAGAACCAGATGTCAACTCTTCCTTTTTGCCCATTTATCTCATGCAATTTTTGTATATTTTTTTATCAGTTTAGCTTATTTAATTGTAGAGGTTGTTAGTTGTCCTGGAGAAAAATCATTGAGATTGCAAGTTTCAAAGTTTGGTATTAAATCCTGGTACCAATAATGCCTGCTGATTTAATTCTACTATTTTACTTTTGTCCTAAGTAAAAAAATGCAGGAAACTTTCAGAACTCCAGAGGGGTTAGACTTTGCTACTAATTACAATGGTCAAAGCGACAGGAGTGGGGAGAGTTGTCCCCTAATAACACAGACAAAAACAAGGGCAAATTAGAATGAATTTCCAGCCTGGGACAGAACTAGTGTTGCACAGACTCCTGAAATCTGCCCTCTGTTACTGCTATTTTGCTAATTAGTGAAATTATAACAGCTGTAAAAAGCATGTAGCTCATGTCTAAACTCATTGTATTTCATTCATATTTTTAAAGGTTAAATTAAAGTAGAAAATCTCTTTGTAACCACTGAAGGAAGAGAATAAAATGAAATTACCATTACCCAGGTAACAGGACTAGAAATAGATGTGGTATTAGTCAACTTAGCATGTACAGCCTGCAGCTTGAACTCAAATGCAAATCTGTTCTGTTTCCAGCACCGCAGTGGCCTGGCTTCCCACTGCTTTGTGTGCACATTTCCCCAGGGAATAAGCTGTGCAGCTTTGCCAAGCCGATATCCCTGAGCAGTAGGAGCTGAAGCAAGTGACTCATGACTGCAAGACGACAGCATGTGATGCAAGACACACGCAGGACAAACTGCTGAGAGATGCACTTCGTGACTGAGAGGTTTATTCCCATTGCCAGGAAAGGCCTTGTTCTTTCCCAGCTGTTATCACGTTTCATAAAACAAACATGTAGTGTGTGCACCCAAAATCTAAGTCAAACAATTTTCAAGGTTGAAGATCAAACACCAGGTAAAGAAGTGTCTGTGAAATCAAAGAATTATAGATAACGAAATATCACCAATTTCTTCACATTTTCCCCAAAAGTACCTTAAAAATGAAGCAAAACAAAAACTTTTCCACGCATTTCTCTAAAGCTGGTGTCCTGACTACATGTAGTAATGTGTCACCCCATGACTGCTTAGATCTTCTACTTCTTTGCTTTCCAGAGCAGGGTTCTCTGCTGCTGGAAATATATTTGTTGACAAAGGGGTATTTCCACTTACTCAGCTACACTTTAAATTATTATACGAATTATAATTATTATAATTCAAGTAAAAAAAGAGATAGGTGGAATTAAACTCCTGACAACGAGTTACTTTCCCCCAGTATTAGGTAGTGGATACTAACTAGAATAGAACTGGCTCCTGAAGGTGGAAACATTCAGGACAAAACTGCAAGCTAAAACAAAGCACTTTAGCTCCTTTAGCCAAGCAAGGGAGGCTTCCTGGTTTTCATAAACTTCAACTGTTTTATTAAATGGACACTGGAACCAATATGTGCAGACATCAGCACCAGGCAAAATATTTGTGTATAGTTATGGGGAATTGTACCAGCTTAAGGAGTGCTTTAGCTTGGAATTGCCCAGGATAGTGGTCTTGCATGTTTTTATAAAAAGCTGTATTTTTAGTTTCTGAAGGAGATGAGGATCAGGAACACCATGTTATACAGTGCTGTTCAGCTGTGGCAACTTGGGACAGCAATGCAGCATTTTAATCAGAACTTTGTTATCACTGGCCTGTCTCTCAGCTTGACACCCAGCCTCTTGGATGCTATCCCAGAAGCAGCTGGGATTTTACCTCAGTAAAACAATGGATGTGAGGATTGCAAGACTGGGCCTGACATTTGGAGGCAAGAGTGCTCAGACTACATGGAGCTTTGGCAAGTCAGTGAGAGAAGAACAGGTTTGAGTCAAAGTGTGAGTACACAGCCTACTTCATCTTCTGATCATGTCATCCCTTAATATTGACAATTCCTGACAAAGTTAATCACTTTAATGAGGCCAGGTGGAAATTTGGCATGAAACAAGGATAACAGTGCCCTCCTACATCAAATGTTGCTAATACTTAATGGCAATTATCACCATCATAAATTGGTACTTAACAATCTGTCTTAGCAGACATTCAACTGAAAAGCAAAATCAGTATCTTAAATCCAGATGGTTTTCTGACAGAGAAATGCACAATTGTCTAGACATGAGCAAAGCCTTTTTGACACCTTTTCCCATGGAATTCTTTTGGAAAAAATCTGGCTGCTTGTGGCTTGGACTGGTACACTTCACTGAAGCTGGGACAGGGTCTGGAACACGAGTCCTGTGAGAAGCAGCTGGGGAAGCTGAGCATGGTTAGGCTGAAGAAAAGGAGGCTCAGGGGTGACTCTATCATTCTGTACAAGTACCTAAAAGGAAATTCTAGGGGGGGTTGGTCTCTTGTCCCAAGTAACAAGCAACAGGACAACAGGAAAAGGCCTCAAGCTGCAAGAGGAGAGGTTTAGATTGGGTAGTAGGAAAAATTTCTTCACTGGAAGGGTTGTTAAGCATTGAAACTGGCTGCTTGTGACTGAGTCACCATTCCTGGAGGTATTTAAGAGATGTGATGTGGTGCTTAGGGATATGATTTAGTGATGGACTTGACAGGTGGACTCAGTGATCTTAATGGTCTTTTCCAACCTAAAAGATTCTATGATTCTAATTATTACTCTCTGATGGTCCCATTCCGCCACCTTCAAGACTTATTGAGGAAAGGAGTGGGTACTGATACTGTTTTCACATTAACTATGACCTTTTTATTTTCTGTCACATGTATGATGATTTACAGAATCCATATACAATGCACAAAATCTGATTGAAGGCCCTCTCTCTATGCATCTCCTGTCAAGCTCAGTGTATCATATTCTTGGCAGCCCCATATCTTTCCCATTGTGCTTATATCAAAAATCTGGGCTTCAGGAAACCTTGGTAGGCAAAGTCTGTCCCCTGTTCCAAACAAATTTAAACATAGCTATCAATATTTATAAAACATTTCTTCCAAGAGTTATGAAAAACAAACAAACTGAAAATGAAACCGCTTCAGTCTTTTAAAGCAATTTCTTCCTGTGTGTTTCATAATCTCTTTCATAATGGCAGCAAGACCTCCATTATGGAAATTGGTTTATTCTCTTCTGCTCCCTCACAGCTCTGTGCTGTATGTATTTGCAGGCTGTCATTACAGTTGAGCTTTCACTAAGCTAAATAAATCATTTCCTCCTAGGCTGTGTGTCCTGAGCCTTGGACCCTTCTCACAGCCTCTTCCATTGTGCCATTGCTCCATTTTGAATAAAATACCTCTCCAAAAACTTGGCAGTACTTCCCTGGAGACCCAACTAGTGCTGAGGAGTCCAGGATGGCTTCCTATATCTGGCAGACTCTGCTGTTGTTTATGCAGTCCAAAAGGTGATTGCCTTTATTGCAATATTGTGACATTGTTGACCCACGTTAAGCTTGTTACTCGCTGTAATCTCACAATTTCTTCATGCATAGTGAGCTGGAATTCCAAAGGGTAGTGTTGTGTCTTATCTTCTTTTTGCCAGTTGGGATTAAATGCTTGAGATGGTATTTCTTGTTCAGACTCAGATGTTTATTATCTATATTACAGTCTCAAAACCCATGAGTTCTACAGCACTTCAAGCTAACAAACTGAAAATGGAGCCCTACCTCTCTCTTTACAAGGCCTTTTAAGGGTAAATTGTCCAATTAAGAAATGCCACCTAAACTATTTTTACTTTAACCCAATAACCAACCCTCTCTGGTCCGCAATGCAGACTTTTCTACCCAATTACAAAATATCACCCAAACCTATGAAGAAGAAGTTGAAGAAGGACTAGCCTCCACTCTAAAACCTTCATTTTGCTTTCTATATATTACTATATGCTAAAACCTTGACCCTAAGTTTTCCACCAGGTGATATCACACACTTCTATTCAAACTACAAACCCGTGATCCCAGTTCTATCATTCAAATTTGGAAGCTTCTCCACAGCCTCGGGTCAAATGCAGTGTTTCCTGGGGGCCAGTGCCTGACAACACAAAAAGTCTCAAATTCTCAGTGACCAGGGTTCCAACAGGGTAGCAACACAGATACAGGAAGGCAAAGCATGTGCAACAGCTGGCCCAGAAAGGATGTTTGTCCTGTCTGCCCAGGAGAAAGGAAGGCAGGGAAAGGTGTGCATCTTCCAGAACTGCTGGCTGGACAACTCTCGTGTGTATTCTTGCCTCAGGTCTGCCACAGGGTGTGTTTGTGGTGCACTGCCAGGCTGAGCAGAGAGTGAGGGAGATATGAGAAACATTCAGGTGAGTTGTAGAACGAGAGCATTAGGAGGAATATTTGTGGAAGAAAGATCGCCAGTTGCTGATAAGCTGTGGTCTTTTTGACTCTACTTTTTCTTGATCAAGTTCTGATAAACTTCTCAGATTTCATTACTTATAACAAATGTTCTGCTCTGACAAAGGGGATCTGGTTTGACAGGTCAGGTTACCTGAAAGAAAATAAACCACAGAACTCCATGCACAGTCCTCTGAGGCCAGGAGCTCGAGAAGGTGACATCCAAGCTGTAGTAGAAAGCTGAGAACAGCTGCTCTATTGCTGACATTTTGATCTAACCTGCCTTCCCTTTTTCTTTTTTTCTCACTGAACCTTTCTGTCATCCACTGAACAGTTATTTGCTCCTTGAACAGTCTTAGTAATCCCCAAATTTGGAGGAGTACCTGGGAGTTATTTTTTTGAGGATAGCACAGTAGGAAGCACAATCACTATGAAATGGAAGATTAGCTTCACTTTTTTTCTGAGATACATAGTCCTTTTTATGAGGGAGAGGCCTGACTTCTTAAAGAATAAATACAGCAAAGTCTAAAAAAAACCCACTGCTCAGAAATCGTGTAGTCACCTTTAGATGAGCTGGTTTCTGGAAGGGAAGGAGAATTGTTTTCTGGTCTTTTTTTTCTTTTTTGCTTGTGACAACTTTTTTAGTGTATGGTCATATAGATTCCCCCATACTTAGAAAAATGTTAGGGCTGGATACTGTTGAGCCACACACATTCTGTGTATGCAGGTTCTACTCCTTAATCCATTAACACCATCCAGAGAAGCTTCAGATATTCCTCTGGAGAAAGCATAACATTTTCTAGGAACTGGATTTTGTTGGACATTTCAGAATATTAGGAAGAAAGCAGCAATTCTGCATAGAACTGGTATGTGTGTATATCTTTGCTGACAAGGTCAAAGTGGTGCAATAAGCACTAATGCTGAACAAAGGATGAAGACCAGGAAAAAGGGGGAAAAAAATCTGTATTCCAACAATTGTCCTCTAAGCTAGAGGAGAGGGAGCGTACATGATGCAAATGTACATTGCTCTGGCCCTCCATGGAGATGCACTGATTTCTGCAATTCAAAAAAATATGTATTGAAGGGCTGAAACAACACTTGGTAGTAAGGCCAGCTTAGAATAAGCCCTAAGTTTTTTAATACAAGTGACAACTGAAGAGAGAACAGTACGTTCCCCCATTTTCCAACAGATTACTGATGATGAGGAAAATACTCTTTCACCTTGTTAAGAAATAATCATGCTATTTCAAGAGTCGATTCAGAGCTATCCATGAAGAACAAGAGGCACCAGGTGCCATTTCTTGTGAGTGCAATTGAACTGGTGACGGTCAATAGTGACAAATGGCCAGAGGATGATGAAATTCCCAAACACATTAACAAGCCCCATCTCAGCAGAGTCTTGATGTATTGTAGCACTTGCCAGCCAACGCATACATCTTCTTTTACTCTTTGGCAGCTCGCCGAAGGGGTTTTTTTTCTCTTTTGGGTCAATAACACACAATTGCACTCACTTCAGAGCCCAGCTGCGAGGGTGGTGCTGTGTCAGGGCACCCACAGCTTGGGCCAGCGTGCCACCTCCAGGCATTGCTGCGGCACTGTGACTCCATAGGGTTTTCTCAACACTTGAGGAAGAGAAATTGTCACACAGATGGGATGTTTGTGCCAGGCCTGGTTTTCCAGGGCAGCTGTGGGTGGTTCATGGCACGGCACAGGAGAGCAAGGCTTGTCCACTCCACTGTATCAGTGTAACCCCTGACCTACTAAACCACATCACCCAGTGTCACATCCAGATGTCTCTTAAACACCTGCAGGAATGGTAATTCCATCACTTCCCAGGACAACCTATTCTCACGTCTGAGTACCCTAAAACTGCAAAAAATCTGAATCATCTCTGTCTTAGCTTAAGGCCATTTCCTCTATCCTCTCACTGTAGGCATGGAGGGATGAGACAAGAGAACCTCTCTTCAGGTTGAAAATGCTCCTTTACTGTGTCAAATTCTGGGCTCCTCGGGACACGAGAGACATGGAGCTCCTGGAGCAGGTCCAGCAGAGGGCAATGAGTGGGGACTGGAGCTTCTCTCTCATGAGGAAAGGTTGAGACTGCTCAGGTTCGAGAAGAGACGACTGAGAGGAACTTTATTAAACGGGTATAAATACCTAAAAGGAGGCTGTCTGAGGATGGACCAGGCTCTGCTTGGTGGCGCCCAGCAAGGGGACAGCAGGCGAGGGGCAGAAACTGACGGTCACAATTACACCTGAGCATGAGGTAGAACTTCTCTGCGCAGTGACCGCGCATTGGGACAGACAGCCCAGAGAGAATGAGGAATGTCCTGCACTGAACATATTCCAGAGCCATATGGACACAACCCTGTGCTGTGTGCTGGGTGCTGGCTCTGAGCAGGCAGGCTGGTGACCCGCTGTGCTCCCTTCCAGCCTGGCGCATCCCGCCGTGTCCGAGCCGGGCTGGGAGCGGGCCGGGCCCGGCGCTCGGTGCCGTTGGCAGGGCCGCGTGACGCCGGTGTGTGTGAGGGCCCCGCGGCGCTGGGGCTGCCCCCGGCCGGGTGGGAGCCGCGTCCCCTCCGTCCCGCACGGCGGGCGCGGCAGCCGGCGGCCATTGGGGCCGGCCGGTGCCCGCCTCCCCTCCCCTCAGGGCCGCGGAGGGTGTGTGACAGGCGGGTAGGGCGAGCGCGTCACACTGCCCGCGCTCCGCCCCCCGCTCCTGCTCCCGGCGCCGCCACCTCGGCCCGGCGCGGGCAGGCGCGCACGGCGCAGCCATGGAGCCGGAGTGCCGGGTGCTCTCCATCCAGAGCCACGTCGTCCGCGGCTATGTGGGCAACAAGGCGGCCACCTTCCCCCTGCAGGTAAGCAGCGCGGACCTGCTGCTGCTCCTCCTCCTCTCGCCCCGCCGCTGTTCCCTGCGGGGTGGCGCGGGGAGCCGGGCGGGCGGTGTGACGGCAGCGCTGCCCGGCGAGCTCGGGCGCACGGGCGGCTCCTGCCAAGCCGCGGTAAGCTCAGGGCACGGTGCGGAGATGCCCGCTAGGGCGCCCTCCCCGCCCGCCCCGGTGCCGGCGGCAGTGCCCGTCCCGGAGCTCCGCGCTGCCCGCTGCGGCTGCGCCTCCCGCCGCTCCCGTTAACGCAGCTCCTCCGGGGCTGTGCACGGCGAGCGGGCTCGGCACGGGAGGGGCAGCCGCGGCTGCTGCTGCTGGGTTTGCTCGGCTCTGCTGCCGGCAGCAGGCGCGGATATCCAGCCGCGGCTCCTGCCCCTTGAGGCAGGGTCATCGCCGTGTCCCGTGCCGGGCACTCGGATAGCGGTGTCCTTGTGCTGCTGGCACCCCGCTAAACCCCGCCTGCCCTCGGGCAGGGTGATCCCGCACCCCGGATGGTCTGGGGGAGCTGCAGTGGTGTGTACGGGCCACTCAGTGCGTGTGCAAGGCAGGGCCAGAGAAGCTGCCTGACATGGCCCGGGGCTCCAGGGTGTAATTGGATCTTGGCCTTCACGGCTGTCATGTGCTGCCTTCGGAGCTGTTTGCCTGGATCTCGCCGGTTGTGGCAAAACATGGGGTGAACCTTTGCACATCGCGCTGTTGGCTCCTGTGGAGGTTCTGTATCCTCATTTGGGGCCTGCCCATCAGGAGGTCTTTGTGCCTTGGCACAGCGTGTCTGTATGGAGCTCTCGAAGAACCTCATTACCAGCACAAGGTGTGTTGTGACATTGATTGTCTTGGTGTGTGCTTACTAAATGATGGTGTAACTCAATTGACTAGACAGGAGAGATGATGTTCTCTGATAAATGGTGCAAGTGAAATCAGGCCTGCCACAAGCCAATGTCACACCCCCCTATGACCATCCAGTTATAGTGTAACCGAGTCTCTTGAAAATTAATGTATGGTGAAGGGTGGTGCACCTGTGTAATCTGAGTGTCGTGGAAAAATACAAGTGTGTACAGTTCCAGGCCAAAAAGGTTGTCAAGCAAACTAGCTGTCCTTCCTTTCCTAAGAAAACGAACTCAAAATTCTACTTCCCCTTTCAGTTTCTGTGGAGCAGAAGAGCACACAGTAGTACTTGTTCCAGAATTTACAGAATGAAATCTCCAGTCTCTTAAACTGTTCTCTCTCTCCATTCTAATTCTCTGTCAAAGGCTCTCTTCATTATTCTGTGCTTAACGTTTCTGTGACACATGAGCTGTGTACTTTGGCAAATGGGTTCCTGGAAAGTGTCTTTAGTTCCTTGGCTATGTATAAAATACTACTGGAGTTAAAAAAACCCCTGTTGATGGTGTGGCTGGGTTTTGTTCAGGAGGCTGTTGTGCTCACACTGTGTAATATTTCTCAGTGTGTAGTGTAACAAGAAGTTTCTGGAGTGGGAGGAAAAGAAATTTACTTGGGGAGCAGCCAAACTCCTGCCACTGCTGGCTGCACTTGCAAATCCTATGTAGGCAGCCCTCACTGAAGATGTGCTTGCTGGAAAGTTACCTAAACCTTTGTTTTGCTAGAACAGCAAAGATGGGACAAGGTGCCCCAAAGTCAAACTTTGCTTTTCTTTATGAATAGAATTACAAATCTGAGGTTTTCTCTTACATTGTTTATAAACAGCTATATAAATGATAACCTATTCTTGAGGATGGGTGCGAGTCTGGCATGCTTTTATTTCCCATTCTCTCTTTTTTTTTTTGCTTTAGTTTTCTGAACCAATTAAGGGAGGTTCCCTTTGGAACTCATCAGTGTTGAGTATGCAAGGCAGGGTGTATGAGATATGTGTGTCTGTGTGCTTGTGAGGTCTGATGGGCTGAAATCCTGTCACAACAGTTCAGGAATCTGCATTTGGACAGCAGCATCCAAATAGAAAACCTGACATGGTTTCACCTACTCTTTGCAGGCTTATCCATAAAACATCACTTCTGTTTGCATGACCTGATCTTTGGTGGAAATCCATGACATGGCTGTCAATAACCAGCAATCTGCACAGGAGAAAGTTCTTTAAGATCTTTTTTAAATCACTTGGTTGCATTTTGTCTGGCTTCCACTAGAGTAAAAGCTAAAATATTTAAAATGTGTGTGGGAGGACTTCCTCTGTGGAGTGTGTTGTACGAGCTTTCTATCTGGCAAACACAGCAAAACAAAGTTAGACCATATATTAGAGCACAATAATGAAAGTAGTAGAGCTAAGTGAGAAATGTCAGAACTTTACATAATTTCAGGTTAAAATACATGTAAGTAATTAGACAATCTAGATAAATAGGTTATAGAGGAAACATGCACCTGGATTTGCCAGAGAGTGAACTGCCCTCAGCACTACTTTGAATTCTGCCTTGTCAAGAATTTAAATAAATTTTACTTGCATGTTTCTAAAAATTTCTGAAGATAGTTCTAAATTATTTTTAAAATAGTCTTAAATTATTCCACAGCTGTGTATTCTGAGCTTTTAGTATCAGGAAGTGGTTCAGAGTTGTCCAGCATTTAAGAGAGGAAGAGCAGTGGGTATACATCAACATGGGGAGTTCCCACTGTGAGCCAGATAAATTATTTCAAAACACGAAAATGTTTCTAATGTTGACTAATATTTGTCATAGTTTTGATCATGTGTGTTGTCACCATGACATTCAACTTCACCTTTATCATATTTTTATCATGTTTTTTTTTCCTTAGAGACATCTCTTAGCTGTTAATTTTAAATATAATTTTAGCTTGCCTTTCCTGCCCCACCTTTTACGTAGGCACAACGTGGCAATAAGTAAAAGGAGCAGAACTGCAAGCAGAGAGTCCTTCTTGAACCACAGAGAATCCAGAAGGACAAGGTGATTGCTGCAGAGCTATCTCCTTCTGACCAACAGGAAAGCTTTGGTAGGCAGAGGAATTTCAGATTCATAATTGCACTCATCATCTTATCAGCTCTTGGGAATCAGTCTGTGGGTTCAGTTCTTGTAGCCTCCATGAGCTTCCAAGAAAGAGTTTTGAAAGTGCAAGGAAGGGGCATGAGAAAATTCCAGCCAGTTTTACCTGGACACTGGACATTGGCATTTGGTTGCCACTGGAATAGTTCACACCCCTGTCTGCTAACCAGAAAATGATGGTCTCTGCTTATGTCTCAGTAATACTGATGGTTTGGAGTGGTTTTGTTTGTTTGTTTTGTCTGCCCTAACACTCGCAGAAATTTAGAAAATCATGCCAGTGTTTTGAGTATTTAATTCCTGACTTCCTTTTATATTTGCTTACCTGGAAGATGAACCTAAAAGCTGAGACAAGCACCATTAATTATTTGGATCTGGAGAATAAAATTGTCTGTCCTGAACTGTAGTTTCTACAATAAGGGATAAAATGAAATCTGTTCAATTATTTTATTTTCTTTTTAACTTTTTTCCCCTCTGCTAAATAGAGATACTTGTCCAGGTATTAAAAAAGACTGATGATTCTCAGACTGGTTTTCAGTAATTCTCCTCTGGAAAGAAAACAGTAAGTCTACATTTTTAAGTCCTTCTTAATTGTAGAAAAGATGGGAAAACAACTTTGGTCAGCATAGGAATTTCTTTGATATTTAGGGATAGTCTTGAACTGCCTTGTCCAGTATATGCTGAGACCAAAACCAGTATCAGTAGATCTTTGCTAATTATCTACTGCCTTAGCAAAAAAGTTTAAGACTTTTTTTCTTTATTTTGTTGAACAGCATAGTTAAATGGCTTAAGGATTGTGAAGAAAAATAAAGTACATCTCTTATTTAAGATTACTCTCTTTTTCAAGCCCTGCTATTGTGTTAATAGTATGAGTCAGAAGAAGGATGAATCAATCAAAAAAGTCTTTACCAAGTAACAATAGGAAATGTTCTTACTGGGTAGCCCTTATTTTTGTTACAGATCAAAGGCTGAAAAAAACCTAAACCTTAAAGAAAAAATAAATACAAAGATGAAAGAATGCATTTGCTCTTTGTGGTATCTAAAGATTGTCCTAAATTGCATATTTGAAACCACAATTACTGCTGTAGAATCATACTTCAAATGAAGTTTGTGGAAGCATGCTT
>VRYO01001681.1:27088151-27130601 GCA_009812075.1 Sialia sialis | reverse complement strand
TGAACCCAGCTCAGGTGCACTGGGAGAGCTTTGAACCTCTCAGAAGATTGTTGGGGATGGACTTTCCACCTGCATGGCAAGCTGGGAGGGGAGGCGAGTGGGACAGGACTGGGAGGGGATAAGAAAGTAGATTATTACTCAAAAGACAATAAACAACAACAACAAGGGGTGTCTGTGTTACTTTCAGCTCCTAACATTGCTTTGAGATAGACTAGACTGAGCCTACTGGTCTCACTTTTACCTAACAATAGGAGTTTATGTTTGTGCACAACTCTAAACAAAGACCTCAGTTTTCTCTTCGAACTCCTAATGGAATCCTTTCAGCTACTAATGCAAAATAATCAGCTTGAAAAATGAGAGTCATTTCAACCTGCCTAAAAGAAGTGCAGCTGGGGCTGCAGATGTGCTGTGGACTCTGAATGGCTGGGCAGAGCTTCTAATGAAGAGTGGGACTGACTGAACCATGCTTATCCAAGGTCAGGTCTGTGTGTCTGTGGGGTTTCTGACTCTTCCTGCAAGCCACATAATAGTGGCAGCTTGTTAAATAAGCCTTTGTTATGAAAATACAGAAAATACAGTCATGGAAATAAAGAAAATACAGTCATGAAAATAGAGAAATGCTGAGGGTTCTTCACACATGCTGATTGCATAACACAGTTGTAAAGCTGTAAAAAGCATTTTAAGATGCATTAAAAGTTATTGTGCAGTGTGTGTATGGGGTCAGTTGACCAGTTGGCATTTTAAACTTCTCAAAAACATGGTGATAAATATTGACAGTGGTTGATGATTCTGATAATTTGCTGCCTTTTTCATAGTAAATTGTGTAAGTTTGAACCATGCAGATGCTGGTATTTGATACAACAGTTACTCTGGAGTGTGTGTAGTGATGTGTAGTGAACAAATAGTTTTTGACAGAAATGTAATCTTTTCATCTGTCTCAACACAGCAAAGGGAAAAGAGATGAAGGAGGATCCCATTTGGTGTCTATGAGTACATGCAAATATTTTACTTGAGAGGAAGCAAAAATACTTTACCCTGATTCACCCACTGTCTTTGGAAAAAAAATGGAGCTGTCAAGAAATTGCAAATCTTATTAAAAGACTGGAAAACCTTGCCTAGAGGTGGATTTGCACTGTTTGTGTGGGGAGTATAATGTACTCAGAGACTCAGTAGCAAGTGTTTACTTGCTTAGGGCATTTTTATATTAGGAATGGCCTTATTTTCTGTCCTCAAGTCTTAGAGGTTTTTTTTAAATTTTTCCAGTATTTGATGTCTTATTTCTGCTCCAAATCTCCATGTGAGAGAATATTTCTTTCTATATAAACAAACAGGGACAGATAATAGAGTGAAGAGTGATTTGTTTTCTGGGGAAAAAAGAAAAGCTTCAAGATAAAGTTAATTTTGTCTTAAAATGTATGGAAATGTATTAAAAACAAGTGTATAGTTTGAAATAATAAAATGAATCTTTATATATATATTCAAATTGTATAAAGGTACACTTGAGAAAAACAGAGGACATACAAAGTTACTGATAGCTCTCTAAAATCTTCCTTTAAGTAAACTGTTGTCTTTTACTATTCACTTTTTCTATTTATATCCTAAAGATGATAGTCACTTTTCTTTGAAAAGCATATTTAGTCATTTTCGATGGAGAATACACCATTATCCATGGCTGACTGAACACATACCAGGCAGGTATTTTTAGCTTCTTTAGGCTGAATGGATGCAAGTGGAAGTTCCACTTCAGCTGCTTGTGTTGTATGGAAAACAGGCTGGAGTTGGTGAGGCAAGGTTAGTGTGAGGAGCTGGACATTAGTCTTGGGACATAAAATGTCCATTCTCCTGAAATTACTATATGCAGTAGAGAGTTCAGCTGAATAATAATATGTACAGAGGAGAAAAAAATATATATATATGATGAGCATAATGTTTGAAACATGCCAGGGAGGTCTGTGCTGATAGATAATATGAGCCTCAGGAGAAGCCAGACTAGTTCATCATCTTGTGGCTTGGCAGCAGTGGGTGACTTATCATAGCTAAAAAAATATTACTGAGCTGAACTACCTGAAATTTTTCAAGCTTTTGTTCAGGACTCGTATTTGTTCATGTTAATTCATCCGTGACACCTCCGAGCTCCAGTTCCCCTTATCATCTGGAACAATTATCCATAGAGCAGAGCAGCAGAGAGAGCTGAGATACCAAAACCTCTTCTGTGCTTCATTTAAAAACAGAACAAACTTCTCTTCATCTCTATCATCCTTTGCAAATTCTAAGCATATGGAGTAGTTTGGGCTGAGTGGAAATCCTTGCATGGTGATTTAACTTTGGAATGTCTTGGGAATGCAAAGCACCTCTTGCCAGCTGGATGTGTAGGACTGAGGAGGTGCTAGAGCACACACTGGAAAATGGAAAGTCTCTCCCCTGTGGCAAAACAAAAGCTGGAGAGCTTTCTGATCTATGGATGCAGTTGCTCCCAAAACCAGCAGTAAATGGTTTTCCTGACCTGCAGAACTCTTCCAGTCTGGCCACAGCTGGGTCCTCTCAGAAGAGGATCTGTGTGGGAGTCTCCAGCAAGGATGGCACAGCCAGCAGTGACATTAATACGCTGAAGGGAGGAATCCATGGCAGTCTTCAAAACGGTGCTCCTTGGAAACATCCAAAGAAGTGCAGTGCTGCTCTGTCCCAAAATATCAGAATATAGCAACGTTTTTTTCTCTTAATTTGGCAGATTGCTAGCCAATAAAGCCAAGTGTTTCATACTCCCCTTATTTTTAACACAAAGTAATTTGAGTTTTTTTCTGAATTTTACCATGTTTCTTTATAGCTGCTCAACATGGTAATTCTATCTCCATCTTCTCTAAGGGGAAATAAAATCAGTTACAGCAGAAAAAAATTGTTGGCTAAATTCTCAAAATTTATTTTGCAGAATTGTACACTGAAGTTTGCGATCATGTATTTAGTAAAGTCTGGCCTAAATCTAGAAAAAATAAATGTATGTATTTTATAAATCTGTGTACCTTACAAATCTGTGTATTTTATGACTTTCTGGTTTTGGATGTTGAGTACTACTGCTCGAGGTTACACTGAAGGAAAACACTTTTTCCATCCATCTTCTCTGTGGTTCCTCTCATTTTTCTGGCAGATTATAGCCCCTGGCTCACAGCACTACACTACCTGTGAGAAACCATCAACACAACTCTGAGTATTTAACAAAAATGAAAACACTGTAGTTAATGGAAGTAACATTGTGCCTCTGCCCATTCATAAAACAACCAAACAAATACATGGTAAACTAGTGTTAAATTTTGGAAGTTTTATATTGTCACCTGTCCTCTAGGGTACTGAAATCTGGTATCAGTAGAGAAGCCACTTTGAGAAATGCTGCTGCCAGCTGGTCCTTCCACCTGCACCATTTTGTGTCCACTTCAATGCCCCAAGAATGTAATTTTGTGAGGCCATGTGGTAAACTGCTCTGAGAAGCCATCCAGGTTATAAATGACTTGGCAAAAATGGAAAAGAAAAAAGTGAGTGTTTGAGAGCCAATTTACTGATCCAATTCCTTAACTGCCCCACAGACAACTCTTTTGGCATTGCTGAGGTGCCAGGGCAGGAGCAAGCCCCAGGCTCCTGCACCTGCTGTCTGCTGAAGGAAACATTTTTCAGAGTACTCTTCTCTAAGACATCTGCTTATTCTGAGGGAAATGGTGAGACATCCAGTGTCTGTTAGCTTCATGCTTCCTGTGAGTGGCTTGGGATTGATCTCACGTGATGTGGCACCTCTTTCAGGGGGGTGTTTCCTGTTTATTCAAGTATCTCTTACCATGCAATTTGATGTCTACACCTTTGGTAGGAGAGTGGGATCCATTCACAGTCTACCTAAGAAGTCCATATGAAGCAAGTGCTGGATAAACCAAATCTCTCTCGTAGAATAACTTAGATGTACAAAATGTGCTTGCCCACACCTTGCTGATGGACTGGTGGTTGGCTAGCCAAACTACCAACAGCAGGACTAAAAATAAAAATCAGAAGAAAAAACCAATGTGCTGTGGGGTCCTCCTCCACCATTTCATTCACTAAAATAAAAGAGATCATTTCCACGCCTGTTGAACCTATTGCTGCTGTCTGTGTCTGCCTCTCCTTATCAGTGTTTGCAAACTTCCTCGTGTAGCACTGCAGGATTCCAGCTGGCAGGAGCTTGCAGTGACAGTATGGTGTTTTTGTCAGATTACATCCAAGTGTAGAAGGAAGCAGTACGAAGATGATGAGTCTGAAATCCGCAGTGAACCTACTTCTCCATCTGAAATCAGTGTCTGAAGTCACTGTTGCCTAACACTGAAGAGTCTCAGGTGGAATGTGTTTCTTGGGTGGGATGTGGGCAGAGCCTCCCAGCACCATCTCATTCTGGTATTTTTATGTTTGTCCTTTAGTTGGAAGTATGAAGGGGAAAACAGCAGCAGAAAGAAGTTTTTTCTTGTCATTCATTGGCCTTAACCTTTATAAATGGGTGTCCTGCAGATCCATCACTTAATGCCACTTCAGATGGCAGAAATGGCCTCCTGTGCACAGAAAGGTCAGAAGAGCAGCTCTACCACAAATCTTTTGACCCTGCAGTGGTCTCAATCCCAAACTAGAACTGCTGTGATGCAGGCAGTAGTGCTGAGGAGGGTGTGTGTCTTACTGGCACAAGAGGCTGTTTGTTTGAGTATCCTAAAGAAATGGTCATGATGTAAAACAAGGAATTTCTTAGTGCTGAATAAAATGGCTGGGGGAGTTTTTGATAAAGGGATATATTTTATGTCATCTGAGTTGCATTGAACGGCTAGTAGTGCATGCCAATCAGTCCGTCCAGGTGCAAAGAAGAATTGGTGACATGGTGGTATTTACTCTGAAGTATTCCTGTGTCTCCAAGACTTCTTTGGAAAAGCATCTTTAAGGCATTATTGGATAATCTTGAATTTGGCCTAATTACAATTCAGATAAGTACTTGCATTGCAAGCCTTTTCAGAAAAATCAAGAAATTATTTGAGAACAGATTCACTGCAGTCTCAGACTGTTCTAGTCTTTTCTGTTCAGTTGGTCATGGTATTGATCAGCCCATCAGCAAATTCTCAGTGAGTACCAATTTTGCCAGAGCACGGTGACAAAAATTGTAGTCTGCTTTGGCAGAAGAGAGAATTTCTTTCCTGCTCCAGTTTTTACAATGTCCTCTGTGGTGTCCAGTGCTGAAGTCATCTTATAAATCCTGAAAATGGGTATGCAGTTGATCACAGGTAAAAAAAGGAGTGTCATTGAAGAAACAGCCACTCTCTGGGGAAAGAACCTTTTCCTAATACCCAACCTAAACCTGCCCTGACACAGCTTCAGGCCATTCCCTCAGTCCTGCCACTGTCACCCCAGAGCAGAGATCAGTGCCTGCCCCTCCTCTGCCCCTCATGGGGAAGTTGTGACTGCACTGAGGTCTCCCCTCAGTCTCCTTTTCTCCAGGCTGAACAGCCCCAGTCCCTTCAGATGCTCCTCACAAGGTGATGCTCCTTCCCCTCCAGACTCTTCACCATCTTTGTAGCCTTCCTTTGGATGCACTCTGGTAGCTTAATATCCTTCTTCCATTATGGTGCCTTTTTCTCAAGGTCATCTGGTGTATATTTATACTATCTCTTTTGTAATTGTCTATTTCTAACCTCAGAATTTGAAGTGGTCCATTCATAAATCGCCAATAATATGTCCAGCATCCCTGTCCCCAGTTTATTTGCTCAAGTATTTTTATCCTGGCACAATATCCCCAATATCCTAATGTTTTTTTCTTTGCAGTGCCTTGTCAAATGCTGCACTAAAATACAGCTATATTATAAGTACAAAGTTCTTTTTAGATATTTGGTGTGCCTTATTAAAAGCTCAGAGAATAAAGAGATTGGGTTAGTCAATAGCAGTTGCAGTTTGGTTTATCAGCCCACGCCAGCAATTATTCCTGCTTCACTAATTGTCAGGACATGCCTTTTCTTTCCCCCAAGTTTCTATTTCTCAAACTGAATTAGTGTTTTTGCTTTCCTGCACCCAGTACAATGTATGTTTTTTGGTTCAGCAGCAAATGGAAGGAGATGCAATTAAGTGAAAGAGCTGGCAGACAGCAAGAGGGACAAGCTGCAACTGGGAAATTTTCCTTTTTCTCCCATTCCAAATTAGTTTGATTACAGAAATTCAGTCTTTTAAAACGTGTTTCTACACCATCTCCAGAGGAATACAGTGGAGCAGTGATGTTCACTGGAGCTGCAGTGATGGCTGTGTGAGATGAAGCTTCAAACTGTGGGATATTAATGCAAATAGCTTGTAATACAATGGATATAAAACAATTCATGGCCTGACACAGAAATTTTCTTAGTGGAAAGTATTGCTGCCATTACTTGACAAAAAACCACTCCAAACCTCAACTACCTTGTTTGACAGGGTAATTTTAACAGTGGTAGTAAATTCTGTTAATGTCTTTCAATTAAGATCAGGTTTAATACATATAAAAAAAGTTGGAAGGAATAGAAAGGATTTGGTTTATGTGATACAGCAATATTTTTACACACATACAGGCATTCCTGGCTAATTCAGTTTGTGAACTGTACACATGCTCTGCTAAAAGTCAGCAATTTGGAGTGTACCACAAGGCTTCTTGAAAATTCCTCATAAATGGTGTCTGCTTAAGTCTTGGTAACCCCTTGCTTTTTGTACATCTTTGTGCTATAAAAATTTGTCCTTTGACTGATGCAACAGTTGGAGTAAACCTCATAGGGTGTTAAAACAATAGGGATGGGGGAGGGAATGTTTTGTGTATTTGTATATATTTGAGATGCAGGATTTGCTCTTAAAATATTAATTTGTTTTTTTAAATGCTGCTGTGTGCTTTGAATTAAATGAATCAAAGTACTCCCTGGTGCTTGGAAAGTTTGACTGGCTTTTGAAGCTGAGGACTTTTTTTTTTTCTTTCTGTAGAGCCCCATGGCTTGTCATGTGCTGCCATTAATTTTTGAAAATTAGACACAACTTCAGAGTGTGATGGTTAGGGGACTAGATCATCTCTCTTACAAGGACAGGCTGAGAGAGCTGGGTGGTTTTGGTTCATTTGGTGATACGTGTTTTTAGTATTTACTCCTACGTTGTTTTGGCTCATCAGTCTGTTGCCATTTGTTGACACAAAGGATGGGACATGACTGGCTTGGATGTTTCATCATTTGAATATTAATTAGAAGAAGAATCATCCTTTTTGCAAGTTTTACTTGCAAAAAAAATATTACTACAAAGCAGAAGAGTTGAGGTAAAAGGAATTTAAGTGTTAGAATACAAGGCTGCATTTGTTTTGGGGAGAGCTGGATGCATGAAAGTCAAATCCTTGTTTCAGAAGTGGAGTCTCAAAGGCTCTCCTGCTGATTAGTAGAACCTTGTTCCTTCTTACCTTTTAATCATTTTTCTGTGCCCTTTTCCTGTCAAACTGTGTTTCTCTTAGAGATAAACTCATCTTTCAGAGTTGTGAGATTTTTACCTGTGGCACATTTGTAGCTCAAATCATGAAAAAACACAAGATGCCTTGTGTTCACAATAAAATAATTTGTATGAATGATTGGCTGAGCTTGATTTACAACTTACACTTGCCCTGGATTTGTGGTTTACAAACTGTTTTGTTTGGGGACTCATCTGAGAAAATTGGTTTTGATGTGTTCTGTTACAGTAAAGCTAATGTTTTCTAAAATTAAGAACTTGGAAGGAGCTGAAGAGTTTGGATGGAGGTCTTGCCTTCATCCCAAGAAATGTACATAGCAACCTGTGAACAGGCAGCAGGAACATAAATACCATGGAAGAAACATGCATGCAGGTCTGCACAATGTGGTTTTAAACAAACTTTGGGTTTTTCTTTTCTTACACTGTTCTTTTTCCCTCTGTCTTTTCCTCATTCCAGATTTTTCCTCTAACTTGAGCTGCATTACTGCTTTGTGATTTTAATTTCAAACCTTAAAATGAAATGCCACTGGAAGCACAAAACCAGTGTCCTAAGAGGGAAATGTATACCAGTCATGCTGCAGAGAAGAGAGGTGGTTTTAATTGAATTTCATTCTTGCAGAACTAGGTCATTGTTCTCTAAGGTTGTTTAAATTAAGTACAAACTAAAGCATTCTAGTCAAATTGGTCCACTGGTCATTTAACGGCAAAGCATGTATTATCTTTACTGTCAAAGCTGGCATAGTTAATAGTGTAAACATAGAGTACAGTAATTACACAACTATAAGGCGCACTGGATTATAAGGTGCACTTCTGGATTGCTGGCAAATTTCCGAACTTTGTCCGTATATAAGGCACACCGGACTATAAGGTGCTCTTTTTTTTTTTCAGTGAGGATCCGCACGCAACAAAGTAACGAATTAGTAACAGAATCTCACGGTCGCGGGGTTTACTGGCAGGTGCTCAATTTGCAAACATTTTTCACGGATCGGCGCAGCCTTTAAATGCAGCCCCAGGTGCCCTCCCCGTGCTGTGGGCCCCGGCACTCCCACCCACCCTCGGCACCGGCTGCCGCGGCTCTCATGGCTCAGCTCGTGGCTCGCACTTCCGGGTTGGCAAATTTCTGAACTTTGTCCATATATAAGACACACCGGAGTATAAGGCGCACTTCCAGGTTTTGATCAAGATTTTAGTCAAAAGGGTGCGCCTTATAGTCGTAAAATTACTGTACCCCTGGGCTTTATCCTTAGAACCAGAACTTCAGGTTGGGGAGCCAGTGGTGGTATTTTGTGTGATTTTACACATGGAGTTCTACAATGGATAAAACAGAGTTTTTTGTAGGTAATTGTGTCACTGGATGCTGGAGTGACCCAGGCTGGAAGGAACCTAAGGAACCTCTGGCTCAAAGCCTGGGCAGCACCAAGTTCAGCCCAGGCCACTCAGGGTTTGTCCTCCTTGGTTATTGAAAACCTCCAATGACTGCAATTCCCAGAGCATCTCAGTCCCATCTAAGCCCCCTTCCTCTGAATATGAACATATAATGCATTGGAAATTGGGTATTTTTGTTTGGTTGTTTTTTTTTAATGTTGAGTACCCTGGCAACCAGTCCAGTTCAGATGTTTCTGTAATTCAAGTGGCAGGTTTTCTCACACACTTAGGAGATGTAAGATATTTCTCTCTTAAAAAAAAAAAATACTTTTTTCCTCTCCAAACTGCATACAAACAACGAAAAAATAATTTCTTGAATACTACAAAGTGTGTGACACTTTTGGAAATGTACCTTTTCCCCCTGCAGAGGCACAGTAAAGCTGCAATACAAATTTAAACAGAAGCAGCTCAGTAACAGCTTTTCACATTTCTCAGGGTAAATAAAATTATTAAATGAGAAATTGTATTAATATTTACTCTGAAGCAGAGCTAATCTTTGAAGTTAACAGTTTTCTGATTCAAGTGGTATTAATAATCAGATACCAAATAGGATTAGGAGGTAAAAATGAGTACCTTTATTTGTCTCCAGACCATTGGTACACAATGTAGATTACACAAATATAAACATAAAGGTTGGCAATCATTAAAACTGAGTTTCAGATGTTGTATTTGCTTCAAAATCTTCCTGTTCATTTCTCTGTTGCTATGCTCACAATTTTCCAAACTGTGAAATGGTTTTCTTCTTGTTTTTCAGCCTCTTCTTTACATAACAACTGAGACTCTCCTCTGGAATGTATGTTTGTAATATTTGATTTCTAAAAATCTTAGGCAGTGGTTTGTTGTGGGCATGAAGTAAAATGTTTTAGTGTTTATGTGGTTGAAATGTTTTCTGGAAGGAATGGGAAGAGTGACTAAATTTTAGCAAAGCTGTCATTAACACAGCACAATGGCAAAGTCCAAAGGGTTCCATGATTAGAGGTGAACCATAACTGAGACCCAGCTATTTATGTAACTTAAGGCATTTTCTGTCTGTCTGGGCCTTTAGGTTGCTCAACTAGTGAAACAACAGGTATCTCTTGTAAAATTTTAATCCTGAAGGAGACCCATCTCTTGGCTCTTTATTTAGGGCATAATGGCTGGATCTAAGCTTAAATTACCGCTCTGCTTTTAGGAAAACTAAGCTGTCTATCCTCTTTTCCAAAAGAGCCATCACCTTTAGAGGTTGTCCATGTATTTTGAAGTCTCTTCCTTTCTTGTGTTGAGTATTTACCTTTTTGAAGAGGTGCATTTGGATAGTTCTCTAGACCACATCCCTGCCCTGCTCCCACTTTGTCTTTGCAAGGCTGGGAAAGCATTTGGGGGAAGAACTGGATGAAATTTCTTCCTTTCCTTCAGTTACCTGTGATGAGGAAGTCAGCTGAATTTGATGTCATGCATAATGTGCTTCATGCTGATCTTTCCTTCCCTTGTGTTCTACTCTGGTGTGGGTACTTGGATTTAGTCTTGCCAATATTTTTCTGAAATGTGTCACTCAGATCTGCCAGCCGTGCCTTCCAAGCACAGAACTCCTCCAGTTTTAATGTTTTGTGATTTAATTTTAGAAGTGTAACACATCTGCCTCTTTCATTTCAAGATATTTGAAAAATATGTTGAATTTGCCCATTTTCCTGTAACATTTCAATTGCGAATATCACTGTATGATGTGATCCAGGCAACTATGGTTTGTGTCTTAAGAAGAACAACGTGTGCTTAGAAAGCAAGCTGAAAGATTTAGGATGGACTCAGTCATCTTTTTTCTTGAAAGAGCACTTACCATCCTTGCCTACACTAGCTCTGGGTTTAGATTTGCCCAAGGTTTCCAGTTCTGTGGGCAAATGACACTCACACAGGGTGACAGCAGAGCATGGAAACTTGGAATTGTTCTCCCCTGGTGGGGCTGTACCAGAGCAGATCATGCAGATCAGGGGATGTGTGTCCCTTGGACACCTGCACAGTGTCTGGTGTCACCTCCATTTCCCAAACTAGAGGAACAGTATCACCACAGGACCCTTGTTGGAAGGAGCAGGGCAGGCAGCACAGGTATGGACTAAAGCTGGTGTAGAGAAGCAAAAATTAAACATTGAAAGTGTGTTTCTTTGCAAGCTCAGTCCTGCCACAGGCAAAATCCAAGTGGGGTGAATCCTTCAGTTTATTTACACAGAGGGATAAGGAGCACCTATGTATGTACCCAAACAAGAAATTTTATATATTGATCTTAGTCCTGTTTTGAATTTTTAATTTCTGGCAGTTTTCTGAAGAAAAGTTTGATTCTTACTGGTTTATTAACGTTGGAAAATTATGTCCTACTAAATATGTATTTTCAGGTCATAGTTGCTACTTTGGTGCGCAAATATGAGAGGTTGACTCTTTTTTTAGCATGATTTGTCTCATTCAATTCATTTGCTCTGATCTCACTTTTCTAAGTCTGTACATACAGAAATAATGTATTTCTAATTAGTTAACTTCCACTTAATATTTATTTAACCTCTGGTTTGAGTTGAAAATTTTAATTCATTAAAAAACCCCTCAAAAATGATGCTTTTAGTTACCTCTGTCTAAAGAATTAAAAGTATGAGTATGTATGAAAAAGGTTTACCAAGACATCTTTTGAACAAAATTCCCTTTGTAAGCAAGGAAAGTGTCCATCATTCAGTGCATCAGGAACTGTCTCTGATGTCCTTTAGGTGTGAAGGATGACAGTCACTTACACTGGTTTTTAATTGTTGGTTGGAGGAAGGAAAAAAAACATTTCTTTATCCACTGGAAATAATCAGGTTGTTAAAATGAATTATGCAAACCAAAACAGAGACAGATTTTTCTCTAGTCCTAGAAGAGCTGATTGCTGTGAAATCAATCCTGTTTTGTCTTCTGGTGACTAAATTCTGTAGCAGTTTTCAGTGAAGTTTGCCTTGAAAACAAACACAACCTGGCTTAACATGGCTTCAACATTGTTTTTGATTATTTTACTACTAATGCTGAGCCTAGGCCTTAGCAAGCACAAGGAAGTGCTTTGGAGTAACTGAGAGTTATTTTGAGGGTTGAATCAGGTTTCAAATTAGGTGTGTTAGGTTTCAGTCATACGTGTTTATTCAAAACAAAACTTTGGAGGAAATTGAAACTCTGACAGAGTAGACTAACACCAGTAAGTAATTTTTATGGAGATCTTTAAAGGGTTTTTTTAGCCTGTTTTGGACTGATGAGAAAAGGGAAACTATCAAGGTCCCTTGCAGAATCTGACCTGTCTGTGGCTTTTCATCCACTCTCAAAAGCATTTTATTTGCTGTTCTACCAAGTGTACAGCCAAGCTAACCTGGCACCTATCCATCACCAAGATATGTGACCTCCCTTGTACTTTTCCGTCTTTTGGTTGAAGCAGATTAACTGGGCAAAACAAACTAAAAATCCCTAATCCTGTGGAAAACCTGGTTGAGAAATCCAGTGATAACTAGTGCTGTGGAGGACACAAGAGAAGGGCTGCTCTGGGGAGACAGTGCTGACCAGTGCTGCAGAACTGCCCTGCCTGCAGCAATTGTGCCACTCTCCTTCCCTAAAGCACTGAGTGCAAACCTTAGCAGTCAGTAAATCACACTAAGTGTGTTCTGTAGTCTCAGGGGTTAAGTAGTTGGAGGGACGTGATCTGAATATTGCAGAGAAATGGATTAATTCACAGTTATTGCCAAGGTACTTGAAGGAAGTAACAGCTTAAGTCTATTCATTACAGGGAGGGGAGTTGATTATGGAGTGACAGCCTGGTTAAAGGCCATATTCCTATTTATTTCCTTGAAGAGTATGCCCAGATATCAAGGTTAAAGTCATAACTGTGTTGTCATGTTCTTAACCATTCAGTTCCTGAGACTTTAAAATAAAATCCACCAAGGTAGAACAAGAACCTGGTGGGAGCTGGTGCTGAGCTTAATTTAAACCTGATCAGGTTGAGGTAACCCACCATTCTGTGTACCATTAATGTGAAATTACTTTGGTTTCTGATGAGAACAGAAACCTTTATTAAATATTGAAAGAAGAGATTTATTCTATGAAGACCTGTGTGGACGTGAGCTGTGAAAAAACAGGAGTGTAGCACCTGCAGCCAGAAGGAATGACCTGTGACAGCACTCAGCTTCATCTTGTAGGTATTGGAATAAAGGGCTTATTATAGGGAAAGTACAGCACAGGGAAAGCCAGACACCAAAAGGGTTTTAATCTGTGCAAAGGAGTTGCCTTCACAACAAAAAAAAGGAGAGGCGTGAGTCTGGCTGGAAAATGTGACTGGAAAAGCTTTGTTCACTCACTCCCCCCTCCCAGCAAATTGCCTGAAAGAGGATCACACACAGTGGTGCATCATTCCTGCTATCTCCCAGTATGACTCACTGAGCCATACATAGCAGCACTTCTTTTCAGGAGATTTCTTACTCAGAGCAAGCTGGATATGGAAACAAAGGCTCGGCGTCAGACTCTTAATGTCACTTTTACACTAGAATTCCTTGCGTGACACAAAAATGTCTAAAAATGGCTTGACTAGCAGTGTATTAAACAAGTATTGTCAGGTTAAAAATCCTCATCAGTTTTCTCCTGATTGGATGGTTTTATTTGCATATTATTGATGTATTTTTGGGCAACAAGAATATTTGTTGATTGCACTAGGAAATTATTGGGTATTTTAGTATTTGGATTGCTGGTAATACAGTGTAGCAGGTGGCTTTTGGAGCATGCTTAAGGCTTTTTTTATTCTGTGTTTGTTTCACTCCCTTATTGCCAAAAAAAAAGTTGTGTTAGTAAAAGGAATATTCCTGTGTTCTATTACAGGTTTTGGGATTTGAAGTTGATACGGTGAACTCTGTCCAGTTTTCAAACCACACAGGTAAAATTTTACAGATACTTCTCCACAGTCACTGAACTCACTCAGCATGGGGCTCACCTCATCCCATGATAGTGGAGAGGACATTGGTCTTATGTTTTCACTCATATTTTCACAATATAGGATGGAAATGTAATTTTCATGTTTTGATTGGAGTCTCTCAGAAGCCTGGATATGGGAGTAGGGCATCGATATGATGGATGTGGTGTTGTCCCCTCCTGCCCTGCAGAGTGTGAGTTTCTTTTATTAGGCAGTAATCTGATTAATTCAGATAGTGAAATTCCAGTAATGTCACACTCATAAGCCACACCGGGTGATAAACCGCACTTCCAGGTAGCCAGGAAGACCACAGAATTTGTCCACAAATAAGCCGCACTGGGTGATAAGCCACACTTTTTTTTTTTTTTTGAAACAAGGATCCATGTGCAACAAAGTAAAGAGTTAGTAACAGAATCGCACTAGGGGTTTGCTGTCAGGTGCTCAATTTGCAAACAGTTTTCACAGACCAGCGAAGCTTTTAAACGCAGCCCCAGGCACCCTCCCTGTGCTGCAGGAAGAAGGGTGTTAATATATTTGGGTGAATTTTTATTTAAGCCCTAAGCCTGAACAGAATGCACTCACCTAATACATTCAGACTTCCTAATACCCACAGTGCTAGAGTTTATTTTTTAAAATAAATTTGTGTGTTTATTTTAGCAATACCTTTCACCCATAAAGGAGCTCCAGGTGGCTTGATATTTTTGGATCACTGGAGACACATGTGCTGTCTTGGTGGTGGCAGCTTGTTTGAGGAGAGAGCTGCTCTATGTAGAGAAAATCTATAGGTGCCTTCAGAAAATAATCTGGGAGCAAATTCTGGCTTTAACATCTTGGAAAAGAGCAAAAGGTGTTTCTTACAAAAAAGAAGGAAAAAGTTGAGGTACTTTTCTAGTATCTCTGCTGGTACAGCTCTATTAATAAACTACATGGGATTATAAAAATGGGATATAAATTATGAGTTAATAAACTATTACTAACTTTTGGAACAGAGATCAGGCTCTTACTCCGTTGAACTTTATGTAGCTTTCAAAAAAAAGAAATTGTGAGGTGCCTGTCATGGAGGGAATTTAGTGTCACCTTGGGAAGAAAAAATTAGTATTTCAAAGATGGCTTGAATCTATCTCTGCTTGTTGAGGAAAGGCACAGAAGAGGCAATAATTAAACAAGGGAATGAGACCTTTCCTGGCTTAGGCAAAAATCTGCTTATTTTGCTTGTACCCTTTGGCACAGTCCAAAGGTTCTCTTATGTTTTTCAAAGATACTTCAGTGTGACTTCTGTTTATTTAAAGAACGTATTTGGTTTTGGAGTTCGGGAATTTCTGTTGTTTCATTTCAATAGCTGGGTAAAACTGTTGTAATCTTCCAGGAATTAAGCAATTTTTTCATGTCAAATTATTTGGTGCTTGAAATGCATGAGCATGTGGTGTTTGTTGGCTTTCTGTTTCAAGATTAAATCAGCTTTATAGAGCACTGAAAGAGCTTAATAGAGGTTTTATTGACCATAAACTGAATGTGTCTGAAGGTGGGAAAATTACATTAACAGTAGGGTGACCAGGTTCTTAAAACAAAAAAAAGAGAGAAGATTTAAAATTTGTTTTTAATAGTATCACAGCCAAGGAAAGGTTACCAGTGTTTCATTCAAGGTTTGGCAGGCAGTGGAAGGAACAATAAATTAGTGATTCCTCCTCCCACGAGAAGAATGAAATGAGTATCCCAAACCTAAAAATATCTCAAATATTACAAGTCTTTGAAATACTGGAACAACTCCTGATGTTTAGGAGTCACATTTTTGTTTGTTTGGTTGGTTATTTGGTTGTTGTTGTTGGGGTTTTTTAGTTCTGTTTTTTGTTTGGTTTGGGTTTTTTTTCTAAACATGATACAAAATCCCAAAGTTTGCCACACAGCCTGGTAGTTTTGGGAAGCAGAGTTTGTGTCTGGCACTGTCCTGCAGGCATTGTGTGCTGGGTGAATGGGTGAAGGTAACTTGGTTTTCCTATAAAAACAAAATTTTACAAGAAGCATTTCTGTCATCATCACTAAAGCTGGAGGACAAACTCCTCGTTCAAAATCTAGCTGTGAACTTTAGTTTCTGAAAAAATGCCAGAGGAGCATAGTAGAAGAATGTGTGAGATTTTGGACAAGGTATGCTTTCTTTCCTTCTTTCCTTGTTTTTAAATTTGGACTTAGCAGCAAATAAAATGCAAACAGAATTTATGACTAACAGACTTTGGTGAATCATTATTGCTCTTTTTTTGCCCTGTCTACAAATTAATAAGATACCACAGGCCTCTTTCTGCTGAGTCCTGCTCAGAAAATTCAGCTTTTAGTCTCTGATCATCCTGAAATTTGGAAAATGTGCTTTGAATCAGTGCCCCTGGGAGAACAGTTTGTCATGTTGCTTCGTGAGGAACTTCAGTGATGATTAGAGTGACTCACACTTGAGTGGCATCATGCTTCACATACAAATAGATGATGCTGTCATGCAGCCTATTAAGACTGTGCTTTTTATCCTATATTAATACACTGTTTGCAGAAGCATCTCCTGAAATGATGTGCAAAAATAAAAATCCAGATTTATTTTTAATTGTATAATTCATTTTTTGAGGGGTGTCTTTTTAATTGTTCAGTGATTTCCAGTTTTGTTTCTCATTGGTAGGTTAATTTTAAGCAATAATGTGCTTACTCTCCCATCCAAATCGTACCTTTGAAACAGCTCTGGAACAAATAGCCTGGGGATTTTTGTTCCTTTTCCTTTTATTCTTGAGCACATTTGACTTCCACTTAGTGGGTGTGTAGTAGGTGGTTGGGTTGGCTGGTAGGTCTAGCACATGAGAAATTACAATTATGTTTTATTCTGATTCTGCACAGTCTGCCCACCCAGGTGATTCATTCACCCCTGTGTGTGCAGGGCAGAAAGAAAAGATCTCCACTTGTGCCTGACACTGGTGGCATTTCACTCCCACTCTGTGACCAGCTGTAAAAAATCCACTGGGGAATTTGGTATACTTAATTTCTGGTTTTGTTGGAGGCCTCCTGGTAGCTACAGGTGAGTCGTGTTCAGAGCAGGTTGTCTGCTGGAGTTTGCAATGTGAATTTTGTGACACAGCTGGGCCCAGATTGCCTGTCCATTATGAGCCTTAAACACTCCAGCTTTCTTCCTTTTTCCCATGTGAAATTCTTTGTTACTGGAGGCACTTGGAATAGTTTTGCAGGGAGCACCACAGGAGGAACTCAAACTTTAGAACAGAATGTTCTGGGTTGGAAAACAAAAGAATCTTGCATGCTTTGCTGTACTAAAATGGTAGCTTGTTTTTGTTTTGCTGTGTTAGTCAGTTGGTTTGGGGTTTTTTCCTTCTGGTATGCCTGATACTTTCATTTTCTTTCATCTTTGTTTTTAAAAGTCATTAAGAGGATTAAAAATACACTCCAAAGGAAATAAAAAGGCATGTAAATGTAAATTGTATGTAAATTCATTTTGGGTGAAGCATTAGCTTCCTGTGTTGGTTGCATTTATTTTATTTTACTTTATTTATTTTTCATACGAATGAACCATTTCCTTGGAGACTGATGAATATGTTCATCATTTTAGTGACATGAGGCATTGTATCTCACTTGTTTATCATTGCCTTATCTGCTAAAAGCAAATAGATAACATGTAATTGCAATAAAAGATTGTAACACAGATAGAAGAGGTATAAGGCTGTTTAATGTTCACCTCTGTGTTTGAAATCATTACAGATGTGGGACACTAATGCAGGCTGAGCCAAGTGGAGTTTTGAAGAGCTGTGTCGTGATTTGCAGTGTTCTCTCTGCTCTCTCAGACCAGCAGGGGAATTATTTGGTGGTTTTGTACCCAAAACAAGGAAGATCCAGCTTTCTTCCTTTTTGCCTTTCCCCTTTCAAGAACGTCCCTCATCCTGGGACCCCATCCTCCAGTTCATGAAACTCTTTTTGAGCATGAGTAACTAGCTTTTTCTTCTGTCTTTCTGCTTTTTGATGTTATATTCCACCAGGAAAGTGGGATAAATGCAGGGTCATGGGATTTGCCTCTGTTGTTTGTCATGTTATATGAAATTATCCTGGGGAAAGGGCATAGGGGGGTTCCCATCTTGCTGCCAGTTTCGATTTGGTTTGATTGTTATGTGAACATGATTCAGTTCCTATCAACATGACAGTTCTCTGCAGCTCCACTGAAGGCATTCTCTTTTTTTTTTTTAATGTTTCAATAGCTGGGACTTCCCTGAGAGCTTCCCTAGAGCTTTGTTTTTAACCCTGTCCTGTGGTGAGACTTTAGCTTGTATCACACATTACCAGGTAATTAAAAGGATCCTCAAGTTACTTGTGGAAGTCTTTGCAGAGTTTAGACAATGTCCCTGCCCCATGTGGGTGACACCAACTCCAGAGATTAGCTGGGCTGCTGCCTGAAGTTGAGTTTTTGTGTTTATTTCTCTCCCTCAGTGGAGGATCAGTGTAACATGAACCCTGTGCACTGACCATTCTAGACAGCTTGACATGGGAAAGTGAACTTCTGATTAAGCGGTGAATTTACAGGGTCTGTGTAAGAATGGCTCCTAAAAGTATCCAGGAACAATCTATCAGTTATTTTTATGGCCAAGTGTAGGATAAATGCCACCATTTTTTGCCTTGATTCTGGATGAAAAGTGCACTCAGTTTCCTTGGTGGCCACAATGGAAGGACTCTGTTGTGTCCCTTTCCAGAGCTACAGAGGCTGGGGGAGATGAGAGAGCCCATTATTTCTCTGTGATGCTGCAGATGTGACAGAACAAATACCTTCATTTGTGTTAAATAAACCAAATACTGGATTTATGTGCACTCAGGTGTTCTTCATACACTTGGGGCTGTGCCTGTGCCAAGGTGGGTGGGTATTGCAATGAAACTACAGAAATCCCTTACTTTGTCCCTTTCTTCACAGGGACTTTGAAAAAGTGAAAAGCATTTTCCTGGGAGGAAGTCAGGCCCCCAGCCAGCTGGCAGGGACTCGTGTTTTAGAGGCTTGGCCTTTGTGAGCTGAGGAGAGCAAAATGATCCATCTGCTCACCGTACCGTGGGTGTATTTGCATTCATAAGAAGGAAAACTGAAAAATGTGCTTATCCCAGGCTCTAGGCACCTTTTGGCAGTCACTCTAATAAGTCAGTTTAGAGTGCTAATTAAAGCCAACGGTTTTCATCACAGAATTTTCTGACTGCAAGAGCAGAAGTTAAAACAAACGAAACACCGTTGTCTTTACCCAGGGGAGGTACAGGAGAACATACCGCACTTAACTTTTCACTTTTCCTAATTCTAGTTAATAAAAACACGAACTTTTTAACAAGCTCTGAATTTATGGAGATTGAAAGAGTTAAATTGTGGAGGCTTCATCTAATATCCTGGAGGAAGCCCCATTCTTACACACAAAGGAGTGATGGGCAGGCTTTGATGACAAGGTGCAAGGTGCATTTACATTTTTCAACAAATGTTTACATTCTGTTAAGGGTGATAAATTTTTCCCCCCTTGGAATTGGCTGGTGTGAAGCTGTGAAGTCCACTGCTGAAATCAGTTGAGTTGATCCCAAGTAACTTCCCCCTTCCATCTGCTTCTCTCAGCTGAGCATGTTTGCCTGCAGTTCTTAGAGATCATTCAAGGATGAGAGTATATGGATATTGTTTATCTGTTTGTAGTGCCTTTCTGCCACTCATTTCCTCCTCCAGGATCCTCAGCACTGAAGCTGTGCTATTTTTGGAAGAAAGTCTGTCAGGTGACACTGTACATTTAAAGGAGCATCCATGGCAGTGCCCTGCTGTGGTCACTCAGGTTGTGAAATGCAGGTCTCCAGACAGATCTGTAAGCCTGTTAAGATTGTCATCTAACTGTCAGTATTTCTTTTTTTTATACACATAGTATAAAATAAGAAAAATAGATTATACTGACACCCTCCTCCAGTAAAGTTTAAGCATATGTTTTTTCTCCTCCGCACAGGAAAGGGATAGTTGTAAAAGCTCCGTGAGAAATCTTGCAGGAGCTGGTGTGTGCCCAGCTTGATTTGCTGGTAAAGAGACACTCAGACTGCAGTGCAGTCACTCCAGTTCCTTTGGGAGGCAGAGGTGCTAAGGAGAAGTTGAGCACATAAAGTGTTCAGCAACAGCATTTCACAGGAGAGGAGGTGAAAATGCTTCCTGGTGCTGATATTTGATATGGTCCCTCCACGTGCATCATCTCTGTGATCTGAAACAGAAAATCCATCTCTGGAAAAATGACTTGGTGTTTGTTTTGCAGGCTATGCCCACTGGAAGGGTCAGGTGTTGAATTCAGATGAGCTTCATGAACTTTATGAAGGACTTAAGCTGAACAAAGTCAACCACTATGATTATGTGCTCACAGGTAAGAGGAGCTCGTTCCCTGCAGTTCCCAGGAGCTGTAAACAGGGAGAAAGAAATGTAAAACATACCCCTTCTTGTTGCAAACCAAGCAGTTAAAATTTCACCTGTATATTGTAGTCTGAACTGGCTCGTGCTGTTTAATTTGGAAGAGCCAGGAGGTTGGAACTGGGTGGGTAAATTGATCCCCTTGTATAATTTACAGACTTGCACAGGCCAGGCATGTACAGGCACACTTCATATTTTGGGAGTGCCTCCACTGGAACAATGGATGAGGAATATCAGAGTATTATTTTTAAATTAATTAGGAAGAGTTTAATCTTTTCTCCTTTTCTTCAGTATGAGCACTCTGTGGTACTGCAGCATGATTTTATAAACAGTTATCCTTTCTTTTTTTACTTGATATTTAAGGCTTAGTGCTTTGGACAGTGAGCAAAGTATGAGTAGAGTTGGGTTCTGGTTTTGACTGTCATATATATTCATTTTTTTACTCTTGTTATTGTGAAGGTCGTCTGAGTGAGTACAGTTCTGCAGTATTTCCTGTGCTTTATAACCACTTATAAACTAAGTGTTTATAAATACAGGCAAAGAGAACTGCTTGTAGAATACCTCATAGAAAGGAGAGATTCCACAAGAAGTTTTTATTAAAAATTTCTTCTCACCCAATTCCTGCTTCTCAAAAGTAGGTTACTGATCAGATTTCACCTCACTAGAGCTGTGCATCTGGTTTGGATAACAGTATCAATTTCTTACAGCAGTGAACAGGGACTTTTTAAAGGTGAGCAGAAATTCATCACCAGATTTGATTGATTTCATGGCTTCCACATGCAGGAAAATTCTTTATACACAGGGAAAACTGGAAATTTGAAGTGCATGGGTTATAACTCCAAAGCAGTCATTCTGTCTTCACAGGTGGAGCATGTCCAAAGAGCTATTGTCAGGGTTTTTTCAAAGAATATCTCCAAAATAAATAGATTATTAAAAATGCATGCATATTTGTATAACAAATAGATTGAACTAAAGTTAATTTTGCCATAAATGGGTTCTTTGCCATTGGGAAATAGATAAACACCCTTTCTTTCCTGGAAGGAACTCACACAGAGGACATTTCCAGGAAAAGCACGCTGTATTGTAGGAATTTTCAGGAGCTGTTAGTGTGCAAAATTTATAAATAATATTTGAATATTCTTTTAGCTGGAATATTCCTTTTTTATTTCACTCCCAGCTCCTGGAAAAGACCTCTACTCCTTTCCTATCACTGGCAAAATGGATGTAAGAAATTAAAAATGGTAGAAGGAAAATACAAGGAATAGGGAATTTCAGAGAAAATGGAAATATTTATTAATAAAAGTATCTTAAAATAGGGTTTTTGTGTGTTGTTCAAGTTTTTTTAAATCTCATTTGCTACAGCCATTTTCAGTATGAACAAAAGAAAGGCTTGGGTAGAAAGAGCAGTAATTTCTTAACATCTAATAACACTTTTTGTGTTTTAGTTTTCAGCTGCATTGTGGCTGAACTTGAAATCCATTTTTTGTCATTCAAGGCCAAAAGCCAGATTTTTCATTTCAAACAGACATTCACTGTAGTGCACAACTACTTTGTACCTCAACCAACCTGGATATGATTATTTAAGCACTGAAAAGCAATTTATCAGCAGCTGGGATTTGGCTGTTAATTGTCCAATGACTGCAGCTATCTCAGCTGAGATTAAAATTATTATCTTTAGGCCAGCTATACAAAGGACTTTTTGTGACTGTTAGTTATTTGTAGAGCTTGTATCTGTTTCATTTACAGTAAGACATTAAAGGTAAGAGAGAAATTGAAGTTCAGTGTAACTATTACAAACACCTCTGTCAATGATGTTAATCAAACGCAGTGTTACTTTCCAGCCATCACAGGTACGTCATTTATAAAAAAATTTTGCTTGACTCTTTTGACTGATTATCAGCATTTCATGGATAAAATTCAGCATTTTGGCAAAAAATCTTCTCAATTTCTCTGCAGCACCCAAGAACATACCAGTTTTTCAAGTTTAAAAAAATCTCCAAAATCTATTTTATAAATGTACTTTAAAATATTTTATTAGAGTGTACATTTCCAAGGACATAGAAAGATGCTACCTTGCTGAAAATAATAGTATTAAATCATAGAATCAAAAAATATATTGGGTTGGAAGGGACTGACAAGTATTGGGCTGGCCCTGCACAACACCATTCCCAAGAACTACAATAAATTAAAATCAAATTGATAATTCATAAATACTGTAACTAAAGTTAATATAACAATGTTTAAATTAAGGAACACCTATAAAATTTAGAAACTAATGATTAAATAAGAATATTGTGGTGCTAGCATTGTGATTGGGCCTTGAAATGGAATAAGAACTCATTTCCAGCTTATTTCACTGTTAAGCCTGAAAAATAGGAACTTTATTGGTATTTTGGAAATTGCTCTGAAATTGTCAAGATTAAATCTCTATTGCAATAACGTGCTGGACTCTATCAGCATGAACACTATTAATAATAAAAAATTGTTTCAAGACAGAGTATGAGAAAAGCATATGGAATGTAAAAAAAATGCTGTTTATTGCATGAAAAATAATATTGATTTGATCAAAATACTGTTTTTATTAAAAGGAATGTTTTTTCCTTCTAGCTTGACCTTTGTTTATATATGTTCAAGCATTTTGAAGTTATTTGAAGTCTTTCATATACAACATTCTTAGTAAATGGATTTTTAAGGTTATACTTGTAGTTGTGCAAGCACTGGATGAATTTGTATTCCAACCTATTATTCCTGAGACAGCTACTGAAATACCTTTGTTCTAAAAATGCATTTATCCAAAGAATGAGAAGTGTGCAGCATTCATAACCAAAACTAGAAACAGCAAAAGTGTTCATGAAATTGGACTACAAAGGTGTCCTTTTATTTTCTTTTTTTTTTTTTTTCTGAAAGGGTATACAAGAGACACATCATTTCTTGCAATGGTGGTGGATATTGTCCAGGAGTTGAAGCAGCAGAATTCTAACCTCGTGTATGGTAAGGATGTGCATGAAAATCCTTTCTGCTTCCTCTTTCTGCTCATCATTTTCACTTTTTAGGATGGAAGCACTGTTGTGATGTTACACAACATTTCTGTTCTGGAGCCAGCTGGGCCTCCAGTGATGTTTCGTTCAGCTTTAGGTGTTGAGGGAGTTGGGTCTTTCTGTTTGCTCCCTTGTTTCTTGCATGATGCCATCCAGAGGAGAGTGTGGCTTAAGGACTGGTTTTCCTCTATCCAGGAGAAGATAAAAATCCCAGCCATCTGCTGCTGCTGCTAGTCCAGGAGCTGTGTGTGCTGACAGGTGAAGCCTCTCCCTGATTTCCAAGTCAGCCAAAGCAGGACAGGCTGTCCCATGTTGCCCTGCCCTGCCATAACATCCCAAAAATGTCCTACTTTTCCTCATAAATTTCATGATTTACCTTGAACTCCAGGGCTTTTTTAGCTCTGGTGCTTTCTAATATTCCCTTGGACTGTCCAGGGAGCAAGAGGCTCCAGCAGCTGTTGTCACTAATATGTCACATCAGGCTTCAACCTGTGAGAAAAAATTTCTTCCTCTCCCAAGTGTTTCAGGAATTTTGAGCAGAACCAGCATAAGCTTGAATTGAGCAAAGTTTCAGAGTGATAGGGCACAGTCAGTGAGGATTTAGTGGGATAAAATGCTGGGAATGATGCTTTGAGCTGGCATCTTCAGGCTCAGTAAAGTGTGGCCAGGAAACATCTAGAATGATTGGCAGGATTTGCAGTGCTGTTGTACTAAATTAACAAAGCATAGGTCATAATTAGCAAAACATAGCAGAGAAATCTTGTCTGGGTTTTGTTGGTTTTTTGGGCTTTATTTACACTATTGGATTGTCACATTCTTCATAGGCTTGTGTGAAAGCTGAAGACTGTTTTGGAATGTGAACAGAAAGAGATATCTCACTGTGTAGGGCAGGAAGGAAGTGGTCAGGTGGTGAGATCACAGTGAGGCTTCTGAGATCTTTTATGTTGGATAAACAGACTATAACGTAAAGAAAATATTTTTGAAATGTAAAACAAATTGCCCTCTATTTACCCCTAGAAACTTCCTGAAATACTGACATGGATTTTATATCTTTGGATTTGTGTTTCTTTTTGACCTTGCTTAAAGATCTTTTAATACAATGAACAATGTTCCTTTTTGAAGAGCAATGCAAGTGCAATCCCATCCTCACTGAGGACACTTGGAATGTGTTATTAATACTGCTGGTGACCCAGAACCTGTGCCAAACATGTGTTCATATCATTCACCAAGTACTTTGGCATGAATTTCCTTATTGTTTCATTGTAATATTTTCCTTAATATACACACAGCGTTTTGTTGTGTGTACATTTGGCATGTATTCTTTTTACATTAAAGTAAAATTAGGACTCTTTTCAGAGCTGTCAGCCTCTCCCTCTACCATCCCAGACAACTTTTTAGTACTCTTTAATACTCTTTTAATACTCTTTCAAAGTTGGCAGCCACCAGATACAAATTTCAACGTGCTACAAGAGCTGTGAGAGTTTGTAAGCTTTGAGGTGCTCTGTACTGTTCTGTAGCCACTAATGTTACCTAAAATTTTGCCCTCCCACCAGGGTCTTTATAACTGTACCCTTTTCTAAACCTAATTTTTTTTACAGTGTGCGATCCAGTGATGGGTGACAAGTGGAATGGAGAAGGCTCTATGGTGAGTACTCTTCTGTTTGGATTCTCTGAGTACTGGATGTTTGTTATAAAAAGATGTATAAAGATTTATTGTGTTTAAAACAGCAAAACAAATGTGTTTTACCTAAGTGTGCCTTTGGATCTCAGCATCAAGTAAATCTGTACTTAAATTTCTTGGTTTTGAATGAGATTGGTATCTGGAAAGGATGACAGCTGCTCAGCCCTGGGATTATTTCTGGGTATAGATACCCTGTCCACAGGAAAATATCCGCCTGCTCCCCATCCTTGTCTCTCTGGAATTCTCTCACCATCTGACAAGAGCTGGGCTCTGGCTGCTAGCCTGGCTGCCGTCATTGTCAGTCATCCTGGGAATTGACACAGCCCTGGAACATAAATGAAGATGACTTATTTCATGTGGGATCTGACAGCTCTTGGGCCCTGGGTTGTGATCAGTGACAGAAAGGTCCCATGTGCCAAAAAAACCATTCATTTTTGATCAAAAATTTTTAAACAAAGTAGTTTGGTTTGGAGATAAGGACATGAGTGAGCTGGGACACTGTTTCCTCATGCTGTTGTGTCACCTTGGTGAGAGAACTTGAAAGTTCTTCAGCCAGGCATCATTTCCTTATAATGCTGCCAGTTTGAGTGCATCTACTTTAAAATGGTGCTTCCCATCACCTCCAGGGAAGGAAGGGCTCTTGGTGACAGTGTCCCCAGCTGGAGGATGCTGTGCCACTGCAGTTGCAGAGCTTGGAGCTGTCAGGTCCCTCAGTGGCAGCAGGAGTGCTGGTTGAGGGAAGGAGAGTTGCAGTCCCACATCTCAGACACTGCTGACAGCTTCTGATGCTGTTTTTTCTCCCCAGTATGTGCCCAAGGATCTCCTGCCAGTCTACAGGGACAAAGTTGTACCTGTTGCAGATATAATCACTCCTAACCAGTTTGAAGCTGAGTAAGTGCTTATTTACTTTTCTAGCCAAATAAACTTGTGGAAAAAAGCAGGGAAGACTGGCACCCCTTATTTTTATTTGTCTCACTGTTGTGCCTTATGTATATACGTGTTGGGTTTTGGGTTTTAGCTTTTAGCTGTTAGTTTCAAGTGGTATTTTTCAGATAACCTCAGCTGCTGCATGTTGAAACCAATAAAAGATTCAGGAGTTGTATGAGGAAAAGACACTGTTTTCTCCAGTGTCTCATTTCCATGATTATTTCTTGTTATTACCAGATGCCTGTTTCTAGGACAGGTTAAAAAAGAACCTTCCCCATCCTTACCCATTTATTATGTGCCAGAATATCAGAACTGAAATAGTTTGGTTCAGCCCCTCCACCCCCAAAATCACATTCAGAAATACTACCATGGCAACATCTCATAGGAACTAAGAATTTGAATGCCTCCTGCCTGTCTACATAGGTGTGACCCTTTGGTCAGGAGATAATCTGTGGTGGTGCAGCACAGGCTGTCCCCTTGAGGAGAGGGAGCAGCTGCATGGGAGAGGGAGAGAAAACACTTGTGAGGGAATTTTTATGATGCAGGGATGTCTGGAGGAGGCAGGTCAGCACTGTGTGAGTGCACTTGAGCAGCACTGTGTGTCTGTGCACGTAGCCTTTAACACACAGGTCTGGTCCAGCAGACCGTGGAGCTACAGATGGGTTTGTCCTGTTTGCTGCAGTCCCAGCTTTCCTCCTTTGAAAGGGCAAGCAAACAGTCACTGCCTGCAGAACTCTTGCCTTTGTAAGGTTTCTGTTTCATTCTCAGGTTGCTCACAGGGAGGAAGATTTACACAGAAAAAGATGCACTGGAGGTAAGTAGGCAAGGGGGGGATGTGTGATATCTCTTTTCTGCATTCCTGCCTGCAGTGCTGCAGCCTTGGAGTCACTCTGGCCTCTGTCCTTTCCATGTGTTTATCATTAAAGTTTGTACACTTCAGGCACAAAATATTTCCTGTTTTAGTGTCAGAATTCCAGAGAAACCTCCTGAAAGAGCTGCAGATAAAGGGATTAAATACATAATAAATACATAATAAATACATCTCTCTGAACTTGCTTTCTGCAGTGAAGGAGGAGTGGCAGCAGCACACGTGGCAAATACCCAGACATTGCCAGCTCTGTGGGTATTATTTGGGTGGGGTGAAAACCCCAGGGGACTGTGAGCATTAGGAACCTGTTTGGGGCTCTGCTGTCCACATTCAGCTTTTCCTCATTCTCCCAGATAAATCCACGGCATTGACAGCTGCTGTCATTGCCTTATAGAGCTGATAGATGGCCTGCATCGAGGTGTAAAGATTTGCTCTTTCACACAAAATGAAGAAAATAAAAAGCTGTAAGGCTTGGTGGTGAAGGACAAAATAGAAATACTTTTTTATTGATGTCTTGAGAAGGGCTGAGCTCTTTGTGTTGTTGGCTAGTCAAGTGCTTTCATAATGAACTGATGTTATTCCCTCCAGTTTGGTTTTGAACTTCAAAAGAACACAAAATCTTTAAACAAGCAGCAGCAGCAGCTGTGGTGGCACCCTGGAGAGTAGCTGGGGGTCTGTGAGCCCAAATGTTTGTTGATTTTTTGCTGTAGTAACGTCAGACAACATGGTTTGGTCACCAGCACTTCACAGCAGGAAGCAGCTACAGAAATCTCATCTCTGAATTTCCCAGTTTTACATTACCACACTGTGCTTCATGCCAGTGACTGAGATCTGCAACTCAGTGCTGTTCTCATCCTCACCACTGGAACCAGTCTTGAGAAGAACAGAACTAGCTGAGCAGCCATTAGTTTTAAATTTTCATATTTCACCTGCAAACATGAATTGCATGTGCTGAACCGTTTTGCCAGTCAGTCTGCTGACTGATTCATGCCATAGCTCTGATTTGTGAGGGGCTTTAAAAAAGTCTCTCCCAAAGAGAAGGAATCATACTTAGAAATGGAAACATTTTAAAGAACTTGTTTGCAGGATGTTATATTTTAATCTGTTTTACCAGCTGCATGTCATATGTGGATCTGAGTAATAATCTGTGCTGGAATTTGTCCCCCTTAAAGGTGGTAGGAATTCTGGCATTAATTTCCATGATTTCATGTTTGCTTTCCTTTCCTTTACAAGACCTGTGATGACAGTAGTGTCTTCTAATACAAAATTAAGTATTATGTAATATTAGCATGGAAAGAACTAAGTCCTAGCACTAGAAATAGTAGAGATTAGGATCCTGGTGAATTGTGACTGAGAAATGAAATTTAGTTTAATATTAGAGACTGGTTGTGTCAGTGTATGCTGGTGGATTTATTGCTTCTCCAAAACCCAGCTGATGTCTGTGCAAATATATCTGAGAGCTGAGGAAACTTGGAGGCTTAGACAAGAAAGAAAAGCAATGAAGTATTAAAAAATTGCAGAAATAAATCCTTATCATTCAGCTGCTCATGAGTCATAGCTAGCCTGAGAGGGTTTTTAGTTAAACTCTTCTGAGAGAATTAATATTTTATCCATGTTTTATACTAAACTCATTATTGAAGTCATTCTTTTTTCTGTGAAATCAAAATCACTTCTGTCTGTAACAACCAATTGTGATGTCAGAAGTTGAGTATTAATAGTTTAAGTGAGGAACACAGAGTGGAAATACATTTGCAAAGGTATATAATTTACAGCTGTAGTTTGGGGGTTGAAACAGAATGAAAAGGTTGAGATAGACACACTTGCGCCTCTGATTTAGGTTTTTTAATTTTTAATAACTCTAAAAGTAGTAGCTAAATAAGATTTCATGACTCGGAGTTGCTGGCTTTCTAGTAAATGCTTCAAGATGCCAGCTCAGGTGTATGTGTCTGTATATTTATTCTCTTATTCTTTTGATAAAATGTTCTGAAAACATGATGCAAGCAACAATCTGGTCACAGCTGAAACAGAGTATTCTTTCCAGAGGAGCATCCAAAGATAACACAAACAAAAATCCTTGTATATTTTAACAACTGTGTACATTTAAATGTGGATATTTTGATTGCCCTATTTCAAAGTAATGTCCCTAATTCAAGTGGATTTTTTGAATAGAGACTGTTTCTTTCTCTTTACAAAAGATGCCAAAATAAGGTGCTTGTTAAAAATCCTCAGTACTGTGAATGAAAGTTTAATCAACACATATTGCAGTCACTGATTCCTGCCTTTTTGCACACTGAAAGGTAATGGATATGCTCCATGCCATGGGACCAGAGACTGTGGTAATCACGAGCTCAGATCTGCAGGCACCTCTGGGAAATGACTACCTGATTGCTCTGGGAAGCCACAGAAAAAGTAAGTCAAGAGTTCCTCCTTCCCTGTGCTCTCTTGTGTGCTTGCAGTTACTCCTTGAAGAATTAGTTCCATCAGGCGCATCTGTAGTGCATGGAAGGAGCACAGATTCCTCAGTGAGCAGCTTGTCCTGCAGTGATATCAGGAGTGGCAGGGCTGGGGCACAGGCAGGGCTCTGTCCCCACCTCTGGGCACAGACCCACCGGACCTGAGCAAGGTGAGCAGGACAGACAGGTCCCAGTGACAGCCTAGAGTTAGGGAGACGAGCCAGATCTGAGTTTAATCTGGAAAATTCACTAAGTACAGAAATACCTGGACCATATCTCAGGCAGGGATGCTTGTGCCCAGGCCTGAGTTTCCATTCAGCTCCTGGGCAGAGGAAGATGTCCTAGGTGAGGTTTACTGGGACTCTCACAGCCCCTGGTGGTGATATAAAACAGCAGCTGGGCATGTTTGAATGCTTTTCTGAAAACTCCCACTGTCCTGCTAGCAAATTGTTCCTCCCTTGCTAGGTTATAAAATACCCTTCTGCTTCCTCTCTGTATCCCCTTCTGTACCCTCCCCAGGGTACACTGTGTGTTCAGACTGTCACACAGTGTTTCCACCTGAGAAGGGCACAGTTAATAGGGATGAAAAATGAAGGTGGCAGCTCCCTCCTCCCTCTTAAATGAAGTATGTACAGTACAGAAATTGTAAATGCTATCCCAAGCTGGCCAAGCTTTGAAAAGCTGTGCCTTCTAAAAGAGCTTTTAAAAGTTTACAGTTCTCCTTTAGATTCCAAACAGCAAAGGAATTAAAATCTGATTATGACTTTTAAAAATATTTCTTTTTTAATTCTAGTGATTGTTACTGTATGGGTTGCTGGGTCTGTCACTTAACTGTGGATCTGTGTTGTAGCTAAAGCAGATGGTACCAGGATAACACAAAGAATTCGGGTGGAGTCTCCCAAAGTGGATGCTGTCTTTGTTGGAACAGGAGACTTGTTTGCTGCTATGCTTCTGGCATGGACACACAAGCACCCAAACAATTTGAAGGTGGGAGAGACGTTATTCATCTCTCTGCAAGTCTGGACCTTGTTTCTCTTAAGTTTTTTTAAAAACTTCTGATCTGTGATATTATTTAAATACTGTCTTCCATTCTGGCTTTTTTTCCTCTCCTCAGAGAAAAAGCCCTAGGATTTCCCTTTTGCCAGAAGGGACAGTAAATGGTCATATTTCAGTTAAATTTATTTTGTAATTTTGTCAAATAAGATGTTGTTTTTTCTAGGGACAGACTGCATTACATGCATGTTTATAATTACATTTTTTATCCTCACTTCATAATAAGCACTGAAAATAATTTCTCAAATCCATTTTTCTGTTTCTTTCCCGTAAGGACATAGAGTCCTTGATACAGTTACGATTTCTAATACCTTTTTGGCGATAAATAAGTTTAAAAAAATACATTTTTTTCTCCCAAACTCTGCATCATGTTTTGTCAGTCATGTTTTCCTCTTAATAGCAGTGGTTTTGAAATATTATTAATTATTACTAAATAATATTAAAGTAGGTAGCTGAAGCTTTACTAAACCCTGAATGTGTTGTGTTGATGCAGGTGGCATGTGAAAAGACTGTGTCAGCCATGCAGCATGTTCTGCAAAGGACCATTAAGAGTGCAAAAGGTAAATTCATCCACACCTCATTCCCACGTTCTCTCTGGATTGCCATCAGAAGAAATATTCAAGGAGCTTTCTGGGTTTCCTGACTAAAGGCATCCCCTCACTGCAGAAGCAGGCAGAGAATTTTCAGAATGAGAGCTTGGTAGTTTTGTCTGCGTGTCCCTGCTGTGTGTCCAAGGCCATTTTTTATGAGAGCCGACTGCAGATGTCACTGTTTAGCTTGCGGTGGTGCCAGTGATGCTGACTGAGCCTGACTCAGCTCTGCAAATCCAGCACAACTTGGGGAGCTGCTGGGTTTGGTGTGCCAAACAGCTCCTGCTTCAGTGTAGCTCACCCCCTGACTCTCTGAGTGTGTGTTTAGCACTGAGAGGGGTTTATCAATTAATAATTTTCTTTGCTGTGTTGGCCAGTGTGAGGAGAGATTTTTTTTTTCAGCTTCTCTCCCCTTGGAGTTCCCATCTTTCAGTTCTTAAAGAAATCTGTGGGTTCTCTGAGCATGTCTGTGTGACTTCCTAATTAAAAGCAGAGCTACATTTCTTTCCTGGACAGAGGTGTGGAACACAGGAGATAAGAAATCACAGTGCTGACCTGGATTTTCCTCCTTGGAAGCCTTTAGCAGGGAGCAGCAAGGGAGAATGGGGAAGGGAGGAAGGTAGAGAAAATCGTGGGGTAGCAGAACAATGTAAGTTGTTTCTTTTTATACTTCTGTTTTTAATGACATTCTGATGTCATCTTTTTAGTGCAAGCTGGAGAAGGAAACAAACCAAACTCAGCCCAGCTGGAACTGAGAATGGTCCAAAGCAAAAAGGACATAGAAAACCCAGAGATCATAGTGAAAGCCACCGTGTTATAAAGGCTCCACGTCTCCAATAACGCACAATGTATCGATGTCCTCATTTCTTTCCTGTAAATTGTAATATTTGCCTTAGATCTGTGACAGAAACCTGACTTTCATGAAATAGTGCCCAGCATAGGCAGATATCCACTCTCAAACATATGTGCTGGCCTTGCTCAGTTTTAAAAACAGAACAGTTAGTGTGCATTGAAGCATATTCCCAAGTATCCCAATGTCTGTCAGATTCACTTAGTCTATGTGATTACCCAGGGCAAGAGAGCAATGTTCCTGCCTTGCCAAAGACTGTAGATGTGAATTTGCTAATGGAATGCTTGACTGACTGGAAAATGTATTTCAAGATGGCATCTAGTGCCAATGGAGCTGGCTCCATGCTCCCTTTTCCTGGAGGTACCTGGTTACCTACTCTGGTATTCAGTATCTCAGCTGCTATGAAACTAAGCAGGGTTAAAGCTACACACACAGTTCTGGTTGTGTGTAGGGGTACTTTGAAGATGTTTGGCATGTTCAGTACTCTGAAGTGACCTTGAGGTGTCATTCATGTTGCTGATCTCTGCTCCTGTTTCTTGTCCATGCACAGCTGCACGGTTTTGGTTGTCACAGGTTCCAGCTGCTTATTTCTCATGTCCATGGATGATTTTCCTCCAAAAGCCGCTCCAGAAACATCTTCATGAACAAGATCATGCCTTTATTCAGTATCTCTGGTTAGAAATAATGGCCTCTGAGGCCAGGTTTGATTCTCTTTTAGTTAAGGGCAAAAGAGAAAGCAGCTCTTACTCTGGAAGTTGGCTGCCTTGGTTTGTTCAGTGTGGGTGGATGTACTTACAAACTACATGAGCATTTCATTTCACATTAGTGAGCTCTGCTGGCAGCCTCAGCAATGAAGCAATGTGGGAAAAGTAGTATTTTTGGTTTAGTAAGATCTGGATGAGTTACACATGTTCACCAAATGCAGTGAAATAGAAAAATTAACTTGTTCATAAATGTCTCTGCAAGCAACACCAATTAGAGATTCTAGAAATACATCATTATAATTATTATTATTATTACTATTATTAATGCACAATTGTACTTGATAAGGCTTCAAAATGGGATTTTTAATCGCTTCAGTGTCCTATGAATCACAGCCTCATACTAAAGCAGCAGGGCAGGTCTGCTGACAGGTATTGACCACTCATACTTCTGTAGGATTTTTCTATGGGATCTGTGTTCTTGCTTGTCCCAAGATAAAGTCCAATGTGATGTTAAATCCAGATGAAGTTGATGAGCTTTACTTGTCTCAGACTGCGTAAGGGGAATGGAAATCGCATTTCTGATTGATTTCCTCTCCTGCATTTGGCATGAAAAGTGAAAAAAAAATCATGTTACTTGAGAATTTAAGGAAAAAAAATCAGCAGGAATTTATCTACTGCCACAGTTTTTAGTAACCACTTTCACGAAGTATAATATGAAGTATAATAATTTTGGTGTTGTGAACAGTTGCTAAAGATCACAGTAAATAACAGATATGAGCTCATGGCTGATACCCAACCTGTAAAAAGATGTGAACTGCCTTGACAGTGTGTCCACGTGTCTGATGGGAAGCAGTGAAGAGGGAGCCAGGCTCTTCTCAGTGCTGCCCAAGGAAATGATAAATAGACAAATTGAAATACAGGAAAATCCATGTAAACCTTAGAAAAATGTAATTCACTGTGAAGGTGTTCAAACACTGGCACAGGCTGCCCAGAGAGGTGGTGGAGTCTCTGTTCTTGGAGATATTCAGGTGCATGACTGACCATGGCCCTGAGCAACCTGCTCTGCTTGGCCCTGCTCGCTCAGAGGTTGGAGCAGAGGATCTCCAGAGGTCCTTTCCAACCTCAGCCATTCCATGATGCTCTGAGCACACTGAACTGCCTGTCTTTGCAGCACTGGATTTTTCAGTTTTGTTCTCCCCGCAACAAAAACTTCCAGGTGGACTGGAAAATACTCATGCTAGTATTTCCCCCCTTTTTAGGTAAGCTGCTGTTTGTTGGGCAGCTGTGCCAGGAAGACAGTTACCTCTTTTGAGATACTTGCTTTCAGCAAAGATATTTAAATACTGTAGCTGGTGATATGTTCCAACAGTTGAACACAAAAAGGATTTTAACTGTTTCTAACATTGATTAACCAAATGCTGCATGCCATATTCCAAACATAACTATGAGTTTATTTATCTTTTAAAATTAGACTATTTCATATGGAAGTGTATAATCCCTGCCAAGGGATCAACATCCTGAACTTCCCTGCCTGGACAGACAATGGTCAATGCCCTTTTACTAAGTGTGAGACAGCACAATTTTATTTTGCCATTAGAATAAAGAGACTTCACAAGATGATTGAGAGAAAGGCAAGGGCTGTTCTCTCTGAAATAAAGAAGCTTGGAATTTGGGATGCTTGGAGCTACCTTGCAAACAAGGTTTTAATTGTAAACCATGATGAGCCGTGATCTTGACATAAAAGACAAAGTTATATGTTTGTTGGAGCAGTTTGTACCTGTCAGGTGTAATCTTTTCCCACTTCTTCAAAGAATGGATCCATTCAGTAATTCACACCTTCCTTGGAATCTGTGACATACCCATGTTTTAAAAAGAAATATTCATACTAATATGCTCAATTTGCAAAAGTTCCTATTTCACAGTAGCTGGATCCTGTAGCATTGAGCTGCTGACTTCATCTGCTTGAATCGCTGAGGGTTGCTCATGTGATACCTGTTCTAAACTCCCACTGACCTGATCTAAATTAGGTCAGGTTTATGTCTTCAGTGAAGAATTGGGCTTAACATCTCTTGCCAGGAACAAACATCAGAAATTACCTGCAAATATATTCTGTTGCTAACATTTGTAGCCACAGCAAGCTAAACAGGTATTTTTGAATGTCAAGGTACACGTTTTTATTTGCTTAGAGTTACACAAAGCTCATGTGCAGAACAAAATTCAAAGACTCAGCACAGTCCTGTCTAATATTTCATTCCCTCCTCTTCTCCTGCATATAAAACCTGTATCTTTTTCTGAGTTCCTGCTGCCTGTCTGATACAGCTGGAAAGTTTCAGAGTCAAACAGTGCCCACTGTTTCTTTAGGGGCTTGGAGGAGACTGACCAGCATTGTCTGATTCACTTGCAAACCTTTAGTTAAAGACCAAAGGTTAATCTAAACTAGGTTAGGTCGTAACTGATGACAGGAGAACAAGCACTTTAGCCCAGAGATTGGAGTCTGTAATAATGGATGGTCTTTCCTGGCCGTCCTGAGAGCATGAGAGGTGGAACCCAGCAGCCCAGGACTTGCCACTGGTGGCTTCAGTGCCACGTGTGTGAGGTCAGAGGCATGCCAGGCTCCTCCTGCTGCAGCACATGGAGGCTTGGGAAACTTCCCTAACATTCTTTTTCCATTCTGGAATTAATTTGAGTTGGATCCCCTTTTCCTGGAGTGATTTGCAGTACCTATTGGTTTTTGGAGCCACCTGTGCAGGAGACACCAAAAGTTGTTTACCAGCCATCTACTCTGGGCCTGGATTAGTCTCTACGTGCTGAGAATTGAGATAAAGACATTGCATAAAGACATTGTGCTCAAATCAGTGCTATTCACACTCAATAGAAACACTTCAGAAACCTGCAGTACGAATTGTTAATGTTTATGTGCTGATTTTTATCTCTAGTGGGGAGAAATCTATAACTCATGTGTTATACAAAAGAATCAGAGGACCAAGGTTTCCAGCTACTCATACTGCCTTTTGAGTATCTTAACCATGTCTTGGTTGGATGGTGTTAATTTGTTGTCTGAGACTGTTATGGTGATTGTATTGATTAATTTTATTATAAAATATGTGGCAAGGAAGATTGTAATAAAAGCATCTACGTTTATTATACTGTGCACATACCAATTGTTAGATCCTATTTTTAAATATGTTAATCATTTCAGAATTAAACAGCACAAGAATGGTTTGATAGTCTTGCTGAATAAAGTGGATGTAATTAAATGTTTCCTTAGTTATGTCCTAGGATAGAGAAAGGGTAGTTAATGGAAGAGAGCACATTTCTGCCCTGTAATCATCTTACTGTAAGATATGGATGTGGAAGTGAGTAACATCCTTGTTTGTCTTAATTTTTATTTTTTTAAAGATGTTTCATGGGAAGAAAATTCTGCACCACTGCCTTGCATTCCTCTTACTTGTATGTGTAGGACCTCATTGTGTTGTGCTCTTTTTTTCCTGCAAAGAGTGGCTTGGAATAAGAACCAGAACTCATTTTGAGATCTCTTTCTTGTGTTTAACTGCACTCCACTGCATTTTTACCTTCACTGTGCAGGGTAGAGCACACAGGGCTGTAGAGTGGGAAACAAATGTTCCTCATGTGGGAACAAGAGCTTCTGCCAGCACTCAGGGTGGTGGTGTGCAGGAGGAGGAGAGCAGGGACCCAGGTCAAGGAGAGAATTGCTGTGTCATTACACTTGTGTGCTGGAGAGGTTTGGTTTAAATTTATACGGAAGAAAAGCACCTCTCCCCAGTAAAGGTTCTTGTCCAGTTGAAGAATGCTTTTAAAAGCTGAGACATGTTACAAATGTTGGTCACTCTGGTACTAAAATATTTCTTCATAAAGGGAAACACATCCCTTTTACTTCCCCTGTAGCCATTCCACTCCTGTTCAGAATCCCAGGATTAGATACCCAGAGAGCTGTTCTTCCTGAAAGCACATGTTCTTCATGTTCCTGGTAAGTGAGAGCCTGCTGAGCAGTTCTGTAGCTTTCTAAAACATGTCCATTAAAGACATTTGTCAGCCGTGGAAACTAAGCTTCGAGATGTTCAATCACAGCCCAAAAATAGCTCTTTCAAATAAATGAAAACTCTTGAAAATGCATTATTGTCAATAAGTGAGTAAACCAGTGAGTTGATACATGCATGCAGGAGCAGATTTCAGGTAAATCCCCGAGGTTCAGTCAGCCACTGGAGGAGTGTGCCCTGAGCAAAGGGCTGCTGCTGTCAGGGCACTGCTTCAGGAGAGACCCAGCTGGTTCTCACCATTTCCCAGAAGGGAGCAATGTGGCATTCAACAGCCAAGGAAAACTCCCACCTGCTTCACCAGGAAACCAGTGCCAGGTGACAGCCCCAGTGCCACCAGTTTGGTGCTTTTGCTGCTCTGGCAGCAGAGGACCTGGAGGCAGATGGGATGCTCCTAGATGCGCATGCATTCCTGACTCAGTGCCTCCACAGTGCAAATAATGGTAATAAATCCCCCCAGGTGCAGAGCAGTGAACAAGGCAGCACATTATTCAGAGACAGAAAACCAGCAATATGAGAAGGCTGTGCCATATGTTACCACTGAAATCACACTTGCCTATTGCCCTCGTGGTTGCATTGCTGTTTAGAAAAAAAATCTGTGTGTAGAAGAGTGTAATTTATGTACTCTGTGTGTGTGTGTGTATGTTGAAGCTTTATTTGCAATGTGGTAGGGGTGGGAAACAGAATTTGGGGGGCTGGCTGAGTAGGCCTTCAGGATGTGAGCAGAAGGTCTTAAAGAATTATATTTTTATAGATTGTGCTGAAGCTTTGGGTCCCAGCCACACATAGCCTTTTCTTCAAGAGAAGTAAAATGGCTTGGAAAGAGAGTCAGGTGGCTGTAATATAGTAGGGATAGTACAACCCCACCAGCCCTGGACAAACTGAATAACTTAATAAAAGATGCCTTTTTAAGTAATATTTTTTTAGTGCTGAATTGTTAAACAAAGAAATATTTATGAGCAAACTTTCTATGTACTTAAAGTTTGTGTGGTGCTTTGTACTGACTAGGTGGACCTGTTATCTGTTTACACATCTTAAATGATTGTCCTTGAGGCGTGCGTAGTAATTCAACAACTTCTATGCCAGAAAAACAATGAAGTTCTGTGTAATAGCAAATGATTTAATTTCTGATGAAACTGTAGGCTTCCTAGTGTTTGTGTATTTTTCTGGTTGGCCATTACAAGTTGTATCCTTCCTGCAGCAAGGCTTGTATGCTTGATTGTAGAGAGAGGCAATAGGATGGTAGATAACCATTGTTTAACAAGAAAACCCTAAATATTGCTACCTTATCCATTTTACAGTCAGGTAAGCTTTGTGGCAGAAGCCTGAAATTTTGCTTGGGAAAGAAGTTTCAAATATATGTAGGTTAGGTTAAAAATTAGGGATGGGTTTGTTTATTTAATTAAGACAGGGAGGTCCTAAAAATGCTAATAGCAACATATACATGGACAAGCCAAGAGATGGAACAAAAAGGGCTTGTTCCCATTGTAAGGACCTGACCAGGCTAATTCATAGCTTGTGCTAAACCTGTGCACAGATAAGTGAATGGACAAGTGGGGATAGTAAAGATTTTTTCCCTTGTAGTTTGTCAGCTGTGATAACGTGAAGAATTTTAGTTGTTTGTTCTGAATTCAAGTTCATAAATACCCTTCAGGAGAGCTGAATTACTGATAAAATGTCATTCAGTCAAAAGGCAAAGCTGTTTACAGGGTTCAAAACCACAGCAGGATTTTTTCATCTTGCTAAACATACTGAGTCTTTGTTTCTTAGGGCTGGGAGACCAGGGCTAAAGCACAATGGTCCAAATACTGTCCAGATTGATTCTTTTGGGTGAACTTCTGGGTCTCTGTAAAAACCACAAGGGTCTGCATCATAAAGGAATTATCGGAGCACTGTCCTATGATAAATGTCATTACTTGGTGATTTGGCAAAGCTGAGCATCACTTGTTATGTCCCTTTTAATTAACGTGGCAGCATCCTTGCCACTCCTGTGAATAAATCACCACTGCAAAAAGTAGAGGAGAATTTACCATGAGTTTTTCTCCCGAGCGTTCCCCATTTCTGGATGTGTTAAAAAAGAAGCATTTCTGCTTTGCTAAGCTAGCAGGAGAAATGTCACTGAGATGAATAATGAATTGCTGAGGAGGGAGGCTGTGGCAGGGAACAGCAGTGCTGGGATTTGTTGTGCCTGGCTCTTCTTCCCCTGGGAATCTGTGGCTGCAGTGTCCCCATGGTGGTGGCAGTGATGTTTGCCTGCATCCTCCTGTGCGGGAGATGTGCAGGAGTGGCTCTGGGGTCAGTGGGGAGCTGTTGGGTTTGTTGGGCAGTGCTGTACCAAGGCTGTGGTTCAGCACAACTCTCTGTGTACCCAGAAGCTCCTGGTGTGCAGCTCCCTGCTTTCCGGGCCATGGAGTAATCCCCTTGAATTTCTTCTGCAAGTCATGGAGAACTAAGAGACTCTGAAAGTGCGTTATTCAGATGGTTCAGGTTTGGCTTTTGTGCTTTTGAAAGTAAAGGGAAAGAATTACCAGCTGCTGTGGTAGATCTAACTCAGCTACACCATAGAACTGCCCTAATCTTCCTCTCCCATCACCTCTGCTGTCCCTGATTTGCCTGCACCCACAACAAGGGACATGAAGGAGCTGAAATCAATGGGGAATTCATCCAGTCAAAATCCCTCCGATTTTAATCTTCTTTAGTTCCCTAAACTCCTTATCCTGGGAACAGATAAGTGCCCATGCTGCTGTTAGAGAGGGTGTGGGACAATGCAGCTGCTCAAAATGAGGGAGAGTGGAGTTACCTCTTTCCCTGAAAACAAGGTGAGCAGGACCTAATTGCAGAGATGCACTGTTAATGGTAAAGAAAATAAATATTTGTGAGTAAAATACTTGAAAGAAGAGCTGGTGATTCAGTAATCAGAGTTGGTGTTCTCAATCCATTCCATCCCCTGTGCAACAAAAATATTATAGTACTAAAAAATTTGGTGTGGCTGTTCCTAATGATCTGTGTGATGCTTGTGCCTAGCAGAGCAGAAAATAGCATTCAATAAATCAGTGCTCTAAATAGGGAATGTAACAGGGAGATCCAGGTGGAGAAAATGTCAGGTTTGTTTTCACAGCACTTGCATGCTGTCACAGTTGTCCAGGTCTGGCTCTTTTCCTTCCTGCCATTTGAGGAAGGAAAAAAATGCCATCAATAAAGCAGTAAACAAATAAGGGCAGTTACCTGGGAATTGATGTGGAATTAATATTGCTTTTCATCGCCAGATTGATAAGGCTTTGCACACCAGAGGTTCACAGGGGTTTTCAGAGGTGTCCCAGCTGCTTGGAGCACAGTCCTTGGGACACAGCTGTGACAGATGGCATGGGGATGCCACCTGCAGGCCCTGCTGCCCTGCATTTGTACAGCACGTGTACTCACATGTGCTGATGTGGATCCATGCCTTGGGAGGGAGGAAACTTGGGTTTGTGGCTGGAGCTGCAGTGAGGGGAGGAAACCCTGGAGAATTCAGCACCATCCAGTGATCCTGCCATTTGCTGTCAGTGTTTGGAAGTGCAGTGCATCCCCTTTCAGTTCTGGGAGATGGGACTGGCAGCCCATACACTGCTTTAACATGCTTTTATGTGGCTGAATGGGAAAAACTGATCAAGATTGTTATAAATGGAGAGGAGGGATAGCTGTGAATTTGCCTAGGACCTATGTGAATAGAGAAACTATGAGATTTGCCTCTAATTCAGAAATAATCCAGTATTGACCAAATGAGTGCCATATTTTCAACAGGCAGTAGCACCTGGAAGAGGCCAATATTTAGGGTTTTTGCCCAAAGCACATTTAGCCCTGCTCTACTGTTTAGTGAAAACGCCCAGTGCAGATGCCACCAGAGCCTCATCTCGTGGAGTAATGCTGTAATAAAGAATGTGGTTTTCTTGTGCAAGTCTTAGCCTCTTCTTATGAAAATAAGACACAATTCAGTATTTTCATGGTGTATAAGTGAAATGTAATTTTTTTTTTTCAATAAAATACATTTCCTTTCCTAAACATGGGTCTCTGTTTTTTTCCCTTGGTGATGTTTCTCTTCCTTCTCTAATGGAGCTTTGGCTTTTTGTGTCTTCTCCGTACGTATGTGAGCCACAGCTCTGTGCTCTTCCTGTGAAGCCTGACCTTTCTTCTAGAAATCACAAAATTTCTTTTTCCTCTTGAGCTCCATGAGGAGCTCCCTGTTCCTCCAAGTGGCCTGCCCCAGCTTGAGTCAAACCACCGTGGAATTGTCTGCTCCAGAGGTTCTAAAAGGTGGTTCCTAAACTCTGACCTGCACCTGTGGACTCCCTAAACCCTCAGAATCAGAGTCTGGGTGCACTCCATTAAAACAGCTACCTGCATAGCTTAAAATTTGCTCTCCTGCAGTCCAGGGTAGCAACTCTGCTGTCCTTTTTTCCTCATTTCACTGAATATTTTTCTCATTACAGTGAAAATTTTCTACTCTGCCTTTTCAAGGTTGCTGTGGCCAAGGCAGCCACAGATCACCACATCCCACAAAAGTCCTCTACTATTCACAAAGAGCAAGTCTAGGAGGGCATCTTTGTGAGCTATCTCACTGAGTGTATGTGATAAGAAGTTATCTCCTAGAAAAGTCAGGAATTTCCAAGATCTGCTCATCTCAGCAGAATGACATTCCCAGCTGGTGTCTGGGAAGTTGAAATCTTCCACAAGGATGAAGGTCCAGAAATTTCTCCTGAGTGCCTACAGAATAACTCGCTGATGCTGGGCCATCAGTGACAAACACCCAGTACAAATTTCCTGTCTTTTCCATCCCCCCAGTCCTCACTCCAGGGCTCTGAACCACATCATCACCATCTGCAAGGGCTGTACAATCCAACCTCTCCCTTACAGCTCCCCTGCCTCCCCCGACCCTGCACCCTCCATCCCAGCACTCCCAATGTGGGATGCATTCCAAATCTCACCAAAACCTGCTCCGGGAGCTGCCCAGTGCTTCCACTTCATCTGCTTGTTTCTCCTTTTTCTCATACAAACAAAAAGCAGCTGGGGAAGGGTCTGGAAGATTTGAATATTTTAGGGGAAAGTGCTGAAGCTGCTCCCTCTTCACAGCCCTGTGAGAATGAGCATTTAAGCCACTGTCAAAGGTGTTGGCAAGAAGCAGGTTCTAATATGAATTTATGAGAGTGCAACTTTTTATTAGAGTTCAGTGGCAAAGGTGACTCTATTTCTTAGGACGTGGATGAAGCACACATAAGAAAATCAGATTAGAGTCAATTTAGGATGATTTACACAGAGACCAGAGATGCAGAAGGGTAAGGGGGTAAAGGATATGGATACAAAAAGATAAGGGTGCAGAAGGGGTTAGCAACTCTTAATCATCACCTAATTTAACATTTCAAAAGTGACTCGATAGGATTAGCTACAATTATAACAGCGACTTAATTACAGATTTATGGTAACAGTGATATCACAATCAATTCACATGGGTGCACACAGGTACACAGATGTGTACACAGCTCTACCCAGCTCTGCCCATCTCTGTATCATGCTCAGGGCTCCATCCAGCCTGGGAGTGCCCAAGGCCAGTGAAAGGGCTAGTGAAAGATGTCCCTGCCTGTTGGGAGTCAGTGAGCCAGGTCTCTCTCTGAATTCTTCAGAGAGAAATCAGAGTGCAGGGATTGAATTAAAGTCTTTGGATGGATTGAAGTATGTGAAGTTACTCACACATAGAGTAGAAGTTTAAGTAGAAGATTAAGCACAAGTTTAAGTGTAAGTTTTAGGATAAGTAAGTAAGTCAGTAAGTTTCAGTGTGAGCTGCAGTGCTTTTAGTGAGTAAAATGTTCAAGATGCCGGAGTAGAAGAACAAGTGAAGGTTAACAAACATGCTAATGTTTTCAGTAAAGGCTCCAGAAGCTCATGGGAAGACCATGCTTAGACAAAACAGGGCTCCAGTGAGAATATTGCTTACATTTT
>VRYO01001681.1:27047983-27068976 GCA_009812075.1 Sialia sialis | reverse complement strand
TTCAAATATACCCTAAATCACAGAGTCTACAGCAAAGCTCAGTGCCTTTGAGACAGAGATGAAAATGTCAGGAGAAGCAAGTTGTGTTCCTCCTTGGGAAGTGATGCTGCCCCAAATCAGTACCTGCTGCTTTTCTCTGAGGAACAAGATGCTCATGAAATGAAGCTGTCCACCAGGCTTTTATTCATAAAACTCTCTACTGCTTTCAGTGCTGTCTCAAGATGCTCTCCAACTTCTGGCCCAGGGCTATGGATAAGAAAGAATCCCTGCCTTTCTCAGAGCTCTCTTTAGTTTTATTTTAACAACGAAGCTTCAAGCACTGCCACAGCAGCTGCCCTGGCCCCCTGCACCATCTCTAGGGCTGTGCAAGGAAGTGAGGAGGGAAAAGGGGAGTAAAAGGAGATTTCTGGAGCAGCTGCCTTGGCCTGGCTCCCTGTCAGCTGCTCTTGGCAGCCTTCAGATGGGCCTAGTCATGGAGAGCAAGAGCTGGAGAGCAGAGTCTGAGCCAAAACCAAGGGAACAGGTCCCTTCTTTGCATTGCAGGTTGGGACAGAGCATCCTTTATCTCAGGAAGCACTGGGATGAAATGTGCCCCCACTCATGGGGCCAGGCAGAGCAGAGGCTGAAGCATTAGTGGGGCTGTGTTTTGGCCAGCTTCCCCTTATGGCTCTGCTGAAACTCAAAGAACTGCTGTAAATGCTGCACTCTTGAAAATGGAGAGGCTATAAATAGCTTGAAGTGGAGGGCATGTGTCAGAGTTGGGTTTCATTTTTTTTCAGTACCACTTGTGATGAATAGAATACTAATTAGTCTGGAAAAACAATATTATTTGGTCAGAGAGTTCAATAATTGCAGTGTACTGCCTCACTTTTATTTACCTCCATCTAAAACTCTCTTTCTCCCCCTTTTACCTGATTTGTTGGTATGGATCAGCTGCCTATTCCAGGTGGAAGAAGTGTCTATTTTAATTGCCCAGGTTTGTGTTCTGTGCCCCAAGAAGGTTCTTCCCTTTCCTCTTCCTTTGCTGTTGCTCTGACTCTGGGTCACTTGGTGTCAGTGGTTTATGTTCCCCTCACAACCACAAGTATGGTGCAAAGCTTTGAGACATATATGTGTGTATATATATATACACACACACATTTTGGCGTGTGGAGGTTGTATTTTTATTTAATCAGCTTTCTTGATTTTATTTTCCCAAAGGGTTATAACATTTTTTATAGGCTTCTATCATTCATTTCAGTAAAGTGAAGTTTGGCTCTTTTTGTTACTGATAGGTAAGGAAATTTTGTGTTCATGGTGCCTCCCACCTCTCACTGATGGACTCTCCAAAGTACATGGTAAGAGCCATGAGGTGCCTCAAACAATTCCCTGGGTGGCCCCAGAACTGTTTTGTCTTCTCCTAGCCTGGCTTCTCTTCCCTCTGCCAGCCCATTCACCCTGCCACCCACCAAGCCAGTTAAATCTCTTTACTCCTGTATTAGAGTAACACAATGAAAGAAAAATCAATGAGAAGGTCTTCACAACCCATCAGTAAATCAGATGAGAGTCTCAGCAAGGCAGTGAGTAAAGCATTTAACAGACTGCATGAGCTTCTTCTCCTGAATTAAAAACTAATGAGAAATAATAACTGGAAGACTCTTAATTATCTGTACTTACATCTGGCCATAAAAATGAAGATGTGGAGGAGTCTCTTTACAAGGCATTTGGGAGAATGATGGCTTGGGGAGGGAAGTTAAACATCTTCCTACAATTAAACAACCCCCTCAGCACCAGAGCTGGGACAAGCCCCTCTCTGGGGTTGAAATTTCACCCCAGGAGAGAGGGCAGCTCAAAAGCCTGGAGCAAGTCCTGCTTGTTGTGGTCTCCAGGAGATCCCTTAGCGGGTTTGTTCTGTTCTGACATGAAGTCCCTCCACACCCAAAGCCATGGCTGGGCTGTGGGTAACAGCATCTATGAGAGCTCTGAGCTGGAATTCTCCCAGGGAATGGTTTTTCTTCACTGAGGTATTTCTGTTATAGGATGGGTGGGATGAGAAAAGGTCAGCTCCTTTATTTCTCCCCCTTCTTCCCTCCTTCTCCTCTGTCTTTTTTTAATCTATAAATGCCAGTAATTTCACAAGCTGTGGAGGTCACACAAGTGTCTAGACCTGAAGGATGAATTGTTTCATTATTGGAGGGTGAAAAAAGTGTTAAGGTACAGGTTCAAGCTCCTCTGTCTCCATAGAAAACTTTTATTGCCAACTTCTGAGATTTTTAATGAAATTTTATGAGTCATGATACTTGCTGGTAGACATTACCTAATCTCAGTATTTTATAAGCACACATCCCTTCATGTGGTTTTTTCTCCCCATAACTATCCTCACAATAATGAAACATGCCCAGGAAACACACACAAATGCATTGGGTGCTCTGCAAAGTCTCTTTCGCCAAAAATAGAGTGGACAATGAGCAGATAACTCGCTGTCAGATGCATTCGGTGGCCTTCTCTCATTCCGTGCCCATGCAGCACGCCTGCCTGGAGGGAGGTTGTGCTCTCAGCTGGGTGTGATGTGACCACAGCAGGGCCAGCTCTGCTCCTCCTGAGCAGAACAACCACAGCACTCGTGTGGTTCAACCACCCTGAGCTCTTGCTGAGTTTCTCAGGGCCTTCTGCAGCCCAAGCTGAGTCTGGTCAAGGCCAGCTGAGAAGCTGCATAATTCAAAGGGCGTTATGTGCTGCAGTACGCTGACCCGTAAAAAAGACTGAATTCTTCACAGTTTGCAAACTTGGCTAGGGGAGGAGAAAGGGGAGGCTGTCATTACAATTTGGTGTTTATTCAGCCCCCATTGTGGTGGGCTTTGGGTCAGTGGGAGGGTCACTGCAGTGGTGACATGGAAGGTGAATAATTGGTACTGTGCTGGCGTGAGCAGGCTGACACAGGCGAGGGCGACAGATGGTGCACAAAACAAGTTCCTGCTGCTGGAGAGAGAGTAATCTGTTAAAATCTGCAGGGTTTGTTGTCTGAGGGTAAATAATATGTCTTTGCCTTGGGGCAATGAGATCTGGCAGGATAGCAAGTGCTGTGTGATCCTGTCTCTGGTGTTAAGTGGGGTTCTGTGGCTGTTTAATCGTTTTTATTTTTCAGTGACCCAACTCCAGCGAGATTTTCTGGCTGAGCAAGCACTCTGACTCCTGTTTAGGATGATGACCTGTCAAACCATCAGCTCTCCAGCTCTGCTCCTGTCCCTGTCATGCATCTGCCAGCTCTCCAAGGCTCTGTTGCTTGGAGCACAGACCTCAGGGGTACAGCTCTACTTTGTGAGCAGGTTTTCATTAGCAGCCCATTTTGAAGGTAAAGCATGAGCTGTATCCTTGCTTTGTTTGCTTCTCAGCATAACTGATTTTGCCCAGTTCTGTGCTACTAATTAATAAGTGGCAGCACAGAAGTGTAACAGCTCACACTGCAGGAGCCAGGCACTGGCAGAATGCTGCCCAGATTTTTTTAGATATTGGTGACCAAACATCCTGTAGCTCTCTCAATTCACTTGAAGATCTTTCCTGACCATATACAGTGCTCAATAACATCCCTATTCTCAAAGAAAAAAAAAACAAAAACCAACCAAGCAACCAACCAAAGAACAAAAAACCGAAAAACAAACAAAACAAAAAAATCACCACACCAAACAAACAAAACCCAAAACCACAACAATAAAAATAAAACAAAACAAACAAACAAACAAAAATATCCAACCAACCAACCAAAAAAAAAAAAAAAAAAACCACCTCAGAAAGCCAGAAGCAACAAAAAAAGATGGGGCTGAAGCTGATGAATTGAATGAGTGCCACAGCAAGGAGCAGTCATGAAACAAAAGACCCCAAATCTTGATAATCAAAGCTAAGAATAGATAAGTACCAGCTTTTCTATAAAGCTGGAAGTACAAAATTTAAATGGCTAGAGGCTCAAATTAAAATAGGTGGATATTTAAATTATTGATGCAATGGACATACCAGAAACTTAGAAAAAAAGCTGAGCCATGGGCTAGCACAGTGGTAGGCTGCAACTGATAAAGAAATTGCAGATTACGTTGTGCTACTCTGTGTTTAAAAAAAGCTTGGCATCAAACCAGGTAAATAAGTCATCTGTGGCACACAGGTAATGAAGAATCCCTGTGGTTTGAAATACTGTGCCTGAGAGAGAGGACAGAGGGATGCTCTCAGCCACCTGACCAAGCTGGTGACCTTGACTGAGAAATGGCAAGGGCAGTGAGAAAGTGGGAAACAGCAGAAAAAGGAGATTGGAGGTCTCAGTGATGCCCTGCAGAGTGCGTGAAGGTTATGAGAAAGGATGAGGCAGAGATTATATTGGCAGGTGCCATAAAAAAGTGCTTTTTGCAGCACCTGGACAGGGAACACAGCCGAGAGAAACCAATGCCTGGCTCTACTGAGCCATGAGCAGAGTATTTCTGTGACAAGTGTCACCCTTAGTAGGGTGACTACAGAACACTCAAATGCAGCACATCCACAGGAAACAAAAAACTCCGCAAAGTCCCCAGTGCAGAGCTTCAGAAATGACAAAAAGGTGCAGATGAGAAAACATTTTAGAGATCAACAGCACAGTTTAAAAAGGTAAAATGTATGCAGGTGTCATAGACACACTTACTGACATTGCAAGTTCAGAGCAGGGATGTATTTTGTGTTCACAAAAATGCTTTCAAACTTAGGACACGCAAAAAACAAAGGCAAGGAAACCACAAGCAAAGAGTTACTTTACAAAATAGAGGGGAAGGCACAAATGACTAAACTTGAAGAGAGTACACGTTCTGGGAAAGGAAATGTAAAACCATAAAAAAGCAATGGGTAATGAAAAGGTTCTTGCCAGCAGCACACTAAATGCATACAAGTAATAATAAGAAAATTTTCAAACATGTCAGAAACAGAAGGTCACAGTTAGAAACTCAGTATAGCTGACAAATGATCAAAGTGTAAAAAGAAAGTAAAGCAATAGCAGGAGTTCCAAATGGATTATTTGTCCTGGTGTTTGCTGCCACTTAGGAGGTCAATGGAGCTGCCATACTGAAAACTTTAATTGGGCAAGTCTGATGAAAGGTATCAAACTGAAGTGACATTAAAAGCCTTTTTAAAACAAACCACTGAAACAGATAACAACAGATCAACAGGACCAGATGGCACTCGTGCAGGAGCTTCAGAGCAGCTCTGATATGAAATTGCCAAACTATTAACTGTGGTGAATAACCTACAGCTGAGATTGGCTTTGCTTAAATTATCCTCAAGGTCACAGGAAGTGGGACATGTGATGCCCACTCCTGAAAAGGTCTCTAGAAGAACCCAAACAGCTTCATACACATAACCTTGGTTTTCATTTCAGAGGGATTTCTGAGAAGAATGATGAAAAAAATTAAAATTAATGGGCATATGGAGAAATACAAAATAATGGAGAAGAGTCACCACAGCTTGGAAATCACAGCTCATAAATCTGTTGTTAAGGGGTTTTTTGACAATTGGCATACATGTAGATAAAGTTGATCCAGTAAATTCCATGTACTTGGATTCCTCAAAACTTCTGATGAAGTCTCTTCCTTAAATAAAGTTTTCATTAGGATGAAGGTTATCTTGTGGACTAGCAACCAGTTTAAAGACAAGAAACTAAGGGCAGGAATACCTGTCAGCCTGCACAGCAGGACAAGTTCACCACCCAGGGTCACTCAGGGATGTGTGGTGGCCATGTGGCAGCTCCATGTACTCACAAGTGACCTGAAAAATTATTGGAGGTGACAAAACTTGCCCAAAACTTCCAGTGACTTGGAGTAATCAAAATGAAATTGCAAAGAGTTACAGAAAGATCTCGCTGTGCTGAATAGCTTGAGAATAAAATAATGGATGAGAGTGTTATCAAGTGCAGAGGAGTAGACTTAATTCAGTGCACATAACTCTACGTGCACAGTGGTGGGCCCTGAAGAATTGCCAATGAAGGAAACTATCTTGATGCTCAAGAAACTTTCTGTTAAACCCACAGCAGATGTCAAAAAAGTAACTGGGTAATTAAAAAACAGCAGGAAAGAAATGAGGGAATAAAGTGGGATGTTTTCCATTCTGTAGACCCACAATGAGCTATCATTTTGAAAGGTTCATGTGGGGCTGCTCATGGCATTACAGGAAAGATGTCAGAGAAAAATCAGAGGAAAAAGGGGCAAAGCTGGTGAGAGCTTTGAAACAACTGGTGTATGAGTAGAAATGAAAAAGACAGAGTTCAGTCTGACAGAGTGTCTTGGTTTGAAAGAGAAGTGTTTGTTAAGAAAGGCAGGAACCTCTCTTGAAACAGAAAATGTAAGCCCCCTCCCTCCAAATGATTATAATTTTGAAAGGAAGGGGCTCTCAGGCAAAGATATGGGAATAGGAATAACAGTTCTTTACTAAGAAAAAAAAAATTAAAGAAATTCAGTAATACAAAAAAACCCAAACACTGACAGAGTCAGAATACAACCTGACACCCCGTCAGTCAGTCAGGGTGCTGGTAGCAGTCCCATTAAATTTTGGTTTCATCCTCCTGGAGTGACAGATGTGGTTCTGTTGAAGCAGGGCTCCTGTAGAAGGGTAGAGTTTTCCTCTGAAGGTCCAGTGATGATGTAGAAGGGTCTGGTTTTCCTCTGGAATCCAGTGGAAAAAGGCTGCCTTGGTGTTCCAAATCTCTGTTTTTTTTCTAGGTAGGAAATGCTTGGCTCCTTGCCCTGGGTTGAGCATCTCCCAATGGGATGATGTAATTTTGTCAGTCACACAGTGGTACTCAATGGCCCATTAACAGGAGATATCTCCTGGAGGAAGGATGGGTTGTGGAAAAGATAAAGAACACTGCCCCACCTGGTTTTTAATAGAGGGCCCATTAGCAGAAGATATCTCCTGCAGAGATAAGAATCACTGCCCCACCTGGCTTAAGCAGATGGTGATAGATTACATACTTTTGGTCACATCCTGCTTTGTAAGCCAAACACAGGCAGCTGGAGAAAGAAGGTTTGACAGGGGTTATGAAATCAAGCGCTCCACAGAGGAAGTGATAAGGATTATTTGCTCTGCCTGAGCTTGGCAGCTGAATCCTTCAGTGCTGCTGCCCCTTGCCACAGGTGTGGGTGAATTTGTCAGCCCTTTGTCCTGAACAAGGGGGAGCAGCCCCTCACATCCCTACACTCAGAGCATCCCACCCCGACAAATTTACACCTCATTCCCAGCAGCACAGCAAAGGTCATTTTTTCTCTCTTCTTTTTTTTTTTTTGTCCCTCTCCTTGTAATGCAGTGATGCTTTAAGTGGGACTGTTGAGTTGTGAAGAGCACTGTGACCACCACAAAGTCATGGTTCAGAGGGTCACCACTGATTTTCCTGCATTTTTTCAGTGTGATTTCTGCTCAGTGAAGAGAGAACACATTTTCTAAGGAAAAGATTTACACTGCTCAAAGTATTTCCATCACAATATTTGCTGCAGGTTGTCTCCAGAATAGGACTTGTTTTTGTTAAGGTTCAGTGGTTTATGACTCCTATTAAGCAAGAACAGTAATCTGAAATCCTGTTTAAGCAGGGTGGCATTTGTGATCATTAGATACTATCTTGTGTAGTCTTTAAATCAATGTTTCTCTTTTGACAGTTTGGGGGGGCAGTTAATGCTGCATTATTTTTCCCCCCATTCAGTAACATTTTATTTGTGCTGCTTCAACCTCCTGAAATCAGATGAAGATTTCCATAGCTGGAAGGGATGAAGCATTGTTGTGTGAACAAAACAGAGATTTGAACAACCTGGTCTAGTGGAAGGTGTCCCTGCCCATGGCAGGGGGCGTGGAACGAGATGATCTTCAATGTCCCTTCTAATCTAAATCATCCCCTCTCTGTCCTTATTTCCCTTTACTCTGAAAAGTAGCTTACTCATTCAGTACTCTATTCAGAGTAGCATGACTCTGTGGGGGTTGAGACTCAGTTCAGCTCAAGGAAAAGCAAATTTGTGCCACTTAGAAGTCATGTCCAGGTGGAAACTCAGATTTTCAGGCACTGAGTGATGCTCTCTGGTTGAGGCTGATCTTGGCCACCCAGAGTGCTGTGTGCATGATGAGAGCAGTCAGAAACAGATGGGTTCACAAGGTACACTGCAGGTTATCATTTTAACCAAGTTTGGTTTGAGTTCTCAAATTTCAGTGCTGCCTCTAATGAGCTCTGTGACTTCAGATGTATCCTTGGGAAAAACTGTGGGATGCCCAGAATCAGAAATTACAGTAATTTCACGATTATAAGCCGCACCTTTTTTATTGAAGAATCCAGCCTACCCCAGTAGTGTGGCTTATATTCAGGTGCGGCTTATCTATGGACAAATCCCGTGGTCTACCTGGCTACCGGGAGGTGCGGCTCATAATCAGGTGTGGCTTATAATTGTGAAAATCCTGTAAATCTGACAAAGAAATTTTCCTCCAATAATTCTGTGAGTGCTTGTAGCCACACTGATTTTTGTGGTTTGCATGATTTCCTCTCAGAGAAGTTATGGATCTAATGTATTAATATGATAAAAAATAGAACTAGTGGATCTTAAACCTAGTACGTAAAACATAGAGAACTCTCAATAAAAAGTGATTGGAGAGAAAAGGGGGAAACAACTCAGTTTCAGATTAAACCATATCACCCTAGGGATGCAGGGAAGTGTTAGAATAATTTCTGGAGCTTTGCTGGAGAAATTCCAAGGAAGAAATATCATCAGGTTCAGACCTGGATGAAGCAAATTGTCTCTCTGGCATTGTATGGATTATTACTGCTGAGAACTGTTGCTAACCTGACAGATTAAGGTATATGTTGGTAATTACAGTAGGATCCAGATATTCTGGAAAGTGAAAATCCATCTGTTATTTCCCACACAGCTACTGAAAAAATATGTGGATACACTGAAATTTTGATAGTAAAAAAAATTAAAAACATCATAATACATTAGTTTTAGAAATTGACTTTGGATTAAGTGATTTCTTCAAAGTAAATGAAAGGAATAACAGGCTTTTCAACAATGTTTTTGATTTTAAAGGCAAATCTTTGTGAAGCTGGCTGTTTTGGTTGCTTAAAAGCTAAGTTGAAGAGTGGGCTTTGAAAGTTTTTGCGTCTTTTATTTCACAACAGTGAGGACTTTAGATCTGAGTAAATGGGGAAGGGTGTTTAGGAAAAGGGCAAGGTCAGCAGGAGAAAGTAAGCCAAATGGCCAAGAATCAAACTGAAATAAATGTTTCAAAGGATATTAATAGAAATAGTAAAAAACTCCAAACAAGCAACAAACCAACAAAACAAAACCCAGAAAAAACACCAGTATTAAATACTTTGGGTATCAGGAAAGTGAAGAAGTGGGTCTGTCACATGGGGAGGGCAGGATGGAAATAAATACAGCCGCTTTGTCACCAAAATGATACAAATATTTTTCTTTTGTTCTCAGAAGAACCAGTGAGGTACACAAAGAATAAAGCAAGGTGACTATTGGGAAATGACAGAAGACTCTCACTTCTCAGATGAAAGCCAATTAAAAGTTGCTCAGTACATTTATTTCCAGGAAATCTTGGGAACAGTGGTGTCTGAGGTCAGTGAAGAAATTACACAAACTCTGAACATCCCACCTCAAGGCAAAGGCAAAGCAAAAAGAAATTATCTGACAGGACTTGAGGTGGTTCGATCCAGCTATGGGCTGAAGGAGGAACTGGGATTCTTTTAGAAGTGATTTTAGAGGCTGGAAGAATTTCTTCCAAAAGCCATAGGTTTTGAGAGCATAGTGCCACAGGAATCCTCTAAGCAAAAAAACTTTGCAGAAATGTTTTACCATTGCTTCACTTCTGACTTTTTTTTTTACCAATTTGAGACAGCTCTGGAGAATTTATGGCTGTCAGAAGAAGGGCCACACCACAGGGGTCACCCCCAATCCCTGAGGACATTTACAGCGTGAGGTTTTATGGTTTGCATTCCCAGCTTTTTCCTTTTCCAGAAGGCAGGAAAGCAGTTTTTTGGGTTTTGCTTCGCTGACTGCATCAGGCTGATCCTGCTGGGTCTTCAGGTTCTTGCCTGGTGTCTTTCTCTGGATTTAACCCAGCTCAGCAGGATCTTGAAATGGTTCTGCTTTCCCATAATATGCTCAATACCATACATGATTTGCCTCTGCTCTGCTGTTTGGGGTTTTTAAAAATCTAAATGATAAGGCTAGTCCCTCTGCCCCATGCCAAAGATGTTCATTTTCTAGGCTTTAATTAATTCCTGATGCATTTCAAAGAAGACAAAATTATCTGTAATGGAGAAAACACTCAGAGGTTATGTAATGAGTCTCTTAATTTTCCATTACCAGAAGAAAAAAACCCTTCTCTTCCCTGCAGAGAATATGATTTTACAAAAAATATTCACTTTTCTGAGGTGCCAGTTTGACTCATCAGAGATGAAACCCACCTGGTGTAAGAGGAAGTTTTCTGTGATGGTCATGAGAGCTGCAGCAGCCAAGGACTCATTTTCTTCAGAGAATTGTGTGTGGCTTGCACAGATTCATTCTGAGAAATATTCTGATAGTGCCAATGTTCAAACTGTGAAATGGGCAAATTGTATAAATCAGTGGTTTCAGACCAGGTCACTGGTGGGTGTTAAAAGGCACTGAGATTGAATGGGTTTGGTTTATTTAAAGCAAAATACAACACACCAATGTCTTTTAGTAAGTGGAAAAAAATCAGTGGGGAAAAGAGAAATAGGTGCATTTTAGTTTTGCTGGAAATGAAAGATTTGCCCAGGTGCTTGTTTGCTTTTTTGTTGTTTGGTTGGGTTTTTTTGCTTCCCAGAAGGTGAAGAAGCCTTTTAATTAAAAAATATTGAGCAACACCTGTGTGAGTCTCCAGTGAGAGAAAACTGATTTGGGTTGCTAATTAAAGGGGGATATTCTGTTGCTCTGTGTAGCACATGGAGAGGAGGGAGGCAGAGCATGTTTGTATTCTGGATTTTTAATGTCACTGCCCCTCTGCCATACAGATTTTCCTGCACATCACCTGTGATTTCTACAACAGCAAAGCCACCAACAACTCAGCTGCAGAAAACATTCTGTCCAGACTTCTCCCATTTAGCATCCAAATGTTGTTTGGCAGTTAAAAAAAAAAAAAAAAAGAAAGAAACAAAGAAAAAAAACCAACCCCTCAGACACAGAAGATGTCTCTCATTGTATCTGCAAGCGCACATTGTGTCTCTGATATTTTGAACAAGCAACTTCCTCTTGTGTGGGTTTGCTAACACATGGTGTAAAACAGTTTTAAGAAATAAAATACCCGTGCTATTAATCCTAAAATGTGAGTGCTGAAAGGATGATCGTCTCTTTTGTGGTTCAGAGGAGTTCTCACCTTCTAAAAATTATTGGAGAAGCACAAAGAATTTTTTTTCTTCTATACAATATGAATAATATGTGAGGCAAAAAGATCTCAGTTTTGCCAGAAGCAGAAGAGCTACCACAGATGACTGCCTGCTCCAAAAGCATAATATGGATGATGAGAACTCAGTGACTTTATTGTGTAGCTGAACTTTTCCATAATTTACACAGGTTCAGATAAAAGCAGGTAGAAGTGCCTTCAGTTTGCTGAAGCATTACTGACCAAATTGAGCCTGGCTATACCCTGGTTTTATAATATTTATCAACCTTTTCTTCTGAAGTGATGTATTATCACACATACATATAAATATTTGAGATGAAACATGAAAGTGGCCATTTTTTTCAGGAATGTCTATCATCGTTGTGATGGAAATACTCCTCTTTTTCTGAGCAGGGACAGGAATTTTCAAGGCCAGTACTTGTTCCTACAAAGCCCCTGGCAAGTAAAGCCATAAACCATTTTTTGCTGACTGCTGTGAACCATAGGCTTGCAACTTACACAACCTTTCCCTTAACCAGGCTGCTCACATTTTTGCAAGCTCGTGCTGGTTGCAGACCAAACAGCAGCTGAATTATTTGTCTCTTCTCACCCAAGGGGTGGCAGATGGGTGTGATTCTGCACAATCACAAAGTAAATCTGGGAAAAAGGTGGCATCAGATCAAAAGGAGGTTTTCCCCCCCCTGCTCCTAGTATTTTTATTTTAATGAAGCTGCAGCACAGATATAAAGCTTAACATCCCCCAGCAGGCACACAAATAAGGATATGCACAGGTGATTTTCTGGCTCATCTCCTCGCTGTTGTTCTCCCCTGGGCAGCAAGAGGAACCCTCAGCTTTAGTTTACAGGTAGGGCAGGAAACTGCAAGGTCCCAAATTAGTCATGGAAGTCATCAAGAGGACAGGGAGGGATGGGGAGATAGCATAGATCCAGCAAAAAGAGGAGAAAGATGGTAAATTCTGATCATCCAAAGGTAGGAGGGAAGGAGCCAAGAAGAACCCAGGGAGATGTGGGTCACTCTGGTGAGCAGCAGGGCATGGCACTGTGGACTCTGACGGTTCTGATCTCTGCCAAATACCTCTGCCCTGCTCCAGATGTGGATTCTGGCAGTTCTGAGCTCTGCCAAATACCTCTGCCCTGCTCCAACTCCTTCATTGCAAAACTCCTTTCATGCATTGCATTAAAATGTAGGAAGATGCCCAGCAAGATGGTAGTTAAAGTGTCTTTAATGGCTCTGAATTTCAACTTCCTGAAGAACAGAGAAGAGCCACTGAACCTATGATGACTCTGTGCCTATTAAGTGGAGAAAAATTGGCCAATAACCAAATAAATGGGATTTGTGTCTTATATGAATGGAATATTGGAAATGGCATTAAGCATTAGTAAGAGGTCAAAACAGAGAAGGCACTTTTAGAAGCCAGAAATTATGGCCAGCAATTATTTGCCTCAGAATCTGGCTCATTTCATCCTTAGCAAAGCCTGCTGGGCTTTGTTTGTGCTTCCCTATTTTGGGATTTTTAAGAGGTACCTGTAATCTTGTTGCCCTCCTCCTGTGGGATGTGCTGTTGAGGAACCACCCCAGCTGTGCTTTTATCAGAGCACAGACCTTCTGCTCTTGGCATAAACACCTTCATTAGTGTATCACAGCTACCTGGCTGACCTTGGCTACTGGCAGAGGCTGCTCTTTTAACCCTTGCTTTGCTGATTTTTTTCCTGGTGATTTCACAAACACATTTCCATTCATGCTTTATTCCAACTAGGCTTATTTCTGTTTCAAATCTCCACGAAGGAATAACTTCTCCTTGGTTTCCCTACTACTTCCCAGCAGATGCATCAAGATGTACCCGGGCTTCTTGTATTTTGTGTGGGGTTTTGATTTTGGGTTTTATTTGTTTGCTTGTTTTGTTGGTTCATTGTTTGATTTTTTTTCAGGGGAAAAAAGGTTATCAGTTTAAAGCAGTGACTGCAGTGGCCTCTACCCTAAATTCAGGGCATATCAGACAAATTACTTCCCAAAAATGGTGCTGATTTAAGCATTACTGCCATGAACTCCAATGCTCCCATGCCTACCCCCATTTTGCCTGATTTTTTAAACTTTTTTTTCCTTCTCTGCAGTCAGATCAGCTTCCAGTTTCTGTCTCTCAGAGGCTGTTACAAAAGGACAGACATCACTAGAGGGGATGGAGGGCAGCTTGTGCAACCATGGCCTCAGGGGCTGCCAGTTTTGGTATGGACACAGTGAAGAGGAGAGCAGAGAGGACAGGAGAGCCAGAGAAATTGGCTACATGATGTGCCACAGCCTTGGACCTTGGTGCTGCCCAGTTGTTCCACCATAACAGCAAAAACCCTGCTGCTTTCTGCACAGGTCTCCCAAAGACCACGAGATCACATCTGGCTGCCCATTTCCCACTCAAAACTGACCAGTTTTGCCCAAATTTGAGAGGTGAGTTGAGGACACAGTGAAGTTCCCATGTGTGTCCTGCTCTGGGGAAGACTGCAGCCTGTGCTGGCAGTCCCTGGGTCTGCCTGACCTGAGCAAGGGTCAGTGTGTGGTCAGATGTCCAAAAAACCAGCACAGCTCTGGTTTGGGGCTGGACACAACAGAAACTGCCCCTGCCTTGGCACATGGGAAGGGGGTGGGGGTAGGATGAGCACATCCATGGGATGCAGTGATGAGGAGATGTGAGGGATGCTGAAGAAACATGAGAAGGGTGAATTGCAAAGGTAGAAGGGGAATACTGTGTGAGGAGCACAGAGAAAAGATGTTGGATGCAAGATCAGAGAAATCTGAGCTTCCTCAGCTCTGCTTCTCTCAGAGCAGGGCTTATTTTCCTTAATGTCAGCTCAGGGAGCTGCAGCCACAAGCCTCTGCCTCATGGAGGAGGATGACCCAGAGTAACATTAAAATGGAGGTGTCTGGTCTCTAACATCACCAAGGTTTGTCTGCATGTGTGGAGGCACCATCCCAGCCCCTGCACAGGAGTCTTGCAGTCTTGCTTGCACTAGGACGGCAGGTTTGGAGCTAGAAACAAGCTCCTGCATTTTCATCTTCCTTAGGACACTTTTCTACATTAGGAAAAAGAGATAGACCTGTCAGGGCTTGTGCAGGACAGTGTGGGTGTAGAGCTACCACTAACACAAGAAGGGAGTGATGAGATCCTGGGGTCTGTTGAAGAGCAAAATTATAATAAGGAGAGCAGCCTTAGAGCCTTCCAAGACAGCTGGAGAGGGATTTTTCACAAGAGCATGGAGTGATAGGACAAGTGGGAATGACCCTAAGATGGAAGAGGAAAGTTTAGATCAGGAATAAGGAAGAAATTCTTTGCTCTGAGGGTGGTGAGGCCCTGGCACAAGTTGCCCAGAGTGGTTCTGGACGGGTCATTTTTGCAAAGACTGTGAGTGTCACTGTGGGTTGTTACCCAGCCTCCACTCAAACATCTCCACTGTTGAAAGTTGTTTTCTTCAATGAGTTATTGATTCACCATGAACAGCACAAATTAACGCTTCAGTTTTGGAGATGAGTGACCTGCTGAGAGTTAGAGTCAAGTTTTCTGCAGTTTAAAGTTTCTTGCTGCCAACAGGATGCACAGAGAGAAATATTACAAGCATATAGAGCATGATACATTGCCTGCACAGATTAGCTGGTCTCCAGGTATCAACAATATTTACATTTCTTATCACTACTGTTGTGTTTTTATGACATCCTGCTCAATCTTTATAGCCTTACAGCAATTACTGTCACTGCTTTAGAGTTGAGACTAATGAAATTCTTCTGGTGGCCTCCACCACATATAACTCACCACAAAATTAAGCTGGACATTTATGGAGTTGTATGATTAGTGCTATAAATAAGCAGAAATTGGAATGTGCATGTGTATTTTGCCAAACTAGGTGAATTAACTCATTAGAAAAAGAAACAGTTAAACAGTCCAAGAAATTAATGCAAAATTATTTTGATGCAAAAACAGGCAAAATGTAGAAATATAATCTTACTAATTACAGCTGCAGTCCTTGCAGTTCAGGATGGTATTCTAGCTTGTTTCTCAAATTTGGGAATATCTGCCACCAGGAAGTCATCATCCCAGGTAAGCAAAAGACCAAAATATATCATCTCAACATCCATCAGTTTTGTAGTTTGATAACTTTGGCATCCTCTGATTTCAACAGTCCTTCAGTATCTCTTGGCACAAGGATGAACTATAGGAATATTTCATTTATAGTCCCAGTGCAAGATCTTATTTTTGAATTAACAAAGTCCTGTGTGGTTTTCACTCTCAATATGTTACCAAACCTCCTTCTCACCTCAGCAGTGTGGCAGTGGGGGGAGGCTCATTTCCTGGACATCAGAGATAAGACACCAGACGCATGTGTGGGAAAAGTCCTCTGTTTTCAGAAGCAGGTCCATGTGCAGCCTAAACAAAACTGAGACTTGTGACCTTCGAGCATAAAACCAAAAGTCAAGCCAAGGTTTGTTTAGATTTGGGTTGAGTGGTATCTCTGGAAAAGAGGAGACACCAACAGTACCCAACCACTGCATTGCTTTGTCTTCACTCAGTCCCACAAAGGCAGTGGAGGGTTATTATTGATTTCTGCACCTGGAAACTTATCCAAATTACAAGCTGTCTGCAGTCAATAGTAATACTAAGTAAAAAAAAATAAATGTCCCCTGCCCTTTTTAGCTTGTGTATTTCAAAGCTACTTTGCAAAGTAGGAAAATAATATGCAGCTGTAGCAAAATGAAAGAAAAAAATTCCCACAACAGTGATTTTTTTTCCATATATTTTTCCTTTCCTCTTGTGACTGCATTTGAAAAGCAAAGCAGGGAAATTCTCTGAAGAGCCTCGAATAAAAGCCAGCTTTAAAGCAGAATCCTCCATATGGATTCTGAGTTGTAGGCAGTGAACCCCATATTACCCTCAGAAGAAATGTCAGAGTAACCCCTTCATAGATAGCTGTTCAGCCCTCCCAGTTCACCCTCTGCAAGACTATGCATGAGCAACCTTATGCTAGGCATGTTAAACTCTAATGTGTGACTCTGCAATCCAACAACAGCCTTCCATGAATATTATGAAATTATTATTTACATTGCAGTAATTCCCAGGTACTCCAGTCGAGAGCAGAGCCCCCATATTGCTGCTCAATCGTAGACTGAAGTTCAATTTAACCCTGGAGAGCAGCTTTCTAAAGCTAAAAGAGTCCCTGCTGCTGTAGAGAAGGAAGTCTAATTGCCTTCTGCTTGGGTGTGCTGTATTGTCCCTGCTGAGGGCACAGCCCAGAGGAGCTGGGACACAACAGAGATAATGTTGGGCTTGGGCTGCTCCTGGCCACAGCATTGTGCATTTCCCCATCCTTTTTAATGTGCCACAGCAATCCCATCCCACATCAGCCACCCATTCCTCTGTGTCCCCCTCGAACCTCCTTCCAGGGGGTTCTTCAGACTGCTTGACCTTTAAGGCAGCTTTAATCCAACCCAAGCTGCTCTGTGATTCTGCAGCTCCCCTTGTGTGTTCATGGGTTGCCCTCTCTTCATCCATCAGCTCCAAATGCAAGCTCTCCTCCAAGCAGCTCTCTGTGCCTTGCCCACAGTGGGAACTCTCTCCAGCTGATCCCTTTCTCACCAGAGCTCCTTTCAGCTGGGTTTTTCTGGCAGCTGGGGAAGAGGTTCTGTCTTGGTTTGCAATATAGGATGTGACCAAAGCATCCATTCTATCACCATCTGTCGTGACCAGGTGGGGCAGCGATCCTTACCTCCGTGGGAGATATTCTGCTAATGGGCCATCCATTGAAACCAGGTGGGGCAGTGTCCTTTTCACAACTCCTCCTTCCTCCAGAGAGTTATCTTCTGCTAATGGCCCACTGAGTCCCACTGTGTGACTGATAAAATGCTCCAGCCAGGGGGAAAAGCCAAGCCTTTCTTACCAAGATAAAAACTGAGATTCTGGGACACCAAGTAGTCCTTTTTTCCACTGGACTCCAGAGAAAAAACAGACTTTTCCCCATCATCACTGGACCTTTGGAGAGAAACTGCACCTTGTCCAGGAGCCCTGCTCCAACTGAACCACATCTGTCACTGCAGGAGGATGCAGCCACCATTGAATGGCTCTGCTGCCAACACCCTGACTGACTGACGGGGTGTCAGGTCGTGATCTGACTTTGTATTTTAATTTTCTTAGTAAAGAACTGTTATTCCTAATTCCCATAACTTTGCCTGAGAGCCCCTTAATTTCAAAATTATAATAATTTGGAGGGAAGGGGATTTACATTCTCCATTTCAAAGAGAGGCTCCTGCCTTTCTTAGCAGACACCTGTCCTCCAAACCAAGACAGGTTCCCGTATCCCTGACAGCAGCAAGCTCCATGGGCTCAGCATCCCAGAGACAGGGATGGTGCCTGGGGCAAGATTTGGGGCAGGGAGGAACTTGGCCTCATCAGCACAGATTGCTGCAAACCACCTATGAATTGTGCTGAATGAAAAGCAAATACCATGAAGGTATTGCCCAACACCCTGGGAATCACAGCATTTTTAATTGAGACAGAAAAAGGGGAGTTTGACTTCACTTTTTTTCCCCCTCAAATTCCAGAGAGCTCAGCCATGATTGCTTACACAAGCAGTAACCCCAGTGTTTAAATGACAAGTTAAAGCTCCAGGGTTCAGCGTCAAGGGCTGCTCAGAAGTACCACCAGTGCTCGATTTTGATTCATGTGAGCTTTGCAAATGGAGCTGGTAGAAATGTCTTATTGCCTCCTCTCTCCTTGGCCCTTGATGTATAATGCTGTAAGCTGACTGGCTTGATGCAATTCTGGGAGATGAGGAAAGAAGATATGTTAGAAAATATCCCAAAATACATCAGAGTGTACTAGGGTAGAAAATGAGCTTCAGTTTGATACAATGGATGGAAATGTTCCTTCTCAAAATCTGACTGTGATCACGTTTTTGTCTGAATTTGTGAAAAGCGCATAATTTTTATTTTCCAGGTGACACTACAGAATTTCCCTACTGTCCCAGCACCACTCTAAAACCTCAACTATGCTTGTGGCATTGCTGCTGCTTGCTGTGGCTCACACGAGAGCTGTTCCACCAGAGTTCTTCACAATCAAAGTTAAAAATTATTCTCTCTAAAGACAAAAAGATGTTGTCAAATAGGAGAAGATTTAATTAAGCAATGAGGATTTATTTTGTTTGGTTTCCTCTTATTATTTTCCTTTTTTTTTTTTCTAACTTTAGGAGATTTTTCTTGGAGAAACATTTTGTACACAATTTTCCTGGGGGCAAATTACTGCATTTAATTTGATTTTAAACCTTGCTACACAATCAATAATGCCTCAAGTCTGGAAGCAAATCCCATGGAGGGTGGGTTTATTCTGAGATTTCAGATCAGTTTCCCCAAGATTCAGATGTGAAATCCTTCTCTCCTCCAGAAGAAAAAAAAAAAAGGAAAAAAAAAAAAAGAAAAAAAAAAAAGGAAAAAAAAAAAAAGAAAAAAAAAATAAAAATAAAAGGCACCAAATAAAAGCAGTTTGCTTTTGACCTAAACTATGTTAAGAAGTAGGCTATTTATGTTAGTTAGAAGTGACCAAACTCTGCTGCTGTTCTGTAAAGCTGTAAAAATAAGGTGTGGAAATGAGCTACATATTTCTCTCCATGTCCTGGTTCTCTAACTTTTATATGTGGATATGTAATTCATATTCCAGTGATGGTCACTCACATTTGCCCAAACCCTTGGGCTCCAGACTCTGTAGCAAAGTTCTTCCATCAGCCTTGGATGGAGAGGGACAATAGAGGCAGAAATGTTATTTTATTGGATCTCTGCCCTGATTTTTTAGAAATTAAGGCAGATCCCAGGGACTGGGCAGTGCTAATGGCAGAGCATCTCAGTGTGTGTCTGCATCATCCACAGGAGACCAAAGATGTCTCCACTTATACCAGGACTGGATTAAGCTTCTCTCCTCTAAAACTTCTTTTTGTAAACCACCAGATGTGCAGCTTTTAGAATTCTCTTCACCCTTTGTCCAATTTCATCAAAATTCTCTTAGTGCTCACATTATGGTCTGTTTAGCCCAGGCTGTCAATTCGTGGCTGGTGGAAATCTGGAAGCAATTCCTGCTTAGTGCAAAGTGCCAGGCTTAAATCCAAGATTTGATGGATGTGACAGTTAATTTCAACTGCAGATATTTCCCTTTGTCATGTGAATCATTTCAGTTGTTCCTTTCTGTTTAGATATACTTGAGAAAAATCTCTCCAGAACATTGTAGTTTTACTGGTGCTGCTCTGCATAGCTCTGGGTCTTTTTCCCACACACATTTGTGATTTCAAGGTGAGGATTCCATGAGGGTGCCACACCAAGGGGATACTAATGTTTTGACAAGCAGTTCCCACCAAAATTTACTCCTTTAACTTTTGATACCCTGCTAAGCATCCTTGAAAAGATGAATTTGCACAAAAGAGGGATTTGCAGATTATAAATAACATGGAGTTTTAATTATGTAGTGTGATCATGTCTACAACACAACCTACCTTCCCGAAAATCTTCTTAAAACCACATATTTTGGAGGGAAACCTACTTAAAAAACCCCAACAAAACAATTAAGAAACATAACTTTTGGGATTTTTTGTTGTAAGATTATCAGGAGTAGGCAATTCACTATTTCATTGCTACAGCTTTCTAATAGGTTCAAGAAATGGGAATTCAGCATTACTACAGCTTGTTAATAGTTACCTATCCTCACATTTCAGACTTTGCATGTCATTTTTAGTTTGAGTTTATAACTTCATCCAGATAAATGGACTTTTTTTTTTTGGTAGGTGGAAGAGCCCTCACTAATCAGATTTCTGCTCCCCTGTAGGTAGATATTTACAGCCTATCATATAATAATCACTCTCTCCTTATTAAGCTAAACAGGCTGAGCTACTTAAGAAATCTCAAATCTGATTTATTACCCAGTCATAAAGTCTGATTTAAAGAAAACGAGACATTCTTCCTGTCATGTTCTTGGTGCCTTGATTAAATTCCTCTTCAGACATGAATTCATGCTGAACCAATGCCTATTTGGTGGTTCTTCTTTGCCATTAGTTGCCCCCCCTGAACAATTCAGCCAGGTTTAATTTCTTTGGAGACAGGTTCTCCTGAAGCCACTCTGCACAGGTTTCTGTCTGCATGCAAACTGGAGCATCAAAACAACCCCTCACCTGCTAGGTGTTCATGGCCTCCAGAGCTTGGCTGCACTCCTGTTCCCGATTCAGAAATTATTTCCATTCAGCAGCTTCCAAATTCCTCAAAAGTCCTGAAATTTTGAAAATGTCATGTGAGCCTGCTGTTGGTGTGCACCAGTGTGGCTGGGAAGGTTCTGTGGAAGATTTGCACCATGAGGCTCAGCCCCAGGAGAGGGAGAGCAGCACTTCTGTGCTCCCTGTGTTTTTGTCTTGGGAAGGAAATTGGTTTCCTTCTTCACAGAGTGAACTTTGCAACACCAATCACCTCGCCTGGGTGGTCAGATTGCTGTTTTGAAAGGAGTCCTGACTCCTTGAGCAATCAAGTTTTATCCCACTGTCCCCTCTTTTTATCAAATCTATCATCATTTATTATTTGTTTCCTAGTAATTACAGTAATTT
>VRYO01001681.1:26800835-27046983 GCA_009812075.1 Sialia sialis | reverse complement strand
ATATATGGACAAATCCCGTGGTCTACCCAGCTAGCCTGACGTGCGGCTTATAATCAGGTGTGGCTTATAATTGTGAAATTACTGTACTTCTGGCTGTGCAGAATTCCCCAGATCACCTCAGCATGTGAATCTCTGGTCACCCCCACCACACAAAACACTCCCTTGTCCCCTTGGCTGCCAAGGCCACCTCCCTGCCCTCCTCTCTTGGAGATTCATTCCTCTGCACCTTGAATTTGGGAGGACATTTGAGCTTAAAAAGCATCCTCTGCCCTTCTGCTTTACGGGGACTTTATCTTGATTTTAACTAGCAGGTGAATTTAGAGAAATGGCAACAAAACTGCCATATACTGTGTAGATTTACTGTAAATCTTTTTGCATATTTTCTGACATATTATAGGATATAACACCACTGTGCAAAATGCTTAATGTGGGCAAAGTGAAGAAGAAAGAAAGGGAGGAGGGGGGAATTTTTCTGTGGAGAGAGCTGTATTGGAGAGCTCCTTGGAGCTGCTCCTGCACAGGCTGTGCTGTGTCATGGCCAGGCAAAGATTAGAGCTGCCACAGCTTGACACAGCTGCACAAACCCAGCCAAATCAGAGACCTGATTGCATCAGTTTCACTTAATTCCATTTCTTGATTTAGGGGGAGAGGAAGCAACATGAACATGACATTCCCTTCCTCTCTTTGACAAGGCAATTACACTGAGCTAAGCTTTCTTAAGACCTGTCTTAATCGGTTTTTGGCTGCATTGCTGGGTTGCAGTTGGTTTGTTTTGTTTGGGTTTTCTTTTCTTTTCCCTGGAGAGAAGCTGCCCTTAAACCCTTGACTTAATAATTTCAGACAACTTCAAACAGCAGATTTTGCAAGCAGCATCTGTAAAATTTAATACTGCAAAGGCAATAGTTGTGTCTCTCTATTATGATCATAAATGCTTAGATCTTGAGACAGAGTGAAAAAAAACCCCTTTAATTCAAGATTGCAGGAATTTTTCCTTATCTTGATGACATTTAAAAGCATAACTTAAGGAAAACTTCTTTCTTCTGTATCATCTGATGGTGATGGCCAGAATATCCCAGCACCTGACAATCCAGCATTGCTGCTGAAGAATGAAAACCTTTTAAAAACCCAAACCCAAGCCTGCTCCTAATCACAGTGCATGCCAAGGAGCAAATTTGAGTAAAAAACAGCTGAAGGGATGTAAAAAATAAATCCTTCCATGCAGACATCCATGGTTAGTGTGTCTGTATCCCCCACCCCAATAAACAGGGGCTGTTTGTGTGGACTGGAGACAGCTTGGTGAGACAAACCAGAGCCAGAAATGAGGGGCAGGGTGGGCTCAGCACACTGAACATCCCCGGGTGGATTCAGGATTGCCTTTCCATTCCACCAGTAATGGGGGAGGATTCACTTGGAAGCCACTCAAAAGGCACAGGAGGAATTTTTTCAGGCACACCTGATCCTGAAAGCCTCACCGAGCTTTACAATCAAATAATTAACATCCCATAAAACCTAGAAAGGCTGTTTACCTTCCTCTAAGCAAGTTCAGAGGTAGGTAAATAAACATTGGGATGTTGGTGTGCATCAGTCTCTGATTTAAAGACTGCTGCTACCACAGCAGAGCCCCGGAGTCCTGAGCAATTAAAACCGAGGAAAAATTACAGAAAGCAGAGTAGATTTATTTTTAAAGTCTCCAAGGAGTAACAGAAAACATCCCCTTTGTTAAATATGTCTTAAATTTAAAGCAAGGCAAATAATCCATACTTACAACAGCCTACCTTGGGATCTTTTTGCCTTCTTCTTTCTCCCTCTTGGCATAATTTGAGCTGATCTCATGCCTCCTAATGAGCTGTCTCCCAGTTGGAAATGGCAACTTTTATAGTTTTTCCCAAAAACCCATGTTCAGACTGTCTTATGAAACACTCTAATCATCAGTACTTGTTCTGAAAGCTGCCTGGTGGATGGAATATATTGTAAGGAGGTGATATCTTGTTGATTGGAAAAAAAGAAAAATCAAGATATTAATTTCTGTTCTCCTCCTTTCTCATCTTTTCAGTTAGTCCCATGACTGGAAAGCTGGTCTGTGCACTCAGGCAACAAATGCATGCTGATCTATGACATCAGGATTTTTTGTTTGTTTGTTTTGGGCTGCAAACCAGAAGGAATTGCTTCTCCTTTGTGTTTTTGCCACTAAAATATGTATTTTTTTCTCTCTTGAGCAGTAACTGGGCAGCAGTGATGCAGGCACAATGTACCTGCATATTTTCAGGGCTGTGTGTGTGCCTGTGTCCTATCTTTACATTTCAAGAGCTAGAGTTTTAAAAGCTCTGCCATGAGGAATATTCCCATTTCAATTTCTGTATGAAGAAAAGAAAGCCCTTTCTTATGAACAGAAGTTTTTCATGTATTGGAAAATGTAGTACCCAAGAATTCTAATTTTGAATCCATAGTCACTTCAATCATCATGTAAGTGGTTGGATATTCACTGATTTATATACTCAATCTTAAGCTTTTTTTTTTTTTTGGCCCTTCATCCTTTTGCTATTTTCATTTGGAGAAGCTGGTTATTATTGCATTAAAGCCATTAAAAAAGGTCACTTTGCAATCACATATAATTTTACACTGTCAGACATTTTTCTTGCAAACAAAATCTGTGTATATACTTACTAAATTAATTACCTGCTCTAACATACATTTATCCAAATGCTTATTTTTTGCATTCCCACTGTGCTGAGTGATACAATGACAATAAAAAAAAGAAATTTAATTTGGTATGAATTTGTGCCAAGCACTTTTGATAAAGAATGAAACTGAAAAATATGTGGGAAGTCAGTATTTCACATCTGTTATTTATTTGCCTAGAATCTTCTCTGGTACCTGTCTGCATTTAAATTATTAGACAAACAAATGATTACTCACTCCTTTCCTCTAACTTAAAAGCTTCAGAAAATATTTTTCAGACATTCTGATTGCACAAGTAATTGGACTTCTTCATATTTTTAGAATTTGCCAAGACTTTATTCAGTCACTGGGTAAGAAAATCTTTGAACTACACTTCTTCTAGTACTGAACAGCTGCTGATTTTAATATTTTGCAGGTATTCATTTTTGTTACCTGTTTCATGTTTTATGGAGTTCTATTGCGATGACAATACCACTGCAGCAAAGCCAGAGCACACTGCTTCTTTCACTCTTTAAGGGTCATGCAGCCAGCGAGACAAGTTTGGAAATATCAGCTCTTGGTATCACTGAAGGCAGCAAATTCTAAAGATGCTTTGCTAGGAACATCTACATTTCCAGGCTTGTTTTGGATATAACCACCTTCTCTTTGTAGCAGTCTATCAGTTAGTAATTAATGTATTTATGGCAACCTCCTTCCATCAGTGACAAATGTATTTGGTGAAAAGTGCTGGAAATTCACACAGTTATATTTAGAAGATGAAGTTGCAATACAAGTACCAAGTACCACCACAAACAAATGGAATATTTTCCTTCTTGATGAATGCCCATAATGTACACTGCAAGACACTACTATGATACAAGATGCATAATTCCAGCAATATTGTTGTTTTTCTTTTCCTCCAAAACTTAATTTAATATAAACAGGGCATGCACTCTGCAGTGAGAATCTCCAGATTCCAGGCACACTGGTGACTGCTGTGACTGGCAATAAGTGTCTGGGGTTAATCTTTGTCTCCTGGCTTTACCTGCACCCACATCTGGCACAGGGAAGAGTCTTGCAGTGCCCAGAAACACCAGCCTGTGCCCTGGGAATGTCCCAGCTCCAAGTGGGAACTCCCCTGCTCTCCAAGCCTGCAAGAAGTGTGGCAGTAGCAGGGCTCCCAAGGCTCTGCTGACTGCAGAAACATCTACAAGCTGCGTCTCATGCCAAAAGCCACTCCTCAGGGAACAGGTATGATTGTTGTTGTTTGTTATTATTGTTGTTGTTATTATTGTTGTGGTCAGGGAGTCTTGCCCAAGATCGTGTTTCAGTAAAACAAGAAGAAAGCAGCATCAGCATCCCAATATTCCAGTGCAGCACAGCACTGCTGAGTGCAAGGCTTCTGTGCCTTTAGTGAGGGTTCATTTGGTCCCTCGCCCTGGAGAACATGAGGCAGCACATCTGTGTGTGATTTCTGCTCAGTCTCCTCTCAGTGGTTTTTGGTGAGGCTGATTGAGGTTCCATGTCTGGGACAGGGATCTTTGCCATGCAGCTTCTCACTGCAATCTTCTCCATTCTCTGGTGATAATTTGATGAATCCTGGATTGTAAATAGGGCTGTACAAACAAGGTCTCTGTTCTCAGACCCTGTGTCTTGTGGGGGTGTTACAGCAGAGGAATTCCCTTTGCTTCTTGCAGTGCCTTCACTGGTATCTCCTGGCAGATACCAAATGCCATGAGAAATCTGCCACTTCCCTTCTGGAGTGCTAATACACTTCTGGAAGGTCTGCACATATCCACTCATCCTTCTGATTTGATTCAGTTTGTACTGCACAGTGATTTCCTGGGATGGTTTCAGCTGTTCTCTTCTGCCTGTCCTTTTCCTCACAGTGATTCACGGGGTGTTACTAGAGGAGTCAGCTCTTTGCCATGATGCTGCTCTGCTCAAAATCCATTGCCTCTGTGTTGCTTTATATTTGCTTGGTTTGAGCTCTCAGATGTCAGCTATGTTTTCACCAACAGATTATCCATAGCAAACTTTTTCCAAGCAAGTTACCTGAAATTAACTTTATTTTTCTGTCTTAACAGGTGTTTGGAAGTTCTTCAAAATTTACAATGGGATTTTTTTCTTCCATGAATCCTCTAAATACCAACTTATATATATGATTTCACAGAGGTGTAAGTCTTATTGTGAAGCCAGACACAATTCTTGCACTTGGATTAATGGATATCCTGTCTCTGACCAGAAAATGTTTGCATTAAGGGGCATATTCTAATCTAGACTCTTAGAGTCCCACCTCTTCATTCTCAGTGTGTACATGGGACAAGTACAATCCTAACAGGCTTTTACAGCCCCAATCTCCCTTAGGAAACTTGGGAAGCACCAATTCTTCATTTCCTTTCCAAAAGATGCACTTGGTCACTGTGCATGACACTTAGCAGCACTTGAAGAGTCCCTGGTTCTTTCAAATATGGGATTTTTGGTTTGTTTTGTTGGTTTTTTGGTATTTGTTTTGTTGGTGGTTTTTTTTTGTATGTGTTTTTTTGTTTGTTTTTTGTTTTGTTTTTGTTGATGTTGTTTTGTGGGGGATTTTTGGTGGGTTTTTTCTGCTTTTTGTGGGGGGAGGGTGTTTGTGTGTTTTTTGTTTGTTTTTTTTGTTTGTTTTTTTAGTTTGTTTTTTCATCTGAGAGGAGACAGTCTGCTTCATGTGAGGATGCACTAGGATGTGCCTCAGACTCCCTATCAGCAATTGCTGCTTTTCTCTTCTGACACAAATACATCCAAACATTTCTTCCCAACTGTGGATGTGCTGAGGACACCAAATCTGCCGTTCCCTGCTACCATCCCCAGCTCTGGCAAGTCCAGGTTTTAACATGACTGTGGGACTGGCATTTCTCCAAACTTGCAATTTGTGAATGTAGATTTTGAAGCAGCAATACATCAGCCATGGGATTTCTAAGGCTGTGGGAATTACAAATGCCTTTCATGCTCCTGCAGGGAGGGATGTCCACTGGCTCCTTTCTCTTCTCCACTTTGCCTCAGAAATGTGACAATGACACTGAAATCTGCAATAAAATACCTTTGTACTCTAAACTGCAGAAAAATTCACCATCCTGCAAAACAAAGCACCAGTAACAGATGTACAGACCAAACAAATCGTGTGACATTCAATTTTCACTTCATTGTGTGGGGAAAATTACTCATGCCTAGAGATTAACACATAGAGAAAACCATACGAATAAGCCTGACTAAGAGAAATGTTGCCACAAGCTGGTTACCAGTTCCCACCTGAGCTTGGGAGCTCATCCAGAACCTGTACCTACAACATTAATTGATGCAGAAATAGGGGCTGGTTTTGCTCTTGGTGTGTTGTCATAATGCCAGTCTGACTCCAGAAGCATCACCAAACCACACCTGAGGAAAACAAAAAGTCAGGTCCATAAATCAGGGGTGGTAAACAATGATGGCAGATAATATTGGACAATCATCTCTGGCCTCATTCATTCATTCATTAATAAATCAAAGGAGATTTATGGTGCAGACTGCAGCATCACTAAATCTTTGCCCTTTTAAAACCATGTTTATTGAGTTTCAGGCTGGCAAAGCAATCGATTACTCCAGAAAAGCATTTTGAAGTAAATCAAAACCATGATGGGAAAGCACATCCCCTCCCATGTAACAACAGCTTACTGAACTGCAAATGCTTCCACAACCAGGAAAAAAAGCAACTTCTTCCTCACAGAGGTAAGAAATCAAGTTTTCGTCTATATTAGGGATCTGGCACCCTGCAGTCTTTTATCTTTTTGTGGTTTACATGTTTATACATAACAGGGCAGCCTGCCAGCAGCTCTAGCCAAAACCAGAAGAGAAGCTTAGCCCTGGGTGAGGAGCTTTTTGCTGGAGCAGTGCATGAAGTGGGTGAGCTGCCCACCACCATGAACACAGCAAAACCAAGAGTGTGTGAGTGCCTCTAGAGAGCAAGGTCCTGTGGCTGGCAGAGAAGCTCTCCTGATGCATTCCCAAAGCTGAGGGACCTCACTTGTATTCACATTTTGGCCCAGCTCCACCATTCCGGCAATGCGAAGGGAAATCAATTGACTAAGCTTCCAGAATTACTTTAGAGACTCAAACAGTGTCAAATCAATTTTCTGTGTCTGTGGCAAGCACCAGGAAATTCAGAATTAAGAATCCCCAGTGGACTCCACTCTGTTTCCTTGACCACATGTGTTTAGTGGGGTTTTCATTACACCATCCTACTTCTCTGTAGAGATGTTTTCTGTAGATGAACTCTTTTTCACTTTGTATTCTGGGGACTGTGCACAGCTCATAATCTGTCAGAAGGTGGACACTGAAACTCAGGATCAAACCTACGTGCATGCAAGCAAGAAAATCAGTTCATTAAGGAAACCAAGTAAAGAGTCACTCAAAGCTGAACCCACGGCTTTCTGTGGGTAAATTAAAACCTTCATGGGCCCATTTCAAGACCCTTTAATTTTATCTGAAGTGGTTATGTAGCACTTGGACCAGATAAATGAGCACTGGGCTAAGTGATCTCTAGGGTCCCTTCCAGAGCCACACTTCTGCAGCCACACAAGACAGCATGTGCTGGATTCATTTCCCACTCAGCATCTAAAGTGCAGATGTTTACACTCCCTGGGCTGCCTGTGTTATCAGTGGGAAACAGGCTTGGCTGGGACAGCAAGCCTTGCTCAGGCTCCTGAGGCTGAAAATAAACTGCAAAGAGAGGGGTGAATAAATACTGCTAAGAGGGGTTAAACCAAAACTGTGTTTTTCCAGTATTTCCTCAGATTCAGTTATGTATAGGACTGTGATTCTGCTTCCTTTGTACAGAAAAGCTCCCACTAACATTAATGGGTACTGTTTTTTTTTCCTTAAAAAGGTGTACAAAACACAGCCCCTAGACTACAGCAAAAATGTGCAATTTCAGTATAAATCAAGACTGTCTGGTTCAGCTCCAAGTGCTGTGTGAGAAGAACAGAACTAAAATTCACTTCAGGGCATCCAAAGTCAACAAATGAAATTTTGAGAGAAAGTGTAGGGACTGTAGTTACAGCAAAACGTGTATTGTGTGTTTGTATTGGGCAAGGTTTTGTTCTTGCTAAGCAGCATGACCTATTTCCCAGCATCATGTGATTTTTGTATTGGAAGACTCTTCTGTAAAGAAGTAGAATTCATTTTCCAGTGGAAAGGAGACAATACTGATTTTCCTTACTTCTGCCCAATGAAACAGTTTAGCACAACATTACTTTTTATTTATCTTTTTAAACTTCACCCTTTTAAAAGATACCGACAAGTAAAGCATATGCACGTACTTATCTCTTCCTGGCAATATGTAGTTTTGTTAAGATTTTATTCAAAGACATGTACAAGGCCTCAGGAAAATCCAAATTAAACGACACCAGGATTTAATATGATTTAAAGTCCATTTTCAACCACAACAGCAGCTAAGCACTTAGGCATTTAAAGTGCACAAAAGGAATTTAAGCTGCCTTCCACACCTCCCTCCTCACAGAGGTGCCTAAGTTTCCTGCTTGAATTCTGATTAGTTGCCTGAAGTTTTTTAAACTCCGCACGTGGAGATGAAAACGTAGGGATGTCACCTCTGGCTCAAATCATCTGGCATTCCTGAAACAGGAATTCCTGTGTTCCAGTCTCATAAGCAACTCTCAGACTTTCTGAGTTCATTGCTAATTGAGCTAACACTAAATCTGAGAGGAGAGAGAGAGAAAAATAACAAGCATATATATATAACAGAGACATCTGGAAGGGAGCTGTTTATGCAAACTCAACAGCTTTTGAAAAGCTGGGCCCTTGAAGTATACACAGGCACTCCAAATCAGCAGTCCCTTCTGAAATGCCCTCTATATATGTATTTTTAGCTTGCAACTTCTTTATTTCTAGTGATTCCTTCTACCATACTGGAAGCCTTAGGAAATTATGGTGCTAGGACTTTTTTTAATGCTTGTGTAACTCAAAAAATGGCCAAATGAAAGCTGGCTACTCTTTCCCAAAGGAGAAAAACAAAGTTCTATGCATTAAGAAACTTCAGCTCTAGCAGCAATTAGTTTTCAGGTAACTGGCAGAAAGCTGTGCTCATAGTGCAGGTTTGTGTTTATTTGTCGTTAACAACAGCACACCACTGCCAGGAACAGAGCAAAACGGAATATTGCAGTAATGAGGAGCAGGCACTCTGAACATTTGGTAAGCTAAGCGCATATTCGATTAGGTTGGATTTAAAGAGATCAGTTCTGGCTTTCTCCATCTTTTGTACCAAATGCACGCCAGTGCATTGTGTCAGCAGGTGGTTTTTTTCTTGAGACCTCAAATTAATTAGAGTTTAAATTTAGGACAGGATGTGTCAACACTAGAATATGAGTGTTGTTGCCGTTGTGCTTTGGACATGTGATCAAAGCTGTGCATCTGTGCTTGCTGGAGCACCCCTGAATTTTTAGGGATAGATGAGTTCAGTGTCAGCTTCGAGCTGCTCAAGACCCTTCAGCAGCTTGTGCAGGACCTGCTGTACCAATATGTAAGTGTTTGCCTGAATTCTGCTCACTCCAGAAGGGAATTGGGGCTTCTCTGCAGCTGGCTGGAAACAAGGAGCTGTCTTTCCACCAGGGTGTTTGACATGCCTTAGACAAGCTCAGTACTGAAAACTAATATGAAAAAGTTCTCCCGTGATTTTTAATAGTTTGAGAAGCCAGACTGAGATCTGGGGAGGGAAGGGCTCTAGAAGGTGAAATAGGTACTAAGAGAATGTCTTCAGGTGGAGAGAAATCTGCTTCTGATTATATTCACACTCTCAGAAAAACTGACAAGTGAAGATCAGTGAAGGAGTCTTTCTTTCCAGGACACCCTGCAGATCTGTTGGGGTTCTCTGAAATAGCTGCTTCACTCATGCTCTTAAATAGATTTCAACTGCTTTGATGTGTTAAGTGGATTTTGCTCAATTGAAAACGTTAGTAGTGCTTTATTTGAAATCTTTCTTCGTGCACACAGCAAACTCTTCCATGGAAAGGTTTATTTTAATCCTGGGGATGATAGTGGATAAATATCAGGACAGTTGCTCTCAGCTTCATCCCAGAGGTAATGGCCAGAACTTCTGAGAGCTCTCTTAAGTGCCGAGAAAGAGAAGATGTCTTTTGCCAGAAGATGTCAGAACACAACAGAGCAGGAATAGAGAAACTCATTTCTTGGCAAACTTTGTAAATGCTACCTTTGGGGATTTTTAAAATGCTGTTTCTGCACTCATAATTTTTTTTCCTAAACTTTAGAAGCACTTCCTTTTATTTTTAGTTTCTTTTTTTTTTTTTTCTTTAACAGTCTCATGCTAAAATATTCCGTGAATGCATCATCCTTTCAGATTTCAGTTTTGATCATTTGATTTTTATGTGCATAACACTCTCACTGGACACAGTAAGAACTGCAAAGTAGGACTGCCAGTATATAATAAAATAGGGAATTTATATTTGGCTGTAGTTAAAATTTGGGTAAATCACAAACAGGTTAGGCAAACTTAACTGTTGTCCTGTTGGTGATACAATCTGAGTATTTTTCTGACTGAAGAATTACATCATGCTCTGTTTCTGAAGTCAAACTGCCATGAGCTATTTCTATGAGATCATTTCTCTGAATGAGCTATTTCTTATCTGGCTTGTGTGACTTGTGAGGCATACCAAAGTTCACCCAGAGGGGGAAAAAAAACAGGCACTAATCTATGAGCATTCTTGTCCAAACACTAAAACTGCAGAAAAAAAATGAGCTGCAAATACTTGTGTGGAAAATGAAGACAAGGAGACTCAGAACCTCAGAGGAACCTCAAGGAAATTGTCTTTGTCCTGTCTCCATTCCATGAGGGGACTGAAATCCAGCTGTAATGTTCTCCAGGAAGCCAGGGAGGCTGCTGGAATTTATGGCAGCCTCCTATAAAGTTACACCAGCACAGGAGATCAGCCAAAGAGTTTGTGGTTGGCCAAGCTGGCGTGGGCTGAGCAGCATGAGATGAGGTGAGCAGAACTGCCAGGAGGAGGCTGTGCTGGAGGAGAGAGAGAGAGAAGGAAAAGCTACACACACCCAGCTGACCTAAGGGAGAATCTCTGCCTCCTACAAAACTGGAAACCAGTTGAGAGTTCTGTGATGGCAGTAAAAGTGCAGCAATAAAGGGATTTAATGGCACTTCAAGTAAACACAGAACATAAATATTTAGATATTTCTGGTGTGTACTTTTCTAAAGTAGGTCGAGTTATGATGTTCTGAATGTTATATATCACAGGAAAAAGAGGGAGAATATTAGGAACTTAAACCACAGTTAAATGCACTTTTTTTACATAGGTCTGCCATAGCTGCAGAGGGTAACATTTGCTTTATTGTGAAGATTCAGGGAACACTATGATCCTCCCTTACTGCTTAATGTTAATCTCCTCAAAATCTGTATTCTGGAGCTATCCTTCAGAGGTAATGAACACATATGTGATCTTGAAGAAAAAGCTTTAAGAGCTGCAAGCCCTCACCATGTTGGAGATTATACCTAATTATTTAGTGGCACCAGTAAGGTGTTTGATGGATAAAACTAGGAACTGGTACTTCAAAATGTTGTTCTTGTTCTTCTCTTCTCTTCTCTTCTCTTCTCTTCTCTTCTCTTCTCTTCTCTTCTCTTCTCTTCTCTTCTCTTCTCTTCTCTTCTCTTCTCTTCTCTTCTCACGCTGCATCCAAGAAAGCAGAGGAAGACCTCCCTATCTCAACACATTATTGCCCAAAAAACCTTTTCATGCTGAATTTCTCTGGCCAGGACAGATCCTGCATGCAATCCCATCACACCCTGAGAAGAACGAGTATGATTCCAAGCAAAACCTTCATCTTTTAAAACTTACCCTGAAAAACCGAACTTGTACTGCCTCGGATGTGTTCTGATCTGCTCTTTTATGTTTATATGCAGGAACAAAAAGGCACCGTCAGTCTGTTGGTGCCACATTTGTACCAATCAAACACTAACCAAACAGCCCAGGTGAGATGCTGCTCCTTTCACGGAGCGCTTCCACCACGCCCGGTCCTTGGCAGCTCATGGATTTACAGGGCATGGATTTACAGGGCATGGAGCGTCTGCAGCCGAGCCCGTCCCGTTCCAGCGCCTCTCCTCCATCCCGCCCGGGACCGTGCCATTCATTGACACCGTTACCTGCCCGTTTCCTCCCTTTCTGAGACTTTCCGTCACCGATGCCCAGGAATCCATCTCCGCCTTTCTCCCCCGTGCCCGGCAGCTTCGCCCACCCCAGCCCGCTCCTTCCCAGCCCCGCGGGGCGGCTGCGGCGGGGCCGGGCCCGCGGGCACCTCCCTCGCTGCATCCCTGCATCCCCGCATCGCTCCCCGCCTGCATCCCTTCATCCCCGCATCCCCGCATCGCTCCCCGCCCGCATCCCTTCATCCCTGCATCCCCGCATCGCTCCCCGCCTGCATCCCTTCATCCCTGCATCCCCGCATCGCTCCCCGCCCGCATCCCTTCATCCCCGCATCCCCCGCGGGATGCGCTGCCGGGCGGGCGGGCGCACACGGACCGCGCTCCCCGGGGGCAGCGGCGGGAGCCAGAGCCATGTCTCCGGTGAGCGCTGGGGCTGCGGGGGGAGCCGCACTCGCGTCCCCGGGCCGGGCAATCCTCCCCGCGGCCACCAGCGGGTGATGGGCGGCGGTGCGGGCTCGGGGGGGGGCGGCTCCGCCGCATCGCGTCCCGCAGCGGCGCGGGCAGCGCGGGGCCCCGGCGGGCGCTGCGGGGAGGAGCCGCGCCGGGCGGGAGGAGCGGCGGCCGCTGCCGCCCCCGCTATCTGACCCGACCTTCCCCCTCTCCTCCTCCTCCTCCTCCGCCCCCCGGCTCTCCTGCCCCCAGCGGCCCGGGAGGAACTGAACCATCGCCGCACAGGAAGTAGCGGCTGCGGGGAGCGGCGGCAGCGACAGCCGGGGCTGCCGCACTCAATGAGCGACGCTCCCGCAGCCGCCCGCCCCGCTCGCCCCTTCCCCGCCTCCCGAGGGCAGCCAGCCCGCCGCCGCCGGGGGCTGGAGGCTGAAGCGGGCACAGGCAGCTCCGGCTCTTCCCGAGGAGGAGGAGGAGGAGGAGGCGGCGGCGGGGACTGCAGGTTGGTGCCGCTCCGCCGGGATGCGGGGGGAGGCGGACCCTGTGCTGCATCCCCCGCACGCCGGGGCTCGGCCGGGAGCCCCTCGGGAAAGGCCCCGCTGGGCGCCCCCGCTGCGGCGGCTCGGGAGGAGCCGGGCCCCTCTCGCTCCGCCCGGGCCGGTGCTGCCGGCGGGGACAGCGCTTTGTGCGGTACCCGGGGCGGGGGAAGGGCACAATGGTCCGGCTGGAACGCGTCCTGCCCTGCCCGGGGGAGATGGACGGCGTCCCGAGCGCCGTGCATGGATGGATGGACGGATGGACGGATGGGTGAAAAGTGGGGGAGCGGTTTGAAACAGAAAGAAAGAAAAAGGAAAGCCCGTTTCGGAAGAGCCGGGCTGTGCCTGGGTGCACGGCTTGCGAGTGCAAAATGGAGAAGAGCAAACCCTATTGATCTGAGAGGCAACCGAATGGGATGCTGTTGTGCCTGGATTCTGTTCAGAGGATGCTGATGGATATATTAAGGTGTTAACCTTAGGTGTAGAATCTAAATAAATAGGCATGCTGATTATCCCCTCAGAGCTTTTAATACAGTGTATTCTGATGGAAATTTTTGTGTTGAGAAGGTTACCTGTTTGATGCCACACTTGTATGTTCTTCCCCTCTAATATTTTTTCCTCTTTTAATCTTCATATTTCCTGATTGATTAGGCAGAGAGCCTATGTGGTATGGGAAAGGAAAGTGTGAGAGTTTCCAGGAATCTTGCTGCTCATTCTTCAAAGCAGTAATAATCTCATTAGCTCATGAGGTTATCTTACTCATCAATTTCAAGGCCAAAATCAACTTCGTGGCCTTTCCCCCTTTCCTGCTCAGAGGGAAATAGGCTGGAGTCCAAGATGGCATGTTTGCTGTCAGTGAATTGCTGATGTGACAAACATGTTTGGGAGCAGAGTGGTAAAACTCTCCACTTGACTTGGCACTGCTTCTCTTGTGGTGACGCTCTTCACTTGAGACTGTGCTTGAACCACGGGTCCTTTGTGTGAATTTCAGCGTAATCTCAGATAGGTATGTGTGTTTATTTTTTCAGGTTTGATTGTACAAGCCGTGGAACTTGTACAGTTTCCATTCATTTTCTTGCAAGCCTGGAGCTGTGTAGGAGATGGTGAAATTGAATGGAGTTGTAGTTGAGCATTGGGCTGGTACAGAACTCCTTGTGCTGCCAACAGCTCTGATCCCTGGATTTTAAGCATGAATGTTCTGATATTTCCTGTAACTTTCACAGGAGCCTTGACTTTTGGTTCCCTTCTGTGCACTCTAATCTTCTTTCCCTTTCACATCCATTGTTACTGAGCCTTCATGACTAAGATACTCATTACTTTCAGTATGATTTCCAGCCTTTTCTAAGAGCACTCTTAAGAAAGTCTCATTATCTCTTTCTTGCCTGATTCCCACCTTCACCTTTCCACCCATATACACACAGTTAATTGGAGAAAGCAGGACAGAGAACAGTTGGTCTCCAAATATAGCTGGAATTCAACAAGCACAGGAGAAACACCTGACCAGATTGTCCCTGCTGAGCATGATAAAAATGGCAGGACCACTTATCCAAACTTTGTAGTGCAGTTTAACAATGCATTGCAGATAGCTCCGCTGAGAGTGCTCAAGTTGTGCCTGACACGGGCTGAAATCAGAATGGGCTTTAGTTGAGGTAATGTTGGACAGGAAAAAAAAAGAACGTTATTTCCTCTTCCCCTTGTGGATTCTTTTGTCTCTGAGGAGGTGCATTAACAAACTGGACAATTCCACTTACAGGGAACTCTGCTAGCACAAAGTATACGTTCTTTTCCCAGCCAGAGCTAAAGCTTTCTGCTCTGTGTTAATCTTCTTACAAAATGAAATTCTTGCATAGTCCTGTGCTGCCTTCATTTTTTTTTTCCTTCTTTGCCTCTGTTAGCAGAAAGATGCATTGTTTTCAAATCCTAAATGGTGTTTTGTTTACTTACAAAACTATTGCAGAATAATTGGATTTGAGGCTTACATTTTGTGGAGAACCAGTGTGAGTAAAGTATTGCTGTTAACTGTAATGACTTCACCTATTCTAAATTTATAATAGCCATAAATTTGGGGATGCTGCTTCTCCACTCTATGCAAATATTAAAAAAAAAATCAAGAAAGGTTGCATTCAGTCTTGCTGCTTTGGCTTATGAGAACATAATTCTTGGTAAGAATGACCAGGGTACTGATGAAGAAACATAATTATCATCTGCAGTGGCTAAAAATGTCCTGTTCTGTCACTGTTTTTTAGTGTTCGTACTCGATTAGTGCATGTGTAGTCGGTGCCTGAACAAAGACCAGGTGTTTTGGTCTTTGTTGGTACCCAGGGTGCTGGGAGGTAAGGAACAAAAGAAATGACAAAACCCAAGGAAAACCTAGGATTTCACTGCTTCTCAGACTGTCCTACCACCTTCTGGTGCAGAGACATCTGTAATAAGTACTCTTTGTCTAGGCTTGCATTCCACTTTAGGGCCAGGGAGCTTTTGCTTGTGGGTAGTTCTTAACAAGTAATTGATAACATGTTTTTTAATCAAAATGAAAAGGAAGGGAATAGAGAGATATTTGAAGCTTTTATCCAAATTTCTTCTTTACCCATGATATTAACCAAGATAAAAAAAGGAAAAGGACCACTAAACCCCAGGCCTCTGCTGCGTGCTTGATGAAGATACTCTTAAATGTGTTGCATGAAAATCAGTTTGCCATCTGATGCAGGATCCTGGTAGGATTCCAGGCGTGAGTCAGCACCTAAGTTAGGGACTGATTATCACTAGGACACAGGCACCTGTGGGCAAAATCTAGATAATCTAGGAAGTGTTTAATTTGCTGGTGTACCAAACTTGGCTTATTAATTGCAGAGGTCCAAATTTCAAATGGTTAAAAAGGAAGTGAACCCTTGCTTATGTGTTTCTTTCGATGCCTCTGAAGTCAGTATATATTTATGATTTATCTGTAACGTTTCCTTGTGATTGAGAGCTTGGACACATTTAGGAGTATGCAAGACATGGCAGTGATGAGAGGATGAACACTTAGACATGTTGCACACAAGTCATAGCAAAGACGAAAGAAACATTTCTCTTTTTTGTAAAGAGCAAACTACAAGTGCCACATTTAGATCCATCCTTTGCAGCAGCTCTGCCTTGTGCTGTGCATGTATTTGTAGTTGTCTAACCAGCATATCTGTGCTGGATAGGACATTTGTCTTGGGAAGCATGAGACTTGGGTTCTTGTTCTTGTCCAAGTGAGTATTCAGTGTTATAAGAAAGAACTGAGAGCCTAGGGTTTTTTTTTGCAGGCAAACCCAAGTAAAACCCAAATATTTTTAGGAGGACAGTGCATAAACCAAGGAAGTTCTGACAATTCTGGTAAAGCTTTCCTGGCCTTTTCCTTGGAAGGTATTGAAATAATGCACATCTCAGGGTGCATGAGGATGCTTCACACGGGGCTGATGTGCAGAGGAGATAATCAGAGTGACCTCTCCGTTTCATGCTTGTTTTGTGAGGTGTCAGTGTTGTCTTGCACCTTGAACTTTCCAAAGTTGTTGATCTCTACAAGACAAACCTGGGGAAAGCAGGAATTCTCAGTACATCTCCTGGCTGTTGGTGAAACAGCCAAGTTGCTCCTGTTGCTTTTTTTATTTTAATATTTTTTTCTTCCCCCCAGCCCTTGTGGCTATTCTGCCATGCAGCTTTAAGGAGAGCAAGCATGTCATTTTGGGCTTGTGCCTCCCCTGGGAATTGGGGAACTTGGGACCAAGGCACCATGAGGCTTGCTACTGCAATGCTGCATTTTTTTGTGCACCCATAGGTGTCAGTTCCTCTGCAGAGAGGAAAATAAAGAGAAATAAAGAGAACGAGCTTTCTGTTCCCTCTTGGATGGGGAATGAAAGCTGGTGTGCTGACTATCTTAATACTGTCATTTATCTTGCAGCAGTATCAATAATGTGGTGTTTGCTTTCCAAACAAAAGATGTGGTTTGTGTCCCAAGGAGTTTAAAGATCATTTGAAGCTGGGTAGTGGAAGTGGTAGTTTTCTCTGCCAGATCGTCTGGGTTGCAACCTTGTTGCCTAATTGTGTGATTACTGCTAGAGTATCAAGCTGCTCAGAAAAAAAGAAACAAAAAATGAAAGAAAGTATTTATCCTTGAAGTAGGTGTTGATTTCCCTGTATTTTATGAGAAAGAAAAGCTATATAGATTCCTTATACATTTGGGCTGAAATGGAAGAAGTTTTCCATACCAGTGATGTGGATCCAAGTGTATTGCAGGATGTTTAGAATCCAACAGCTCCTGTGTATTCGGGGGAAAAAAACCAAATGTTATTTAAACTGCTACAGTGTTCTGCATCAATGCTAAGAGCTATTTAATGCTCAGGGTAGGCAGTCTGACATTGGACTCTGTGTGTAGCAGCTCTTCTCCATGCAGACTTTCTCATTTGCTGTAAATGAGATTTCAGTGACATTTTTAGTTCCTTTTTTTTTCTCCTCTTGTTGTTCTTGTGTGTTAGCATTGCTTAAGTAATTACAGTGTGCTCACCAGAAGCCCTGACAGCCAAAACTGAGTTCTTTGTAAAAAACGCAGTGTTTCCCTAATTAAGACAGACTAGAAACAGCACCTGAATCCATTAATTAAATAGTCAAAGTTGATCTTTATTTAGGATATATTAACAAGCAAAACAAAATAAATTTCTGACTAAAATGTTGCCCAGAGTAAATGAGCTACTGTGAGGTGCTTTTTTTTTTTTTGGTGTGAAGAAAAATAATCTGTTGGTGCTGCAACTGTCACACATGCACAGTCATGCAAAATTCATGTGAGACAGTTCCCAATTCTATGGTGCTGAGAACAATAGCCACTATTGCTTCTTCAAAGCTCTTCAGAGATGTTAAATAATCCTTGTGACAACCCTATGAAGTGAGTATTATAGTAATTTTGTATGGATGGCAAAACAATTAATGGCATTGTCTCCAGCTGTAATGAGAGTGGGATTAGCAGTGTGCCCAGGGCTTGGCTCCTGCTTGTGTGAGCAAGGGTGGGTGAGCCTGTCCTGCTGTCTCTTCTTTTATCTGTATCTGTGCTGAGGAAAACAATCTGCAGATGCTGGGGTCATCAGCATGGAGGTGAGCAGGTCAGGGTGGAACCTGTCCTGATAAGAGATGGATTTAGCTCTTTCTGAATTATCCCAGCCATGTCACTGGCATCACTTCTTGGAGGAGAAGTGTGTGGAGCTGTTGGCTATGAAAGTTGGGCTGCTCAGACTGACTTCAGAGAACAAATTTCCTCGTTTGTGGGATGAAATTCTGGCCAGACACTTCCCACTGGGGCCTTGCCAGCTTGGGCTTGCTTAGTTTGACTTGAGGATGGTCTCCTATTTTCCTTTGACCTGAAAAGGGTGTGGGTCCCACTGTTGCCTCTGCTAGGTGAACACCAGCTGCATCTCCAGCTGGAGGAGGTCTGGATAACCAGGACAGTTCTGTTTGGGTCACACCAGTGTCACAGCTTTCCTGTGCAGCCTGGCTGTGCCTGCTGAGATACTTGTGTCTCCTCTTCTCCTCTACCAGCTCTGCTGCTGCCCTTCCAGGAGTTATAAATGCCACAGCAGATGGCTTGGGGAGGCAGTGTCTGTAATTACTGCTGCAAGATTCGCCCAAGCTTGACTCTGCACAAAGAATGCTTTTTTCCCCCTGCAGATTCAGAGTTTTCATACTTCAATTGCAGATTTGGTCTTTTCAGGGGAACACGATGGAGAAAAATGTGTGATTTACGTGCTGGGTTCAAAAGCAGCTTGTCTTTCCTCTTAACACAATTCATATCATGCTTTAGTGTTACCAGTTTTCAGTCTTCTCTTGCTAGGTCAGCTTTGATGTTCCTGGTAGTGATATGGGCTAGACTGCTTATGGACCCAGGTTTTGATAACAGCTGACATGGTACTAAATAACACAACCATAATCAGTTCATTTGACAAAGACAGGTAACCTTGCAGCATGTTTCAGTGTGAACGTTGTTCTCCCACCTGAGCAGGGATGTGCAGCTCTAGGTCTGACACATTTTTATTGCCTAATGCAAGAGCTCCTCTCCCAGTTGCAGCTGTGATTGACTGACCCAAGGTTATGCTGCACGATGTCTTCTTTTCTCTGAACTCCTTGCTCCAAATACCTTCCTGAAGTCTTCATCAGTGTGTCTGAGCTGAATCTTCTCTTGCATCTCTCTGATGCTGATGGCCCTTGAGTTATTAACCATGTAGCCAGCCAGGTTTGAATTATAAGAGGGCTGAAGCCAAAGGGAAATAAAGGTTTTAATTTCCTGAGGTCAGTGTGGAGGCTGTGACCCAAATCACCCCCTGAACAATGTTTTCTCCTTCTGGTGAAGAAGTGGCATCTCTGGTTCCTCACACAGCTTCCTGTGGTTACTTATGGCACAGAGGGTTGGAGCCCCTCTCTTCCTAGGGAGTCTCTTCTCTATTTGTGGGATTTATTTTATTTTTTTTTTAAACTTGCTTTGCTTCTGAAGTACATTTGGCTAAATGTATAAGTAGCCATGGGACTTTGGCCCAGATTGCAGATTGTTATTGATCTCCATTTCCAATGAAATATCACTGGGATCAGAGGATTGGGTTGGCTTTTGTGTTTTGAGGTTTTTTTATCTCATCTTTTGCTTTCCTGGCCACCCCATGGCAAGGGGACAGGGCCATGCCTTTTTGCAGTCTCTGCTCACAACTAACTCTAATAAAACTTGTTAATGGTTTTGAGGTTGAATTTGCCTGTATTGCTCTTACTTGTGGAGAGGACAATGCTTGAAAACAGATGTATATCATATTTAGCTAGCACTGTAGCAAGGATGTTGTTTCTATAATCTTTTAGGAATAGAGATGGCTTAATCTGAAATAGGATGTACTTTGAGTAACTCGGTTTGCTTTTAATTGTCTCAAGTTGAGTTTTTTCTGTCAATGGAAGCTGAACTGGCTGGCCTAACACTCCAGCTGCATTTTCTCCCAGCATCTTCTGTGGTGGTACAAGACCTATTGCTACCAAACACTGCTGATTCCTTTCAAGCTTTCCTGCCCAAATATTCATTAGAAAACACTCAATGAGCTCTCTGCCTGCTCTGAAAAGACTGAGTTTGCATTCGTTGCCTAACAGCAGTGGTGAAACTGAACTGAGAAGGCAGCAGCAGAGAAGTGCCTTGGCTGTACATCACTGATGTTAGGCAGCAGCAGCAGGGTCATAATGTGCTTGCCCTGCTCCTCTGCTCTTCCCTGGCCATCATTTGCTTTCTGCTGCCAGGGATGTGTTGTCATTTGGGGTGGACCTTGGCTCTGACCTGCTGCAGATGTGATTGTTGCTACCTGTGTCCTTCTTAGCCCCCAGAAAAGGCATCCAGCCTCACCTTTGAAAACTCTGGTTAAAAATGACATTGCTTCAGCTTGTTTGTTGCAGCTGGAGCTGTGGCTGTGAACTGAGGATCATAACTTATGGTAAAGGCTTTTGGAGCATAGAGTCTAGAATTCTGTCCATTAACTATGTATGTTTATGGTGTTAGATGTATACTGCTGCTGACAAGCTCTCCTGGGTGCAGCTCTGCCTATACCAAAGTCCTCTTGATGGTGCTTCTCTGTTTTGTTTTTGTTTTTAACACTTTGAAGCTTTTGCCAACAAGTTTCCAATAAGACGATGTTTAATTTTTGTTCTGTGTACTGTAGGTTTTTTCTGGTGTATTCCAGTGCACTGCTGGAGTGGTGTATTGGCTTTTCAGAAGTAATATCGTGCAGAGCAAACGCTAACCCAAGTGATGGTGGTGAGTCCTGGGGCACTCACAACACCACCTCAGATATGTTACTTCACAGTAAAAACCAGGGAGATGAACCAGAAAGTTCATCTTTGAAATAACAGGACCTGCTGTATGCAACCCACTATGAGCCTTACTTCATTCAGATAGTGATCATGTACCTTTCTCTACAGCAAAACAAAGTGGTATAATCCTTTCTTACCTTTCTTCTTTTCTTGCACTGTGTATATTTCATCAATTTTTAATGCCCTAAACTTTAAACATTTTCTATTTCTGTAGTGATGTCAGTGTTTGTTGGTAGATCTGGTCTGGAGGTTGAACCTCTGGTTTTCCTTCAAGGCACTGAAGGGTGCAAAGGCTGCACTTTCTATCCATCTACATGACTTTTCCAACACCAATTCTGAACCTGTCCTGATGGCTCCCAAAGGAAGCTGTGAGCTGCTGTGAAGGGTTATCAATGGGTGACTTGGCTTGCTGGACCTGAGAGAGGAGGAGGATGTGTTTTTGTACCAGGGAAACCAGCAGAAGCTTTGCTGCGCTTGGCGTTGCATTTGAAACGAGCACTGGTTGCTCTTCACACCCCTGCTGCTGAGAACATCCTTTGAGAACATGGCTGGGTTGATAATGGCAGTGAAGGCTTCCTTCTCAGTGACAGAACATCCAAAAGAATGTGGTTTCACATTGCTTTAACAGGCATTTCCTTCGTTGATTTATTTTAATAAAATTTTGCCTAGATGGCTTTTTTAATTGAATGTTTAAGCAAGTTGAAAGCAGGCATTTTACTGTCTCTCTTTAATTTGTGCAGATACGTGGTTTAGCATAATTATTTTTTAATGCCCTTTTTTAAAGTATAGTGCCCTCTCCTTCTGACCCTCTTAATTCAAGAAGTGGATTTAATTTGGAGAGAAATGTCTGTTGTATCACTGCCCTGTGGCAGGGAAGTATGTGGGAGGGGTGGGCTTGGTAAAAAAAAAAAAAAATTAAAAAAAAATTGTTGGCTTTTAAAAGCCATGGGTTCAGGCCAAAAAGCATAAAGAATGGTCTGAAGCATACTGTGGTGTTTGTAAGCTCCCTTTCTGAACCTCATGAATTTAGTTCTAAATATGAACCTTGCAGCATTGCACACATGCCTTGGTTTTACTGTGTGACCTAAAATAACCAACTTACAGTTTTTCTCCTTTTTTTTTTTTATCCCCCCATTCCTCTCTTAAGCCTGTCCTTTTTTGTTGGACAGCATTAACCGTCCTGGATCCCTAAAGAGGAAACAGAGCCATGTTCCTCTCTTTTTAGGTTTCTGCCTGATCCAGTGTGTGGAATGGTGGAGCGCTCCTGGGTAGGAGGATTTTGTCACTGAGCAGATAAAACTGGCTACCTCCTGTCTAGTTGGCTTGCTCTTCCCCAGTGCAGTAGGAATACCAACACTGGAAAAAAAAGGTTGGCACCATCATTTCCAGTGGGATTGCAGTTTAGTCTGGAGCAGAGGAATCTGCTGGTACTCTTGAACCCTCTCTTTGAATAAGATTGATCACAGCAGCCTCAGTTTTTGGTGATACTGGTGCCTACACTCATTTGTGCCTCTGTATTTACTCTGGAGGCTTTTCTTTAACACTGCTCATTAACACAGCAAGGTTGGCAAAACTTCTGAAGGGGAAAAAAGCTCTAGGCTTTCTTGTATTCCTACCAAATACCTGTTTTGATAATAACCAAAAATGTAGCGCTTCCACTTAGCAGTTTGAAACTTGAATGTGGGTCAATCTTAGATGTTGCAAAAAAACCCCAAGAACTTCAAACTCTTCCAAAAGAAATAAAGAAACCAAGCATCCTAGATGAGGGTACACACACACCCACACACCTGCAAATGGTTCTCCTTGGCATGAGCTGCACTGTGGCATGAACCGAAGGCACCTTTTCCTGTAGATCAAGCTGTGAGAAAAACTGAGTGGGGAAAAAAAATCACAGAGATGTCTAGGAGACATTAATAAAGCGAAGCTTTAAAGAATCAAGATGGTTCTAGGTAAAGAACACCTGGAAGCTTGCTGAAGGAGAAGGGAATGAGCTGCTGTCTGTGCCTGCTGTAGAGAGGACAAGTTAAGGATTTAAGATGCAGAATGGAGAGCTGCAAAACTTTGGGAAAAGCTTTCTGTTGCCAAGCAGGAGTTGTAAAATTGATGTTGCTGGAAGGAAGTCAGAAAGAAAAGATCTGGCAGATGCTGGAGTAGAGTTGGAGTTTGGTGTTTCTGCACTGGGAACTGGAGTGCTGGTTCCTGGTGGGAAATGAGCCCTTATGAGATGTGGCAAGGGGCAGAGGAATCCAGGGAATGTAAATTCTGGCCTTTCCTGCTCATCCCTTATGTTGCTGTGCAGAAAAAAAAAAACAACCAAACAACAACAACCCCCCACCCCCCCAAAACTAGGAGGGGAGTGGGGGACAAGAAATTAGAAGTTATGGTGAAGAGAAGTAAAAGGTGATGGAGAAGCTGTCAAAGGCTGGGGACAGCTGGGTTAGGTGATTTATGGAAATCTCTTCTAGCTGCACACTCTGCAATTTTATATTGGGAGAGACTCATGTTCCAGCCCTGCTCCACTCTTGGAGCCTCACGTGCTGTGAATTCCTGCACTGGGCAACACTGATCTATCTCAGCGTCAGATCAAATAACCCTGGGAAGGATATTGGGATTTTTGCTTTGCTGCCAAGTGGTCCTTGCAGATAGGGGCTGCTTCTTATCTTCCTCCTGGAGAACGTGAAGCAATTCACTTGCAATCCATGTATGTTCCCTGGAGAAGGTGGAGCAAAGCCTTGAAGGTGGTGACCTTAGAGATCAGCCTCAAAACAGGTGCTGGAGTCTACCAGAAAGACCATGGAGCCTTCAGTTTGTTATTTTTTTCAGCCTTTGGACTCTCAGTGAATTTCTGTGGCACAGTTAATTCCTGATGACCAGCCAAAGGAGAGTGGTAACTACCAGGAATGCATGGAGGGCACTAAACAAAAGCTGAAAAGCTGGGTGAGTGCCTGCAGAATTTAAATGCAGGTGCTGGTTCTCTCTACAGCACAGTCCTGCTTGCCTTTTTGGTATTGCAGCCGTTGCATGAAGCTGGTGGGTGCAGAAGTAATTTTGCAGAACCATAAGCACTGAATTAAAATCTGAGTCAAGTTCCTGGCTCCCTGTACCGGCGAACGCTTCGCTTGCAAGCATCTGAGACGAAGCACCAGAAAATTTATGGACTGTGATGGTCTGTCACTCTGTGAGCAGAAAAGAAATACCATCCAGCTTCCTGAATTGATGTCTTTGGTGCGTGGTGAACCTAAAAATATTTGGCAGGACATGTGGTCTTTGTGTGTTGGTAAAACACAGGTGATCTGGGATGCTCCATGCAAGGAAGTGCAAGTGGAGCATCTTGTTCTTGGAGTTCTCTTCCCTGCATGTGACCTTGGCAGTGCTGAGCTCTCCTCAGCTGTGTCTTAATAAAGCATCAAAAATGTGTGTACCTCTAATGTAAACGAGGCACAACTTGCCTCCTGACCACAAGGAAATTCACTCTTCCTGTTGCTCTCTATGGGGCTGCACCTACACAGGTCAGTTCTAAGATAAACTGAGCCTCCATTTGATAATTCAATAACTATTGGGGGAATCTGTAATTTGCTGGTTTTCAAAATACCAGATGCTCTTCTTACAGGGGAGCCCTGCTGTGTTTCTGCCTTAATTCCAGGACAGCATTAACAAGGGGTTCTGTCCACTGGAAGCATTTTGGATGTTATTGTGAGGTAAATGGACCCTGCATCTTAGGAGACTGTCTTTTGCAGATAATGCAGTGTTTGGAGTTCACAAATCTGGTGGAATTACACATAAGAGAGAGGGTATGAACAGCAGAAAGCCAGTTACCTGCACTCCACAGTCCAGATTTGTTCTGGATAGCTGAGTCCTCATTAGTTGTGTGCTTCTAAACCTGTAAACAGTTGTTACACAAATTAAAATTCCCACTGCACTGATACAGGTCCTCTCTGCAGGGCTGTCTGGCTGACAGCAATAGTATTTAACAGGTTCCAGCACCATCAAGAAGATACAACCTCATTACAAAGTGGAGATTTTTTTTTATGCACTGAACTTTTTTGCTTGAAATTTTCACTTGCATGTCTTCTCTAGAAGAGGGTGGATCTTCTCAGACAGGTGAAATTGTGCATCTCCAACTTATCTTGGTATAATTGTCTCTTGTTCACCTCCTCCTCCTTCTCTTCCTTACTTCATCCCGCTTATTGTGGGTTTTGTCAGGGCCCTTTTTTTAGGCATTTAGAATCAGTTCCCAAATTACAGGAACAAGCAGGTAAGTTTAATGCTGCACAGTGTGACAGATGCAGTAAATGTACTAGCCACAATTCATCTTTGTGGCTTTCATTTTTGTGCTTCCACTATACTCACATCAGGTTTTCTTTCCTGTACCTCTAACCAATTTTTGGTACAAGCTGTGTGTGGGGGAAAGAGGAGGAGCATAAAAGGAATGAAAATGGCCTTTATTCCTGGTTTTTCTTGGGTTTAACCCCCATGGAGTGGGGACTGCCAAGCCCATCTGTGGGCAACCAGCAGACCTGCCCACATTTACACATGTAAAATTTGGGTAGCCAGTGTTGTTTTTTCAGCTGTGAGCTAAGCAGCAGGTCTAGGGGATGGTCTGGGTTGGAAGAGAGGAATGTGTCAGGGAGATGCTGTGGGACCTGTGCAGCATCATCTGTTCATCTTTTTTTTTTGTTTTTTTTTTGGGACTGTCTGGTTCTGAATTCCTGTGGCACATCTCTCCTGGCCTTGCTTTCTGCTCCTTGGGATCTGGCACATCTTGAATGTGCTGTTTGTCAAATTCTTTCTGTTCTCCACTAGGAACTTGTGGAGCTGTTTCTGCTGCTTCTTTCCCCCTGTGTCCCACCAAGGCACTTTGTGCTGCTTTGGCAGAGACCAGGAGGTTCAGAATACCCTCTGGAGGGCTCTTACAGCCATTTAAGAGCTGCTGCCCATTTTTTGGGATGCATTCTCTCTTCATTTTTTTTTTTTTTTTTGAGTCCTAGTTTTCTGCCTCAGGTCTGGATGCAGTCCTAATTTATGTAGAAATCCTATCTTGAAACTTGTTCAGTTCTTAACTTATCACAGACAGCTTTGCAGTTCTTGTGATGGAAGTGAGAGTTTCTGCATGTGGAGGGGGCTGTGCTAACTCACTAAAGATTTTGGTTATGTTGGCCAGTTCTTGACTGCAGCTTTTTTAGTTCTTTAATGAGAGGTTATTTTGGGAGGAAGAATGTAATCCAGCCAAAAATCAAATTTCAGTTGAGGCTGATTCATTTTGTATGGGCATGTTTTGGTTGCTGGGCATTGCTCACTATAGAAGTTAGAAAAACTGGAGTGTTCTAACTAATTTTTACTAGGTCTTTCCCATTGGCAATGATTGGCTTTCCTGACATGGTTTTATTTCAGACTTCGAAACACTAATTTCTGTTTTATATTAAATATACTTTTGACTTACAAAATGTGTTGAGAAAAGTAATAAAGCCCAAAGAAAACCATTTCCTCTTGACATAGTGTTTTGTTTGCAGATCAGAAATGGATGTACTTTTTTTGACCTGTTTCATTGCTAGTATGTACTTGAAATTTAAATTTCTTACCACAGAGCAGAGTAAACTTAAAAAGCACCCAAGTAAATTAAGGCAGAGTGTTTGGAGTCTAAAAGATGCCACCTTTGTTCACCACCATGTCATAGTGGTCCCCATTAGCAAACATTGTGGCCTTGGAGAACAGGATGGCTCTGTGAAGTTAGAAAACAATTTCCAAAAGCATGAAGTCTGTATATCAGGTAGTTAATGTCTGTAATGTCAGATATCTAAATCCTGGGGGGAGGCGTTTGAGTTCATAGTGTATGCTTTTACATATTGGAGCTTGATTGATTTTTTTTTTTTTTTTTTTTTTTTTAAGAGAAACTTCCATGAAGATGCCAAGTAATAGAGAGAAATAGTGTTATAAATCCCTTGATGAGTTGTGAAAGCTTAGACCTTTCCTGTTGCTACCTCTTATTTTCCTCCTGTGCAGCTCAGGATTTTTATTATGTGCTCTTTCTCTCATGGTCACTGTTCTCAAAAGTTTCTTCAGACAGACTGATACCATGTAAAATATTAAAAATATTTACACTGAGACAGCAGCTTTTTTTCTGCACTGATGTGTCCATCCACCAAATGAACTGTCAGGAAGGGGGCAGGAAGGAGGGACCAGCCTGCTTCCAAATTATTATCTCTGCTTTAATTAAATGTTGTTGAGATTTGTGGGGCAGCTTGTCTAGCTGAGCATCTCATCTCCCTTTAGGTAATTCAGGGTATTTCTCCTGGCCTGGAGCCACCATCTCAAAGGGCACTGTTTTCCCAGTGGTCTGGTGTGGCATCTGCCAGGCCTGTGTGATGTTGTGGATGTGTCTTGGAAACATGAAAAAACATCCCTTGATGCTATGTTTAGAATCCCAGATCTCTTCCATAAGTGATGGTTAGAAGTTCAAGGAGCAACTTTTCTTCTTTTCTGTTAACCTGGAAGCCTTTTCCTCAAACCTCAGTCATCTTTTCATCTCCCTGCCTGTGTGTCCAAAGCCAAATGCTTTCAGTGCCAACATGCAATATCCATAGGTCAGTGCATAAATTCAGTTTGAGACTATTTTACCCTCTTGAAGATGTCATTTCATGGCTATAATCTCTGAAATTAAGGTCTCTGGCTAACCTATAATAAAGGAACACTGCAAAAATGCAGGTGCATAGAAGTAGAACTACTCTGTCTTCAAGGAAAGGTACATTTGGGACTGCAAGTGCTGTAAGCCTTGGTATTTTCATTATTGTTGTGGTCAAGTTTTTTATTATGCATTAAACAGTTTATAGGCAGCTGAGCAATAGAGTGTCTGCTTGCTTGGTGTCTCCCCTATTTCTGGCCCCCAGTGTTATCCCCATTTCAGTGAAATACAATTCCTCTGCTATGATCAAGGCAGAAGGAATAAGGTAGTGATTGGTATGTGAGATTCCTCCCCTCTACTTTCCCATCATCTTTTAGCACAGTACTTCCAAACAAAACATTGTGTGATAGCTTTATGGTGTCTCTGATGGTCTAAAGAAACTAAATAAAACAGCAGCTTTGGAAAAATATTTGTCCTGTGAAGGGAGAAGTCGTTCCCTAGCAAAAATTACTTGCACCTCTGTGCTTTCCAATCTTCTGTTATCCAGAGGAGAACACTCTGATAAATGTTTTAAGTTCTTCTGGTTTCAAGATTCCCAAGCGTCCTGAATAAAGTTGCTTTTTTATTTTTAATTTTATCATCATTCCCAAAGAGTGATTTGGACTTAGAAAAGGGGCTGTTGTTGCAAACTTCCTCAGAACAAAAAATATGACAACCATCCTGAGCTGTGGAAAGAAAGATGAGTGCAGACAGTAGGAGAAAGTCCAGTCTCTAAAAAGCAGCCACATCAATGGTGCAAACTGGGGTAAAGTTCAAGGAGTCTCTGAATGTTGTTGTTCTTGTTGTCTGAATACCCCTCAGATATTAAGGTGGTACAGGTTACTAGGTCACTAAGATTCCATTTTTATTATGACTCCTTTTATATAGGCCTGTAAAGATTTAGTTGTTTAGTTTTTTGAGTAAGTATTTCCTATTTTTGAATGCCCTTCTGGGAGGCGAGGCATAGAATGGAAGGGGAGAAATTTTTTTCTATGTCCAAGAGGGGAGCAGAATTGGCTGTTTTTAAGAATCAAGCGATAAGCAGAGCTTTAAACCTAGTAATTAATAACAAAAACCTTTCCTGCAGATCAGTAACTCGTGCCCATCTCTCTAGTGGCCAGCATTTAAAATTATGCTTCATCCAGATTATTGCACTGCTGAAAGTAAACATTCTTGCTTTTCAAGTGCTCATTGCAATAGTGCTTAAAGTGCCTGGTTTCAGAGGCATTCTGCTTATTTTTACCTATTTTTCTTTGTCTAAAATTCGGCCACTACTTTAAATAGGGGTCAAAATATATTCTATTTCCCAGTATGTACATTGAAAAGCAGAGAGTCTCTCATCAGCGTGCTATAGAATTGTAATGGATAAATAATACGATAGTTTGTTCTTTCTAAATATTTCAAATTATGATTGAGGACTGCAATGAAATGCTGCTTTGTGGTGTGACACACCACTGGCAGCAGGGCTGGTAAAGTTTGCAGGGGGTGGATTTATCTTGGGAAGGAGGTGACAGCAGAGCTGGGCAGTGGGGCAGGACACGGGCTTGAAAAGCCAATTCTGGCTCTTGGCAAAATGCACTCATGAGGAGCCATAACCTTTCCTTGTAGCCATAAAAATTAAAAAAAAAACAACGGTCAGGGGTCCAGAGGGCAGCTGTGTGTTTGCTCTACCTGTGCACTTTACCCTGCTTGTGTGCCTTTTCCAAGGGGTATTTATATTTGAAGCAACATGAGATTGCAGCGAGGACGCGAGGGGTGCTTTGAACATTCTGGCTGCTCCTCTCTGAGCCTGCTCATTTCAGCAGTGCCTCCCCAGCCTGGTGCAGCTGCGCACATCTGGAGGCAGCAGGGTGCGCGGACACATCTGGCCAGCTGTGCCTTGTGCTGGAGATGCTGCTTTGGTGAAGAATTGCTGGATGGAGGAGAGGGCATGAGCTCTGCTGAGCTGTGTGAGCAGAAGGTGGTGGCTGAGCCTGAATCCCTGCCCTGGTTCCTGTCTCCTGGAGCAGCTTTCCCTGCGCTGGGTAAGCCAGGAAATCCCTGGGAATCTGTCACAGCAGGTCTTTGGTCCTGCAGGGTTGGTGTTGAGTGGGAAGAATGGGGCAGCTTTGTTTCTCAGTTTGCTGAAAGTGGTTTGGGGTTTGGTATTTTGAGGTGATGGTTGTGCTGGGGGGCAAGGTGAAGTTGGGAACTTGTGAATGAGAAGAAGTAATCCCAGAATCATAGAATGTCAAGGGGTTGGAAGGGACATTACAAATCTTGTTCCAAACAGGGACACTCCTGCCACCTCCAAGCCCCATCCAACCTGGCTTTAAACACTTCCAGGGCATCCACAACCTTCCTGGGCAACCTGTTCCAGTGTCTGACCACCCTTACAGTAAAAAATTTCTGCCTAATATCAAACCTAAACTTCTCCTCTTTCACTTTGTCCTGGTTACTCCTTTTCTGTCACTACAATTCCCCTACATGTCACCTCTGGAGTGTGTTTGAGGTCTTAATCTATTTACCACTGAATGTGCTGTACTTGGGATACTCTGTCAGCATAGAATTCTATTTTCCATGTGCCAGTAAATATTTTAACCTTTAGTTACTGTTTCATGGATTCCATATTCCTGAAACAGCAATTATTTTTTAAATTTTTCCTCCACTTAGGAAAAGTTGTCTTTACTCATGTATTTATGTTCCCTTTGAGGATAATAGAGACATCTTTTGCTCCCCATATGGAAATAAGTGAATGTGGTGGATGTAGAGAGGCATCTCACTTCTTTTTAATTTCTTTGTGTAGGAAGTGGTTCTACTGTTCCATTTTAACCTCTTGTAGCACCTGGAAAATAAGAATCAGGGAAAGCCTAACCCTGTACTCAGGCTGACAAGAGGTGTGAAAACAGATTATTTACATGTGGATACAACTGAGTCTTTTTAGTGGAGCTTGAACGCAGTCAGTCTTACTGTAGGACCCAAATCTGTCAAATTTAAATGACAAGGAGAAATTTGAGTTTTTGGAGGTTTGACTGTTCATTTATCTTTTTTCTCCCCATTGCTTTTCTTTATGTTTAGAAATTTTATACAGAGAAAGGGGAAAAAACCCAAACCTTGCTTATTTGGACAGTGTTAGTTTCCTGTGATCAAATGTTGTGATTTCTTTTTTATTTTTTTTATTTTATTTTAAAATTTTAAAATCCATGCTGTGAAATGAATCTGGAAATCAGTAGGTAGATTAAAAAGGAGAGTGCACTTTAACACAAATAATGGAGCTCCCAGGAGCAGAGAGACTGGAAGCACAGGGAGAGAGGCACACGCAAGAAGGAATAAATCTCTTTGACTGTGCTGCTGAATGCTCACAAGTCTTTCTGCATGTGGTGTGAGTAAATTGCCAGCTGTCTTTGGTGCTCAGGAATAATTATTCCCTTCTCCTTGAGTCATTCTGGAGTCGTTCAAGTCTATCTGTACATGAGCAGGGCTTTTTCTTTTTATTCTGATACCTCCAGAGTGAACGCTGCTTGAGCTCATCCAGGGTAGAATTGCATGAGTTGTGAAGAGACTTTGTAGGATTGATGGCAGGGGAAAAATATTTTTGAATATCTGCTTATTGCAGGGTTTTTTTGGTTTTTGTCTTTTTGGGTTTTTTTGTGTTTTGTTTTTCTCAGTCTCAGGTAGAAGCTGTATGGATGAAACAAATAGGTGGAAGCAAAAGAGGATGTTGTAAAGCTGTCTGGTTTTACTTCCCTAAGACTTTTAGCACTTATTTTCCCTAAGTTAGTTTTTGTCTATGGCTTTTTGTGGGCATATGATGCTGTGTGCATTTTCTGCCTGAGATAGGGCTCAGCTGTTGTAAGTTTCTATGCAGTGTTTCTCCACTTGGAAGTTTCTGTTTGTGGGTTTTGCTGGATGTGATTTTTAGAGCCAAGATAGGAGTAAACTTGGATCTGGTGAGGGAATTGATCCCTCTGTCCAGCACCCCTTGGAAGTTGCCATCCCATGCCTAGCAGAGGAGAGAGACACCTGCAGTGCTGCCCTAAATAAACTTCCTTACTGTGTTCAGAGAGGCTGATTGGTTTCATTGATAGAGCTGTAAATGAGACAAACCAGCCTTCTTTAAAGCCTCTCTGCCTAATGAATCAGCCAGGATGTTTTCATCTGTCCTGTACAGTTTTCCACCTGAGCTACTCTTGACTATAAAGACCTGAACTTACACCATTACGTGGCAAACCCTTTTAATGTGGTTGTTGTCACTTGATCCTGCAGCTGTTGCTTAAAGAAGAGTAGAAAGAGCCTGGCTGGGCAGTCCCTTGCTTTTGTGTCCCTGTTCCTGGTGTCCCCTTTCCTCCTGCACAGATCACAACGCCTGCACACATCTGATCCCCCCAGAGCTGCTGTTCCAGGTAAAGTTTCGCTGCTCTCCCTTGCCAGGGAGCTCCAAACAAGTAAATGAACAACAGCTGTATTGATCAGGGCAGCATGGAAAGGAAGACAGTGAGTTTAAAACAACATCTGCTCCCACATTTTGCTTGAAACAGGGGGATCGCTAAGGATTTGTCACCTGGAAGAGTCAGGGGGAATGGGTAACATTTTTCTGGCTTTTGTCATTGTGTACGACTGCTCAGTTCAATGCTGGTCAGTGTGCTGCATGGCCAGCTGGAGCCAGCTCCCTGTCTCTGCTACAGGAAATTCTGTGCTTGGAAAAGTTTTCCTCAAAATACTCAATGATCTGAGAGAAAAAGCAAACAAAGTGGTCATATTTCCCCTCATGGCCCCTGCTTGCCCTGCTCCAGCCCCAGAATTGTTTCCTGCACACAACTGTTTTGTCTTGTTCCATTTATTTTGTCCCATGCGTCTTCTACTAAAAGAAATCCACTTACTGTATGCATACTTTTACTTTATCTTTTTAGGCAGCTTTTACCCATTCTTCTTCATTATCAGTATGGTTTCTTTGTTTCCCTCTGTATCTTTTTCTAGACTTTCTCTTACTTTCTTTTCCTTCCCCTTTTTTCATTCTCTGATTCCTTTGCAGAGTCACCCCTTGTCTTCTTAAGTCACAAGCCAAAATTAGAGGTTGTAGGAATTATCCCAGGGATAATCCCATGTCTCATAAATCTGGGTGCGAAGTGCTATTTCTCTCCAAGCAAAGCTATCAAACTTGATTTAAAAAATTATCAGTTGCAAAGACTATCCTGGCCCTAGGGAAGTTGTTCCAGGGGATGTTGGTCTTTGCTGAAATATGTGTTTTGTGACCTCTGCGTTTTTTAGTTTCATCCAGCATCTTTGTTCATTCACGTTGCTTCTCCTGCCTCTCCAATGGAATTTTCTTTATCTGATTTTCTTCCTCTCACTCAAGAACTGCCCCAAAATCTGAAATGCATATTTTCCTCTTCACCATTTCTTCAGGACCTAATTTTTATGGCTTTTGAGTAGAGTTACTGACTGGTTTGAAAGCCATTGAGTGAGTACTGGAAGACTTTTAGTATGGTTCTACTCTTCAGGCTGACTTTGGAGGAAGCGATGATTTCATGTCCTGAGTCTCCCTGGGCTCAGGAATTTGCTGTGTATGTAGAGCCCTCCCTTAGTTTTCAGTGGCTCAGCATTTAGAATTTAAAAAAATAAAAATCTGCTGCTTTGCTTTTCCAGGCTCTTGTCAAGGCTTTTGTGGGGGAAGGCAAACCTTCTGGTCACATGGAAAAAAAACTCATGAAAAAGCCAGCAGGACTCCTTCACAGGACTCTGTATTTTTACAATCCTGATAGACGGAGCGCCATAGTTTTATTTTTATTACAACAGAAAGGACCTATTTGCTTTAAGCCTTGTGTTTTGCAGGACTGAAAATAAGTCCTTGAGGCTGTTGGTTTTTCAGTTCATTAAGGTAGTGCTGGAAGCCATTTGAGGAGAACAAGTGTTTTTTTACCACCCTTCAGTTTGACAGTCAGACCAAGGCTTTTCTGTGGAAAACTGGCGCTTGCCTTGGAAAGGTCAAATGTGTGTTCAAATAGAACAGAAAACCCTTTCAGAGCAGGTGTCCAGAGATGCAGTAGGAGTTATCTGCTTGTCTCTTATTATACCTGTCACCAGAGAAATCTGGTGAATGAGGCTCCAGTTGGCAGCAGGAGAAGTAAGTTACAGTGAACAATAAGGCATCGTCTTTCACGCAGACTGAAAGCTCTTTTCTTCTGTGCAGGAAAAGGAAAAATAAGGAAAACGTTAGTCTGCTACTGATGGGACACATGTGAAGCATTAGGAAAAATTAAAAGGTCGGGTTACTTGCAGTTCTCTGAAGTTAGATCTGTATCTCTGTGCTGACAGAATTGAGAGAAGGTTTTGGTTTTTTTTTTTTACTTCCAAGAAAAAGGAGAGGACCAGTCAGTCTGGCACAGGAATATAAACCCACTTCTGTTCCTCAAAGTATAAAAATTGCTGGGTGGAACAGATTGAATTGTGTGAAGAGCCCTTGCAGCACATGTACATTTGCAGTTGTAATTTTTTTGCTACACGCTTCACAGAATCATCAATAGCATGGTGGAATGGGAGGGGTTGGAAGGGGACCTTGAAGATCATCTCATTCCTACACCCCTGCCATGGGTAATTCAGCCTGGCCTTGGACACTTCCAGGGTTTTTGCCTTTGCATGGAGAGAAGGAAATTGAACTGCTGGTTCTGCATCCCTTACCTGCAGGAGCCTCTCCTGGAGATGATTTTGCCCATGGAAGTGAGCATGTATAGGGTATAGAGGCCCTACCTCTATTTGTAGCCATGTATTCTTGTTTTATTCTGAGGATTCTTAAGGGTTTTATAAAATAATTTAATAGAAAATACTCGAATTTCATTTTGCATTTAATCCTATGAAAGAGTGAGTGAAGTTAACAGTGCAGACCTAAGGCCAGTGGACCTCAAGGTGCTGTAAAAACTTGTACAGGTTTCATGAAATACAGATGTGGGCATGTGGCAAGCTCAACACTTTTGGGTGCACACAACTGCAGCTCTCTCAAGGACAGTATTGTGGATATGTTTCCTTTGATATTTACCGTGTGTATTTTCTGTCTTGCTGTTACTTGCATGTGCAGTACCAAGAGCCTTGGGCTTTGCTGTGCCAGCATTTTGGAGTTGGAACGCCTGAATTTCCTAAGGGAATGTGCTTGTTTCATGCTGGGGATGAGGATTTTGGCCAAGAACACTGCACCAAAATGTTTCCCACATGATGGGCTGCTTCTGCATCAAATTCAGCAGCTGTTTCCTTGTATTGCTGTCTTCTGCAGTGCTGTCCTCTGCCAATTCTCCCTTTTCTCCCTAAGGAGAATGCACACTAGGGAGCTGATTCATCAGCCCAGTGAAGAGCTCTGCTCAAATTAGTCCTTTCCCCAGGCTTGAGAGTATTGTCCAGACATGAACAGGAATGGATGGCACTAGTTATGAATGTACAGCTCTGGTAAGGATTTATCCTGCATATTTCTGAGGGTCCTGTTACCCCTTTTAGAAGTAGAACTGTTTCTGTCCCTTTATGCAGGCAGATGCCAGATCTGTTTGATCTATTCCCTACACTGACCTTTTTTATTCCTTTCATCCCTGTCCCCCCAGTTTGGCTGTCCAACCCTACAAGAGAAGCAAACTGCCTGATAAAGAGATATATTCCTTTTGTTCTGCAGCTGGTTCTTTATTGGGGAGCCAACACTGAGGATTTACATCTAGGTGGTGATAATGTGAGTGCATGAGATCTGCTTTCTCTCAGATTTCAGTGGCTGGAGAATAGGCCAGCAAGTATTATATATAAAGCAGGAGCAGAGATAGCAAAGAAACAGAACAAGAAATTACTGAAAAATTATTTCTAATAATAGTCTCTAAGATATTAATGAAGATTTGGGATTTCCACACATACTTGAGTTAAAACATTGCTCCTCCTGTTGCTCATGTCAGGGTGAGCCTGGATGTAAGGAAACCTTCCCTTTCTCCTTTGATATCTCCTTTCTATAGATTCAGAATGGTGAAAACAGGGAGAGTCAGAGACATCTTCAGTGCATATCTGAAGCAGAGCCCTTGTATAGGAGCTGGTGATGCTTCATGGTGAGCTGTAAAATGGAAATGTTTGGAAAGCAGTGGCTCAATGAAGCACTTGGTGCTGTTACTTGCTGCAGTGCTCTGGCTGCTCTTGGCACACGAGAAAACAATTCTCTAAAAAAAAAAAAAAGTCATCCACCCTGCTTAGACCCTATTAGGTTACCCCCAAATTCTTTGACTAAATTTGGCCTTCTGGCCTTTCTTGTGAGAGCACTGGTCAAGCTTAAGAGCAGAATTTCAAGTAGCAGTGGGTGCCTTGCCTGGCAGGGTGCGTGCCACAGTGGAGTCCTGCCCTTGCCTTGAGCCCTTCATGTGGCTTGTGAATCAGCACAGAGGCCACTGAAGAAGAAACAGGCTTCAGCAATTTGCCCTGAGCCCCTGGGATTCATATCCTGAGAGGCTGGTTAATACTGGCTCTGGGTTTGCTAACCTCTGGGTGTTTGAATGTTGTGTTTGGAGGAGGAAGGGTGGAAAATGCACCCATGCGAAATATTCAGAATCAGGATATTGCTCAAACTGGAAATCAAAGGGCTATGTGGTGTGCTTTCCTGTCTTTATCAGTAGTTCAAATAGACATGCTAATCCCTGTTTTTTCTAGTAGCTGTGGGGATTATAGCCACAGTGAGAAAGGTACATATTGTAAGGAAGATTGAAAATTTACCTGCCCATCAGATATCTGAAGCAAAAGTTTATAAAGAAAAACAAGCCCCCAAGCAACAGAACTGTACTGCAGTATGGCTTGTAATTCTTATAATGCTTTTTTAGCAGAAGTCCTCTCTTTTCCTCAGTGCCAGTGCTGGGATTTTGGAGCTGTTCTCTGTGGATTTTTCTCCACAAGGGCAGGATCCCTTTGCCAGGGAAGGTGAGTGGTTTTATCTGCTTTAACCCCATGTGCAGTGCAGTAGGAGCAGGCCAGGAGAGTTCAGTTTAACTTGCTTTGTCCTCTTTATGTTCTTTACATTTGATGGACTCTACTCCCTTGGCTGACCATCCTTCCTGTGCATGTGCTGCAGAGCTCTGGAGGAAACCTGTGCCCTGCATCTCTGCTCCTTGGACTGCTGCTCCAGGAAGTGTCAAATTCTCCTCTTCCCTGTTTCACAGGGATGATGCTAGTGTCATTTCCCTGGCAGTGGTGCCTCTGTAAGCTTCTGGGAACAAACTTTATTTCTCTTCCTGCTCACTTGAGTGACTTATGGAACCTGCTGCCTGAATCCCTGCTTGATTTCTGAGATTAAGGTGGTGTCAGGGAGAGGGAGTTTTTCACCATCAGCTCTCCAGAAGCACTTCCAAAAGATCAGGATCTCACCTTTCTGCACATCCTATTGTTTGGGGAAGACAGAAAAGGAGCTTTCAAGTTTTGTAGCTGCTTTTTTCTGGCCCAGTGAAGAAGCTTGGTCCAGCTGGATGCCATTCCTCTCAATATGTGAAATGATAAGGAGCAGGCACTAGAGTTTTGCTGTGAGAAGAGGCATAGCCAAAGTCTTCTTCCACCCTGTGCTACAGCATCTCTGCAGTCCTTGAATGGAATTTCAGCAGCTCAGGCCTTGCTCAGAAGAGTGACTGTCACCTGCAAAGTCTTGTGAGCTCAGTCCCTACAAGCTGTAAGCTGGGGTGAGCGAGTCTGGTCTGGATGTGGTTAGGTCAAGGATTCCAAGGATGTCTCCAGACATTTTACTTCCGTGTAGTGGGAGTTACCAACAAGGTAACCTGGGCCTTTTCCCTCTGTGGATCCCCAGGCAGCGTGAGCAGTATTGATTCCAGCCTGCTGCTCTTAAATAAACAGAGGGGGCAGCTCTTTGATAGTCCTGCTTGACTAGCATTTCCAAAGATATTTCCAGGCCTGAACCTCATATCTTGCCTGATGGAGGTGGCACGTGCTGCCTGGTTCTGCTGGCATAAAAGGCTGGGTGCAAATATCTGCAGGGTTCTGTGAGCCACAGGCTGCTCACTGTGGACACTCAACGATGTAATTTCACACATCTGCTTCAACAAGTTGGGGTACCCAGCATGGGTCTCATCTAAGACATTTGTCAGGAGGAGAACCATTGTGATCAGTGTCTTGGGACACAGGTAGTGGAGCAGGGGAACCAGACTTGGTGCCATGACTTATTAGTGTGAGAGCACTGATGAATGAAAAGCAAGAGATGGATCCTGAATCTGCTTAACCTGCCCTCCCCATGTTTTCATGCCTGTGTGTGCACTCAAATCAACCAGCCTTTTGTCCCTTTTGATTATCCTGTGCAGCATTTTTGCTGGGATCTTCCTCCTTTCCAGGTTGGTGCCTCCTGTCACCTTCCTTGAGCAGACCTCAAGGGCAATGGGCTTTAGGGCAGTGAGACACAGCACTTGGAGTGGTGTTTCTGCTTTGTTAGGCTGGGAGAGGGAAGGCAAATTTACCAAAACCTCTGTGAGCTGTTGCCATCTCAAGGGAAGAAGTTGCTGAGGGAAGGCAGTGGTGCCTGGAGATTTTAGGATGAGGATAACCAGTGAGCACAAACCACCAGCTGCCCCATATCCCAAGGGTGCCTATGGGGGATTTAGGCCAGGCTTATTTGGAAGGCAGTATAAACCAATAGACCATGGTTCTGTGCATAAAGGAGATTGATCTTTGTCTTGGGAAAGGATATTTTGAATCAGAATGATAGAAAATAAAGCTGAAAATAGTGGTGGTGTTCAACAATGATGGGGAAGATGACAGAAGGCAGGGTAAATATTGAGGAAAGAGAAATGTCACAGAGTCTGGAATGCAAATCAAATCACAAAGGACTGAGAGCTGCAGAAATAGTGGTTAACATCAGATATTAAAATGCATTACTTAGAAAAGTGCAAAGGGAGCTACTTTGCCTTCTGTTTGATGCTGGCTATGGCTGGGACTTGGATCTGTTCTTGCTGGACTTCCCTTGTTGCTTTTCCCACCTCCTCATAGCAGGGGCAGGTGCCAGAGGTCATGTTGCAGTCTTAATTCCTCTGAAAGAAGCTATTTTTGTCCCTGGTGTGCTCTTGATTACAGCATGCCTGGTCCAGGGAGTGACTCCCTTGGTTGGTTGTGTCCTTGGGAGCTTTGTGTTGAAGAACCAGCTGGGCTCTGCTCAGAGGAGCACATCAGGCAGCTGAGAAGGTTATGTGAGCTGCTCGAATTACAAATAGGCTGTGCCTTTCAGTGCTCAGGTTGTATGTGGTCAGTCTGACACACAAATACTAACAAAGTCCATAAAACAGCTAAGTTTGGTCATTAAGTCATAGAGGAAAAGTGAAGGTTGCCAAGAGGCAAACCCCATTCCGTTCACAGTGCAGGTTTCTGAACAAAACTCTCTTGGTGTGCTTATTCTGGAATTTAATCCATTTTGAAAAAGGGATTATCCAATTCATTAAAAATAGACAAACCGCCTTCGAATTTTCATGTGAACTAAATAGCTTTTAATCTAGGAAATAAGAATAAAGCTGATGTGCTCCTTCTGCCACAGATGAACTTTTCTTAAACAAAACTAACTTCATTTTGCTTAGTATATGTGTATTGTTGTTTGTTTTTAATAATCAGAAGGGATAAAAAGCATCTGGTTTCTCACTAAGGTTTTGCAGGCTTCTGCTGTCTTGCTTTGGAGTGTTTTTTGCAGTGATACAGAAATTATTTTTTATTAGTAGAGGAGGAACAGCAGTGAGAGATTTGTCCTTTTTGGTGAATTTTATGTTGCTATGAGAAGGGAGTCCTTTAGTTCAAACTAGATATTTCCTTCAGTTTTCTGCAGAAGACTAAAGTGAAATCACAGCTGCATGGAAAACATTTTAATCGGTAGGGAAAAAAATATTTCACAACAAGTTAGGAGAGTTAGGTGGGTTTGCTTTCAGAACAGCTTGTTTTAAAATTAACCTGGAGTCATTCTGGCTTCCACAGTGCAGCAGTTCTGTGGTGCAAGGTCTGTGTAGGCAAATATACAAAGGTCAGTCTGAGATCCAGGTAATTAGGGAATGTTTGTTCTTAACCTGGAAAGTGTACAATTTTTTGAAGATTTTTAAGATTTTTTGAAGATCCATACTTTTACCATGTGGAAAATCTCGGATTTGGGTGATTTGCACTGCATGAAGGTAGTAATAAGCTGCCAGTGACCAAATGTGTACATCTGACCTCAGTGCGTGTGCTGAGCGTGGTTTCATGCTCTGGAGTCCCTCAACCATCTGTTGTTTACCCTGGGATCAGAGAGCTGGCCGTGTGCAGGTAATGCCAGTGGGTAAAATTACTTGCAGGGCATAGCTGAGTGGTGGGACATGTCTGTCTTGTGGGTAGGGAATACCTGGAAGGAAGACAGAGCTCTTCAAGGTCAGAGGAGAGAGAGGTTTCATGTTAATACACAGGTGTGTGTTGTCTTTCCCCATTCCATCTCCCAACTCCTGCTGTTTTAATAGGTATCTAGCATCATGCAAAAATCTGAAATAGCTATGGCTAGATAACAGCTGTCTTTCTAGAGCAGAAAATTAAAATATTGTTAGCTTCAAAATGTGTTCTTCCCAGTTTTGTTAATATAAGACCCTGTCTTAACCAATTTTCTTTTTTTATAAAAGTTTACTGCAACTAGCAGAAGCTTACTTGACACAGTTCTGCTTTTCCTATTCATTTGACATATCTCTTCCCAAACAAATAAGCCACACCACGCCTTTGATTAACTGTATTTTGTCCTTGAAAATAGAATTTGCATAAGGTCAGAGTCACAAGGTTGTTGGGGCAAGTATATTGGAGGTAGAGGGCCAGGAGTCTTCAGGGCAAGAAGGTAAAAGCTGGAAGGGAAGAGAATAAGGAAGAGATTAAGTAGTCTTTTATAGTCTGAGTATTTGTACAAGCTGAGCTGCTGCTGTTCCTGCTAATTTAAGGGTTTCTTGCAGTATGGTGTGTCCTGGAATTGTTGTTTCTAACAAGTAATTCACAAGGTATCTTGAGGGTTTTTTGGGGGCTTAGACAATTAGAAATATTTAAAAGTGTCAGTTTCTAAACTTGAATCTGAAGAGTGGCATCTAATCAGAATGACAGATAATGAAGAGTTTGCTTTCTGTGTGGATGGGTTGGGTTGGTCTTTGGGTTTGGGCTGTTTTAAGACATTTTTGGGACTGACAAAGCATGTGACAAAGGTTCTGTGTGCACCCTTGGACTCGAGTGGTTGAATGGGCAGGGTGATGTACTTGTTGCAGCGCTCAGTAGCCAGGAGTCATAAAGCAGGCTTCCCTGCAGAGTTTATTTTATGTTGATGCCTCATCAGAGATTGTGCTTATTTTAGAAAGACATAAAGGAATAAATATAGAACAACTCAGATGCTAAAAATAACCACTTCCATTGACGTCTACTTTTTTTTCCTTTTTATAAGAGACCTTTTGGATATTTAGCAAGATGCATCATATCTGCTCAGAATCCTTTTGGCTCCAGTGATGTCTTGAGGGACAGACAAGTCAGCTGATCTTAGAAAATAGCTAATCTTGGTTTGATTGAAGAGTGCAGTGTGGGAATAGAGCAGATGCTGAGGAAGAGACTTGATGTGGGTAATGGAATGAGACGCTGGTTTAATTACTGCAGCTGGAGAAGCTGGGCAGTTATGGTCTCGAAGATTAGAAGACTGCTCAGCTCTTGTGTTTGTGGGGAAAAAATGGCACTAAATGCTTCAATCAAACCCTGAGATATGTAATGGATCTCACTGAAAAGATGGTCCTTTGATAGGAAAGGTGTTTTCACTGAATGGCTTCGATTACAGTCTGGGGTATAGTAATTCTGACATCCTTCTAACTGTGAGATGAGGGAACGAATAATCTTCCAAAAGGTCTCTAATCCTAGAAGCTGAGATTTCTGTGGCAGGAGAATGGTTTACTTGAACTGGATTTTCAAGTAATTCTCAGTTTGCAGATGATCTACTGTGGACACAACTCCTTGCACATGCTTGGCCACTTAATTCTGTTCCAAGTAGTCCTTTGAGATCTGTAGTGTGAGAGTGAATTGGTGAATCAGCTAACACTTCCAAATCAGTTTAGGTTTAGATTCTTACTTCAGTGCTGCCTTCAAACTGGGGAACAGGTCAGATGTGAATGCAGTTGGGACATAAAAATAGCTGGCACCTGCTTCAGTCACGCTGGGGTGTGCTGGGGCGCCGTGCCAGCCCAGGCTGGGCAGGCTGAGTGTCCTGGTGAGCTTTTCTCTGCCTGTCACAGGTGGGGAGGAGCGTGGACAGACCCTTGGCAGGGCTGCTCTCTGCCTCTGCAAGCTTCATAAATACACATTTCCATGCTGTGCCACCCTTGGATCACAAAGGTTTTTGTCTCCTCAGCTGCAGGCTCTTCTGTTTGACTTGGTTTATTTTTTCCCCCCTCTCTACTTTTAACCAAATTTACTCTCTCACTGTGTTTGACCAAGGTAGGACAGTGTAAAGGTAATTACATTATTATTTTAGATTGCAAGCCTCATCAGGCTTCTGGAAATCTATTATTTATGTATATTTCTGGTTAATTTAAAATGCCATTAAGATGGTATTTTAAAACTTTACTTGTGTAAACAAGGAGAAAAAAAATGGTTCAAGGCCTCAAGTCCTCCTACAGAAGGTGAGCTAGGCCTTTTCTACCTCCACTCTAAGCTCTACTGACAATTGTATTTTAAATTTTTTTGTGGTTATTTTATTGTTAGACACTGTATGAATATCTGTAGTATGAGTCTGCAGATATATAATTTTGCTGAGAGCCTCAAGAGGTGATGCATTCAAAATTATCATCTCATTCACTATGGAAAGGCTTCACCCATGACAAAGAATATTATTATTTTTCTCAGGATAGAGGTATATTAAACTGTTTTTTCCTTGATTTGTTCTGGAATGAGATATGATAACAAATGTAGCTTGTTTCACTGTTGCCTCTTCAGATCTTACCTGCAGCAGTTCACAATTTTAAAGGTTTCTTTAAAACACTTTTACCTTCTTAGTGCAGAATGCTAAGGATTTTGGACAGGGAGCAACCTTCATTAGTTTAAGTGCTTTATAATAGATTTTATTTCTAAAGTGCTCTTCATTAATGTTCTTAACTAGATTGCCATTTTAGAGCCTTTTAATTTCAATCATTTGAATTACGAATAGCGAATAAACAGAAATATTGGTAGTTCATCTAACCAGGGGGAGTAAAATAACTCCTGAAGAGGAAGATCCAAACAGGTTTGTGCCCAGTGCTGGGACGTGGCTGTCTCTTGGATGATGTCCAGGGTGAGGTGGATGACAGTGAGGCACAGCAGGGACAGTGCTGGGGGATATTTTTAGCCAAAACCTGCTTGACTTATGACCCTGGTGACAGTCTCTTGCTAAAGGGGGCTTAAAGTAGGCTGGGGAAGGGTGTGGGTGAGCTCAAGGTGATGTGAGTCTGGCGTGCTGGGATGTACAGGTGGCTGAGACTTTTAATCCTGATCTCACTGACACTTCACCTACAGATTTTCGTTTTGGAACCTTACAGATTCAAAGCTGGTAAAGGAAAAGTATTTCTGCCAAAGACTTGCTGCAATTCTTAAATCCCATGAGACAGCCCCTTCCTGTTACCTTTGCCTGGGAGTTCCTAAGGAAATGATTAATTTGGAGTAACTGGAAAGCCTGCTTGTGGAAGATCAGAGCGTGAAAGTTAATGATCAATTGCTTCTTGTTACTGGGTAATTATAAAGAATTGTGTTTCGGGACTTTTTTTTTTTTTTTTCCTGACTGAAGTCCGCTTAAAGACCTACAGCACTAAAAACTACAGTAATTTCACGATTATAAGCCGCACCTGAATATAAGCCGCACTACTGGGGTAGGCTGGGTTCTTCAATGAAAAAGGTGCGGCTTATATTCGTGAAACTACTGTACTTATGAATCTATTGCACACCATAGAAAACTCACAACAATAGGAGAAAAGCTGATGCAGCACCTGGGGGACAGTTCAGGAACCCTCAGCCCCAGGGTTTGGGGCAGGACACAAATGAAGGTGGCAGAGGATCCCTGGAGTGAAAGAGATGTGCTACAAAGGTCAGCCAGAGGAAATGGTGAGGAAGGATGGAAGCCGGAGGAAGGATGTTTGCAACTGATTTTTTTTTGTTTGTTATTTAAGAAAAAGTGAAAGAGGAGGAGAAATTAGTAAGTTAAGCTTATCCCATACCCAGCAGATCATTCCTGTGTGTATCCCACACTCACTCCACTCAGGTGTCTTCCTGTAGTATTTCAGTGCTGATTACAGCAGCTCTCCTTGTTTCTGTGGAAGGCTGTGCTTTACATAGCTCTGTGTTCTGCTACTGCCATAAACATTTTCTGTAATGGGCTTATTCTAGGCAAAAGAGTATTCTAGTGTTTAAAAGAAAAAAAACAATTCTTAGAATTACTCTGAACATGACAGACTTACATTATATTTTGCAATAAGAAAAAAAGTATACTATCAATGATCATTAAAAAAAAAAATTAGGTCCTTTTTCAGAGCCTACTCCTTCCCAGAAGTCAATTTAGGGAACACTTTTATGGGTGAGCTTGCATCAACGTTCAAAGTTTATTCACAATTTAAATTTCATTAATAAACCCATCTAAAGTCCCAAGCATTCCCAAACACAAGGAAATGCAGAAACCTTGGCTAAGCCTGCTGAAATTCCCCGCTTACACTTTCTTAGGCTGTTTTTCATGCAGGCCTTTAATCAGGGATAAGTCATGGGAAAACCTCAGAGCTAACCAGGCTGTAAGAAGCTGCAAGGCTGTAAGAATTTATCTTGGGAGTAAACCTGTCTGGACTGTAACTGGGATTAGATTTCCCAGGACAGGGCACACTTCACTTGGTTCAAAGATGTTCTGCCCTGGTTGTTCAGGGCAGCTGTGTGTTTCCCACCTTCATTTTCACATGGCCATGGTTTCCTGTCCTGTATTTGAAATTCTGTCCCATGTGAAACTGGGAGTGAGATGAAAGTTTTCCAAAACTGTAGTGCTGCACCGAGTTAACTGACTGAGGGCTTACCCTGATTCTGGGCTCTAACAACAGGAGAATCCCACCCTCTTCTACCAAGAATAATTCAATTCAACCTCTGCAGCTTGAACCAGAGTTGTATCAGACCTGCTGCAATGACCTCAGACATCACCTGCTCCTCCAGGTGTTGCCAGCCACTGCATAAAGAACCATGTGCAGCTGCTTCAGACCCAGCAGTTCACAGCTGGAAAATGACAGCCTATAGAAAATAAATGAGAGTCCTGATAAGGACCCACCTTCATCAGGGGGTTCAAGTGACACTGTGCTGTGGATTGGAGCAGAAGGCTGGGATGGACAAGAGGGGGAAATATTGTTCTAGGCTGCCACAGCTGAACCTGCTCCAGGGAGCTCATCCATTAGAGCCCTGGCTCCACATGGTTAGAACAGAGTGAGATGGAGCTGATGGGCTGCTGGTGCTCAAGTTCTGATGAATGAATTGTGCAATTACGAGGCTGCAGATACATTCACCCATTTCATTCTTGCTTATCTTGTCTTAGAAGCTCAAAACGGAAGGGTTTGGTTGCAAGATGCAATGGAAAATGAATGGCTTTGTTTGCTGAAGAAGTCCAATTTCCTTCTTGGAAAGGAGAGAATTTGTCTGTCGTTGGTCCATCTAGTGGTCAGTAGTCTGGTTTATAATGGATTTCCTTACTAAAGGATTTACAGTCAACGCAGTGACTGGTGCTTGCTCTGCCATTTCTGTGTCATTCAGGATTTCAGTTCTCCTTTCACTCTACTTACACCACCTCTGACAGCCATGGCAAAAAGATTCACAGGTCAGTTGTGGATTGTGAGGGGGGAAACCACTTCTGATTGCTTGTTGTACACCCATCGTAACTTACTGACCTCTTCTCTGATTTTCCTGCTGTGAGTGAAGACTTCTTTTTCTGAAAGTGCCTTCTAGTCAATCATTTCCAGTTATCTTTAGGGCAGTGTTTTGTTTTTAGAGGCTCTTTTTCTGAGAGGTGATGGTCACAGCTGTAGGATGGTAGCAGAAGGAATTTCTTGAGTCATTCTATCAGTGATGGATGATTCCATAAGACATTGAGAGAGCTTTGCTATCTAGGGAGAAATTCAACTTGTGATTAAAAATACATTATCATTTCCCCCCTCCCCTTTTTCCCCTGACATTAGTCCAGCAGTATCAGGTTATTATATAGAAGATGGCCTTTAGAGAGGAACCAAGCTGTGGAACCAGGGATTCAAAAATACTGATGCTTCCCATAGTGAGGAAGAAAGCTGACAAGAAAATACTTTTGGTAGTTGTAATAAATTATTTAAGAAAAATGAAAGAAGGGGTGGAGGAAATAAAAAGGAATGAAATGTTCTCCTTGTGAGATGATGCTGAAGATTGAATTGTGTGTGGCCACTTCTGAGTCTTGTATGCCTTAAATGTTGGAGCACTGAGGATATTTTCAAAGCTGTGGTACCACAAAATAGCTAATGGAAACATGGGTTTCAAGGTTATATTGAATTCAGTGCAAGGTACTGGGCAAGAAAGAATCCATGTCTTGAAGTGCATGCACATTTATATTTAATTGCAAGACTGTTGGAAATGGAAAAATAATTGTGCGTGTAAGCTTAAATGTGACTCTTATCCCCAATGTACTGCCTAAATCTGTTTGTTCCATTTTAGAAGACATCAGAAAAGCAATTTGATACAGCCTGCAGTGCCCAGTACATGGTGTTTTATATATAAACACATATATATATCTCACTAATTTTTTTTTTTCCAAGTGAGGACGATGAGGATCTCAAATGGGAAGAGCTCCTCTCTCATTCTTTGGGGCTCAGGTACCTCCTGGCAGGCACCAGTACAATGAACACTGCCAGATCAAAGCTTGCTTTCAGATCCTGTTCTCTTGCATAATGCTGCTGTGCTTCAGTCTTGAACCAGAAATTATTCTCTTACCACTTGCACTCTGCCATTCTTGGAACTTTGACCTCAATTTTATCAATTTTAGAAAAATGTCTGCATGAAAATTGCTGTACACAGGCAGTGAAAAAGGTAAAGATCCCTTTGATAGCCCATGGAGGGAGTTTTTAAGAATTGCTTCAAGACCAGAGAATGTGCTTATTCCAAGGAGCAGCTCAACTTGTGTTGCATGGGTTTTAAGGCTCCCTTTGTTGTGAGATAATGGGAAACAGGATGAGACACTGCTCATGACTTACTGAGCTTTTTTAATGAACAATTTTTATTGCCATAGTTGCATTTGTGGATTTTAATGAAAACAAAATGGCTAATGTTGTTATTTTAAATGTAGCAGTATTTGTTTGTTATATAGGTTTGTGGAACTATTATGCTAATTTTTTTATACTTCAGCCTATAAGCTATATTTCCCCCAGCTCTGTAATTCACAGTATCACCTTCCCCCACCAGCACTGACAACTGAATCACCTGCTTTTCGTGATACTTTCATAGATCCTTTGATGAATATTTAGATGGAAGAGCTACAAAGATAGTTGGAGCTAAAGAAAGCTGGTAATGTGTCATAATAGGGTTTCCTTAAGCATGTAGACTTATTGTCACCAAAAACTTCTCCCAGAGCTTTGCTATTCTCAGGGTTTCAAGCCTGAACTTACTCTTGACCAGCTAATAGCTGTTTGTTCTGGTTTCTGCAGCCTTTTTTTGCCTGAAGTGGTTTATTTCCCTTCCTAGTGGTTGTCTTTACTTCATGAGGAGCAATTGCATCCCAGTCCTGTGGCTGCAGTCTTCATGGTGCCTGTGGTGTTAACACCTCCCTGCACCTTCATGTTCACTTTGCTTCCAGTCTTGTCACCTGCTGCCATAATTATCCTTTTTTTTTTGTATGCAAGCCGTTAATCAGTTAAAAATGAACCAGAAGACTGATTGTTGGGGTTGGTCTTAATCAGTTACTTTGAAGAAGCCTGCAGATTTTTCCTTCTGTGCTGTCAGGCAGAATCTTTATTGCTGTCAAAATTTCTCTGTCTCCAAGTTTACACTTTTAATGTGATACCACATGGAAAAGTATATTTGTTGAATATCCAGACAGCTGAGACTTATTTGTATTTATTTTAAACACAATCCTAATAACCAACCTGTCTTATGATCTCTTTGTAGCTTCATGTTCTGATTCTTCTTAATCAGTCTTTGTGGAAATCTCACATGCTTTTGATGAATTCTGTAGCCTTTCTTGTATGTGGCAAGTCAGACTGGTTCATAAAAGCACTGGCACTAAAGTCTTGAAATGAATCTGCATCTGCTGCATTTTTAGAGTGTTTTTTTTCTTAATACAGTTTTTGAATAAAGTTTACTTTTAGTTGAATGCTGAGCAGACGCATGTGTTGGTTTTGTTGGAAGATTTAGAAGGCAAAAAGATCCAAAAAGCAGTGTGTGTTTTTCAGATGTTTGCCTGGTCATGTTTTCCTTCTCTTTAGTGGCAGTGGTGGAAGATGATGCCCTTCCAAAAGCCAGGAAATGTGTTTAGCCATAAAACTGCCCTTGGACACTGTCCCAGCCTGGATGGACTGGCATCACCTGTGTGCAGAACTAAAGCTGAGCTGGGAGGGTAGGAGCTGGCAGGATAAATGGTGTTTCCTGGTACAGTTTGGTTTCTGCAGCACAGTTTGGTCTGAAGTAGGTTGGAATTGAGCAGTTTTCCTGTGGCACCATGTCCAGGGTCAGTGTGTACAGTATGAACTTCCCTGTTTCTGTTCCTCTGATAACACTGTCACAGAATTCTTTAAGTGTTTCATCACTGGTTGCATCCTGTGGCAGGTACCCGCTGGGCATCCTAATCAAACATTTATATTTGCAGACTTTACATCCTGGTTAAAATAAGATATAAATGAAGTGATCCGTGTGAGAGGAGCCCTCTTTGTTCTAACAACCTGCTAAAGGAGTGATTGGTTATAGAAATTCTTTGTGCTCACTTTTGTGATACGTTACCTTACTGGGCATGTGCTTGGAGATTTTTTAATTTTTTTTTTTAAATAAGGAAAAACAGGTTTGCAGTCTGGTAAATCTGAGTGTCTTTGGGGCTTTTCTCATTTTTGAAGTTTGGGTTGTAGATTTTCTTCATGAAACTTTCACGGTGTGAGGCTTGTGAAATTAGATAACATGCTTTAAACAAGCCACCTCTGGGTAAAGTACATCTCTAATTACTGAGACTAAATTATGTGGAAAGTGAGCTGGTGTCTGAAGTAAATCTCCAGTTCAGTAATCTAAAATTAAATAATGATTAGCTTAATTGCTTCAGGATCATAAAAAACACTCTTAATAAAATATAGGGATTAAGCGTGTGTTCTGAGAGCAGATAATTGCTTCTGCCTCCTTTTCACTAACTTCTCTCAAGACAGGGTTTGGAGGTAAGAGAAATAAAATAACCTTTTGTAATGCTGATTAGTAAAGCCAGGAAAAGTAGGCTACTTCTTGTGTATGCAAGCCCTTGCTCCTGCCTGAATAGAAGCTGCAATTTCACTATTAGTGGTAAATTTAGAACACTTGCTTTTAATTTCATAGACATGTGCCAGTTAGTCCCTCTGAAAGCAATAGCAGTTGGTACCTGTGGAGCTGAGTGCAGTAATATGTATGTGAAGAAGCATCAAGTAGGAAGAAGACTCATAATTTTAGTAAGAAGTGCTTTAGTTACTCATTACCTGGGTTGCCAGCTGCTCATTTGCATTGCATTTTGCTTCTAAACAAAGTATTTTCACCTTCATTCACTGGAGAATGTTCTTTTTTGCTTATAGGCAAATGAGAAAGCAAATCTCTTGAGACATAAGCAGTGGTACTTCCCTGGAGGGAGGAGATGGGGATTCTCCTGTTGCTCTGAGTGTTACCAGGTGCCAGAAGTGGTCCCCAGTGGTGGTGGTAAGAAAGAAATCTTCCCCCACGTTTCTGTATTTGCATTCTGTCTGTAGCAATGTGCTTTTTGGGGTAAAAAACAAAACCGGGTGTGCAAATCCTGCTCTTTTCATAGAGCTGCAGGAACTGCTGGGAGAGGTGGCAGAAGTCTCCCACTTGGAGAATTTTAGTTTAGGAATGAAATCAGCACTTGAGCTTGTTGTTTCTGCTGTGTGCTGTATCTGCTGGTAATCATGTGTAGTACAGATTTAACCACAAATAAACTTCTGTGGGACTCTAGAAATATTTATCAGTCTTCTTCTTCCTTAAATGTAGAAGAAAGGGAACTAAGTGCTCCCTTTATGGGGTTCATAGAAATCTCATCAATGCTGACTGGGCTCATCTTATGCTGCCTTTGATATGAACATCTTTAAATTTTATCCAATAACCAGGTATGAAAATGTTAAGTCTATCAGCAAGCTTCCTGCTTTTTGCCTTTTTTTGTAGTTTGTCCTGCAAACAGTGACAGGGAAAGTGGAAAACTGCTGAGACCCTGCTGACACAGCAGTAGAGCAGTTTTTTTCAGGACAGGATCTTAAAACATGTGGTTACTGTCAGATGTTGACATTTTAATGATTATCTTTGATACCCTGCCCCTTCAGGAGCTATTAGTAGAATTTTTTGGTAAGAAAATAACTTAAACTTAGTCATTTTGCAAAGACCTAAATTATTGCTTTGGTATTTTATCACTTTTCAAGGTCTATTGTAGGACAAGTAGTCTCCCTAAAAATGTTAATTATTTTGGAGATATTTCTTAAAGCTGTGGTTCATAAAGCAGCACATACTGGATCAGCCCCAGTCTGTGTTCAGGGCATGTATTGTGCAAAGTTACATCCCTTTAAGATGTACATTTTCCTGCTGTAGAGGAAGTGAAAGCGTTGATCCCAGCTCATTAGGTGGGCAAGTAGACCCTTCCTGCAAGCCCAAAATATTCTTGGGTCAAAAATTTTATCTCAAAAAATTAGCTAGTGCAGCTGAAGCTGGCTGAGTGCCTGCAGCTTTGGTGTGTGGATGGACACCCAGTAGGTTGATTTATTTAAGTAGCCTTGTCCCAGTGTCATGGTGACCAGCTGCTTTCAAAACTAGTTGTGTAAAATGTTTTTGCCTGTGCTTGTTGACACTGGTGTAGGGGCAATGCCCCAGAAACACAAGAAATCCCTTTTTTATGCATTTACTTTTTTGTAGGATACTTTTCAACTTACATGGCTGCAATTTTTGCTTTTCTTCTTTATGTGTAAGGCTTGAAAGACCCATTGATGAGTTACTGAGAAGCCAAAATATGCTGGGGCAGGGGGAGCAAGATTTTTAATTGCGACAGCTCTTGAATTGTCAAGTTGTGCTTCTGTTCAGAGATGAGAAAATCTGAGTTTCTCATACCCAACCCTGCAAGCTGTTACCTGTGCCCCTGTGTGGTGCTGCTCGGGTGTCTTGGCTCACTAGAACCTGCAGCTAGGAATAATCTGGAAATTAAATGATCTGAGGGAAGTGAATGGCCATGTATGGATTGAATAACCCCCTGAATAATTCCTCCAGCCTTCACTTTCTTGATTGTCCAGTGGAGGCCACCCAGATGATGAGAGGGCTGGAACGCCACGGTGGGGAAATGCTGGGAGAATTGGAATTTTCAATCTGGAAAAGAGCAGGTGACCTTATTGTGGCCTTCGAGTGGCTAAAGAGAGCCTGCAAGAAAGATGGGGAGAGATTATTTACATCTCAGACTTGTCAATGTTATAATTTGTAGAAATTGCTGGATAAGTCAAAATACATAAAAAATTAGTTGGGACCACAAAGAGGAAAGTAAAATAATATTTTAATTAATCAGGCTAGACCTGAAAGCAGCTCACAAAAGCAGTCATGGCAGTCACAGTTTCAAGAGATTCTACAGCTCAAGCAAAGCAAAATGTGAAGTGTATTGGAAGACCGGTTCCAGTCCTTGTTTTCATATTTAATTTACCAGTATGGAGGCTGTGGTTAGGTTTCAAAGCCTGTAAGACAGAGGTCTCTCCCCTGGCAGAGTGATGTTTTGAAAAACTGCTCCCAGGGGCATGGTCCTTTCTGTTAGTCTGGTTTTTAGGCAGAGTCGGATGTGCACAGCTTGCAGAAGTAATGTTCTATCTGTTTTTAATAGATAGGGCACTGAGTCGCTGCACCTTTTATTTGGAGGAAGGCAGCATGACTCTGGTTTTTTTTTCTGTAACACTCAGTTCTGTTCTTCAAAAACTGCACCCCATTAATCTTTGTGCCTCTTTCCTAGGGAAAATTTCCCACTGTTCTTTGCTGAACGGTGCTGAATACATTTATTTAGCACTGTTCAGCCCTGCCAGGGTGGTCACTGCTCTGGGCCAGCACAGGATCCACTTCCAGCTGGGGGTATCTGCTGGTGGAACTCAAGGACCAAACTCAATCTCCTGGGGATGTTTATTTTGAGAAGAAAAAAGTAATCCAGACTGAAGGTGCTTTCTTAGAAGCCATAATGGCATTTACCCTTTCATAATTGTTTTGAAAATGTCAGCGTTGCTGTGGGAGCAATTGTTTTCACACTTGTAAGTTGTGAAGGTCACACATTCAGTACCTTTTGGCAGTACTTTCCAAAGCAGCAGAAAGCACAGGTTTAAATACAAATAGTGTCACAGGATGTGTTTCAGGACAATATTAGCAGCAAGGACACTTTTGATTCAAGGCTTCATTTGCCCAATCTCTGCACCTGTGTCTCCCTCTGGAGAGAGCCTCCCTTTCCTCCTTGGTGTGGTGTTGGAGTTTAATGGGATAAGGGATGCACAAGAGTGAATCAGCCTGAGACTTAGGAGTTAAAGATGGCACAAGCAAATTGGGGTTGATGATGACTGACAAAGGACACCCTCTAAAAGCTGAACAAGCCCCTTCCGGTGGGATGTGTGAGAAGGACTGAGAGAAAAAGGCTCAGTGCAGTGTAGCTGGTGATGGGGCTGCAGGACCTGCCTCTGGGCAGTGTGCAGGGCACTGCTGGATGCTCTTTGCCTTGGCTTTGTGAGCATTCAACTTCTTCAGTACTTGGGTACTTGGGATCTCTGTTGCAAGATGGGAGCAAAAGGCTTGAACATCACCTTGTGCAGTTTTTTCCTGTGCTGAAGATATAACAGTGTCCCTTACTGCTGTCCTGTGTGCCCTGGGTTAACTGTTCCCTAAAGTCTGCTGAAGTTATCTACTTTATAAAATTTTAAAAAACCAACGAGCTAAACAAAACCTCAAAACCCAACTCAGACCTCAACAAAAAACTCCAAACCCAACAGTTTAGCTTAAGATGTATCTTGTTGATAGGGATGTGGGATGAGTAATAACTGCACAAGCAGTTATACAAGCAAACCTTGAGGACATGCTGACCTTAAGCATGAGTTTAGAGTGAGCCTGTAGTAGAGGCTTGTGAGCAGTCAGTCAAACCAAGCATAGAAAAAGCTCCCAGTTGCCTGGAAGCAATGAACTTTCAGTAAAATACTTCTGATTAATGCAGTGAAGTCTCAGTTATTCGAGCTATTTTGAAATCTGGTTTATTACAGTAAAGGTAAAAAGAATTTAAGTAGAACTAATAAAAAGTAGTTAATGTTTAATGGGCTTAAAAGTGAACAAAATCTGCAGATAGAATAAGCAATTTTACATTGCTAAGTAAATAGCATGAAGGTTCTTGTTATATGTCTTGGTTGGAGAAATATTGATTATTTTAGATTAGTTCTGGTAATTGGACCAGGCTGCTTGTTTATTTTAAATGAAGCTAGTCTGGTTTGCTAGACTCACTGTCTATAAATGTGTCCTATATTAACACATTGCATTGAACTGCAGGCAGTTTATAATACCCTTGAATATCTCATTTTTTGGCATATAATTGCAGATGAGCTGAGGGTTATTCTGGCAGATAAAAATGAATCATAAGAGCATAAATGCTGCTTCTCAAACCACTACTCAGCCTAACTGAGGAGCTTTTGAAGAGCAGTGCCAAGCTAGCAGTGGTGACATCCATAATTCCAGTTTGGCACATAGGGTCTTTTGAATATGAAGCTTTGGTACACTGAACACCTCTCTTTACTAATTAGCTTCTAATTTTTCAAGTGATGGGGAGCAGTTTTTGACTTGGCAGTCAAACTGTTCTGAAATGCTGCAAGCTCCAAGAGAAGTGGGTGCTCACTTTTATACCAATAATTTCACATTCTGCCTTTCTTCCAGGACTTTGTAACTGTTCCAGCAGGAAACAACCTCTGCTTTGGTGGTGTTTTTGTGTCTCTTACAGAAGTGGAAGCAGTACAGAGGGATATATGGAGATAGAGAAATTTCCACTGGGGCAGCTGCCCACCCGGATGGGGTTGTGATCACTGAGAGATCTCCTGTGGTCAGATTAGTGTCAGTATTTGCGGCACTTGTAGGACTGAAAAAGTACTCACAGTGGCAGAATATTTTGGATGTTCTTTTGTCTGGGTCTGCCAGAGCCAGTTTACATGAGACCATGATAAAGAGAGCATCTGTGAAAATTCCCAAAGTCCCACTGTCAGCCGTGGAACAGCCCTCGTGCAGAGTTGCTGTGTGAACATTGCTGGTGGAAGGCAAGCATGGATTTCTAGGGGGCAATCATTCCTGGGATTCCTGCAGCCCTCAGCAAAAAGGTATTCAGGTCATGTCTCTCTCAAACATTGCATTAAAAGGCCACTGTTCAGAAGAAGCTGAACAAGGGACACTGAATCGTGACAGGGCTGACCAGTCCTGGATTTGTGATCTTTTGTTGGCAGCATCTATCAAAGACTCTGTGTGTTACCACAGAAGGGTCCCATGCTCTGCAGAACCAGAATGGCCTAAATTAACTATATATGCTGCTAGAGGCTGTTTGGGAATAGAATGCCAAAGCCACCCAGGAGATGGGAGATCTTAAGATGAGTGAGAGCTGCGGATGTTTCTTTTCAGGTTTTTGTCTGATGGGGATTTTAAAGACAGATGGGATGTTTACAGAGTAGCTGCTGTTTAGTTTCCCAGCTGAGTGGCCAACAAAAGCCTGAATTTTCAAAATGTACAGCCTTCCCACTTACAAGTTAATTTTTTTGAATTGTGATCTACTGCATTTGTAAAGAATTCTGGTTGTAATTTATAAAGATTTCACCACGTGCAGAAACGCAGATTTAGGTGCATGCAGTTCAACTTTGTGTTCAAAATGTGATCTTCAAATTTACAGAGGAAAAAGGATTTTTCCTTTTTATGGTGGCTTGTTTGGGGGTTTGAGGGATTTTTGATTTGTTTGGGTGAGGTCACTGGAAAGGTTGTGAGGTGCTGCCAGTATTGGTAGAGAGACCAGAAGGGGGCTGGTGTGATCTTGACAGAAAACACAGAACAATAAAACTTTGTTCAGCATATATTTGTTTTTGTTATCAGTCTGCTTGATAAGTCTGGTCTATCTTTTTAGGAAGATACCTGCTTTTGTGTATATGCAAAAAGAGATCTGACCACAGGGGTAATTATAAATTCAGGCTGATACCAGCCTTGTGCAATATTTGTCAGTGAAATAATCCAAAAGAAGAATAGATGTCTTATTCAGGAATGAACATGCTGCTGATGGCAGGCAGGGTGACATGAAAGAGAATAAGAGCTGGATCCCACAGCTCTTCCTTTCTTGTTTTTGTCCCTTTGGGCCATGAATAGCAGATGCACAGCTCTGGATGAGCAGTGTGAATGCACTGAGCAGGATCCAGCTCCCCACGCACTGTAATTCAGGCTGCCAGTTCAGCTCACTGGACTAACTGAGACACTGTTTGCTTGTGTAGCTGCTGCATTTTCAGCTCATGTTTTTCACCTGTTGTTTGTTCTTGACTGCAGAGCAGTGGGTTTTACCTGAGGCTGTGTCAGTGACGGTCACTCAGCAGTTACCTGCTTTTGGTGTTAGCATTTTTCCTTCTCTGTCTCTCCTGTGACGAAAATCTGAAACATCTGGATTTAGAAGAATGGTGACTTTTGTCTTCCCTCACTCTCCACGTGGCTTCGGTCTCTTTCTAGGCTCAAACCATGGAAAATTTCATGGTGAAAGCATAGTCTTCCTTTAGAAAAATGTATAGACAAAGTGTCTTTGTCCATGTGAGAAATGTTGGCCTGGTGACAGGAGGCTGGTTGGTCTTTATCACTTGTCATAGATCTGTCAGGAGGACTGTAAAGTCAAAATTGCATGGCATATATTCTGCTTCTGAGTTTTAGAGCTGCCTTTCTTCATTGCTGGTAAGCTGTGAGCAATTCCTGGTTTGGAGGTCCATTTGTAGGTGAAATCATGCAAATACTCTTCTGGGGATTTTTTAGATTTAGTATAGCAGGGGGAAACTTTCCTTCTGTCTCTCTTTGGTCTTGCAGCTGTGATTCCCACAGCACGTGGATAGCTCTGGTGTCACCTGAGACCTTTGCTTTTCCCTGTTCATCTTACTTATTGATCATGAAAATAATAAATAATCCTGTTTAACCTTTTCCATCCTGGCAGTACAGCTCGTGGCAGCAAACTCTGGAGCAGAGGCATAAATGAGCAAAGGGGATGTGCTGATTCCAGCTGCCAGGCTCTCCTGCGTCTGGCTCTCAGGAGGTGGTGGCTTTACCTCTGGACATTAATTCAGAAGGTGGTGGCTTTACCTCTGGACACAGTGATTCAGAAGGTGGTGGCATTACCCCCAGACAGCCCCAGGAGCTCTCCTGCTCATTCCCTTACATCAGGGATCCTGCATTACTATGGATCAGAGAGCAAATCACCCTGCTCCTGTTCTCCAGAAGGTAGTGTTTTATACCTGAAATTTAAAGCAGCTCAGCATTTCTTAGAAGACAGAGTTTCCATTTCTTCCCAATTAGTGCTCAGTACTTCAAAGGAGAGCTTTGAACCTGGGCAGGGGCTGGCAGGCATGAGCACAGTGCTGTGAGAGGCTTCTCCTTGCTCAGCCACAGCACATTTGCATGCAGACAGATGTCTCCTGGCTGGCTCTCTTTCTGTCATATGAGGCTTTTTTTTTTTTTTTTTTCCTTCATAGTTTATCATCCAGAAAGCAAAGTGTTTCATTTTCCCTGTAACATCTCACAGGTGAGACTCTTTTGTTTATCCATTATTTTGCATCCCAGTTTTAACAAGTGATGGGCCTGTGCCACAAAGCATTTTCCAGATTCATCCAATCTGTCTAGCAGGTGGCTCCCTAGGTTTCACAGCTTGGTGTGTAAATGCATTTATTTAACACTCCTGAAGTTTCTTTTGTAGTTTATTTTTATCTGAATACAAAGGATGAATTCTCATTTGTCTTGAAAATTCAACTGCTTGGAGTGAAGAGGAGCATTTTATGTAGTCTCAGAGATGAGTAGACATTATTGAGGTTTTTTTCTTAATAATCAGAGACTAAGATTGGCAGCATTTTGTTATTGCATAACACTGATCTATTTTATACATTGCAAGAGGCCTATTACTCAAATAATTTTGTACTAATAGGGCTTCTGTTAGATAACTCCTTTTCTGTTTGTTATGTAAGGACTGGTATTATAGAATTGCTGTTTGAATACCAGCACTATAATTTTAGAATAGCTTTTATAATAGAAATACCAAGTAAGCCTTGTTCCAAATATAGGCAATTATTCCAATATTGTAATTATTTTTTTTCCAAATGAGGTCTCCTGATAATTGCTACTTTGGGTTTTGTTTTCATTTAAAAAACCACGATGCTGTCCTGTGCCCAGTCATAATCCATTATGTGCATTTTCTGTAATGAATGTTGTGCATTGGAAGGTATTGATCAGCAGTCCTGGAAACTGGTAATTGAGCTTCACCTATGAAAACCCTGCAAGTGCCAGTTTAGTGACTCTGCATGTCTGAAACCCTCCTGTCATCTGTGAACTGGGTGTGTGCTTGTCTCTTGAGCTTTGGGGTTTATTTTGATATTTATAACCTTTCTGCAGTTGAGAACAGAAGCAGTGAGCACAATCAGCAAAAATTCCCTTGGAGCCCACAGAAACTGTTTATTCCTAAGCAAGGAAATTAGTTGCAAGCCATGTCCTTCACTGACAAAGATGTAAATGTAGTAAGACTTTTACCCTGGGGTTGCTTGAGAAATGTGGTTGAGCTATAGGTGAGGTTGCAAAAGTTTTTAAATCAGACCTGGGCTTTGTGCAGGGTACAAGATGGCAGGAGGACCTATTGACTTGGTGCATGGAGAGCACCTGAAAAATTCCTTTATTTCATGGATCTTGTGCTGCTTCTGTCCTGGCTTTCCACTGGACCCTTACTCAATGCACTGCCTGGAGTATGTTGTATTTAATTTGTGTGTGCTTTAAACTCACAGGCAGCTTTTACATTCTTATTCCAGCTCTGCTAAATCAGATAAAAGTTCCTATTTGTGTGTAACTTTTAAATTCACAGCCTCTTTTTTCTCCTTTTTTTTGGCCAAATAATTCCAAACATTGCCTGCTTTTTTGAATGTAAAAACATTCTTACTTGTTGCATCTTAAGAGGTTTTGTGCTGCTTCTTTCAACTTTATTGAACTCTTCTAATGTGACTACCTCCAGGGCAGCCAGGGTTTTAAGAGGGGCTTACACCATGACTTTGCTCTCTTTTGCTGCTAAAGTGTAGTCAAAAATGGGATTGTCAGGGGCCTGTGACTACCACTTACATTTTATTTTTGTTATTTATGATAGATTTTGTTCGGATTTGGTTCCTTTAGAGGCCTTACTCTGACCAGGTGAATTATGCTGCATCTTCACAGTGGGCTGCGTTGATAAATGAGAATCACTCTTCAGCCCAGCTGTTGTGTCCCTGTACAGATGTGCTCCCATGTCTCTCTTTATCCAGACTGTCCAGAATATGGTGCAGAGCATCTGGATGGACCCTGAGCTTCTCCCACCCCATCACACCCTGTTCCTGCACAGAGTGTAGCCTCTGCCACATTTCTTCCTCTTCAGCCTCTGATACCTCATTTTTATTAAAGAAAATCGTGGACTGTGTCTGCTCCTGCCTTCCAAAAGCCCTGATTTTGGAGCAGGGAGAAGTGAGAGGAAACACTGTAAAGGGAGTAACTGCACCACCTAATTAGTGGCTTGTCTTCTTTCTCTTCTGTCTTCACTCAGAGTCAGTATTAAAAACATGAAGAGGACAAATTTCTCGTGTTTGGGTTGGTTGTTTATTAAATTTTATCTAAAGTACAGAGAGTTCTGCAACACTTCTAGCCAACAGCTAAAAGTGAGCAAAATGGAGGAGAATCCAGCTGCTACAAGGTCTTTTAAAACTGAACAGTCCAATAGAGAATTAACACCTATATTATTTATACTTTTGACCCAATAACCAAAGTCCTGTGACCCGCAGTCCAACCAAAAACTGCAACCTGAAATCATGAAGAAGAAGACGACAGAAAGAGGCAATGCCCAAAAACCTCCATCTTGTCCCACACCTATTACTATATTATAAAACTTTCAAATTCCAAACCCTTCACCATGTGACATCACACACTTCTATTTAACTACACATCAGGGATTTTAACTCCATCACTCAATTTTGGAGCCTTCTCCAAGCCTCAGGTCCAAAGAAGTGCTCTCCATGGGTCAGTGGCAGAAAGAACAGAAACTTAAAAACTCCCAGGCATCTGAGTTCCAACAAAACACCATCCTCATCTCTTGGATCCTGCAGTGGGAGGCTCCTTTGTGCTAAAAATCTAGATTTTGTTAAGATCTTTTGCCAGGTCCTGCAGGAACAAGAAGTGTCAAGAGGCCGTGCTGAGCACACGCACGACCACGCGAGCGAATCGGCTCGATCGTAGCCTGGTAATTTCCTCTAAGGAGCTTACAGGATTAGAGCAAAAGCTTGGTTTGTCAGCAACACCACCTGACTGTAATATTTATTGAGCAGTATTACCTGTTTTAAATATTAGAGCACTTCTGCCCCATTCATGCCTTCATTCTTGAGGTAAGGGGGGCTTGTTTAGTTCGGTGGTGGACAGAGCCATGGAATGGAGAGGACAGCCAGCTGGTTTTTCAGGCTGCTGAGCAGGCAGTTTAATTGCTGAAGCACTTCCAGATTTACCTCGATGTGCTTTTGTCACCATAATCCCTCCTCCATGTCAAGACTGATTCTCTTTCCTAGCCAAGACTCGCATCGTGCGTTTTTGCCATTCCATTTCTTCTCCTCTTTTTTTCTTTCTTTTTTTTTTTTTTTTTTGTTTGTTTGTTTGTCTGCTTATTAACCAATAACAAATTGGGAAGATGTTGGTAAACCAGTCGGGTTTTTGCTTATTAGCTGGAATCTGCGCTACACTGATTTTCCTGGCTTTAGCCTATTACTTGTATTGGTAAGTTGGATTTTTTTTTTTACTGCAGCTGTGCTGGTGGTGGCTTGTCCTTTAAAATTCTTCCTTGGGGTGAGCTGGAGACTGGTGGTCCTTTTTGAAGTGCTCTGGAGGGCTGATGTGTACTTACTGATGTGTGGCTGGGGTAGATGCATTCCCTAATTTGCTCTCGTATCGTTATTTGTCACGGGACTCGGTTTTGTTGCCGTTTGAGTTTTTGGGGTTTTTTTTCAGCTGAGAGCATAGTGGCTCAGAATGCTGCTTGGGCAAGATGGTGACTGCGTATTTCCATTTTTTCTGCAACCTTTTACTAAGCTCTTTCACTCTTATTTTGTGCTCTTACTGTTCTCACAACTGTCTCTCAGCACGTAATACGGAAATTAGGCTGACAGGCTCACCAAGTATTGGGGTGTTTGTGGGACACATATGTCTTCAGCATGGAAAAGGGGTTTTTCAGGCAGGTGAAAATTAAGATTCTACCCCTGGGCATGGGAGGATGGTGGCTGGGAGCATCAAAACCAGGAGCCCACACATGCCTGTGTTTTGACTGAGTTTGGGAAGGGTAGGAGCAGGGCAGGGCTGCCCTACATTTCTGGGCTGGCCTTGTTTCTCTGTGTCCCCAAATCTGTCCAAGACTTCCAGCCAAAAGAAATCTTGAAACTTTTTAGAACCTTGTCTGGAGCAAACAGCAAATTTTAGAAACCCAATCTGTTGACTGGTTTTAATGAAAAAATACACATCAGCTCTAAAAGGAGAAGCTTGCTGGAGTTGGAGTTAATATGGCTGTGCCTGGAGAACTTTCCAAGGGGTGTGACATTGCTGAGAAAAAGTTTCCAACGTGACACATGGGTTTGTTGGTTTGTTTGTTTTATAAGGTGTTTAAAATCAAAAGAAATTAAACTCTGTGTAGGATCATCTTGGTTTTGTTTTGCTAACTATTTCCTCCAGGCAGTTATGCCTGTACTATTTGCAAGCCTACCATCCTCTCTGTGTCTGTGTATGCACACACTTGTAATATTAATGAGTTTATTTACATTTGAGCTTGACAGTGATTCTCTGCAGATATGTAAACTCTCAGCTATACAGTGAACCAGCTCAATTTAAAATGTATGTGATTACTAGTCTCTCTGGTCCTCAAAATGTGCAAGAAAACAGGCATGTATAAGTGACTTTATAGTTTTAATGTTAAATCTAGAGCTTAAGGACATCTATTGCTGTCCTGATAAATGTTATTTTTAACAAAAGAAAGTTCATGTAGTAAGTACATACATGAACCCAGTGTAGTTTTTCATTAATTCTTCATGTCTTAACTCAATATTGGGGCGTGGTATGTGCATCTGATAGCAGTTAGATTTTGTACTGATGCAAATATACATTTGTGAGCATTATGCATCCAGCATAACATGCACAAAGCTCTTACAATTCATTTTTTCCCCTTATTTTGTTCCCTCTTAAAATTCTTGACTTGAATCCAGGTCAAATCTGGTTTGCAGGAGAGATTACAATTCTGCACACAGCAGGAATTAGCTGGTATTAGGTCAGATCCTCCTCTTCGACAACCTCAAGGTTCTGGAGAAAATTAATTACATCACCTGCTTGTTTGTGAAAAGAGAGCTAATTCAAACCCCCTGATTAGATATAGATGAGACTTAATGGCAATAGCTCAGAGGGCTTTTTTGCCTTTGTTGCTTTGGGTATTTTTAACTCTTTATGTTGCTTGAAGAAAGCCGACTTTGATAAATATTTTAGTTCATTAATTTTTAACGTAAGTCTGCCCGTAGGAAGTAACTAGAAAGACTAATTATTTCCTTTTTCTTCTTAAATGTGTTAGTTTGGCTGATGCAATTCCCTTAGAATATCCTCAGACAGAGCTGGGGTGATTAAGATCAGAGATCACCAGTTCAGCAGGGAATCAACTTTGCATATTGAGAGATTAACTCGAGGTTGTTTTTTTTTTTTCTGTAATTCCATCTGATCTTTTGCTTCTCCTGGGCTGGAGCACCCTTATTAACTTGCTGGACCAGATGTATTTTGGTCACTTTCTGGGGTAAATTTAGTTTGTCCTCTCTGAGGAATTCATCTAAAGAAGTGAAAATTCTTTGTTCCCCTGGGACTTGTGGCACCTTCAGACCTGGGGCTCTCTTGCAATATCTGATGCAATATTACCTCAAGACTTGGGAATCAGCATCACCCCAGAAAAAAAATCCAAAAATAGAAAAATAAATGTGCATTTTTGGGATATGGGAAGGCTGGTGCTCAGGCAGGTGCTCAGGACCACCACATCTCAAAGTTTCTGGCAGCTGAACAGGGAATAATCCAGAGGGTTCCCCCATTACCCACCTGATTCCAGGTGTGAATCCTCACAGGATCCACTTAGCAATCAGGGCAGAACAGAAATTATAAGAGCATTAAACATCACGTTTTCTTCTTTGCTCAGTTGTTGCTGCTTCAGAGTTTGTTTGGTTAAATTCTCTCCATGATATGATCCCCTAAAAGAATTGTCCTTTTTCACCAATCAAGAAACCTCTTAGCCCATAAATAATGGATTTATCACTCTGTGTAGGTTTGTCATCATAAACTCATAAGAGTCCTCTGCACTTTTTTCGGTGTGTTTTAATTGGCCATTTCCAAACTACAAAATATTTGAAACAAATGCTTTTTCTTTTTCCCCTACTGCCAAATCTGCTTTCTGTTTCAGCTTCTGGCCACCAAAGGACCCTGGAATACTGACATGTATTTATTTAGTGTGAATTATTGGTGTACTTTGTATTGAAGTGAAGGTAATTTGACACAGTGATTTTTCTTCATTCCTAGAGCTACCTTGTTGCTTGAGTGATGTGCCCAAATGCCTGAACCTGCCATGAATGCTCTGATTTTGTTAATGCACCTTAAGAGAAAAATAATTCAGATCACAATGTTTTGGCTACTGCTGTATTTTCTGCTGTAATAGATTAATGTTTTTTGAGAAGGGAGACCTATGCTAGACATAGTTTTAATGAGCTAAATAATTTCACTGCCCCCTGTATTTATTTTTATTTTTGGTTACTGACTTACAGTCAGGTGCTTTGCTCTCTCTGTTCCTAGTGTTTGAAGCAGATCTCTAATGATGTCCATCTTGGATTTTATTAGCAATTCCCATAATGGTGTTTTTTGGACTGAATGGATTATCTGTTATTTCAGCCACAACAGCCTGCATGTTCCTAATTTCTGCATTCTGGGGGATGGTTCCCAGACAATGGGGGAAGGTTGTTTCCACGGGAAGCCCCTGGCCATGGGAATGGTTTGGTGAACCCTAAACTGGTGAAATGTGAGCACCGAGCCCTGCTCTTGTCACATTAGGTCTGGCTTTGTGTTATCTATCATCTGTGGATAATGTGCCCATAATCTAGTGGCCTGTGCTTGAAATATCGCTGTGTTTGTGTAAAAGCCAGTGTGCTGTGCTGCTTTATTTAGGCAGCTTAAGGAGAAGCACTGAGATGATAGGTGTCCTACATTGACTGGGTCGTTGTCTCTGAGATAAGTGCCTGGAGATTAAAACAGCCTGTGTCTTCCACAGCACCAAACCACGCAATTTGAGGAGCGTAGAGTGTTCATCTAAATCAGGAGTTTGCAGAGAAGTTGGAGCTTTTGGAGCAGCATTCTCAATGTGGATTTCAGGGGGGTTGCTTCTGTGCTGTGGCTGCTGCTTGTGGAAAATATGGAAACCTCAACTGTCTAAAAGCTCCTTACCCAAAGAATTTTGTGGCCGTGCCCACGTGCCTAAACCGTGAATTTATCTGGGCTAACACAGCATTGCTGTGTCTTTAAATGTGATGAGCTGAAGAGGTTCAGCTTGGCAGATTTTCCAGCCTGCTTTGCTATGGAAATAAAAGTTACTGTTGTCCTGTTCAAATGCATTTATCTGTCTCTCAGTGATAGGTTTGGAGCTCATGGAGGAATTTCCAGACACACTTGGCTGGCTGGCAAGTGCCTGTGAGGGTGTCTCCAAAATAACTGGAATGCTGCAAGTTTCATGCAGGTAGCCAGGGAGAGGAGAAAGGGGATGCTAAGGGCCTCTTATGACAAAATTGGATGTTCTTTGCTGCTCATGTCTCTACATGGATGTGAGCACTGTCAACACTAAAATCCAAGTTCATAAGGAGGCAGGCTTTTGGAACTACATGCTAAATTCCTTTTTCTGGCAGGCAGCTCTCTAAGCTACTTAGGCTGTTCTCTGCAACCAGAGCAATAGTTACCCAGGAACCAAACAGAGATTCCTATATATGGGTCTGACTTGGAGGTTAGATAAAACATGAGATTCTAAAGGCTGGAGGAAAGGCTGGAAGAGCAGCTGTCGACACTGCACAAGCTGGTTTTTTTTTTTTCTTTTGAACACAAACCAAGCTGACCTCAGGGACTTGGCTGATCCTGCTCTGTGCTGTGGTTGCTCTGCCACAAACCTCTGGTCCAGAGAGGCAGCAATTCCCATTCCACTGAGGATGTGCAGCAGCACAGTTCCCCAGGCACTTGCTCCCCCATGGCTGATTTGGTTGCCCTTTGCAAACAAATGATGTCAGACTGTGGTGTGGGGGAGATGTGATTTAGTACTCTGAAATCTGGAAGACACTGTGAGAGAAACCCCATCATTTCAAGGCTAGCAGAGAGATTAAGAGGAGCAAAACAAACGTTGTAAGTAATACTTAAACTTAGGTCTGTCTTAAGGAGGATAGATGTGTTTCAAATCACATCTTGGATTTAGCTGGTAGAGTTAAAAAGGAATCTGTGGCTGAGTTACCTGGTAGGGTGTGTCTGTGCTGCAGATGGGATGTGTTTAGTTTAAAGGAGGGGTTAAATGCTTGTAAGAGTAGCTGTGACAACATAAAGCTCATTGCAGGCTGCAAAAACCTCCTGGGAAGTGGAGTGAAAACTCAACATAACAATAATAATAATAGTTTGGAGTTAATTAATATTGTTCCATGTGCAATGCCTTCCTGTACAGCCCATTGAAGACATTTCAAGGAGAGAGGTCTCAGGATGGCTTCACATGGTCAAATGAGAGATCTCAGCATCCTTTTTTCCTATGGAGATTGTCATTGTGGGCTTGTCATTAAAAACAGAATATAGTGTAATATAGAATATAGTTGGGTGGGTGTGATTTGAGTATGAGGCAGCTTTCAGCCAAGCTCATTTCACAAATAGGTTGGTTTGCTCAGGACTTTGTCCAGGTGGGTTTTGAAAATGTCCAAGGATGGTGTTTCCTCAGGCTCTTTGCACTCAGCTTGTTGCAGCGCTGAACCACTGTTCCTGTGTTGTTAACACAGCTGGCTGTAATATAAATTGGTGTCATCTTTAAAGAGAATCTTATTAGTCTATGACCAAAAGTGAATGATGAGTCACTTTTTCCAGAGGTGGCTGCTTGGGACAGGCCATTTGAAAATGCAAACATCTGAAGTTTGGTGGACTTTGAAACTAAAGAAAACCTGCAAGAGGCCTGTGGGTTTTCTTTTCTTTGGTGGCCTTTTTTTGCCTGGAGAGACTCAAACCAGTGCAGATGTCCATGGTTTGGCCTCGTCCGTGTGAAGTGCTGATTTCTCATCCTGCAGTAGGAGAGTGCCAGGGAAAGAGATGCTCTCAGCAGCTGGAGTCACTCCCCTTCTCCTGTTAGTCCGATAGTTTGAAATATATATTAATCTGTAATTGTTTGAAGATGCTTTCCCTCAGATCCCTGTCCTACATGTATTCTTTTTGCTTGTACACAGTCCAGTACACTTATTAAACCAGAAGGTGAAAGCAAAACTTTGATGTGTATAGCAAAGATCATAAAGTGCTTGTAGGAACTGTCATCCAGGGAAGGATAGAGGAGACCAACTGTGTACATAAGAGAGAGCAAGTAGGATGACAAAAATGACAACAGTAACACAGAGGAGAGGGAGAAACTTTGCAGAGAAAACCAACTAGAAATGTTGGTATGAGATGTCAGGAAAAAAAATGATGTTCTTAAAATATAATAGCCTTGTTCAAAACTTCTTTAGCAGAAAACATGACTAGGGATGTGGCCTGTAATATCAGAATAAATAAATGGGTACAGTAACTTCACGACTATAAGGTGCACCCTTTTGTCTAAAATTTTGATCAAAACCTGGAAGTGCACCTTATAATCCGGTGCACCTTATATATGGACAAAGTTCGGAAATTTGCCAACCTGGAAGTGTGAGCTGCAAGCCGAGCCGCGAGAGCCGGGGCCCGCGGCACGGGGAGGGCACCTGAGGCTGCATTTAAAGGCTGCCCCGATCCGTGAAAAATGTTTGCAAATTGAGCACCTGCCAGTAAACCCCGCAGTCGCACGATTTAGTTTCTAATTCGTTACTTTGTTGCGCGCGGATCCTCTCTGCAAAAAAAAAAGTGTGCCTTATAATCTGGTGCACCTTATAGTTGTGAAATTACTGTACTTGAGTTCTTGTGAAATTACTGTAGAAATAAAACTTGCAAAGCATTAAGATACTGTTTTGTATCGTGAGTTCAGAAATAGCATCAAATGCACTTTACTAAATAGACCATCTTTCAACTTGGTGCACGTATTGCCATGGTGAGGGGAGAATTAAAAACAAATCATTTCTTCTCCAGAGATCAATAATAGAAGCTACAATTCTGAAAATAGATGTTTATGTGGAGAAGGAGATGAAGCAAGGATATTTTAGGTTTACTACCCTCTTGATACGTCTGGAAGTTTTTGGATTTGCTGGTGATTGCTTTTCTCATCCAGTGGGAGCAGGTTTGGTGGAAAAAAGGAAGGAGGAACAAGGCAGAGCTGCACCAGGGTGGGGTGTGTGGATGGATGCAGCTTCCTTCTGTGCTCAGTGGACTGGGAAACAAACAGCCCAGGTCAGAGGGATTTTTTTCTGGTGATTAGTAAGCTTATCTTGTCTGACTAAATCCAAGTGTTATAGTGGTTACGGTTATTAATATAATACCATGTCCCTGTGGCATGATAGTAGCTAGCATTAGATTGATGTCAGGACACCAGATTGTCATTTTACTTTGTGGATTCAGCAAGTAGGGGAAAAAATAAAGTCAGAAGGGTTTCTTCTGATGTATAAATAACTCCTGTAGTTGCATGCAGTGTGGGGAGGGAAATAGCATGCTAAATATTCTGGCATGGAGGTGGAGAGTGATGGATGGAAGATTTGTTCATGTTGTGGATTCAGGGGGGAGCATGGTCTGTACTCCCCGTCAGTTTCTCAGCTCTTAAGCTGTGTTCATTTATCTTCCCTTTTCTACCTGGGCAATTGTGGATCAGGTTTGGGCCCCTTGCTCCACAGGGGTGTGGGGAAGCTGCTGTTTTTGCAGGAGGTTTTTGGCTGTCCCTGTGCACTCCTTGGATTTAATTTACTGTTGATATCAGGAGTGGCAGTCCCATGGGTCAGGTTTTGTGTTCAGCAGTTGTGAAATTGTTCCAGTTTCCTTTGGAAATTGTTCCTCCATCCAGGGGAGGGACTCCAGGACACACCTGGAGCTGTGCACTCTGGTCTTTGGGGGAACCATACACTCATCTGGAAGCAGGCAACATTTTCTAAAAGATGCTTTCTATATAATAATTAACTTCTTTAAAATCATTATATTTGCTTTTTGGTGTTACAGAGTTTATTGGGGCAACCTGGAAAAAAAATCCAGTATCTGTGTCTAATTAATTTGTTATGTTCCAGTTCATCTGGTTCCTCCATAGCTCTGCTCTGGCCACTTGCTGTCAGTGAAACTTTGTCTTCAACGAGGATGGAGAAACTCTGAATTTTTTTGCAGCCTGGGAGTTGTACAAAGCAGAGCAGATGACTCAGGAAAGGGCACTTCAACAAATCTACTGTCAAACTGAAAATACAGAAATGCAGAAAAGCTAAAGTCAGAAATGCTAAAGTTTCTCCCTGAAATGTTTATATTTCAGCCTCATTTGCTTGGTTTGGTTTGAGTTTGTCTTTTTTAACAAAGAAAACTTTTTTAACCTGATTAAACTTCAGAATTTGGACCTAATGAGAGGTTTAATTACCAGATACAAGGCAGATGCTAACCTCAAGTTAGAAATTAGGAGTCAAGGGGATGACATTTTATCTAAGTATACTCTTGAACTATTTGTTTGCATTTTCCCCGCAGAGTTCAATTAATGCTTAAAAAGTGTCACTATCAGAGTCTAGGCATAAATCTGACTAAATCCTGTTTTATGGTGCTAGTTGTAATTGTGGTAGGTTCAGGTTTTGGTATTCATAAAAATGCATTTTCACCCATGAAGTCAAACTATCCATCTTATTAAATTCAGAAAGAATGAAGGGCTTTGGAAACATACTGAATTATTGTGAAAATCCACTCTGGATAGTGTTCTCACTAAAGAGCAGCCACAGCCAGAATGTGAGGGAGAAAACAAGGCCTAAGTGCCAAGGAAAGTCTGGCTGCTTTAAAATTCAGAGACCTCATTTTCTTCCACCTGCTTTTTATTCAGAGATTGCAAGAGGCTCTTATTTTTTTTTTTTTTCAACTCCCAGTTGGGTTTTCAACTTTGAATGAACTAGTTGAAATGAAGAAAATACTCACTACACCTGCTAGCTCTATCAAAAGCAGAAGTAATTAAGGCAAAAAGTCTTTCTTTGAAAGAGAAATGGAAAATGCTTACATTTGAGGGGAAAAATGTCAGTATCAGCATTTGCTCCATGGGAAAGACTGAAAATAATAGAGCTGCTAGATGCAGAATGTGATTTCCTGGTGGTTAAATCTTGACATGATTTCCAGTCAGGTAGTGCAAAAGTCCTGAATTCTTCAAAATAAAAAAAAATGCTCATTTTTCAGCTATATGAGGAAAACTTGCAGAGCTAACTTACAGCTCCAGCTATTTCTGTGAAATAACATGTTTGTAAGTTTTGGTCTCAATCCTCTTTCATCATTTTAAGCAAGTAGAGTTTGTTTAGCTTTTTTAGTGTCTGGTGTGTTGTGTTGTTTTGGTTTTTAGTCAAACTGAAATCCTGGGCTGTAATTTTGACTCACAATATGTATTTTATTGTTGGTTTTGCACATTTCATGTCAAGGGGGAGGTTGCAGCTCCTGATGGTCATGGGAATTGTGTCAGCACCCAGCCTGGTCAGGTTTCACAATATTCAAGGTGTTTGTGCAGAAATAACAGTGACCTGCATGGGGAACAAAAGTGGAGAAACCACATATGTATCACATTTTTTGCATTTGAGAAGTTAAGCTCAGGGCAGGAGTCTTTTCTAGCAGAGAACTGGGAAGAATTGCTTCCTTTTGTCTGTGCTTTTTTGCAAGAATATGTCTAAAATGTTCATCTTAACTTTCTTACTACTGTGTGTTGGTTAATGTATGCATTGACTCAAGAGGAAAAATTCAACTGGCAGCAATCACTTTTGTGGGGAGGGAAGAGATTTGATGCTCTTGCCACATTGCCTGTAAAAAAAGAAACATTAGTGCTTCTGTCCAAATGCAAATGTCATCAGAGATTTGTGGGATTGCTGATACAGTGCAGCACTCACATAGGTGTTCAGACTGCAGGGGGATAGAAAAAATAATGAGCTGATTTGAGAAGAGCATTGATTATGGGCAGCCCAACCTCGTGGCATTACTTTTCATCATGAGATCCATGCTCTCCTGATTTCCACTTCTCACCCTTTCTCTGATTACAATGCTGATTTTCTGCAGATCATTTCTTACAATACCAGCATAACCACTGGGTTAAAATGAAGTTCCTTCAGGCCTGCAGTTCCTATCCTGGAAATTGCTGGACCTCAGCATGTTTTTGTATCTGTGTGTGTATTGATATATAAGCAAAGTGATTTTCAAATCCAAGGATTTCTTCCCGAATAGTGAGACCTGCCTTTGGCTGAGGGGTGTTCTTTGGTGTGTCAGTGCAGTGCTACCTACTGAATCCTCAGAGTACACATACTGTGAGCACTAAATATGGCTAAAATTGGTCATTCCCTCCATCCTCCTCCTTCCAGGGAGATCCATTGCCTCCTGCTGCCTCACCCACAGCTCCATAAACCCTAAAGCCACGACAGTGTGGTGCTGAGCACAAAATGGTCAGTCATGGCTTAGCTGCAGAGAACACAGGGAAAATCAGCAGGTCCCTCTGGGGATGTGTTTCACATCTGCAACACCCTAAAGCTCTGTGGTGTCATTAAGGAAAGGTTTCCCATGCCTTGGGTATAGCAAGAGTAGGAAGCAAGCAGAACTCTCTGGTTGTTGGAGATTTGTTGGCTTACAGTAATTTCACGATTATAAGCCGCGCCTGAATATAAGCCGCACTACTGGGGTAGGCTGGATTCTTCAATGAAAAAGGTGCGGCTTATAATCGTGAAATTACTGTATTTTCTGTGATGAGCGTTCAAAACTGCTTTAATGTCCTGTGGTGATTTCACTGCAAGTGCAGCATTAAATGATGTGTGAGCTCCAGCTGGCTCCTGCCTCTCCCAAGTATCCCTCCCTTCGTGTGCAGGGTCAAAGGGGTGCACTGAGTTTGCTAAAGGTGCTCTGCTTGCTTCTCCAGACAAGATTTTCAGCTGTTCAGTTCTTGTGCCCCCAGCATTAGGAGGATCTGGAGCTGTTGGGGCAAGTCCAGAGACACCACAAAGTTCTTAAGGGGACTGGAGCACCTCCCCTATGGAGACAGGAGGAGAGAGTTGGGTCTGTTCAGCCTAGAGAAGAGGAGCTTATGTGGAGACCTCAGAACACTTCCAGGATCTGAAAAGATCTGAACAAAAGCCAGAGAGGAACTGGAGTGACAGAACACAGGGGAATGACTTCAAACTGGAAGAGAGTGGGGTTAGGTTGGATGTTAGGAAGAAATTCTTCCCTATGAGGGCAGTGAGGCACTGGCACAGGGTGCCCAGGGAAGCTGTGAATGTCCCATCCTAGGAAATGTCCAAGGCCAGGCTGGATGGGACTATGGGGTAGTGGAAGGTGTCCCTGTCCATGGCAGGGAGTGTAGTGGGATGAGCTTCAAAGTCTCCTCCAACCCAAACCATCCTGTGATTCTGTGATGTCCTGTCTTATTTACCACTGATGAGTGAACCTGTCTGGGGAAAGAAAGGGAGTGTTCAGCAGCAGGAGCATCCCAGTGCTGCTATGTGGATACTGCCTCCCAGTACTGCCCATAATTCTAACTCGGGCAGGGTACTTTGCCATTCCCCTTGTGGTGAGACTCCAGGGAGCAGTTACCAGGACTGAAAATATTTACCTGTCCTTTAAAGACCTGCAGTGGACCTGCTGGAGTTCTCAAAGAGCTTCTGCCAGCCTGCTTTTGTTCTCAAAGCAACCTGGAAACTTGATAGATTTTCAGAACTTGGGGTTGGCACACAACCTGAGCACCAGGTGAGCAGGCAGTGCCTGTGATGGAGTGGGCTTAAGTCCACTGTGGCACAAAGCAGGGCTCTTGCACAGGCCTGGGAAGGTGTGTGCAAAAGAAAGAGGAGAGGATGACACAATGGAAGGAATAGGAAACTCAGGAGCTAGCAAGGATTAGCATCCTGCTTCTCCCTTGAGGAGTTTTATCCGGAGTGGCAGAGTGGGGACACTGGCTGCCACCAAGCAAACAAAAAAGGCCAGGGAGAAGTTTAAAAGTTCTCAAGAGAAGGAACGAGACTGGCAGAAGGTGTTTGACAATCATTTCTGAGTGAGTCACGCTTAGCTGTCTGTCTGGAGCCAGGAGGAATTTGCAAAGCTGAATAATTGTTCCTATTTATTTCTTAAAATATACAGAATATGACAGTGTTCTAGCTCGTGTGTTTCAGTGTAAATGTCTTGCAGTGGGCTGGTATCTTCCCCTGGTTTTAATCCTTTTTTTCTTTGAAATTGCAGTCTTGCTTATCTTCTGCTGCTCCATCCTGCTGTGTCTTGCTGTGCTGGTGGAGCAGGGATCCCCTTGCCCAATGGCACATGTCTCTGTGCCTTCCACTAAAATGAAACCTGGAGTAAACTGTCTTCCTGATCGTGATTCTCAAAATCCGGCTAATTATGAGATTACATGCCTTGTAGAACAACAAAAGTTACAGGATGTTTATTTGTCCTTCTGATGGCAGCAGGTAAACAAAACTTAAGCTCAAATTGGTAAACCTTGTAGTTGGGTAAACCTCAGTGATCAGTAATATTCAAGTTTGGGATAAGGTTTGTTAAGGCTGAGTTCTGCTAGAGCTCAGTATGAATATCTGTAAATATGCACATATCCACAAACCCCATCTGAACCTGCTGAGAAATGAGGCAAACTTGGCAAATTCACAATCATCTAATCTAAATTTAATACGCAATTAAGGTTTTGTAATGCTAGTTCTAAGAAAAATTAATTTTGCATTGCTCATGGTAAAACAAAAGCATGAGGCTGCAGACTGAGGGATGACAAATGTGTGTGTGTATCCAGGGGAGAAGCAGCACACAAACACCTACAAGCAGTTGTAAGTGACATACTCTAACAGAAGCTATTGGAAGTTTATTAAAACATAACACAGTGATTGTCTTCCTGAAATAAAAGCGAGTTGGGTGCACAAGCAAGTGCTGAAGTTGTGGGGTGCCTTCCCTGGAAAGCTGAATGCAGAACCTGTTGTGAGTATGGGAAGCTGTTTTGTGGGAAAAGTGATATCAGCCTGGTTTGGTGAGACTCAGCCATGACATCAAAGTTATCTGGGCTGGTTTTACCCAGGGAACTCATGACAAATCTCTCTAGTTTCCCTGTTGCGAAAAAAAAAATAAAAATACCATTGAAAATACCATTATGTTGTCAGTAAAGAGGTGCTGGCAGTGAGAGGAATTCTGCAAGGAGTTCTGCCTCTTTGTGGGGATTTTCTTGCAGCCAGCAGGTTTCTAAGCAAGTCAGGGTTCATTTTGGTTATCCAATCCATTTGTTTAAATAGAAGCAATGTTAACTGAGGGTCTGTGCTGAGGAGAAATTGAATTTGTGCACACTCGCTCTTTTTTGTGCCAAGTGTGATACAAAGAAATGGTTGAAATTAAATTTGGAAAACAGCCATTTTAATATTGCTGGTGTTTTCAGCTGTAATATTCTATAGTAACAAGTTAGAGAAAATATAATTTCATCCCAGTGGTGGCATAAGCACAGTGCTCTTTGCAGCTGTTGAGGCTCAATCATTTCCCTAACATTGCATTTAGGGCAGGAGAGAGGGAAATCTGCCCCTCAGGTGCAGTGATGTTAGTACTGAGAGCTGTTTTTTTTCCCTTCTGGTTGCACTGAGTTGTTTGAGTGCTTTTCTTTGCTTTGTTATTATATTCTGTGGTCTTCTCACTCAAAATGCAAGTTAAACAACTGATTATCTTGGTATTTTTTTCTTAGAGCAACCTGTATCTTGAAGATAAGAGGGAAATGTAAAAACTTCTCAGTAAGTTAAATTCTATATGCCTGTGAAATGATCATGAATGTCAGAGCCATGTGCACAGCTTTTTTCCTTCCTTTATTTTTAACCTCAAAGTATTGGCATCTCATTAAGATGATGAGTCAAACCAAAGGCTTTTTATTTGATGGAAGTAGTCTTACCCAAAATCTCTACAGATACTGAGCCAAACCTATTGACATGAGTGAAAATTTCTGTGGCTTGAATGCCTTTAGATCAAGCCCACAGTAAGGAATGGATTTCAGACAGGTAGTGGTGATAATCTTTCACTCTTGACCTTTTCTGGAAATTGGATGTGGTGCTGTTTCAAAGCCAAGATGAACAACATTTCAAGGAATGAGTTCTCATCTGATTTCATGATGGTACCATTTTTTCTTTTTGAGATCTTATTCCTAGTTCTTAAAGCTCAAAAACAAACTTAGATCTCTGTGACCTCAGTTTAGCTTAAAATTCTTTTCCATACCCTTCAATTTTAAAAATTCATAACAAGCAGGATTTTTAATGAACTCTGAATCAGCCTTGCATCTCACTGAGGCATGTTCAGGGAAATTAGATCTATATTGTGTGAGAAACTGAATAATCTTTCTGTCATGCTTAGGTTTCAAAGGCTGGTTCTGTAGTAGACAGTTTGTAATGCTGTGTGGGATGCAATTGAGTGGCTGTCTATTTTTACAGCTTATCTGGAGAATCCCTGGTACAGACTGTTCAAATGGGTACCAAAACTGTTGTTATACCTTATTTGCTTATTCTCTCTGACTCACTGCTGTTGATCTAGGCTCTGTTTTCCAGCCTACTTAGACACCTGTGGTTGCCAGTGGTGATTCTAAAATAAATGAGTGGAGATTGCTTTTGGTGGTGCCATGACAGAGTGGGCAGGAGTCTTGGGATGCTTTTCTAAAGTCTGGGCAAAGTCCTGGGTAAATATTCTCTCCACTGGTTTTGTGTGGCTCCTGCATCTTGGGGGTCAGGCTCCCAAATTCCTCATCCCAGAGAGAGATGTGGTTTAGTGCAGGGAGCCCCTCAACAACCTGTTGCCTTCCTGAATATTTTCCTGTTATCAGGCTTGTTTGCTGTGGTTATATCATTTCACTTTTAACAGCTGGATAGCCACTGCACTTTCATCTTTCAGCTAGAAGTGAAAGGAAAAAAAAATCTGCAAGGGAAAATTATTTCTTAGCAATAATTCATTTCTAAGCATTGATCATAAGATGATCAATATATTTTTGTGTGGAATGTCCCAGAAATGTCCAGGAAAATAACCTGCTACCTACCCCTGTGGCAATGTGGTATTTCTGAAGGTTTCTAAAACAGCCAGATTGGGATCTGTACTTTTTATTTATCTGACAAAGAAGTACAGGCAGGGCCATTGGAAGCTTTCCCTCATCTCTCTGCCCTGACTCTTGGGTAGCTGCTGAGTATTCTTGGGTTTTCTGCTCTCAGAAGGAAAGGTGAGGGAACAGACACACTTAGGCTGGGGATTTTCATACTTTTGAAAGAGAAATAGCCTGAGCTGGGTCATCACAAAGGTTGGAAGGGCAGAAAGTATACTGGCAAAAAAACATTTTCTTGAGCTCCTGGTTTCTGCTGCTTTTATCTGTCTCCATACTCATGAAGCAGCTCATGCAACAGGTAGATCTCATTTTGAATAAAAAATAGGTTTTATTTTCCTTGTGTTTTCGATGAGCAGTGTTTGCAGAATTCTGAAAAATTGTCAGGAAACTCTTGATAGGTGACAAAATGCCTTTTATCTTCTGCTTCTGACTTGCAACATCATTAACCCTTCCTCACAGGCAGAGTTTGCCAAGTTCATATAAACATCGAGGAGACTTAGAAAGCTTCATCTGAAAAATACAGTATTTTAAAATCTGGTGGTGAAAGGTAAAATTCAGTGTTCTAAAAGTTTCACTCATTTCTCAAATATCAAAAGTAAGTAAAATACCAGATTTCAGGGTGGGGGCAAGATGTTCAAGGGCAAAAGATGTCTTTAATTGATTTCATGGGTGGAGTTAAATACTGCTTACAGAGATGGCAAAAGCATGTTTTGAAAAACTGAAGGCAGAGGTCTAAGATGTAAATACTGCTTGCCACAGCTTTGTTGTTGGCAAGCACATTAATTCTCACTGGGTTGGAATATTAGGATCAGTGGAGCAGTTTCTAATTTCATGCTCATATTCATGCAAACATCATGAACTTCAGAGAGATTGCACACACGTGATGGCAAGAAATTAATTAAAATCTGGAATTCAAAATGAATATAGTATCTTACAGAATGATTAGTGGTTTAATTTTTAATTTGGAGTTCATAAATTGCTATGTGTCACAAAATGCTGCAATGTGCATGCTGTGCATTTGAGATTTTTTTAACCTGACTTCTTAATGAAATGAGGCTGATGCAGTCACTTCTGTCATTCTCCCTTCTGATGCTTTGAACTTGTGGCACATTCCAGTGACATTTGGCAGAGGTAGAAGTCTCCAGGATGTTTAATCATTAAGGAGTTCCATGAATGTGGAAAGCGGAATAAAGGAGAACAGTTATATTCTGATTTGTGCTGAGAGACACTTAGGATCTTTTGGAAACCAGGGAATCCATGTGAACTTGGGGTTCAGGACACAGCTGTGTCCTCAGTCCAGGACAGATCCAGGACAGTGGGCAAGGCTGAGCCCATCAGAGATGCTGGTACCACCTCTGGGGGAGTGTGCTGAAGAAGGAAGGGGGGAAAGAGCCCCACAGCAGCCAGAGAGAGGAGTGTGAAGATGTGGAGATTCCAGGAGATTGCAAGGTCAGTGCAGGAGGGGCAGGAGGTGCTCCTGGCACTGGGGTGGAGATTCCCTGCAGCCCATGGAGATCCCTGGGGATGCAGAGATCCACCTGCAGCCCACACCAGAGCCTGAGAAAGGTTGGCACCCTGTGGGAAGCCCAGGCAGGATCAGGTTTGCTGGCAGGACTTGTGACCCTGGAGCAGGCTGCTCCTGAAGGATTTCACCCCATGGAAAGGAACCAGGAGCAGCTGGTGAAGATCTCTCAGTGGAGAAGTTCATGGAGGAATGTCTGCTGTGGGAGGGATCCACTCTGGAACAGGGCAAGTTTTTGTGAAGAAGGAGCTGAGATGAGTATTGGAATGACCACAGCCCCATTCCCTGTCCCCATGCACTGCTGGACAGGAGGAAATACAGAAAAGGGAGGGGTTGGGAGAAAGTGTTTTGAGATCTGGTTTTAGTTCTCATTACCACACTCTGCTTTGATTGGTTATAAATTGAGCTGGTTTCTCCACACTGAGTCTGTTCTGCCCATGACAGTGACTGGTGAGTGATCTCTCCCTGTCCTTATGTTCACCCACAAGCCTTTTGTCGTGTTTTCCCTGTCCAGGTGAGAAGTGACAGAGCAGCTTTGGTGGGCACCAGTCCTCCAGCCAGGGTCAGCCCACCACACCAAGACATTTGTGTCCTTGTCCTTTTCTTGAGAGGCATGGAAATAAGGGAGAGAGCCCTGAAGGATGCAGAGCATTTAACAACTTTTTCATCAGAGCAGATAAAAGATCAAGACCAGGCTGGATGGGGTTGTGAGCAGCCTGGTCTAGTGGGAGGTGTCCCTGCTCTTGTAGGTGATATTTAATGCTTCTTCCAACTCAAACCGTTCTCTGATCCTGTGAAAGCAGGGAGAGTACTGAAATTGCCCACAGTTCTGTGTGGCTGAGGAAATGAAGGTTTTATGGGGGAAGGTCAATGCTGGAAAGTTAAAGTATTTAGGAAAATAGGGGCAAAAATAAGATTTTACCAGCAGGTCTTTAAAAATGTAGGGTAGGGTAAAAACCTATGGGTACGTTTAAAAAAAAAAAAAAGAAAAAATTAATAGTGCTGAGACTTGCTGCCTTAGACTGGGACAGATGTTTACTTCCTAGATACTTCACTAAGCTGATCTTAACACACATGTCAAATGCAGAAGTGGTGCTTTTCCTCGTTTCAGCAAATACTGATTTCCCCATCCTCCCCCCAACCCTGACCATGGGATACAACCCAAGAGCTGCTGACCACCTTTTGCCTGCTGCCCTGTGCCTAAATTGCTTCCTGTCCTACATGGGCAAGGATGCAGAAAACTAAAAAATTCCTGGATTAAGGTTAACTTTTAATTATCTGAAAAGTCAAATAGAGTTAAGTGAGGGATTGTCAAAGCAGAGACTGGCAGGTTCTGTATCCAGCAGCAAAACTGGAAGGATCAGACAACAGGATGAGAGAGGAAGAGGTCTCAAGCTGTGCCAGGACGGCTCAGACTGGACATCAGGAGGAATTTCTTCATGGAAGGTGTTGTTAAGCATTGAAACTGCCTGGGGAAATGTGGAGTTACCATTCCTGGAAATGTTCAAGAAGTGTCTGAATGTGAGATTTAGGGCTGTGGTTTAATTTAGTAGGTAGTGGCTAGTCAAAGATGAGACAAATACCAGAGTGCCACAGACTCTGCTCAAAGCCAAGAGGCTCTGGAAGTGGAGACAGGCATTTTATTTGAGGATAAATAATCCCTGACAATGCTATTTCTCCTTGTGCCACTGGTGTGTGCTTTGTGCCCCTGTCTGAGAGGGGCCAAGCTGTGCAGCAGAAGGCTGTGAGTGCTGCTCTAATGACTGTGACAGACAGAATCCTGTTGGAAGAACTTCCAGGATCCTCAATCCAGCCTTTGAATGGTTTGACACTAGACACAGTCACCAGCAAAGCTGCTTGCACATGGCTCTGCAGAGGGCAAGCAAGAACTAGCTTGAGGATGTGGAGGGAATTATTGTGTTGTTTGTGTGAACTGGCTTTTGAGATACACCAGATGAAGAGAATGCCTGGCCTTGGAAGTGAAGAACTTGGTGTTTAACGTGTGGCAGTATTTATTAGAGCCTGCCAGTGGAAAAGACAAACAAGCCCAGTGCTGGGGAGTCACTGGATGCCAGCGCTGCCTCCCACACAGCAGTGTGTGAACACTGCTCTGGTGTTGGTGAGACAACTGCAGCCTTAGGAGGGCTCCACTTGTTCCTTTTTGAGCAGAAATCTCTGCTTCCCAACAGCTGTTCTTAAAGTAATCTATTAATGGGAGAAATGTTTCTTTCCTCCTTACAGGAAGACACTGAGAGAATTTAGATTATTTATCGTGAGTGCCAATACTGTTCATCTTGCTTTGCTTTGCTTTCTGTGCTAGGCACAATACTGGCTGTGTTCAACCAGGCTTTTTTTTTCTTTGCCTCTTTAATGTGCTTCTGAAGTGGGTATGTTACTAATGATGCAAATGGATGTAAATTGTGCAAAAACTCGATATTCTGTGCCTTGAAATGCTGTACCTGATTTGTAGAACAGAGGATAGAAAACAAGCTTTCACAATGAAATTGCTGCAGAGTTTTATAAGTAGCAGCACAGTGTAAGCAGGTAGTGAGTGAAAGTTATTTGATTCCTCACAGCTGGCAGGGACTTTATTGTTGGACAGTGGGTCCACATCACCTTGGGATGCCTGATTTGTCAAAGGGATTTGTTACCATGTACTGCTTTATCTGGTCATTTGCCTCATTTGTAAAAGCTGAGCATGAAAACCATCAGCAAGCTGTGACTGTGGCAGAAAATCAGGGTCAAATATTTGTTTTTTGGGTGAGACCTCAAGGCTGTGGTTTGACAGCCTGGCTTTGCAGGGCTTCTAGTACCCAGCAGGTCAAAAAGGCCAGTGCTGGATAATGTGGGGTTTGCAACAAACTCGGTTTGGTGGCTCAGTAAATACAGTTTGCTGGGTTAACTTTCTGCTGGCAGGATTTGTAGTGGATCAGGCTTGCCTAAGCTCCTGTGGCATTCTCCTGGTTCACATCTTGCCAGTCTTTCTGCAGCTGGTACAAACGTGGCACAGAGCTAAGTGTTCTGGCTAATTCAGTGGAATCAGGATTCTACACCAATGCCCTTTCCAGTTCAACTTTGTACTGCCACATAGCCTAAGGCTTTTTTATCATTTTACATTTTCCCCCACACTACAGGTATATTTGATCACAGAACTGTGGCTTGACAAAGTGAGAAGTTATTAAACCTGCTCCAGCATGGGTTTTGAATGTGGGAATAGCTGATTTCCATTTCCATGCCTTAGTGCTTGCCAGACTGATGCAGTGTGTGACCAGCTGTGCTCTTTGGAGGGTGAGGCTCCTGTTGCAGTTCAGGACAGCATCCCTAAAGATACAGCCCCTGTTTGCCTATCAGGGCTCTGCTGCTCACTGTGAGTGCAGGGCTCTGTGCTCCTCCCAGCACTAACTCCCAATTATGTGGTATTTGTTTGAAGAGAGGTGTGAGATTAGTCTATTCAGAAAACAGTAATCTTCCTGGTGGGCTGTAAATTGTAAATAATAATTCCTTCCTATTTTGGGCAGGGTTTTGCACCATCACCAGTTCATTGTGTGAAGACCTGCATGAGGCAGGCTTGGAGAGCACAGTGTTTGTTGGGTTGAGTTTCCTCTTGATGAATGAGCCTGGACTGTTTCAAGGCTTTTGCTTTATTCTTCCTCAGAGCTGTAAATCCACTCTCCATTTGACTCTTCCTTGTTGTTCTTCATTCCTCTTCCAGGACAGTTATTCTGAGTGACGGCCCTTGCTCACGCTTCTGAGTGGTTATCATGGGCTTCATTGCCTTCCTGAAGACCCAGTTCATAGTTCACCTCCTCATTGGGTTCGTCTTTGTTGTCAGTGGACTGATCATTAACTTCATTCAGCTATGCACGCTGCTGCTCTGGCCCATCAACAAGCAGCTCTATCGCCGAGTGAACTGCCGCCTTGCCTATTCCCTTTGGAGCCGTGAGTATGCTGGGCTGGGCTGGATGGGTTTTTTCTTGGTTTTGCTTTTGTTAACCAAAAAAAAAAAAAATATAGATGCACATGTATCTGTTTGCACGCAGAGATGAGAGAATGGTAAGTTAGATGTGGAGTCTTTCAGAGCATGTCAAAACAGGCGCTTTTTTTTTTCTGGAAATCCTACAGAAGTCAAGGGTCTGATGTGTGTTGTCACTTTGTCATTCAGAAAGGTGGGAAGTAAAGCTCCTCTGCACCTCCAGCCTTATCTGGAGTGTTACTTCTGTCTCAATGCCCTCTTCATCCAGTACCAGCCCCTGTGCTGAGGGACAGATGTGAGACTGGCTCAGGTACTGAGCGTAGGAGCAATATTGATCAGGTAGGAGCCCAAGTTTGTGTGGGCTGCAGAAGAAGAGGTCTGTCTTAAGGTACCTTGTGTAGATGTCTCTGCAGCTGAACTGTGTGACAAACTTCAGAATCCCCTGACCCCTTCAGTGCCTGCTCTGAGGCCAGGGTCTCCTCTTGAGAGCAATTTGTCAGTGTTTCTTCTTCTGCCCGTGGGTCAGCTCTGCACTGAGTGCAGCTTCTTTGTTCTCCCCTTCCAGACCTTTGCAAAACTTCCTCCCTGTGGATGCCTTCTCCTCCTCACAGAGCCTAACAGAGGGCTGAATTTCTGAAAATGTTTGGAGTGTTTAGAAGGCTCCTTAGCCCAAATGTCACCTTCTGTTTCAGCAGTGAATCATCTAATCAGTTTCCATTCTCCATCCCCTCCCAGTATGCAGGGCCACTTACCTTAATGCTCAGCTCAGCATCCAACTCCCACTTTGGGTAAATGAGTCACCAGAACGAGCACTGAAATTACAGTTCAGCAGTCCACTGACAGGCACCCACATTTTGTAAATCATCAATGTGAAGTATCACCAACAAAAACGATCTGTGGTGTCTGGTTCAGTTTCTTCTTAAGCTTGTTGTCCCTACATTTACTGTGTTTTTTGTCCTGCGTACTGAGAAGCACAGGAGAGAGGAAATTAAACAGACTAGCAGGCAAATTGTCAGGAAAAAAGGTATTGCAATAGAAGAGCTTAGTAGACACTTCAAAATGAGTTTGGTTGGATGAGACTGTGGATATATGGGAGATTTTACTTTTAATTTGCTTGTAAGAATTTCTTTGTGCTTTTCATAATCTAGAATCTAGTCTCATGCTGAAAACTATTGCTGCATTAATAGTTAGGCCTTTCTGAGGATATGAGCTGCTTGTTCTGTAAGGCTTCAGGCTCAGCCCCTAGTTAGCATTGTGCATGAAACAATCACACTTTACATGCTGCTCTTACATCCTCAAAACACTGGAAATAGCCCCCACAAACACACCCAAAGAGGTTTGGGGAAGCAGAGTAGATAATTGGGTTGTAGGTAGGATAACCCCTAGTGTATAGCCTGTTACAAATTAACACATTGGGAAATTAGACTATGAAAATTAATGTAAATGTTATGTGGGATTGCAGAGAGCTGATGGCCTGTAATGGAAGAGCTGACAGAATATGCTCTTCAATTATGATTTATAGCAATTTAGGTAAGCTGTGCAAATGCAGTAGCTCCAGTGTTGCCATTCATAATGAGATATATTTCAGTATGGAGAAGCCTTTTGGTGAGGAAGCTGTAGGTTGGTGTTCTGCTCGCTTTCTCCAAGCTGTTTGTAGTTTTAGGGTCTGTAAGAGAAGCTGCTCTGCCCACCTGCAGGGAGGGATGCACAGGTAATCCTGTATGTGGCTCTGTACTGAAAACCAGGCTCTGTTCTTACTGTATCTCCTCTCAAATACATAAAGCCCAGATTCCAAAGGGGACGGAGGGAGGCTCTATCCAATGTTCCTGACAGACATTTGGGGAAGGAAGTCTCTCAGGCTCTGGCCCCAGCATAAACCCATAAATCTGTGACAGGTAGTCTGTACTTGCAGCTCTCCCACGTCAGCTCCTTTCAGATGAATCACACCTTTGGAGAGTGCAGCATGTTTGGGTTAGTCCAGTTGCAAAAATAACCTCTCAGATGTTGGTACTTTCAGCTGAGGGATGTGCTATTCCCCCTGTTTGCTTTGTTTTGAGGGGCTTGTGAGGCTGTAAACGCACCTGCTTTGGTGTGTGGGAACCCCAGGCACAGGGGATGTTGCAGCCAGGTGTTGCTGATGCCCTGTAGAACTCTCCTGGGCAGTGCAAGTGTTCCCATTCTTCATTCAGAAGGATGTTCTTGCTGTAGCATTGGCAGATTCAGTGCCACACAAAGGAGCTGTAACCCACACACCAAAAAAAGGAAATGAGCCCACTCCTGGTTATAATTACATCATTTGTCAGCACTCTTGTAAAGGACAATCTGTTTCCTTGTGTTAATCCTTTGGCTCGTCAACCCTCCTCTCTCAGTATGAACTCTGGCAAATCCTCCAGTCTTCTAGGGAGAAAGGTGAAAGAAATGTTCTGCAGAAAGTCATCCACATTGACCTCTGCAGATTTTTTTTTTCCCCCTGATTTTGAACAAGAAACACACCCAGGTTATTAAATATTTTGTAAGAAAATGTAGCAGATACCAGAGATGTTCCTCCTTGGTGCACAGTCAGCAATGGAAAGGGACAATTTCAGAGTCCCACCATGTGTTTGGTACCACTGCTCCATTCCCCTGGCCACCTGCTTGGAAGGTGCTCTGGGGACACTCCTGCTGTCCTCCTTCCCCTTTTACTGAGCCAGGATAACCAGAGAAAGGGAGGTGAGTGAACACAAAGCATGCAAAGCTGGGAAGCAATGACAGAAACCTGCACCTGGTGTGAAGGAACAAGACAATCCTGCCTTTCCTCTGCTGTATTTCCAGTTGACTGAGGTTAAGCTCTCTTGGCCAGCAAAGTGCATAACTTGCAGTGCCTCCAAATGAGCAAGTGCTGAAAGTGATACAAGGGAATAACCTGGTGGATAAGTGGTCATGAGTGAAAAAACCTCCCACATTCTAGGTGAGCTCTACACCTTCAGCAGACCAGGACTGGTTTTCCCCATTATTCACCTAAATTTTGTTAGCCTTCTCTCTGGTGTGGTGCAAGACTGGATCCCAAACTCTTGTTTAGCAGTATGGATTTGTGACCTTGTCTGATCCCCCTGATCAGGAGCCCTTGTGCAGGAAGGTGCTGCCCTCTTTGCCAAAACCTTAATTTCCTAATGGGAAGCTGAAAAACCTCCTGGCAGAGCTTGATGGAGGGAGCAGAGGGGGAACCCTGCAGGTGTAGTCATGTGAGGAGGGCTGGACTCTTTTTAACTGCCATATTTGCGTAACCACATTTTTATTTAATCTCATTTCTTTGAAATGAGAAAATACCAACGATTGTGGTTTGCAGGGAAGCAAATCTTCCTACTGGGAGGATGAACTATTCTCATACTTTTTATAGTTGTCCCATGATGCAAGCAATGCCTTCCATCTGCCTGGATGTACTGAAATGAGGGAAATAAGCTAACCATAGCAACTACAGTCAGTGCATGCTGAATTTAAGTGGAAGGGGGTTTTATGAGGAAAAAAGGGGAGGTGGAAAATAAGAAAGGGTAACAAATGTTCAGAGTGGAATAAGAGTTGCTGTGATACTTTAAAGTTAGAGTAAATAGAGGGAAAAGGGTTCCTTCTTTTGCAGTAAAAGAAATACACAATTTACCATTCCTGTCTTTGTCCAGGTATTTTGATAAATTAGCTGAATTCTCTGCTGTTTTTGACTCTGTGTTGATGATCATAATGCAGAACAATTAGAGCCCTGTGTTGTAATATTAAAATCTATCACAGAAGATCTATGTCACTGCATCCCTGTAGCAGACCTTTATTGGTCTGTTTACCTCCATAAGGCTTGTTTCATGTGGAGTAAAACCATTAGGCTGCATCTATACATAATTTGTACCCCACCTGGGAGGAACTGTGCTCATTTAGTGGAGCAATCAACAGCTCCACTGTCTGTTTTCAGGCATAAAAGTCTTTGGGCTTTTTTTCCAGTGGTCGTGAAATTTCACATTTGTAATTGCAATGCCCAGACACGCTGTTAGAAACTTGCTAAATTATCCATAATGCATATGTCTGGTGCCTTAAATACTGCTTAGGGGTGGTAATGTGATTTGGTCTGTACCCTTCTAAGCTTTTGTTTCATCTCTGCTGGCTGGGTTTGGGAAGGTTGGGAGTCAGGAGAGTGAATGGGGTGAGGGTGAAACTCTAAATTCTTTCAGTAAGGGGTACCCCTAACTCCTCTGCACCTTCCCCATGTTTGCTAGAGTTGGTGATGCTGCTGGAATGGTGGTCAGGCACAGAGTGCACCCTGTTCTCAGATGAGGCCACGGTGAAAACCTTTGGGAAGGAGCATGTCATCATCATCCTGAACCACAACTTTGAGATCGACTTCCTGTGCGGCTGGACCATGACAGAGCGCTTCGGGGTGCTGGGGGTATGTGAGCCATGAGCTTCCCCTCCTCTGCAGGGTGACTGCTCTGCTTAAAACCCATCTATAAACAGCTCCTCGCATTTAAGTTCCCAGATACACCTCCATCATCTTAGATTTAATGTGTTTGACCTCGTTGCACAAATCAGCAGATGACATTTTTGCTTTGTCACTTTGGTTTTTTTTTTTCCTCCAAGAGTTCCAAAGTTCTTGCTAAGAGAGAGCTGCTATATGTGCCCCTAATTGGCTGGACGTGGTACTTCCTTGAGATTGTTTTCTGCAAAAGGAAATGGGAAGAGGACAGAGATACAGTTATTGAGGGATTGAAACGTTTGTCTGATTATCCTGAATATATGTGGGTAAGTGTTGAGTCCCCTCCCGTGCTGTTGGCTGCTAGAAGTGAATGGGTAACAGTCTGGTGCCTGTGGTTTTGTGTGTCAGGAGAAGGTGTGCTCACTTCCAGGAGGTGTCACAAAAAACCCATGCTCTGTTTCAGGAGGTTTTGGGATATGCTGGTAGAAAACTGCTGTTTGCCTGTTGGTAAGGGAAGTCATTTGGGGAACACTTCAGAAGCTTGAGACTCACTGATAAATCAGGCTTGTGTGATATTAATGATATTATCCAGGCTTATTTTTACCTATTAAAAAGCCTTTATTTGCTTACTCCATCTGTATAACATCATCTGAGATAGGCTGAAAACTAATAAACAAAAATTTGTTTTGGAGTAGTGAGTGAATTTGACTGCACAGACCATGGATTTTGATAGAAAGTTTCTCTTAGTGTGTTCGTTGATCTGTGAAATTACAGGTTTTCCAAAAAATCTCTGTGAGAACATATGGCAAGCTTATATCTGCTTCTGCAGTTATATTCTTCCCTTTTTATTTTGACATTATTTAAAATCAAGGGTAAAACATCTCTGTCTCATTGTGTGCAATGCTGTTAGACTTCACTGCAGCAGCACAGTGGTGTAATCAACCCATTAACCTTCTCAGAGCTTTGAATGCAAAGATTTTGATGAATTCTCAGTTTTGCTTTTATAGCAGCACATGTAATATACAATTATTTGGTTTATAAAACATTAAGAGGCTTTTTATGCATTTAAGTGAGTTTTCAGTATCATCCAGTACAGCTTGTTAAAATGAATAGTGAAACATTAAGCCTTAACTAGAGCATTGTGAATGCATTGTAATTTTCTACCATTACAAAGATAGACAAAGTAAGAATCTGGAGAATGTATTTTTAAGCTACTTAATTGCTTGAATATATGGATATGAGTTATATTGAATATATCTTCCTGATTAGTGTAGGGAAGAAAAGAAAAAAACAGAAAAAGCACTACCAATTATAAAATCTCAAGACTAAACTTGAGCTTCAGACCTATACATTTTAATGATTCTACAACTGAGAACCAAGGACTAGTCTCTAGGGAAAACAATTAGAAAATATAAGTGCAAAATGTAGTTAGCATTGATTATTTAAATCAAGACTTCCTGCTTGGTAATTGAAATCATGATTAAAATTGACTTGAGCAGATCAATTTCCTAATTTCTGTGCATTCTAAATGCCACAAGTAGGGCTGTCTTTTTGTCACCTTAGATTTAGTATGAGTGTTGTTAAATGTAATGGTCAATGAGATGGGAGTTGGTGCCTGTGCCTAATACTTGGTGAAGAGATGAGACAACTGAAGTGTGTGCACGTTTGTTTATCTTGCACAAATTTTCAGTATACTGCTGAACTTCTTTTGATATCTCAAGATCTCCTTGGGTTTTTTTTTTTGCTTTTGTCTTGCACAGTTTCTGCTGTACTGTGAAGGAACTCGTTTCACAGAGACCAAGCACCGCATCAGCATGGAAGTAGCTGAATCCAAGGGGTTGCCTAAACTGAAATACCACCTGTTGCCCAGAACCAAAGGTTTCACCACTGCTGTCCAGTGTCTCAGGGGAACAGGTACTGCCAAGCTTTGCAAGTTTTTTAGCACACTCTGTGTAGCACGGCACAGTCTGCTGCTGTTCATTGCAATTAGTGAGCTGGCAGTAATGAGGTAATCTGTAAATTGCCACAGAACGGTCAGATGCCAGTCTTAGAAAATACTAAAAACCTTTTTATGTTGCTTAGTTCATCGAGTCATCTGGTGTTTTACAGAGCTGGGAGTGTCAGGGGGCTGGTGCAGATAAAGAAAACACAAAATAGTGAAGGATTCTGATACATTATTAATGCAGGCTTGCACAAGTCTGTCTCAAGCAAAGATGCCAGAAGGTGCTTGCTGGAAGTGCTGCTGTAACAGCCCTGTTTTTCTTTTTCTTTAACAGTTTCAGCAGTGTATGATGTAACACTAAATTTCAGAGGAAACAAGAACCCATCTTTATTAGGAATTCTTTATGGAAAGAAATATGAAGCAGATATGTGTGTAAGGTGAGCATACACTGATGGAGGTGAGCCCTAAGGTGCATACTTGAGCACATTGAAGTATATTCAGATTTTAGAGGGTAACTTCCCTTTCCTATAGTCCACTTCTCCTTCAGCTTCAGTGGTCCCTTGTAGTAAATAGTCTAAAACTCCTTTACAAGCCAGTTACTCTCCCTCACTCACATGGCTTGATCAGCAGATTAGAAATTTAAAAATGCTGAAATTCAGACACCACAGGAATGAGGTGGGACATTGCTCACATTCCTTTCTACTCCTTTGCCTCAAAGAGTAGCTGCTAACACCTAACCCCATGCAGCACATACACATTTGCATGCACACACACACCTCCCCTTCTCTTTCTTGCTTTCTCCTTGCTGCCTTCTGCTTCAAAGGATTTTCTCTGATCATAAAAACTACCAATCCTCTTGAATTTCTTCTTTTCCCTTTTATGTTTGGACCTGAGACATGACCTGATTATTCTTTCCACAGTTATTTGGACAGTTTGCTTCTGCTTCTCTGGGGGCTTCACCCACCCTTTGGAAAACATTGCTGTATTTTGGTGATGAGGTTGATGCTTGTTTTTTAAAAGTTAAAAAAAAAAAAGCCTTTCTCCTTTCCCCTCTGGCCTTGGGCCTGTGTGTTGCTGCAACATCCACAACATTTTAGTCTCTCAGCTGAAAAGATGACTGTGGAAATGTCCACAGAGGAATGGTGTTGCTCATTTGCAAGGGTTTTCATTTTCCCTATTTACACTTGCCAAACATATTCCTGATGAAGAAAGTGAGCAGACACTTTGCCAGCCAGCAAAACAGGTGGTCAGGCAGTTCCACCTGTAATTCCACACTGATGGCAGGTGCATGCAGGATATCTAGCTGGATCTGAGGTGCACATGCATGGATGCACATATGTATAATTAGTAATTATACCCTGAACTGTGGTAGCCTTCAGTTAAATATCCTTTTTCTTCTAACGGAGGTGCAATTTTATTTCATTTCTTGGAAGAGTAATGGGAGGAAAGAAGAGAAATGTAGTTTTCAATAGTGTTAGAAGAGGTTTGGGTTTGTAAAATTCTGTTGAGGATGATGTTGACAGGTAAAATTACTAATTATACCCTACAAATGGCTGTGCTTACATAATTTTGATTTTGATGTTTGTTGATGGAATGAATGTTCTCAAAGTGCTTTTCTACACTGTGTTGTGGGGAAAAAGCTATGAGAGTAAGACTATTTTTACAGATTTTTTTTTTTTAATGGAACATGTCCTTATTGTGCCAACAGACTTATTGTAGCTCACAGAAGGGAAGCACATAAGCTCTTGTTCTTTGTGTGTGCAGTTACCTGTGCAGAGGTAAGCAGCTTAGCTCTGCAGTGGATCCAGTCTTTATCCCCACTGCCTCCAGAGGAAATAATCAGGAATTCACCACATGTTATTGCTGTGAGTCCCCTCTAGTGGTGACAGCAACACCACAGCAGCTTCACCAGAAAGCTTTCAGCAAATGACTTTTTCACTCAGCTTTTATTGAGCATCATTTATATGAATTGAGCAGTTTCTCTTGTTAGAGCTCATGTAAGTAAATCTGCCAGATCTGGTGTTCAGTTGGCTGATGGGATGCAGAAATCATTACAAATGTGTTAGAACATATTCACAGAATCACAGGGGGGCTTGGGTTGGAAAAGTCTCAGAAAATACAAGAATGCAGGGGAATGAATGGTTGGCTCTTAGCACTACAGAGAGGTTTTGTTCCCAGGGAGGGCAGGTCAGGATTGTCACACACCCCCAGAACTGCTTCCTCATCTGTGGGGCTGCAGGGGCAGAGATGTTTTCCTTAGAGATAACGTAAAGTGGGTATAGTTGCCTCTCCCATTACTTCCAAAATAGGGTTTTCACTAACAAACAATATCCTTAGATTTTTCACTTGTTTGTCTTCTCCCAGCTCGTTAGTCTGAGCTCTCTGGGAACCAGCAAGTGGTGGATCTGGTGAAGGAGGAACAGTGTTTGAATGGGAAATGCTTATTTTACTGGTGTGCTCTGAAGCTCACAGGAGCTTGTACACTTTATTTTGTCTTAAATAGCACCCAATTCCCAACCTAAAATCTATTTCTTAAGTCTCAGTTCTCTGTTTAAGACCTCTCCCATCAGTGACAGTATTGCTTGTGATTTATACCCTTTAGTGAGTGGAAGATCTTCCCTAGGAGAGGGACAAAATCCAATACCTGGATTTTCCCTTCATTCTTTTTTGATTTTCTTCTTTCTATTTTTTAATCTCTCTACTAACTAGGAGATTTCCTCTGGAAGATATCCCTCAAGATGAAAAGGAAGCTGCAAACTGGCTTCATAAGCTTTACCAGGAAAAGGTAAATTGCTCTGCTTTCTTTTCTTTTGGGACTTGCACAGGGGAGTGTATTAAGGCAGTGAGTAATACACACCCTTGTCCTGGATGGAGAGGATGTTATGTGTAACTAGGCAGCCATCCCTCAAAGTGCTGGAAGGAGCAGGACAGAGGAGCCCTTGGCAGCAGAGGGCTGGGTAGTGAGGTCTCAAATTGCCAGGAAGCACGATGGAATCCAGATTTGCCTGAGCTGTGGAAGACTAATAGCAATCCACTGTCCTTTTACATTTTTCATTGCATTCATCTCTGTCCTGCATTTCTAAAAGCTCCATTTTCCCTGTGGGTGTTTTTAGGCACTTTAGAAGAGTGATAACTATCTGTCAGGGACAACCAGTCCCAGCTTTCAGCTGCAATTGTTCTTTGCTTTCATTTTTCTCCCACTGTCACTTTCCTCCTGCCTGGTAATACTTCTGCAGTGGTGTGTGACATGGGACAGACAGTCCCTGACAGAGCACATGCCACCGTGCCTCCAGATGCCTCAGAGCTTTGCCTTGTGTCATTTCTTTTTCTAACCTTAGATGATTTTCTCAACCACAGATTTAACACTTCTGTGGGGAGTAGCAGAGAGCTGTAATTGTTGTCCAGCCCTAAGTGGTGGATTATTGAACTTGAAAAGTGTATCTTGATTTCTGTGTTGCTTATCTTTGTGGGAAGACAGCAGAGCACAGAAAGTTTAAGCATTCTGGGCTTTCCCAGCTATGATGACCTGTGCTGCAGCATTGCTAGGCTTATGCTCAGTCTCTAGGTAGGCAGCAAATTGTTCTAAGTTTCATTACATTTATTTCAACCTAATTTGTTTGAATATCTGAACTCTGATTCAGTTAAGGAGAGAGGTTATCCTACAAAGAGCAGTAGTTCATCATCTTCTCCCCCCACCTCCCCTTAGCAGGTCTATAGAACCAAAGAGTCCTTGAGGTTGAAAAAAGGCTTCTAAGAACATAGAGTCCACCTGTCCAACCTGTTCACCACTAAACCATGTCCTCAAGTGCCAAATCCATATGGTTTTTTGAGCACTTCCAGGGATGATGACCAGTTCCCTAGACAGTCTTACTGCCTTACAACCCTTCCTATGAAAGCTTTTTCTTTCCTCATGTCTAGTCTGACCCTCCCTTGGTTCAATGTGACATCATTTCCTCTCATCCCTCCTGATGTTGGCTGTACCTCTGTTCAACTTTGTTGAGAGAAGTTGACAGGGAGGTATTGTTTATGGACATGGGTATTATATACATTGATCTTACAGTGTTAGCAATACTTTGCAACTGGAATCCTCTCATTCCATGTATTACAATGACTTTGTAACTGGAATCCTCTTCCTGCACAGAGGATGTGTCCTCAAAAGGCTGTTATTGGCTAGGGCTGCCTTGCACTTCTCAGCCCTTTGTAAGGGAAATTTAAAAAATAAATAAAAACAAGAAATAACCAGATGAGCCATCCTTGGTAATGACTTGGAAACCTTAAAGGACAGTTTTACAGCCTGAGGGAAGGTGGTGAGCACCTTGTTCCTTTGAGTGCTGTGTTCCAGGGCTGCACCTCTGCAGGCTCAGTGGGGATGCCGTGGCTCATGGCAGTGCTGGGATTGGGATGTGGTGCTGTCTCTGCTCTCAGCTCATGCCTTGCCCTCCCCTCCTGGCTCTCCATGCAGCATTTTTCTGCTGAGCTTTGCTGAATCATGCTGACCTTTCTGGAAGTAAAAACAGGAAGGAAAAGCACCCAGCTAAAAGGGCTGGCAGTGTCTGAACTGCTCTGTGGCCTGAAGCTGCCCTAAATTCCTGAGCACCTAATGCAAGATGAAGGAATGTGGTAATGGAGAGGATGATCAGGTTTCAGCTTTTGATGGCGCCAAATTGCCTTCAAAAGGCTTAAAGGTCACTTGGATGGCCAACAGAAATGCCCAAATAAGTGACAGCAGGTGGAATTGGATGCTGTGCACTCTTGGTGAGTTTGTTCCACAGTACTGTCCTGGAGCTGCTTGTGCAAACATTATGAACCTGATTTCTTTTCTCCTTCCCCCAGGATGCTTTGCAAGAGATGTATAATCAAGAAGGTATATTTCCTGGCAAGCAGTTTAAACCTCCCAGGAGACCATGGACTCTCCTAAACTTCCTTTTTTGGGCCACAGTTCTCCTCTCTCCTCTCTTCACATTTGGCTTTGGAGTTTTTGCAAGTGGATCACCTCTCCTTATCCTTGCATTCCTGGGACTTGTAGGAGCAGGTAATAAAAGCAGAGAAGATGCTAAGCCCAGGGTGATACATAACAGGATCCTTTACCTCCAATAAGTTGTGTATTAATTAATAAGAATGGGGCTTGAAGGAAAATATTTGCAGCTTGCTCATTAGTCTTTCTATTGTACAGCATTTTTATTGTTTCAGAAGCTTTAATCTGGGCAAATTTGCTTTCCTATCTTAAGCAAAAACTGTAGTAGTAGTAGCAGGTGAGTCTTGCAGCCCATTACTATGGTGCCTGAAGAAAAAAGTACTTCTAATGGACAACTTGTCTGTGAATTTTAAAAACAAAAACAAACAAAAAATACATAAATACTACTAAATTTCCCCCCCACCCCTGCAAGAAAAAAATCCCTAACAATAGAAGTAGGGGAAATAGAGGGAGGATTCATGCTACATGTCTTGTTAACCAAGAGAGGCAGTAATTATATTTTAAAATCTGGATTGTCCCTCTATTTGAGTGTCATTTGACCTGTGCAGCATTTTACAGTGCACTGTTGGTCACTGCTGCCTTGGGGATTGGGTTAACTCATGTGGGTTCTGCTTGTGTGTTTACATGTAACTTCCTTGGACTGGTTTTAACGTGCCTCTCATTTCTCTGTTATATTTTAAAGCTTCCTTTGGAGTTCGTAGACTGATAGGAGTAACTGAAATAGAAAAAGGCTCCAGCTATGGCAACCAGGAATTCAAGAAAAAGGAATAACTGACAGCTGCAGTTCAGCACATATAACCAGACTATGGTATCCAATTAACTTCAGTTAAAAAACAACAACAAACACTTAGAAACTATCTTTTTCTTAATAACTGATGACTAATATTAATGAATAAAACTTGAGCCAAGAATGAAGAAGTTGGAGGCATCGGCTGAAGAGAATGCACCAACCTTCTGCCTCTTCAAGGATTACTGTAGTCAAGCTGTGGGAGAAAATCTGGGGTGGGGTGGAAGAAGAAATTAATTTTTCTTGCTTTGTTGGGGGACTTGGGGTGGGGGAGAAAAGAGGGCCTTGGCCATGGCCACGTGTATCTTCAGATGACTGAAAACACTGGTTTCTGTTAAGAGCACTACACTCACTTTTACAACAGGAGCCATTGAATGTTTCCTCTTGCTAAAGCCAATGTAACGTTTATTGATTTCCAACTTCTCTTACTAATGAGCCAGGAAGAAACACCCTCCTTAAATGAATTGACAGGTATTCCTTGGGTTAGAGTCTTTTTGGCTGTGTTGTCATAGCTACACATTAAATTCTGTTTGTATTTTACACTGACACTTTTTATTTTCAGGCAACATCTTAAGACTTCTGTAATGCAGGAGAATGGATAGTGGAGTTTGGAAGCAGCGTGTCCAAACTCCATCAGCACATCCCATAGATGTCCAGTCCATCAGCACATCCCATAGAACAGATCCAATAGGAGAAAATTCTCATCCTGTCTCCTGCTAACTGCTCAAGGCTGTTTAATTTCAAAATATTACTTTAGTCTTGAGTGCCATTTGCCCTGTGTCACATCAAACCTGTTCCATAATTTTGAATCTGTTTGGGTTTTTTTTTTTTTTTTTTAATTAGTGGTTGACCATGGGATTTAGAGTTGTGCAAAGAAGGACATTTTTTCAATTCTCCTTCTATTTCTGTTTGCATCTCTCATTACCAAAGTCCAGTTCAGCCAACCTCTCTCAGTAAACTGGGAGGCAGCACTAGAAATCAGCACAATAGTTTTTTAAAATGTGAAAAGGAGAGGTCTGTAGCAGTCAGATTTTGAATGCTGGCATCTCTTGAACTTCTAATGAGAGTTAGGACATGGATTCAGATGGGGCCAGGACCTTACCCTGTGTGTGTCAGGATAGGTGTGCTGCTCTTTTGACTTGATCATGCTTTAGATGTTCATGTGAAGTTTTTTGCAAGGTGAGCTGTGCTGATAAAGCATTAGAAAGAGTATAAGGTCTCTTCAGGGATTTTAAGTATCTTTAGTTTTGCTTGTTGACATTTTGGTCTTTTTCACTGAAAATTAGAGCTCAGAATCATGTCCGTACCTGTCTCCTTTTTTCCTTTCTTTTTCTTCCTTTCCTTTCCATTTTTACAAACGCACATTCAGAGATGTCTGTAGGTTGCTGCTGTATGCATAGCTGGAGAACCATTTGCAAGCAGATAGTAACTATACCTGTATGTTCAAGTCTGAAGGTCACAATCTGTGTTTGGCTGCTCGCAGTAGTGGGTGAAATGAATTGCAGATCTACAGCTGAGGGCAGGAGCTAACCCTCAGGGTCTGTGTCTTTAACCCAACTGCCACTAGAATATTTATCTCACTTTTGTAAAGAGCAGATTTTATCAAAGCACTGGTTGTTGTTTTCATCTTTGCTCCGGTAACCAAGATAAGAGTAATAATTTACCTTCTTTCTGAATTTGCTCTTAACTGTTGGAATGTAACCTCTTCTCCCACAGGTTTTTCTGTTTTCAAACACTGGAAGAGCAATTTTGTAACTTAGAAAAATATTTTACTTGGGGTCATTAATCACTTGTTCTGTCATGCACTTGATTTTTATTTGTGGTCTTTTCAACAAGAGCATTTGAAGGATGACCTGAGTTCTGTCTGTCTCCTGTTAGACTCCACCTTGCTGAATCCTTGTACCCAGACCCCCAACGTTAGTGTGTCATCTTTGTCCCCTCAATAAATCTTCCCTAAGAGAGGGGCTGCAAATCTGTTGCAAATGCTAGTGGAATTTGAAATATGCTTTGGGAACTGAGGAGAGCAGAGCCTAGCCATAACTCTGTTTTCCTTGCTGGATGTTTTTGTACTTTGTCTTCAAATACAGTCAGACATCCAAATGCTGATAAAGTTAATTCTGGCTTTTCCCTGTTTTTAACCAGAGGACTGAGAACAGTGGGGGAATCTCTTTTTTTTTTTTTTCTTAATTTTTTTTTTCTTAAGTAATTCAGTAATAGGTATAATTCTTGCTTCCTAGAAAGATGTTTTAAATGCTGTATACTTGCTTCCTGAAGATGATATTGAGTATATATAAATTGTACTGGCTTAGCAGAAGAGGCTTGCAAAGCAGGCTGACCACTGAGTATGTTTTATACTTACATTTTGAGCAGTATATTAATGGGCATGACAAGAATTTCACAAGATAAATCCCTTCTTAATGCTGAGAAGAGGGGAGCTGCTTAGAGGAGAAAGGAATTAATAGCCTTTCTCTTTACAGGATCCTTTTCTCCTCTTAGTGCATGTAACTCCCTATTCAGGATCATGGGATTAGTGCATGTACATCAAGGGGAGAATAATCAACATGTCATATTTTCTTATCATAACTTATTGGTCATGCTTTCTTTTTGAAAATATAATAAATACATCATCAGATACTTAAATTTTGCTCTTCTAAACAGACATATCAGTAACCACTTGAAAAACTGAAACCTACAGCTGTGCACAAAAACAGTACAAAACCAACACAAATCTCTTCATTTTGAATTTTTTGTCTCAAATAGGGGTTTTTATACACGCGCGCGCACACGTACACAGAGTCTGTATAAATTAAAATTACTGGAAATAGCTGAAGTTAATGTTACTAATGAAGATTTAGCAGGTGGATTGGATTGGAAAAATGAACATAGATTTTATATCTTATTTTCTTCTGGTTTAATAGAGCATAGCTTGTATATTTGACTACCAAGCCCTTTAAGAGCAATAATAAACAAAAATATATCATGTTTTTCGTCTTTTGCTTTTCAACTGTGCTAGGTTTAATAAACTTACAGCTATGGGAGTGTTTTTTTCTCTCCACCTTTCCGAATTTTCATTTATTGCTTATTTGTTTGGAGTAAATAGAGTTTTCCAGTATGGACTTGCAAGCTGACTGCCATGGAGTTCAGCATTGACTCCGAAAAGGAATGGTTCTCTAACATGGACAGATGATGCATGTGTGCTCTTGGCCTTGGCAGCACTTGTCATTGTCACCAACAGCAATGATGCTGCTCTCCAAGTGGGATTTGCAGTTCCTAAGTAGCATCAAGTTGACCTGCATCTGAGAACCTGGGTGGAGAGCTCGGGGACTGCTGGCCATGTGCATCTCTGACTTAGGAAGGCACAAAGAGCTGATGCTGAAGAAGGATGTGGTATCCAGAGGCCTTGGCTCAGTAGGATTACAGTTCTCTCTTGCTCATCGTGGGCTGAATGTCTCTTGCAATTGACTTTGCATCACTGAGCAAAATATCTGTCTCCTGCACAAAGAGCATGGGCAATGTTCCTTTGTTCTGCTTTAACTTATCTCGAAGGGCTCTACATTTAATTGCTGACCAATGAATCTGACTGCTGCCTGCGTCCTAATTGCCTGGTATTCACAGAACAGTGAGTGTGTCTGCTCACTTCCACGTGGTACCTCTTGTCTCCATCACTGATGTCTGTATATTTTCTCACCTGTATCTTCTGCAGGTGGTTCGGTTACAACCTCAGCAGGAACTTGGAGATTTCCAGTTCAACCAGTCCTACAGCAGTTGTCTCACATGGCTGGGGTTTTCTTTTCCTGAATTTTGGCGTTGGTTGACAGCTCTAGGTCTGAAGTGTTTGTGTTACACGATAATGCAACTTTGCTCCTTCAAAACAAAACTTCTAGGAGAAAAGAGAAGACCTTCCCAGGCCTGTCCACCCAGGCCCCCCCTACCTGGCAACAGGTCCCTCTGGTGACAGGGAGCTGGGACAAGGTTTTTACTAGAGTTGGAATAATGAGAAAGCAAGGGAGTCACTGTCCATCAGATATTTGCTGAAAGTACTGTTTCTGTCCTGGGACTACCCCAAAACCTGGTTTTGCTTCATGTACCTTTTGAAGAAATGTGGAATTGGAGGCTTTTAGTAATGCTGACTTCATGCTGCACAGAGTGTTTCAGATTGAAGACAGACAATCTGACGTATTTTGGCATCTTGGAGAAGTATTTGCTAAGAAGTCTAAAGCCAGGCTTGGGCAGACCTCGCCTAAGCGTTTCATGCAGATGCTGGAGGCCAACGCAGATCGAAGTGAAGAATCCATTCCTTGATCTCCTTTGAAGATGGGATGCAGCAGGAGAGCTCACAGCATCTCCTGGATGCCATGTACTTCTGTTCCCTGGTGTGAAGGTTTTGATTCCCATCAGATGACTGCTGCAAGTTTGGCTGTGTGCCTGCACAAAGAAGCTCATCCCTGTGATGGGAATGCTGAATTTGTACTCCCACCCAGTGTGTCACAGCTGCTTGTTCCTGTATTCCTGAACCTTCTGATCATAACAGGTGGCTCCATGGCTGCTGGTGCAGAGTGGAGATGGGATTTGAAGCAGCTGACAGCTGTGCTGGGAGCTGTGAGGACAAGGAACACTGCAAGGTGCATCGCTGGGAGGAGCAGGAGCACTGACAGGTCCGGCCAAATTCTTGCTCTGAGAAAACTAAGTGATCACCAGGAGTTTTGCAAAGCAGACACAGCTATGTGAGAGGCAAGCTCTAACAGCAGCGTGGATGTGAGACCTCCCTGTGACAACTTAGAAAATAATCCTTGCCGTGTTCACGTGATTTGGGTCAGAGTTCCTCCTAAGGGCTTGTTTCAGATGGGGACTCTCATTCTGGCCTGTTTATCTTTGAGCCTGGTTTATCTGATTGTCTCTGCAGCAAGATGCTTGCAGGCTGTTGGTTGTGTGTTATTTACCTGCTCTGGTTTGGAGTGAGAACATTCTGGAAGTCAGCATTATAGGGTCTGTGCCACGTGTGTTAGCCACCAGAAAAAGTCATGAAAATATTTCATGCTTCAGAATTGGGAAGACACGGGATTGGCATTTAAGAGAAATGTTTCTCTGATCCGTGGTCTCTCTAGGCTTTTAGAAGGCTGCCTGTATTTCTTAAAATGTTATACCTGTAATTACCAGCCACTGTTCAATTTTTGAAACTGTAAAGAAATATTATTTGTGCACTTTCACTGTTGAGAACACCTGAGTGCAGATAGTCTATTTCCAAAAACCACTAGCAGAAGCAGCATTTTATCTTTCTAGGAGAAAAATGTCTTTTAAAATTAGACACTTCAGTGGCAATCAGAATATAATAGCATTTTTAAAATTTAAATTAGAATTGTTCCTTAGTGTGGGGACTACCACTACCAATTTTCAATCTTTTTTTCATTTTGGCCAGCATGCATTCTTAAGGAAAACACACTGAGTTACTAATTATTTAATACAATTTGCAAAGGAAGAGTAGGTAGCAGAGCCTAATGAGGAATTAAATTTTACTCCCCAAGGCATGAGCAGGTTCTGCATAGCTCCTTTACTCCATGCATGTGCATCTGTGCAGAGAGCCAAGCTGTGTCCCTTCGTGTCCCTTTGCTTCAGCTGTGTCTGAGCTGTCCCTTGTGACATCTGAATGCTGAACTCACTCCTCAGATCACCAGCAACTACTGTAGCTTTAATCAAAACCTCTCTGAGGAAACTCACCCTCCTCCAGCTGATTGATGTGTTGCAAACCTGTCGTTCGGAGGGAAGTGTAAGTCACCAGATGATCATTCTTAGCCAAATCTAACGAGTAATAAAACTATACAGGGTATGCATTTACTGTGCATGTGTATATATTTTTTGTACATTTTTACAGTTATTTCCTACACTTGATTTTATGGCGTTCAGAAGAAGTGTGTCTGAATCTGGTGAAAAAAAAAAGAAGCTATTAAGAAAACCCGACCCTGTCACCTACTGTAGTTTTTATGGAGAACTGTGCCCAAACAAATATGCAGATTTACAGTGCTATGCAAATTTTACTTTGTAAGTTGTCTCTTCAATTTTGCTTAAGTAGTCGATGCTGTTTTTACTGGGCTTTCAGAAAAAAAAAAAAGATGAATGCAAAAGCCTCGTCTTGTAAAATAAAATAGCTTTGGCTGTGTGAAAGTACTGTATATTAGAATCTCATTCATGCTTTCAGTTGCTTATTTAACTGTACATGATTTTGTACATGCTGTGATGGAATAGAGGGGGTTTAACTGTGCCTGAATGAAAAAGGGTGACTGCCCAGCATCTGTTTTTTTTCCCTAGTGTTTATTGAGCAGCCCATAATGTAACTGGGAGATCTGCATCCTTTTGCTACTTGCCACTCTGGTTTTTGTAACTAAACATGCATTAAGGTCTATTTTCTTTTTGCTTTGGTTGGTTTCATTTCCATATATGCTTTTTGGTCTCAGTCCTGCAAACTGACCCATGTCAGGGCCTCATGTCTGCAGCAATAACCTGGATGGATCATTTTGTGGGGATGGGAGGCAAGAGCAAGGTTAACCCTATGGGCATTCCCTGCACCAAGCCAGTCCCTGAGAACTGCACAGAGGTGGTTCACTACTGAGGCACTTACAGCAGCAATTTATAAAGTTTTGCATGGCTCCTCCAAAAGATGAGAATGGGGAGGGAGGTGTCTTCCTTTCCTGAAGAATCCTGCAAAGTAACCCCCAAAGCTGTATAATCTGAGAAGCTGAGACTGCAGCAGGGTGGCTGTACTCAGAGATGCTGCAGATTAAACCAATTTGTCAAGTCTGACATATTTTAAGTTCTTATTCTTCACTACACCAACATCATACACTGTACCTTTATATATGCTCTGTCTCCCAGGCCATCAGCTCTTCTTTAGCTATGTGATCCTTTACCAAATTGCATTTGTGTCATAATATCACATTTCTGGTTCAACTTTTTGCTACCCTGCAAGCACTGGGTTCTTAGCTTCTCCTGTAGGTTTTCCCATATCTGTTCCCCTTTGAGTAGTCTAGGTTGGGCTGAGCTGCCTAAAAATGACAGATGAGTGGTGTCATGTGTCACTGTGTGGGAGGACCTATTTTTTACAGACAGGATGGGATTCCATTCTAAGAGTATGCCAGCAGAAACTTTTTTGTATTACTTTTGAGTTCTCACAAATACAGCTTTTCTTACTTCAGTGCCTCTATTGGATCTCCTTGGAGCCATTTTGGAGGACGATGATTTTGATCTGGAACCAACCAGTGGCACACATCACAACTACGCCTGTAAGAAGCAGTCAGCAGTGGTGTTTATGGGCAAAGGGAGGCCAGTGGGGCAGTGTGGATTGCAGGGTTTGACAGCCAGTGTAAGGGAGCTGTAGAAATGGAAGAACACGTTTGCTCCATGGATGAAGGCACAGGGAATGTTGTTAGGTGGTTTGTTTCTGTGCTGAGCTATCCACATCACGGTGACCTTTAGGCTGTGGGAGCTTCTTACACAGCCTCTCTTTAAGTTGCAAACACCATTGGAGGCTACTTGTGGTTGTAGCATTTTCTGTATGTACTCTCTTCTCACTAATTCCACTCTTTTTCTTCCAAAACTGCATTAATGTATTTGGGAAAACAGCCTGGAATTCTATGAAAGCACTGCTGTGTCCTCCACACCAGATACATTCAGCTGCTGCACTGGGAGCAAGTTCATGGTTCAGATGTGCCACCCTCCTGAGTGCTGCTCTGTTGGGCAGAGAGCTTTTGGGGTGAGGAACAGGCTGATGCCCTTTCTACATGCTTCTAAAACTGGAATCTGTTCCTGAGAGGCTTGACAGAGTGCCTTGAGAAACAACATTCTGTGTAATAGGATTTTGTAGGTAGATACAAGGTTAATAGCTGTGGTATGGGTATGGGTTAATAACATGCTCACTTCCTATATTTTATGTCAGATTCCGGTGTTCTCTGCCCAGGTTCTTTTAGCCATCCCACACAAGGAGGGGATAATGTTGAATTCCCTCTCTCCTTGTGTAATTCAGGGAGGTATTTAGACCACTAGTTGATCCACTCAGCTGTTGATCTGAACCAAAAGCCACCCCTTTGCTGTGCAGAGCTGAAGTCAGCTTGCAGTGCCACAGCTGTGGTGTGTCACATCCCCCAGCAAGGGACCTTGGCAGGCCTGAGAGGTGGGGCTGGTGGGAACTTCATGGAGTTCAACAAACCAAAGTACAAGGTCCTGCATCTTCACTGGGGTAATCCCAGACACACCTATGGCTTGGGCGGGGGATTGAGAACAGCCCTGTGGAAAAAGACTTGGGGTGAGAGCTGATGAAAAACTCAATAGGAACTGGCAGTGAGCACTCACAGCCCAGAAACCAACCCTGTCCTGGCCTCCATCGAAAGGAACATGGGCAGCAGGTCCCAGGAGGAGACTCTGCACCTCTGCTCTGCTCTGGTGAGACCCCACCTGCAGTGCTGTGTCCAGCTCTGGTGCTCCCAACATAAGAAGGATGTGGAATTGTTGGAACAAGTCCAGAGGAAGCCACAGCATTGATAAGAGGACTGGAGCACTTCCCCTTTGAAGACAGACTGGGAAAGTTTTGGCTGTTCTGGAGAAGAGAAGGTTGTGGGGGGGGCTCAGAGCACCTTCCAGAGTCTGAAGAGGCTGCAGGGAAGCTGGAGAAGGATTCTGTCAGGAACTGTAGGGACAGGACAAGGAGTGATGGGCACAAACTGAAGAAGGGGAAATTTAAATTCGATGGGCAGAAATTCTTTACTGTGAGGGTGGTGAGGCCCTGTCACAGGTCGTCCAGGAAGGCTGTGGATGCCCCATCCCTGGCAGTGTTCAGAGTGAGGTTGGATAAGGCCTTGAACAACCTGGGATAGTGGGAAGTTCATCATCAGAACTAGATGAATTTTAAGGTCCATTCCGACCTCTTAAAATTCTATGATTCCATTATTCATTCCCCACACTCATCACCCTCACTGATCTCCACTGAGCCTTCCCTCCTGCTATGATATCAACACATTATACGAGATACATGCACATATAGAAGTCCCCTATACTGCAACATCAGTAAGCTCTGCTGTGATGAAGGTTTGTGCCAAAGGGACAGCACTGCCATGATGAGGCTGCTGGGGCTGGAATTGTGACTCTTGAGCTGACAGGGCTGGAGTAGCCACTTCTGCTCTGCTGAAAGACAAAGCTGGTTGCTTCCCGAGGCATTTGCTAGGAAGCAGAGTGCCAAAAGGAGGTGCCCCTGTGCCATGTGTGTCACTGCCGCTGTGCAGACATGGCACATAACTGATGGGCACAGGCAGCGGTGCAGGGCGCAGCTCACTCTAAGGACAGGTTCTTTTACTTTGCTGTGCCTTGTGGTGTGAACTGCTTTTGTTTTTCATCTTGCTGATGTCGGGCAATACTTGCAAAAGGCAAATTCAGCGCTGGCCTAGTTGTGACATCTCTTCTTTTTTCACTTCTCCAGTGAAGTTAAAAGTAGTTAAGTGCTAATAGGTGCTCCATTTATAAGCAAGATCAGTAGAAGAAAGAAACAAATCAGTTTAGGAACACATACAAATCTCCTCCCACCTCTGATGCAATGAAATATGAATTCCACAAGTATTTTCAGGAAAATGCTAATTTTTGTTTGCTTCCTGTCAGCTCAGAGCTCCTTGTCAAAGGTAGGAGACTGCTGCCCTTTGCCTTGGTGCAGCAAAGCTGCTCTGTAGGTGATAGAAGTCGGGTCCAATCTGCCACAAAACTGAGCTGATCCCTGAGGCTCCCTGGGGAAAAATCCATCTCTCTGAGGTTACTCCTCTCTTCACACAGCTGCTGCAAGTGTCGTGTTTGACCAAACAAAGCTGACTTCTTTTAGGCACAGCTGACTTTGTCCCAGCTGGGAAAGGCTTTACTTTAAGCACTTGCACAAAACTGAATTACAGGGAAAATACAATTGATGCTGAATGGGAAGGCATTCTCATTCCCTGTTCTTCCTTTTTTGCGACTTTCTTCTTCTCAAGTTCCGCTAGCACATAATCATGTAATTCCCATAATTTGCAAAATGTTATGGCAAAATTTGCATTTTTTAAGGTATAATTTCTTGTTTTAAGAATTTGAAAGTTTTCAGTACAGATTATTTATTTGGATTATAATGGCATAATCTGCCAGAAGGATGCACTGCTTCCTCTCCCTGACAGCAGGTAGGTTCAAAGCAAGAGTAACTGAACACGGTAAGAGTTTACCTGGCAAATCCCATATCCCTTTTCTGATTAATTTAAGGATGGGGAAGACCTCAAACTGCTAAGAAATGCTTTTTTTGAAAAGGCTTTTGAATATTCTTCAGCTGTGAGGTGTGGGCAAGACACAACCCTGTGCTGCAGACTGGAACTCTATTTTTAAGGGAGGGAAACTTGCTCACACCAGGGTTGGTTCCCTGCTGGATGGGAACAAAGAAACCACATCCCCCCCAGCACCCCTGACCCAGAACTCCAGCAAGATTAGAAAGGCAGGCAAGGGAAGCCTGCAAATTTGTTATTTCCTGTGAGTGTGCACTCTCTTGCTGGCAGCCATGCAAGTAGGCAGCTGGTCTATCTAAATTAAGTACTGCACATAATGGAACATAAATTATTGCTGTTAACTCCAAAGCGATAACGTGGTTAGGGAGAACAAATTGCACGGAAGCAGTATGGGGGTTTTGCTTTACTCTCAAAGAGATCTCTCAGTGGAGTAACCTCTGGAGCTAATGTTAGGTCTGGGAATTTTACAGGCACTAATAGGATTAGGCACATGACTTCCTTTTCAGTCTGATGGGAGTCAGTGGTTAATTCCCTTGGGCTTCTCAGAGATTTCAGTGCAGGTTCAGAAATGTTGCCCAAACCATCAGTACACCCAGATTCTCCCTTCTGTCTCTCCCAGACCAGGAGATTTGCTATTCCACCCATCAGAAGGGTAAAAGGTCTTGTACTTGGTGTGAAAACTGTGACAAAACAGTACTCACTCCCACTCAAGATACAAAACAAACATAACCATACAGCACCTTTACAAATACGAAATCTCAGAATTTTGTTTTTCCACTTGCAAGAGGAAACCTCATTTCTCAACAGAGGAGAGTTCTCCTCATTGAGGAGAAAGTTCTCATTTCTCACTGAAGAGAGTTCAAGCTTAGTTTTACTCAGCTTTAATTTGGTGCTCAGGGCAAGGCTCTCAGCATCTTTGTGTCTTTGGGCACAGCTGTCAAGGACTAACAGGGTGTTAAAAGTAGAGAAGGTTTGTTTGCAGTGCTGCTACAGGACCTGGATCTAAACAGCATCATCTGTTTGAAATATTAGCTGCTATTGTTTGGGGGGCAGTGGTGCTCAGAGCAAGAACTGATGAGAGATTTCCTTGTCCTTTCTCTCCCATCAATGATATATTTTGCTTTATAGTTGTCTCAGTAGCTTTATTACTAAGAGCACCAGGGTCTAATAGGATCAAAGCCTGGAATAGAAACCTGTGGTGGAAATAGCCTGCATGGCCTGAATGTCTTTATGATCTCAAAATTTACATTACTGCTGAGTCTCTGGTTGTTTAGCCCTCCTCCTTCTCCATACCCCATCAATTCACCCCTCTGAGAGGGTCCTGTTGTCATGGCAGGACATAAAAATAAAAATAAGGATTCTGAAGGGGAGGATTCTCATCAGAATATTTACTTCTATGCTTATTATGAATGGCTTTCTGAGCCTCTTCTTCAGACTTCATTATTCTTGTAGTACATCGATTTTGCCACCCAGGGAGGACCTGCCTAAGATAAGCTTGCAAGGGAATCTAATTTCTAATTAATAATGCATTTTAATTTAACAACTAATAATTTTACATTCTAATTTGGAATTGAGCTTTCCCTTGATGAATGCAGAGAAGAGTATTTAAATAATTGTGTAACTCACTCTAAGATTCCCTCCTTCCTTATTCCCATCTGTTTTACATTATCCCTTGGACACGTGTGAGCTCTTCCTCAGGCTGGTGTGAGGGACAGAGATTAAACAATCATCCTTAGGCAATCCTTAGAACAGATCCTTATTGTCTAGAAAAGTGATTTAGAAATTTTATGGTCTTGTTCTTACCAACTTCAGCAGTCTTCAGAAGCTACTCCTAACAAGCATGATAAACAAAGTACCAACCCAGAACTACTATGATATGTTTGTACAAAAGCACAGTTAGTGAAGGTGTATTTTAATGATGTTTCCTGTAATGTGGGTTTTAAGTGACCACACATCTATGTTTCTAATCATGTAGTAAGTAAAAATGAATAGAAATTAATAGAATCTGGAGGAAAGGGTTGTCAGTCCCCAGCTGAGAGAGTCCAGGTGCAGACAGCAAAGTACAGCTGATAAAAGAACAGTGAATTACCTTGTGAGCTGGGAGCAGGGAGCTCTCTGGCTGTGCACAGATTAAACACGTTGTGCTCTCTCCAGGCCCTCATGGCAGACCCTGACAGGTGTTCAAATGTTTATCTTTCTGTGCTTCTAACTCCTCTCAGGATAGGGTAACTTTCCAGACAAACAACCCTTTTCTTCTAAGGTCTCCAGTCTCAAGAGGAAATTCAGAATTATGTTGGGGTGTGACTGTCCTGGGACTCTACCTTGGGCTCTCTGCCACTCGTACTCATGGCATAAATGAGAATGAAAATCTCCTGACACAAACCTCTCTCATGAGTGAGGAGAATTCATTTCCATTTTCACACAGTTTAAGCTGATATTCCCATGACAGCTACTACAGCTCCATGCTCAGCAGGGCTGGACAGCAGGGAAAAGGTGGGTGCTCAGGGAGCAGAGGCAGGTGATACAGAGAAAGAGCATCCATGGAAAACCAGGCAGAGTGCTGGAAGCTCTCAGTTTGAATCTTGTTGTTCACGACCTGCTAATTAGCCCTGTGCCTCCCTGCTGGCAGCTGAAATGTTTGTTTTGCAGCTTGGTCTCTCCTGAAAATAGTCCAGAGTTGCAGGAACTCCTGAGGCTTGAGGGCCTTCTCTCTCTGCTGGCACCTGACCTCGTTTCTGCCCACGGTTGAAAAATTGTTCGGATTTCAGGGAGCTGCGAAAGGCTCCAAGATCATTGCACTATTGCTAGTTAGTTACTAAATATGTTTGAGTGGCTTGGGAAATGGATCTAAATGACAATTCCTCTAGTCTTCAGAATTAGATTGGAGTAAGGTCTGCCACATCTGCTTTTTCCTCTTCTTTCTTTTATGTGGCTCATGTGGTACAGGGGCAGCAAGAGCAGTTGCTGGCACCATTAGACATGTAACATTAACATCCTGGTAATGGTGTTTGTACTTTCCTACTCAAAATTCCCCATTTTGAACTTGTTCCTCTTGACCGAGGTGGGTTGGCATGCTTGTAACACACTCAGGATCTGAGTACAAATGCCTTCCTTGTGTCTGCAAGGTAGAGCTGCCTCTGTAACTCAAACGTGCTGCCTTTTTGGGGCATCCTCCCTGGATAAGTAGGATTTTGGAGAACTATTCAAAGCAAACTGGAGGAAGAGGAGGAAAGTCTGTCCAAGGGGTCCTAGAAGAGGCACTGCCAGGAAAGGAGATTTCTTGGAGTCCCAGAAAGCACAGACTGATGTTGAAAAGATTGTGAAGATTATGCTGGACAAATAGCAAGGTACTGATTCTCCTCCTCCTTGCTCCAGCTGCTCTGCCCCGCCTTGCTGGCCAGTATTTCTGTAGACTCCTTTCTTAAATATTTTCAGCATTTCTATGATTTCTCTTTTTCTCTCCCCTTCTAAAGGCTGTTCAGTTTTCCTGACCCTTCTTGAATGTCTTCAATCCCACATTTCAACTTTGTCTCTCTGGTTTGTGTGTGGTCATTTCCAGGTTTCAGAACAGAGACACACAGCAGCTCTTCCACAGTTACTGTCACCTTCTCTGCATTTCCATATTTTCCTAACTCTAGTGATGGGGAACAGTTCTCAATACACAGCAGATTCTGCTGCAGGAATCTATGGATGGAATGAAAATGCTCTTCAATAGAGCTTCTATGGAAATTGGTTCCCCATCCTGGTTTTGTTGCTATTAAATAGATTTCTGTCAATGATTCATTTCCAAGAGTATGGAAGAAAAAGCCAAAATTCTGATTATTATGTAACACTAATGATTTGTAGCTGACATACTAATTCAAAAAAACAAGGTGATGTTTAAAGTACTCATTTTTAAAAAAGGAATTTACAATCTTATAAAATTATTTTCCCAAATATAAAAATCTTGTCTTTTTTTCCTGGTTTCTGCAGGTGGCTGTAATTTCATTAAATAAATTAATTAAAAACAGAATTCCCTCAGTTAAACTTTCTGTGCATTTTGGTGACAATTTTCTGACTGTTGCCACAAATCAAAGTGAAAACATACAGCTATGCATTTGCTTCTCTCCTCACTCCTTGAATAATTCTTCCGTTGGGGTAAAGTTTCCTTCACTAATTCTATAAAACTTAGTTACAGTTGTTATTTTATTTTTAATCCCAAACATTGTATAGATGGTTGTCTCATTGGAAGCCCGTGGATTTCAATATCCATTTCTCCCTAAATATTAATTACGAAAAGTATCAAAGGATGTAAGAAATGTAAGAAATCCCTACAAGGAAAGGTTTATCCTTTAACCTTATTGGAAAAATTTGTTTGAACTTTCCCCAGAGGTGAAAGTTGATGCTCAGTCCTGAAAAGAGAGGTTTTCTCTAGAAATTCCTTCAGTTTTTCTTTCCAAACTTTGCTAGTGTTGAACATTCAAACATTCATTTTCTCCATAAAGTTTTTCTTCTGCAATCATTTTCAGGTTAGACAGAACTTAAAACTTTGGTAAAAAAGCAAATGTATAAGCTCTCTCCTACCATTGCACCCAGGACTGTCCATCCATCTACAGGCTCAGTTTTAAGTAAAGGTGACAATATGTCAAAATCTGGATATTATTTCATGAATATCTCTGGCATAATCCTACACTAAATCATCTCAGGGAAACCAACCCAATCTGGTAAATGGGATTATTGTGAAAACAAGCAGAACTGGACACTCTTCTCCTCCAGCAAGTAGATAGGGATAGGCAAGACTTTGTGAGGGGACTTTGCTGGGCCAGCTGACCCCACCTGGCCAAAGGGCTTTTCCTTACAAACAATACAATGCCATGAGGTCATGGTCGCCAGTAAAATCTGGGACACAGAAAAGGAGATTTCTGGCTTGCAAGGTGGCTTCTGCTTGGAGAATGGCTGGTTTGCATGTGGGAAGTAGTGAGTGATTTACTTTGCTTCATTTCTATCTCTTTCCTTCACCTAATAAACTGTTTTTATCTCAATCCAGGAGCATCTCCACTTCTGTTTCCCTTCTTTTCTCCTCCTGCCCTGCTGGTGATGGGAGAGTGAGTGCTTGTGTGGCTGCTGGCCAGGCTCAACCCACTACATCCAGCAGAGATGTTAGAGTGTGGTCAGATATGGAGAAAATTAAGATGAGATTTTTCATGGCAAATCTTTACTTGGATTTTGTATGAATGAAAGGATACAAGAAATTCATGACTGTCATTGCTAGCAAATCCCAGGATCCTGGAATCTACCATGACACCCCTGGGCCCTGGTTATCTTATAGTCAGTCAGATAACACTGGAGGGGAGTAATCACATTGTCCTGTAGAAACTCCTGGTTTCATCTTCATCCTAACTAAAACCTGGCATAAGAATTTTACTTTCCTCCTATCCAACCCTCACCTGCTAGTGATCATGTCCTTTCATCAACACCATTCTTTCTGTTTATTTTTTTCTTTCTCTGCCTCCCCAAAATAGGGTGGTTGTCATGATTTTCAAACTCAACAGGAACACTTTCAAATGTGGATATTCCCCTGTAATGGACATTGCATCAAAACATAAGGCAATTAGGGATATACTTTAAGTGCTTTCAATTTCCTGCTGCTTAAATACTTGAAAGAAATTCACCAAGAGTTAGCCCAGTAGAGACCTGAAGGCTGACATAATATTTTAGGATTTAATGTTATAACAAACAGCCAGGATTTAATTAACCTTCTTGCTCTTTGGGGGACCTGAGACACAGGATCCAGTTCCTCAGAAAACCACTGCTGCTTCTCTTGCAGTTACTGAGCTCATTAATCTCTGTGATATGGTTCTTAAGGGTGCAGCTTTGTTTTATTTTGATCAAGTTGAAGTGCCAAATATTTTACAATGTAATTTTTTGTCCTGCCTTGCAGAGCACATCATTTAAACAAACCAGTAACAGAAGAGGAGCAAGGGAAAAATGAAGGAAATGGAAATTCAGGAGCAGAAAAAGGTGTGGGATATGCTGACTTCCTCTGTTTGCCTGAAATGTGTGCCACTGGGTTTGTACATATAAAATATGACAGAATAGGACAATGAGAACTTTAACTCTTTGTTTACATTACACCACACAAAACAGCACCTCTGAAACCAGTTTCTTCCCCTGAAACAATTCCCACCTTTCAAGTCAGACTTCATTCTTCCTCTAGGAGGAGGGAGAGTTCCCAAAAGCCACAGAAACTGCCAATGAAGCTAGCCTTACCTAAGCCCAGCCAGGTATGACTGCTGGGACTGCCTGGTGGCTGTTGGGTGTACAAAAAATCATCAATAAGAAACATCACAGAACAACTGTGCAAAATTTTGATGGGGGAAAATTTTTAATTCTGCATGGTAACTTATAAATCCTGTTGCAGAGAGAAGCTGTGAAATGAGGGAGAAGTGATAAGGCTACACAGACAAAGTGAAAGTCGGAAGAAGAGACCAGACTGCTGATGAAACAGTTGATGAAGTACAGTTAAACGAAGTGAGTGTGATGTGGGTGGGGAAATATAATGAGTTTTTGTGCCTTGTTTTGGGAGAGAGTCTATTTTTCTGAGGTTGTTTTTCTGCTAGAGTTCCTGTAAACATCCACCCCAGTGTGTGGATGGTGTTGCTATGGCCCTGCTCAATCAGCACACCTCTGCTCTGTGCAGAAGCCAGGCTGTGGAGTAGGGATGAAAAGAAAGGCTGCTGTCCTTCTGTCCACACTGACCTGAAATCCACAGGGAAATGAGATGCACAGACTTGGAAACCAGGAAACTCCTCCTGGTTTAGCAACATACATGCAGTCTTTCCATCCAGTCATACAGATGCCTCCTAGATTAATCTGCTCCTTTGTACTGTGCCTCAAAGTCAAGCTCCATCCCAGAGGTGACCTACTTGGGCACTAAGCATGTGGCTGGAGTAGAAATGATAATGCTGATATGTAAAGGCACTTGTACAGGCTCTGCCTGGCCATGAACTACCTCAAATTCAGCTCCTCCTCTCTTACTGACTCCTCATCCAAAATGCAGGCATAATTCTGCCCTGCTAATGTGGCAACAGAAAAGTTTTAGGCACCTGATACCCAGCAATCTGAAATGGTGAAGAGAACTTGCTTGGCTAAAGAGACTGATTGGTAGGAAAGAATTAAATTTTATCTTGCCATGCATGTGAGGTTGAAAAATTGGAGTGAACTGTAGCACCATGCTGTAATGATTATGTTTTGTGGATACAAAATTATGTAATGACTTCTGATAGATTTCTAGTAGAGACAAGTGATCCCTTTTTCCACTTCCTACATTCTCCCCAGAAGGAAAATTTAATCCATTCATTTAAAAATGCAAGGTAAAAGCACAACACTGTCAGTCTCTGTTTCCAAATTCTGTTTTTCCTCTGTGCAATTTGCTACAAAAGATCTACTTTTCCATCAGAGACCAGTCAATCTCACCTCTCTGTCAAACTGACTTTCAAATATTTTTGTCAATTAAACACCTGAGACACAATGAAAAGTTGTTTCCTTTCGTCTTTTTGCCTAATATAATGAGTCTGTTTTGTTTTTTGGGAAGGAGAAGATGGTTTAGGAAAAAAAACACAAATGCAGATGTATTTGCTTCAAAAACAGCAAGCAGGGCTAGAACTGGGGTTTTCTTTTCCTTGCTTGTTTTTTGGGGTCAAAAAGTGCTATGTTTGTTTTTAATAGAACCAAATATACTGCAACATAAAATCTAGAGAGGAAATTGAATTGCTTATCAAATTCCATAGCAATTAAAATGTTAATCCCAATGAACTTACTGTTCTTACCTCTAATCTCTAAGAAAAATGGATAAATCTATTTGACTTGGGTTTACCTGTTTCCCTACCTGTTCTGTTGAGGACCATTTGACAGATGCATAAAATCAGTTACTTTGGAGCTTATTGGGAAGAATTTCTAATTTTTTCTAAGTGCATAAAGAGTGTTTTTTCTTTTCTGTTTCATTAAATAATTTTTGCCATACACTTATACTATAAAAGAATGTCTACCGTGATATGTCTTGACTCTCACAGCACTAAAAAATGTTTGTGGTCAGCTGCTCACCTAAACCTGAAAATCAGGTAAAACATTTTATTGTGCTATATAAGATTCTTATAGTCTGACTGGGCCAAGGAAACAAGGTTTGATACAACCAAGGTGAAAGTGAATTTCTGTGCAGATGTTGGTGAAAACATTCCACTAGGAAACAAACAATAATCCCCACAGTAAAATAGCAGAGATAAGACTGGGAGTTTTCTGCAGTATTTAGGGATGAAATATGTTACAAGGATCCCATAATTATTTTTTAATCAACATTTTAAGTCCAGAAAAAAGGGTTAAGACTTTACTTAAAGAATATTCTAAACAAATTGACTTCTGTAAATATTTGAACACTCAAACCAACAGAGCACAATGTCACTGTGCAATAAAGAGCTATGGTTAATCCACAGATTACTTACAGTCCTACCTGAGGTTACATTTGGTTTTACACATGTATGCAGTGTTTTCCATTTTTTACGCCTTGTGGTGGGCTACTTTCTGCTCTTACAGATCTTACTTTTATTTGAGACAGTAAACCCTGTAAGTTTAGGATTCTTGACTCTGTAAAAACTGCAGATGACCAAGGTGAACAGTAATTTTATTTAAAAGAAAGGAATAGCATCTCAGTCTCAAGTAAAGCAAGGGTCGGTTTTATGGATATAATACCACTAATTATAATTATAACAGAAGCGTAATGGGGTGTTATTATCTCTACGCATTTAAAACCCTTAATTATAAACCATTAAACTTCAAGGGCCATATTCACTTATATTTGAACTCAGTTGAAAACATGATCCTTAATGCACTTACTCCCACTGAACTAGCCGGGAACAGCCATGGGAATGACACATTGGGCAGCTGCCCGCTAAGTCCAGCAAAGCCTCACCAAAGTCCTGCAAAGAATTTAAACAAGGTTCATTTGAATAAAGAGCATCTCTTTTTTGAGGAGAGCCCGCGGGAGCTGGGCTTGTTTAGTCTAGAGAAGGCTGAGAAGTGATCTCATCCATAGATATAAATATCTCCAAGGTGGGTGCCAAGAGGATGGTGCCAGACTCTTCAGTGGTGTCCAGCGACAGGACAAGGAGCAATGGACATAAACTAAAACACGAGTAGTTTCACCATTACTCAAGGAGGAACTTTCCACGGAGGCTGGCAGAGCTTTGAACAGCTACCCAGGGAGGGTGTGGAGTCTCCCTGTCTGGAGACATTCCAGACACATCTGCATGTGTTCTGGGTGACCCTGCCTTGGCAGGGGGATGGCCTGAGCGATCCCCAGAGCTCCCTCCAGCCCCGACCACTCCGTGATTCCCCCGTCCGCGCCGGCTCTCACCGCTCAGGGCGGCCCGGGGGGCTCTGACCCTCAGGGCCTCCCTCAGGGGCAGCCCCGCCCCAGGTCCCCGCGGCTGCCGGGGCCGCAGGCCGGGACCCCCGGGCCGCGCTTCCCTTCCTCCCTTCCCTCTTTCCGGGTTCCCCGGCGGCGGCGCTCCCCGGAAGCGGTAATGCCTGCCCGGTGATCCAGGAAGCGGATGAGCCTCTCCCGCCCGCCTTCCCCTCCGGAGCGGCGCTGCGGGGACGCGGGGAAGGGGGTGGGGGGAGGCGGGGGGGGGGGCGGCAGCGGCAGCAGCACCCCCGGCCCGGCCCGGTCCGGCCCAGCCCCCCGGCCGTGTTTCCATGGCGCCGGGCGGGCGGGGGAGCCGGGGCTGACGACCCCGCCCGCTCATGGACCCCGCCGAGGAGGAGGAGGGCAGGGAGAAGCCCCCCGTGATCTACACCATGGAGAACAAGCCCATCGTGACCTGTGAGTGTCCCCGCCGCCGCTGCTGCCGGGGCTGGGGTCCGGCCGGTGCCCCCTGAGGGCCCGGGGGGAGGCAGGAGGGGGTGGCTGCTTCTGAGGGGCTCCCGCAGCTCCGGGTGGGGAACAGGGCGCCTGCAAAGGGGATCTGATGGCGGGGTTTGCCTCTTCGTTGCTTCTCCCTCTCTCTAATGGCAGTGGGAAACTTGGGGTTGTTTCTGTAGTAAATAACAAACCGAATGTCGTGCTCAGAGGTGTTTAGGGGAAGAGGGTGAAATATGAGAATAAATTGTGAACCCCAAACTTCCTGCCAGCGAGCTTTGTGTGGCTTTGCTGGTGCTAAGAGAAGTTGCGAGGAGGCATCCTCTGCGGCCATCCCACTGATGCGTTCCCGCTGACATTCTAATTTATCTGCTGTGCTTTGGCTCCGTCCCTGAGACGCTTCAGTTAAACGGGATCTCGTGCTTGCAGCGGTGAATTAGTTCTTTCAGGATTCAGAGACAGGCAGGTGGTCCTGATGCAAAACCTGAGCCCCCCTGCTCTTGCAGGTATAGGGGGGGTGCACTCAAAGTTCACTTAAAACAAGCACGTGGACTAGGCTGGGCATTAGGAAGCATTTCTTTCACGGGAGAGGGGTCAAGCACTGCAAGAGGCTCCTTAGAGAGGTGTCTAAGTCTGTCCCAAGTCTGTCAGTGTCTAAGAGATATTTGGACAGTGCCCTTAACATGCTGCAACTTTTGGTTAGCCCTGAAGGGGTCATGTAGTTGGGCCAGATGATCCTGGTAGGTTCCTTCTAACTGGAATAATCTTTTTTTATTCTAACTACATCCATAATGCTGTTAATAAAAAGGTAAAGTGAATGAGATCAGCATAGAGAATTCTGCTTTTTTTTTTTTTTTTAAACAAAAGGTAGCCAGTGGCTGATCTCGGTCAGAAGGATCTCTACTGATGATGTAACAAAATACATATTTGCACTTTATCACTAGAACACTGGGAATGCTTTATGTGCCTGTGAAATAGAAACTTGTTTCACAGTTCTGTGTTGTCTTTTTATTGAGCAAGCATTTATTGGTGATTAAGATCTTAGACCTTAGAAAAAGTATCCAACTATAACCTTGTAGCTGTGTAACTGTGGAACTCTGTGTATATATATTTTTCTTCAGACTATTTTATAAATGTCTTTTTTCTGTCTTAAACTTTTTTTCGTTTTTTGAATGCAGTTCATAAGCTGAAGTGAACAGGATCTGTACTGAATCTTCTCTACTCACTGATTTCAAGAATTTTGAAATCCATTTCACTTCAGATTTAAAGTCAGAAAAATCAGAATGTCAGAAACATCTGGAGGATATAGTTTGTTAATGCTACTGTTCAGGCTGTGGGGGCTTGCTTTTTAGATTTTCTGGCTTTATGTGTATTCAGAATTGGAGAAATCTCCATGTGTGTGGCAGTGGGACTTGGTGGTGGAGGTCATTATTTGAAAAGTAACATTTTAGTCTGTTGAAGTACACAAAGTTTTACTTCAGGGTAAAACCTTGGGTTTTTTGTTAGTAGATTCTGGAAAGAACTCTGCTCTCTTTCCACAAGGAAATTTTCAAAATTCCAAACTGAGAATTTAACCAGATTTCAATCAAGCCCAGTTGTCTGATATTGAAAACAATATTAATTTTGTGTGGTGAGTGAGCATACATTATGGTTGTAAAATGTTTTGTTCTTATCCCCATCCAGTATGGTAGCAGCAGACTTACAAGTGAGATAAGAGGTGAGCATTACATGTCATTGTTATGCCTCACTCCTGGACCAAGGGAATCATTCCTAGTGCTCTGGACAAGCACAACAGTAGTACAGGTACTGGTATGGACTAGAGTGCCTTGGTCTGAGACAGCCTAATTCAGCAGATAATGTTAATTCAGCAAAAGTGCTCAGAGATTACCTCTCTAGTGAAGGGTGACTTGCTGCATTTTAAACTAAAACATTTTATTTCAGTGGGGAGTGCATTTTACTGTAACTGCTTTAGTTTTCTCTCTGTTCAGAGGAGTGGGGTGCTTAGAGACTGTAGTATTTCAAATAAGTGCATTCAACAATAATGACTTACTTGAAGGAAAACTCCTCTCCTCTAAGCATTATATTGCCAGAGATTTACAGAGAACTGGGGCTTGGCCTTCCAGGGAAAGAACTGACTTGGTGTTGGTTTGTTGCACAACACATTAAAAGCCATGGTGTTGGAAACTACTCAACAGAGTTTATCTTTTGTCTGTGGTTCCAGTTTCAGGCAGTTGGAGTTGTCTGGGATAAGTGTCCCACCCAGGAGGTGCAGGTGGGGGATAAACAGATCTGAGGGGATGGCTGGGTTCTGATTACATGAAGCAACAGTGAAGGTTAAGAGAGGGTGCTTTTCAGAACTTAAGTATTTCCTTCTGCTGCAAGATTTAGATTAATGTCTGTCAGGTAAACTCCTGCATCATGAAACACCTCCTGTTAACTCTTAGGGTTTGTTCTTAATAAGAGAGACTTATTAAGGGACTTCTGTTCATAGTGAAACTTCTTTCCAACACTGTGCATGCCAGAGTTGTTTCGTAAACAAATGTTTTTACCTACTTGAAATAAATTTGACAGTGCTCTGAAAGGAGTATTTCTTTGGTAAAGAGAGTTATGCTTTGAAATCTATGACTCAGTCTATATTGTAACAGTAGTTATTTGCTATGTTGGCACAACCCTGAATCCAGCACTCTATGTACAGGCTTTGGCCTGTGGAAAAAATGGCAGGTTCCACCTGTCTTGGACATCTGATGCCAGTTGCTTGAGGCAATTTTTGTCAGTACTTTTTCATGTTAGTGCTGTAACTTGATTATTTTGCCCTCAGAAGCTGTACATAGGTGAATTAGCCTTGTTTATGTTGTATTTGCATCACTGGAAACACCTGCAGTTTTAACTGAGAGTTTTTAGATTCATAGAATTCAGCAAGACATGACAAACTTCTGGACACTCTTTCTCTAGGCATACAGGCAATCATATTTTCCAAGTGTGGGAAAAGCAGTATATTCGCAGAAATCTGCTGTTCTTTAATGCTTTTCTCTTTTCTCAGTATGGCAGCACCCCTGAGTGTTAAATCAGTCTTGTCAGGTAGGACTGAGTGCCTCAATTCCAAATTAATTTGAGCCATATTTTTTACACTGTCAGTCTTACTAGATTGCAAAGGCATTGGGGAGTTTCACTGTCCAGCTGTGGTTCTGCTCTCTCTGGCACCTTACTTTGAAAACTCTTAACTCAAGCTTGTAGCAATTTATCCGCATTGCTACCAGACCTGTTAAGCTTACAAAGTGTTTTGAGTCATCTTACAGCTTTCTCACTGCTGTGGAAGGATTATTTTTAGCATCATTAATTTTTTTTTGTTTTTTTTTTTGCAGAGGCAAGTTGAGTGTTTGCATCAAACAACTTGAACTTGAGTAGTTTCTGTACAATGTTGACTTTACAAAATCTCTAAACCAGTGCAGATTGCTTTCATAGGAAACCCATTGTTGTTTCTTTCTCAGGAATCCTATTTGAAACTTTGAGGAAGTCTTTGGAGCGTCTGTATAATGTTGCACATATATATCAGCCAAAGAACTCATCCTTATGTAGCTGATTTGCACTTAAATTATTAGCTCTATCAATATGAAGAGAAGGCTGAAGACTAAAGGCAATGCTGCTAAATGAAGTAATTAATAGGTTTTTCAGAGCTTTCCTGACAAGCTGTTCTTTGTAATTATCTTCATGCAGTTGTGGAATATTCCATTATCAGCTTATAGTATCTGTTGATACTGTCTACTCTCTGTTTATATTGTGTGTTTGCATGTTTGCTCTCACTGTCAATAATCTGTTTTAGCACAATGGACTTATATATAATCTTTGAAGAGAATGGCATGCATTATTTTTATCTGGTCCTTGTTCAGAATGTACTGTGATACAGCAACAGAAAAGCCATCAGCAAAAGCTTAGAATAAAAAGAATAGAAAATAGAAAGCAAAAAAGAATGGAAAATGTTTGCAATTGTCTACAGCAGGAACAGAAAGGTTAATAAAAGTAAAGGGTAGGAAAATGAAAAATTTTGCATCTTTTTGTGTTGAAAATAAATACTTGCAGTTATTGTTCTGAAACTAGGGCAGCTTGATTCAAAAGTTATTCTGTTACTAGTAGATAGATGTAATAAAAAAATGTGCCAGCAAGAAGCGGGATGTAGCCCAAGTGATTAGAATGATTTGCTGCTAGTGAGACCATTTAACAACTGTATCCTATAAATGCATTTTCCCTGCTCTCAACCGCAACTCCTGCCCTGTAAGTCATCATGTTGTGTAGTTGATACGTTATTGTGTGCTTAAATATTTGATCACATATGTAATGAGAGGAAGTGGCATATACTTATTAGTGTTAACCTGTTTTACAGATTTAGAAGTGCAGCAGTAAAGTTTTGCTAAAAGGATTTTCTTCTAGTGAATCAGCTACGGTTTTTATATAGCAATTTGTGTTGTGTTTTGGATTTTAGACCTCTTTTGAATATGAATTTGAGTTCGAAGAGTAGAGGACCTTTAAAACATGTACATATAAAAACCTCACCAAAACTTCAGGTTCACTTCTTACAGGCTAGTGATTTAAGAAAAAAGATTCATGGTAGAAATTTTTACTGGTGGAAAAACAAGTGGGGTCAGAAAGGTCAGCTAAGTGGTACTTGGGGATAAAACCCAAACAAAACTACACTGAAGTCTGGTCTTGGCCCTGTGTTCTTTTAAAGGTATTCTAAGCCTTTTATCTTAGTTGACTGGGCTTGTCATTGGTATCAAAGGAAAATATTTGTCTTCTTTAGTCATCTGACCTCAGGAGTTTTTGTTTTAAACTGCTTGTGTAGTTAGTGGGTTAGGATAATTTCCTCTAGAGGAAAAAAAATCACTGTGGTATAATTAGATACTACAGTGACAAAGCCACTAAGCATTTAAGAAGTTTAGAAAATGTTAGGAAAAACACAGATTATTGGGGATTTTGGTGGTTTTAGGCAGGCATGGACCTAAAGAATGTCAGTATTTTATGGTTCTTTGGTATTAGACTGCTACTACAAAAAGTACATGTTCCCTTTAGAAGCCGTAGTTAGGTGGTCATTCTGTTTTTTTCATTGTTCCTGTACAAATTTAGGTAGAACAAATGTCCTAGATAGGGAAGGAGGGACGGGAAGAAGGCTGCACTGATTTGATCTACCAGAATGTCAGGAAGAAAGACAAGGAAGAAGGAATCACAGAAATCTTGGGATTGGAAAAGACTTTAAAGATCATCCAGTTCCAAACCCCTGCCATGGACAGGGACACCTTCCACTGTCCCCAAGCCTCTTTCAGCTTAAAGCCCCTTGCCCTGCCACTCCAGGCCCTTGTTCAAAGTCCCTTTCCAGCTCTCTTGGAGCTCCTTCAGTGGAAGGAGCCTTTAGTCTCTTCTCCAGGCTGAACAACCCCAGCTCTCAGCCTCTCTCCATAGCAGAGGTGCCCCAGTGCTCTGAGCACCTTTGTGTCCCTCTCCTGGTCCCAGTCCAGCTGGTTTATGTCATTCTCATGTTGACCCCAGGGCTGGAGGCAGCTCTGCAGGTGGGGTCTCACCTGGGCAGGGCAGAGGGGCAGAATCCCCCATCCCCTGCTGCCCAGGGTGCTTTGGATGCAGCCCAGGACACTTTTGGCTTTCTGGGCTGTCAGTGCACGTGGTCTGGCCATGCTGAGCTCCTCCTCGACCAACACCCCCAGTTCCTTCTCCTCTGGGCTGCTCTCTCTCCACCCACAGCGCATGAAGTGTTTAGATAAGTGGCAAAGGCCCTACCTTCTGAACTTTGTCATGTGGAAGGAAAGGAAACAGGTGCTTTGTTCTTCTCTTTTCTCCTGGGGCATTTCTTTTTGACTTGTATCACTTGAGCATTACTGCTTTCAGTTGTTGTGTGCTGTCACTTCACATGCAGAAGCAGCCTGTACTTTGCGTGGTATCACTGAAAGAGTTACTGTGTTCTTTCTGTACTTGTGGGGTGTCTGTTGACATCCAGATGGGAGCAGATTAATTCAGACATACATGGTTTAAAAGCTGAGGTAGGTGCTCCAAAGAGGTTATCAGACTCTAATGTTACTCCCTAGTTACCATCTCTATGGGATATTTTGGTCTTATTTGCCTGTAGGTTCTGAAAGATAAAAACTTTTCTCTAGAAGGTTTATTGGTTTTAATTATGATAGGATTCTGGAATTACTTTTTCTTCCCATATATGCACATCTTTCCTTGGCTTTTTAAGTTGTGTCTGATAATCATTTACACTCTGTCCCCATTACTAACAGCCACAGAATGATGAATGGTACTGGCAGCCGTAGAATGGTTTGGGTTTGGTCTTAGTGTTGAGACCAATCCACTGAAATGAATTTGCTGTGATACCGTTGAGTCATCATCTTTTTTTCTTTTTTTTTTTTTTTCAACTCAAACAAAACAAACTCCTCATCTACTCACAAAAAATCCTACAACAAAATCTTTGAAGTAATTCCCAGACTTCTTGGGTTTGAATTCCAGGGTTACTTGGGGTTTTGGAATGTTTCATTCTAAATTCATAGAACTCAGATACAAGCAGAAATTCTGTAGTGGTGTTGTTTGTATTTTCTCCTTTATTTCTTCTTTATTTTTTCTTTTTATAATATTTTGGAAAATAGATCATAGATACCCCATCTACTAGGGCATCAGAAGAATATATAGAGAGAGAAGAAAATGAGACTTCTTGAGGCCTCTTGAGTCGTAGGAATCTTGCTCAACACCACTCCAGAAATAGAGATCTTTGGGGACTTTCTGTTCTGTTATTTGTGCAGGTCGTGCTCTTGCCTACTTGCTGTGAGGTGCTCCCCTCCCTCCCTGCAGCCCAGTAGCAGCACCCAGTTCACAATTTATTGTGTGTCTTGCCAGTCTGACAGCCCTTACAATTCCTTGCTGTACTTACTGGTCTCAGTGTTGGTCCTGCGGCAGTGCTGTGCTGCTGCTGCCTGCTGATAACTTCACTTTTACTGTTCTTGGCTTGATCAGCTCAAACATGCTGATTGCAGTAGGTACAGGGTCCAGTTGAGCAGAACATGAAATGTTGCAGCCCTTTGGGAGTTGGAAATACGTGGTAGCAGCTTTGGTCTGTGTTCAAAGACAGCCAGTGTATTTCACATTGCAATTCTGTGAATTCTGTGTCGTCGCTTTTCTTTTAATCCTAGAGGGCTGTGTTGCCTTGATCATAAAACACATTCTTATGTGTATTTGATATGCCCTCCATACCAATGCAGGAGGAAAAGCTGACTGGTTTTAAAATGAATATACCCGTTTTAAGCTGATAATGTGATGTGGCTGTCTGGAAGAGCAGGGTGCTTACACATTATCCTTTAGTTCCTTTATTCAGTAGTAGTCCTTTCTACTTAAGACGTTGAATTCTGTAATATTTTTGTGGCATACATTGAACTTTTAGGTGCAGTGTAGAAAAAATACTTTGCTGTGCTCCAGAGATAACACATGTGGCTTGCTCTTTCCAGCAGGCTTCAAGCTCACACTCTGATTTTGATGTGGTCATTGTGCTGCTGCTGCTAAGTCACTAAGCCATGTTTCACTTTCTGTGGGCAGTAATGAGTTGCAAATCAATAGACTGTTCTGGGCTTGGCTCACAGAGGTGTAACTTGGTATAAACCAGCATTAACAATATGACTAATGCTGGTTTCAGTATTCATTCAGGGCATTTGTTTGTGGTCTTAAATAGCATTTGGTATGGTACACTTAATTCAGTCGGGATGAAGGTGAAGAAAGATCAAGCATAAAATACTTTCCTGGTGAAATAGCGTTAAAGTACTAATTGTTTTTGTTTTGTTTTTTAGCTATTGATGCAATTGCACTGTTAAATAATAGCTAATGTAATCAGGCATCAGAAGAGCTGTTTTTGCTTATTCTTGCACTTTATCAGATTTTTAAACTTTAATTTTTTAATATATTTTATTGTGTGGTTATAGAATTGTGCTAGTGCTGGTAATCAAAATACTGTGTGTGAAAATAATAATGTATATGAGAAAACTGGGAAAAGGAGAGTGGACTAGAAAAGGATTTCTAAGATGAACTAAAGAATGCTAAGGAAGGTGGAGGCAATGCCTGGCTTTGTGTGTGTGTGAGACTGGGGAGGGAGAAGAAAGGATGTCAGGTATTTCTTTAGCTGCAGCTTCCAGTTCCACAGGAAGGTGAGAAGATCTTCCTGTTCTGGTGTGCAGAATGATTGTGGAAAGGAAAACCATCAGGAAATAGCAGAATTACCTATAAGGCTGTTAAAATCTTAATTACTGTCCTGTCCTTGTCATAGCCTTCCTGTACCTAAGAGAATTTAAGAATTTTTGTTGAAAGATTACTGGTAATATATTTTTTCCTTGTGGTAGACACTACATTTTGTTCTGACTTGTACAGAAGTAGCTCCTGCAGTGGTGGTGTATTTAATGTAGCTGTTTGAGACCTGCACTGTGTTAACAGACCTCATGTTTCTGAAGACCTCAAGAACACTGTGGTAGTCAGGGAGATGTTTTGTATTAACAACAGCCCCAGAAAATGAGGAGAGAGGAATTACATCCAGTAAACAATGAACATGTGCTAAACCAAATTTTCTCAGCATTGGCCCAGCTACAGAAGGATAGGAACCACTCTACCTAGTCTATTCTAAATATACTAGTCTATTTTAAATATACTTTTTTCCCATCCCCCACCAACCCAATGACTCCAGCTAAGGAGCTGCTTGTTTTGTTTTTGGAGTTGGTACTCTCTTTGGTGTATGGATTATGTAGCTCTGTGAAAAATCTTAATAGGAAGTTTGTAACTGTCTATGTATTAAATGCCTGCTTAAAAGTGTTGTATTAGGTCTTGAGAGTGATTTTTAAAAATCTAGTTCAGTGCTGGACTCCAGTTTCCACATAGCAGACAAAATTAAATGTTCCTAATAACAGCAAACCATTAGTAGAATAGCGTATTAATATAAATTCTATAATTTGCTAATATATTAATGCCTTTCACTTTTTAGGTGCTGGAGATCAGAATTTATTTACTTCCTTGTATCCTACACTTTCTCAGCAGCTTCCTAGAGAACCCATGGAATGGAGGAGGTAAATTTATATTTTATCCTGTGATTCTGTGTCAGTGTCTGGTTTTGACTTGGGTAAATGTGTATTTGTTGTGTTCTGGGGAGCTCTTACATTAAATTGAATTGAACAGAGCAACTAACTTGAAGAAATTGGAGAAATTGGATAATCAAAGTGAACGTTGTGCACTTCAGGATGATCTTTTGAACCCTTCAACTTTGCCTAAGGAAAAATGATAGTAATGCTGTGTTTCTCTTCTTGATTTTGTGGTTTGTGGGTTTGTCTTGGTGTGCTGTGATGTACTTTGGCAGCTCTGTTCTGAAAGTAATATGCTTCCTTCTCAGTGAGAATATAGGTAGAATTCATATGGAATTAGAGGTACTTCCCTTCAGAAAGTTTGCTATGGCACTGTTTTGTGATTGAAAAAATATTTGGGGAATTCTCTTATTTGGTATTTTCTATTTGTCTTAGAGATACAGAAAATCTTTTACTGGAAGCTGAAGGGCTCCTAGTTCCTATTCTTCAAAAAGGAGCTTTTATCTCATTTCAAGCAATACCAAATTTTAGTTATACAAACTGCATTGAGTATAGTTTGTGGATTTCCAATGCCATAGTATTTCAGTTTATTCCTCTTCCCCACATGTTCATTTTTCTATTGTGTCCACTAATTTCAGTTTTTAAACTCTGTAGGTCTTATGGCCGTGCTCCGAAGATGATTCACCTGGAATCCAACTTTGTTCAGTTTAAAGAGGAGCTGCTACCCAAAGAGGGGAATAAGGCCCTTTTGACTTTTCCCTTTCTTCATATTTATTGGACAGAATGTTGTGTAAGTAAAAAACTAGTAAGGAAAAACTAAAATTTAAAAGTTAAATTGTTCACATAAGCATGAAAAGTAAATGAAAATAACAGACAGCACAAGCAGAAAGTCAAAACAATTAAGCCTGGGTTGCCTAAGCATGCATACCTGATAAATTGCTGGAAATAAAAGTTAGCTTGAGCACTTCTTGCCATAAGCAGTATCTGTTTGTAATGTTACTTGACACTAAGAGGACAGGCATTTGAATAACCTGTTTTCAGTGCTTTGTCACAAAACCCCCAGGATCTTACAGTGATCCTGCAGTGGCACACTGCACTTTCTTCATAACACAGAAATGTAGCCAGGGTAGTTTAGTTATGATCTGTTGATGCTGAAATCTAAAGATCTGACTTTTTTTTTTTCTTTAGTTCCATCTTCTGTGTGTGTGTCAGATACTGGTGGATGTTAGCAATTTAACTAGGCAAGATTTGGAATGTCTTAATCCTGTTTATCTCCAGTTCACTGCCTTTTGGTTTGCCTTTCTTGTGAATTAATTATCCACTTGAAGGACACAGGCGATATCTGATCTGTGACCAGTCAAAAAAAGTCTGGAACAGCCTTAAGAATTACCTGAATGTATCTGTGTAGCACCAACTCAGAAGCATAATAATTCCAAACAAAGCTTCTTCTTTTAAAAAAACCTATTTTTATGAAACAGCTTTCAAACAGGTTGATAATTGAGCAGTGCAGAAGGTGCCAATACCACACTTCCGTTGCTATGTGAGAATAAAACAGTTCAGCTTTGTAATTTCAAACATGTTTTTATTGTAAAGCTCCAGAAGGTGTAAAATAAAGAGCTTAAATGATGTTTAAAGATCTTAATTTCTGTCATCTAAAGAATGATAATGTACCAAATACTATTGCGTGCTGTTAACCAAAATACTGCAAATGAATTAAATTAAAAGACTAGAATTTTACTATGCTTTACCTCGTACGATTTTTTCCAATAAGTGAATTTACTGTCACTAATTCCATTTGAAATGTCTTTCTGTTTGCCTTCTTTTGGAACAAAACTTGCCGTTTGAAATTGTTCAGAGTGTCTGTTTGATTTGATGATTCACCACTTCTCATCCCAGGACACGGAAGTGTACAAAACCACAGTCAAGGATGACATCACCAAGTGGCAGAATGTTCTCAAAGCTCACAGCTCAGTGGACTGGCTGATTGTGGTGGTTGAGAGTGATGCCAAGAAAAAGAATAAAACCAATATCCTTCCCCGAACCTCTATAGTAGATAAAATAAGGAATGACTTCTGTAACAAGCAAAGTGACAGGTGAGCATTCTTGGATTTGCAAACATTTTCATCTTTTGACCAGTGTGCTGATTAAGAAACTCAGCTCCAAATGCAAGATATTCCTTGCTCATTTAAAGACTTCCCTTGATGTCCAGCATTCAGACTCAGACTGGTGGTTCTGTAATGTCTGTGCTTTGAAGGAGGCTGGCACAAAGAATAAAGGGAGAAATTTTATTTTCAGTTTTCCTGGGTTTGTCACGGCTTTGAAATGTGTTTCAATTAGATTTCACCTATCTCCTCCTGGCTAAGGGGAACAGTGTGATGATAATCAGCTTTTAGACCTTTAGGGTTTTTTTGTTTGCATAGGTGCTTGCCAGAGTTGCAGGTAGTGGGAGTGAGGTGAGTAGGGTATATGAAGCCAATAGAGCTATTTTTTGCCATTGTACTTTCTGCTGTTCACTTAATCACCTTTCCATTCCAAGATAATTGACATAAGGCCAGTTTCTTCAGATGGTTTTATTCTAAGGAAATAGTAATGAATGTATGAAACTGTTTTTGCTTTCATTAAAGCCAACAAAATAGGATTTTCTAATAAGAAATAGTGTTTTACTGGGACGAGAGATTTTCCTGTCCTTAGAAATATTATTAGTTTTTTGAATGTTAATAAATCATGATAGAAAAACTAAGGAAGGAAGATGCAATGAAAAAGTAGATTTATTTGTGAATTAATGGGATCTGTTTATTTTCTGAGAAAAGCAGAGGAAGTTTTAGCATAGGATGTGTAAAACCAGATTGAGATACTTCAAGAATCTATTGTGGATGATTATTTCAAATGAGTTAGGAAAGGGTGAATATATGTGATCTAATAGATCATGACTTGTATTTTGTATAATACAAAATTATACACTTTTATCAGGCATAGCTATATTTGCTGTCTGCTGATTTGTATTGCTAGGCAGACTTTTCTTTTCTAGGATAGCTACAGCATTACTTATATTTAAGTAGTTAGAATAATGTATCCATTATTTGCTTAAAAAAAAAAGCAGCTTTAAAGTACTCATTCTGGGTAAAACACTGAACTCTTCTCATAAACTACATCACATGAAAAAGTTTTTAAAAAGCTAACAAGCCTCAGCCAAAAAAACAAAACAAAAACAAACTCAAAACCCCAACATAGCTACCTCCAAACAAAGATAACCCTCAACCTTGTCTTTTTCCCTCTGATTAATGTGGAATGAAAAACTAAATGTTGTTCACTCTCTATTTGTCAGGTATGCACAGTTTTCAGCTGGCCATTTATATGTGAATTATGTGTTTTCCTTCTCAAATACAATTTTATCAATCTCTTTTCAGATGTGTGGTACTTTCTGACCCTTTGAAAGACTCTTCCCGTTCTCAGGAATCTTGGAATGCCTTCCTGACCAAACTCAGGACATTGCTTCTCATGTCCTTTACCAAAAACTTAGGCAAGTTTGAAGATGACATGAGAACTCTGAGAGAGAAAAGGACTGAGCCAGGGTGGAGCTTCTGCGAGTATTTCATGGTCCAGGTAAGAGTCTCTTGATATTGAAGAAAATACTTCAGTCCTAGTTTTAGAAATGGTGCTGTTTTGTTGTGGTTGGATTTCTGGTACTTAAAATTTTCTGATCATTCTTAGAGGGCTGAGTTAGGAATTATGGAGATTGGTTTAAAAGCAGCATTTTTGGATCCTGATCCAGCAGGTTTGAGTTACCTTTTAATACAGTTAATTCAGTAATACAGTTTCCTACTGTTAAAAAAGCAGAATCTCTTCAGGCTTGTCAAAGTTTTATGAACCTCAATTGAAGCAAACAAATTGCATCTAAAAAGTGTTTTAGTAGTCGATCTTGAATTTGGGGTAAATGTCCCATTACTGTGCATACACACTCAAACTTGCAGTTGGTATTTCATATGAATGCTGCTCTTTGTTCAGATTGTTGTCAGTATTTATGGAGGTGATGTTTAGCAAAGTGTCTATTTTGAAGTAATCCATATAGAGAGTGTCATGAATTCTATTTTTTATGTAGTTATAAATACAATTTTGTTTGTTTTGATTTTGTTTGGTTTGATAAAACTAAAGATCTTGATTCCTTTGGAATTTTCTGGTCCCTGTACAGTGTTCTCTCCTCCACCACATCCTCATGTCTCCTTTGACTCAGTGTGCCGTCTTTTGCATAGGATATATCTGATTGTGAGGCCTTTTCTACTTAGCAGTTTGGCTTTGTCTACAAGAAACCTTTTTATGATGTGCTGCAATTGATGGCTTCACAGTGTAAACTGAGGGGAAATCATCAGTACTGTTATGGGAGATGAGTCTTCAGCATTTATTCATGTATTTATTTAAATTCAAACTTTTAATAGATCTATGACCACTATTTTGTAGTGAATCAGGATCTGGATACACATCAGAATTTACTGGCAGACCTGTATGACTTAATCTCCTTTTGTGAATCTCCCTGGGAAGAAATCTGCTTCAATGGCAGGTTTTTCTATATATGTGAAATGAAAATTAGAAAAAGTATTTCCTGGAGCTCTGTGGATGGGTGGGGACAGGCTGTAATACCAGACATGAATAATGTCAATAACATGTTCCTGTATTGCTTGTGTGCCAAAAGGAAGAGCTGGCCTTTGTCTTTGAGATGCTGCAGCAGTTTGAGGATGCCCTGGTGCAGTATGACGAGCTGGATGCCTTGTTCTCTCAGTATGTTGTCAACTTTGGGGCTGGTGGTAAGTGTCTGAAAATGGGAAATAAAAGTTGAGTGCCTGAATTCCTTCACTGTGCTGAGCAGCCCTGTGCTTTGGGCAGTCACAGGGAGGCTGCACCAGGCAGTTTGTGCTCTTGTTTTGTGTTGTGTGCCAGCACAAGTGTCCATCAGTTACAGTCTTAACAAAATTTTGTTTCTCGTCCCTGAGGCTTAGAAGCAATTTTTAATGAAAACCTGTGTTTTGTTCTAATGGGATGATTGTTACAACCAGAGCCCTGAACTATGAAATGACACAAGTATTGATCTGGCTGAGATACAGCTGCTGTTTTTACAGCTCACTGCTAGGTTTTTCAGTAAAGAGCTTCCTGGAAAAGTGCATTCAGTGTTGCCTCAAATTACACAAGATGTTTGGTAGTCACTGCTAAACTTAATAGAAATAGGTGCTTAATCTGCACTACAGCAGATTTAACTTCATTTTCAAGAAAAATTACTGTGCAAGAAGTATCAAATAGCTTTAAACTGTTTTAATGAGCTAAAGCACATGCTGTTATATAACAGCTTTAATCAGATATGTTTTATGAACCTGGTGTAAATATAGTGCAGGACTAATTGCAGTGAAATAAATTTGTGCTGACTGAACCCAATGCAATACCTGGCAGTGGGGGCACATCCATCCATGAAGGCTGAGTAAGAAATACTTCAGCAGATAAAGCCTGTTTGTTTTGAAATTCAGGTAGGCTTAATTGCTAATAAATAAATTGCAAACTGGCTGCCACTATACTGATAACAAACATACAATTAAGTCAAAATGCCTATGGGAATTGAATGTAAAATTCAGTTATCTTACCTCTCTGTGGGACTTCTGGTGGTTTTTTGGTTTGCTTTTTGCAGTTAAGACTTTAAGTCATTTATCCATGTGATAAACTTGGGAAGGACCAAGGCAGCTCACAGCCTCTGGAGGGAGGATGAAGAGGCTTTCCTAGAAAGCTGTAGCTGATTCTTGGATATTACATTTGTTTACTTAGATGGTGCAAACTGGCTGACGTTTTTTTGCCAGCCAGTGAGGAGCTGGAATGGTTTAATTCTGCGGAAACCAATAGACATGGAGAAGAGAGAGCTGATCCAGAACCAAGAGGCGACGCTGCTGGACCTGCGGAGTTACCTGTTCTCTCGGCAGTGCACGCTGCTGATCTTCCTGCAGAGGCCTTGGGAGGTTTCCCAGCGAGCACTGGAGCTTCTTCACAACTGTGTGCAGGAACTCAAGCTACTGGAAGTGAGTCAGTGTCATCTATTCCATGATGTGAATCATTTCATTCAGTGATGACCTAAGTTCAGCTGTTGGTGACCAGCATTCAGTGAGCACTGGCTGGGAGTTATGATGCTGTAATAACAATTGTGCTGCAGTTGATTGTGTCATTGTGAGGATGTTTTTGGCAAGAAATAGGAGACATCACATCTGGGAACCAAATCTGTTTAGTTGAAGTGTTTTAGTCTTCATCTGGAAAGTTATTCTCTAAACTGGTAGTCATCTGCCTGCTTCTTTCATGGATTTATTACCAATCTGTTGAACTGTAGTTCCCATAATTTGTTATGCAGGCTAATCCCCTGTAACAACAAAAAAGAGATTATTTCTGAATATCACTTTGTGGCTTACCCATATCCTCTTCCCTGGGTGCTCTGTTAGTTTTATCTGGGCCATTATAACAGCAGCTGCTAACTTTTGCCTGTCTGACATCATGGTGGTAAGTTCCATCTGTTCATCTGCATTTAAAAACTGCAGATCTGCTTCAGATGCTTTGCTGACACCTTCATGTGTTCTCAAACTAACGTGTATTTCCCACAGATAGTATAATTTGTGTGTGCATTTTGTCATGTTTTGGTTTTTTAATTTTTTAAATTTCCAAAATGAAGCCTTCTAGATCCCTGAAGGCACTTCCTACAGTTCCCCTTTTGCTGCACCCCAGGTCTGTCCTGTGCCCCCAGTGTTTGGAGTTTTCCTCTGCACTGTCTCTTATTTTTGCTGCTCCTGTCTTGCTGTGGTGATCCAAACTGAGTGCAGTGTCCTGTGGGACACTTAACTGTGCATAGCTTGTACTTATCCCTGTGGTGATCCTTTGTCTTAATGCAGGCAAACCTCTTAATGTGCCTTGGCACCACTGAACACACAGCACAAATCTAAGCTACTCTGTTCTTAGCATCTTTGTATTCCTGAAAATTGTTTCAGCATTCAGATCTTTATTATTTCTTCAAGTTCACTGTGCTCTTACTTTGGACTTTCCTATCCCATTAGTCACCTAGTTTATTATGGCTATTAGGACTTTTATAGTCTTTCTAAAAGGAACGTTTTTGCATGGTTATGAACAGGATTTGGAAATACCATTATTGTGACTATATTCCATGTCTTTATCTTAATTATTGAAAAAAATCTAGTATCAGACTCTCTTGTCTTTATCTTTCTCTTTTTGTGTTTCTTTGTTTGTTTTCATCTCCATTTTTAAATTAATTGTCCATGAGAGATGTCTTACCCTTTGATGAATAAGCTTATTTTTGTGAAGGAGTCTTAGAGACTAATTTTTTTTTCCAGGTTTTTACCACTTCTTTACACATTTCACTTCAGTCTCATTTAGAACTGATGTCTCCTTAGGAAAGTAGTAGTCTATTTACAGAAATTTTTTTTTTAAGCTGAGTTTTCAGACTTTTGGAATTTTTCCAGGACCTATTAGTCTTCCTCTCCTTGTCTTGCATCTTGATGAATATATCAAATATAGTTAATATGTTTTGTGAGCTAATATATATATAAATTATTCAGGAGGCAGCAAGAGTTGGGCTGTGCTTTGTGTATTCTGAAAATAAACTCTTCTAAGAGATTTTGCTGTGTTGTGTCAAGGAAAGTACCTTTTCTAAAATATTTTCTCATCTGATGATGGTTTATTTCACAGCTTATTTTATCTGTTCATCTCCAGGTCTCAGTTCCTCCTGGAGCTTTGGATTGCTGGGTGTTTTTGAGTTGCTTGGAAGTCTTACAGAGAATAGAAGGCTGCTGTGATAGGGCTCAAATAGATGCAAATATTTCCCACACAGTTGGCCTGTGGAGCTATGCCACGGAGAAGGTAAGTGAACGATGTGGGGTGGTGATATTACAATGCTGAAATAAAATATTGTTTCCCTGGAACAGATTTTGTCCTTTTTATTGTGGAATTTAATACTGAGTTCTGTACATTGTCTTGAGTCTAGTCTAGATGACACATCCATTTTTATATTCACTTTTTCCTCTGTCATTTGAAGTCTTGGAGTGACAAGGGTTTATCCTTCTCTTTTTCTGTCCCCTCCTTTCCTCATCACTAATTTGATAATTAAAAACTAGTTTGATTAAACTCCAGAATGAGCTCAGTCCATGTTGACTGAGAGGGAGATACAGATTTCAGATACAGCAGAAAAAATGCTCAGATTTGGATTGACCATTAAAAACAGAGATTATAGCAGGTCACTGTTCTCCAGCATGTTAGTGCAGCAGTAATAGACCCCTGCCTTCATTAAAGGTGTGACCCTTGGTGGCTTGTGAGAGAGGCAAATAATTTCCAATTTGTCACTTACCAGTCTTTACCATAAATGTTCTAATGCAGTTTGGTTAAACTGCTTCTCTAAATTTCAAGTTCCACTTACTCTGTTCCTATAAAAGAGGTGATGTTTGAGGTTGCTACTGCTTTCCACCGTTGAAAAACATTTTAGAAGGAAGGTAAATTTCAGAAACTACTGAAATAGTGTACTGTGGTATTTCTAGATGTTTTTGAAGACCAGCATCTTGTTTGCATAGCCTGTAGAATATTTGCTATTTATTTTAATCATAGTTTGGTCACGTTTCAGTACACTTAATAATCCTCTAATTGAGCCTTTGAGGTCCTTGTTTTATTACAAAAGCAGGGAAATGAAATTTCACCTTGAAGAGTTATTGGTAAAAAAAGAGAGGGGCGAACATCAGAATAAAGGAAGCACAGAATTGTTTAAAATTCTTTGGTGCATCAGATTCTTCCCATGCTCCTTAGATGTTTCCATGGAAGATAAGTTCCAACATGAGCTGGAAATGCTCTTCCCTTCCATCATTTTTCTAACACAAAGGGTAAAATGAAGAATTTTAGGATAATGAGTAGCAGTAAGGTGAAACTTACTGAATGAAGAAATTTAGCAACTAGTAACAAAATTAAGTGGTGTTTAAAATAAATTAAAAAGAAAAAGTTTCATGTTCTTCCCCATTTTTTATGGTGTGGAGTAATGTGACAAGCTGTGACCTTTATTCTTTTGGGAGCTTACCTTTATAGCTGATGGAGTTTTCTAAGTAAATTAACCAAATGGCCAATAGATAAGAGCTTCTTTAAGATAATATTCTGGGTGCTGAGCCACCAGCTGCTGTCTAGAAGGGGTTTTATGGTAGTTAACTGTGTTAACACTGTTAGCTGTGCTAATGTCTTTTCCAGGAAGATTTTTACTTGAATACAATACTTCAGGTGGATTTGCAAGCTGCCTAATCACTGTACTGCAGATTTGCCTGCTTTTCCTAATTATTCAGTTTTCAAAAGCACAGACACAGCTATTAGAAATAGTCTTTGGTCATAACTGCTGAACATCTGAAACTTTCTTTGTGTTTGTATTGAAAACCAGAAGGATTTACTCAGATTAGGTGTTGTGATTGTAGGGATCTGTGTGTGTAGATGCATGTTCCAATACTTGAGTCAGTAACTTATATGCAATTTAATTCCTTAATTAAATTAATTACTTTATACTGTGAGAATAACAGTTGATTTTGAGGTCCTATAAGCAGCATAATATGAAAGTGATAAAAATGGAACCATGTAATAGAACAAGAGGAGTTTTATATTGATTTTATAGCCTATTGAAAGCAAGCATGTGGCTTCTCTTACAGTTAAAATCTCTGGGTTACCTGTGTGGACTTGTGTCAGAGAAGGGACCCAATTCAGAAGACCTTAACAGGACTGTGGATCTGTTAGCAGGGCTGGGAGCAGAACGCCCTGAAACAGGTACTGTCCTTCCAGTAGCTGACATTGTCTGAAATGCACAGCATAGAAGTACATCAGTAATAAGAATTTTCAACATCCCTACATATACACACATATTGATAGAACTATCTCTTATAAGCTCTTTTAATGTCTGTTTAGTATTTCAAATTGCCAGTGCATCTCCTTACTGTTGCTTTTCTATCAATGCTCCACTTATCAGCATTTAGGTGAATGATCTTGATCAGCACTGGATTTGAATTAAATTCGTAATGCTTTCAGAGAAGTATTTAAAATAAAATTATTGGATAAACAAATGGAGCATCCTTGATTCTGCACAGTGATATTCGCTTTTAGTTTTCTCTGTACTTTCTACTGGAGAAAAAGCAGGGATGGGGTGTGGGGAGATGCTGTTCTCAGAATGTGTTTGTAAGTGACACCTCTTGTCCTGCTTTTTTCCAAAGCCAATGCATCACAGAGCCCTTACAAGAAACTCAAAGAGGCCTTATCATCTGTAGAAGCTTTTGAAAAACACTACTTAGTAAGTATGAGTTTTGCTTATTTATATTGATTTTGCTTGTTTATATTGTGCAATGTATTACAAACTTTTCAAACTTGAGAAGACACATTGAGAACATGAATCTGTATTTCCATGTTTTGGTATCAAAGGTTATTTCTTGCACATTGAGCACAAGAAGGCTGATTTGTTTAACAGCTGGAACCCTGTTGGGGCCCCAGGTTTCAAATATTTGCATTAACTTTAATATTTACAGTTATGAGCTGGAGGTTATTATCTCTGGGTATGTATACTTAGATATTAAAAAAGCCAATGTCGTGGCTGTCATGTTCTGCTATCCCAAATTCAGAATTAACTGACTCTTTCCCAGAATTTCCTTCCTTTTAAGTGGTTTGGTTGTATTTTGCAGTGAGTGTTACATGATTAAATTAATACTGTTGATTTTTAAAAAATATATAAACTGTGGGACATCTGTAGATAATAGGGTTGTACCTGGTATAGATTGATGCACAATGAGGATTCTAATATTGTGCATCTTTATTTCCTGACAGCTCCTCTACTGAGGAGCCACTGTAATGATTTCAGGTTTCTTTGTTTTGATGGTTTTGTTTTTCAAATATAAGATTGTTAAATAAAACAAATAATTTTCCTTTAAAATTTCTCATATTTTTCATATTGGCCATTTGCATATGGCCAATAAGGTTTTCTAGAGAAAACTTGAAAGAATATGGATTTTTTTTTTTTCTTTTGAAACATGAAAACTATGTGATACTCAATTTTACAAACTTTTATCAAAAGAAAAAGTCTCAAAACATTTTGTCTGAAGATACTGGGTTTCACTTTTGTTCTTCATTATTTATAAGAGTAGTTGTGTAGCTGTAGCTGGAATTAAAATCTTCAGAGTTGCCAGCTTCTCTTACCTATTCAGCTCCAACTTGCACCTGAAGTTCTCTGCTAAGCACAGCAGTAATTTCCTAAATCTAAGAAACCAAGTGGGGTCTGTAGTGTTTGCCAGAGGAATTGCCTTTTCTCTTTGTATTTATGACTGCACTTTAATGCAGCATAAATTCAGGTATCAGATAAACTCTAAAGATGGTTTTCTGTGTAGCTGTCATGTAAATGTATACATTTTATGTATACCCATATTTAATCTTGCTCTGTATTCAGTGGACAGGAACACAGAATTAGTTAAAAATCACAGACACACCTAAGATAATTCATTTGCCTTTAAAAAAAATCCTCAGTTTGAAGCCATTCCCCTTTATCCTATCACAGTGTGATGTATTTTTTATATTTTTACATATCTGGCTAGAGATTATTATGGACTTTGGAAAGAAGTGGGTGTGTGTGTTGGAACTGCTAATTTTGTGAGAAAGGTTTGCTGCTGTTATTAAAGCTTAGGGCAAGGGGAGCAAGGGGAAGAAGGTGACAGCTTGGACACTGTGGCTGCATTGGAAATTAAGGTTAAAGATGAGAGATAAACCTCAATTTGGGAATGCAAGCAAAATTCCTTTAAGGAACTCTTGTGAAAGTAATAATTCTGATCATAACTTGGCATTCACAGGAATGGGGTATGACCAGCTGCAGGAGGAGTGAAGGTGACCTGTTCCAAACTGCTGTGTATTTTGTGCTCAGGGCAGATGTGACTCATTCTGGGCATTTTGTTGCAGTAACTTAGACACTGGCTATGAGTTTGTGTGAAATAGCCATACAGCTGCCAAAAATACATAAAGCTTATGATGGTTTCTTTTCTTTTAAACAGGATCTGTCCCATGCCACCATTGAAATGTACACAAATATTGGAAGAATTCGCTCAGCTAAGCTTGTGGGAAAGGACTTGGCAGAGTTTTATATGTAAATGACTCTTTAAAATACTTTAAATGCATTGCCTTTGAAAAGTTTGAATATTATCCCTGAGGAAGATACGGTGTAATTAAACAGGAATTTTAAAAAGTATTTTTTAAAATGTAAACAAACCCTATTTCAGACTGTATTCAAAAAAAAAAAAAAGAACACTAGCAATCTCTTTTATCAAACCTTAATTCTCACCTCATGATTTTGTAGTCTTAGCTTAAACTGTCTTATGTTCTTTAGTTGATCCTTTCCTCTTCTGGGGAGGAAAGGGTGGGAAAGATAACTAAACTTTGGAACAACTCAGAAGCCTCCTTAGGAGCAGACTATAGTAAATGCAGTTGCTAACTACATATTAACTGCATGTATCTAAAAAAAGCCAGGAAACATATCTTTGGAGAGTTATAAATTTCATATTTGAGGTTATCATTGCAAAGTGGTTGTTTCCCCTCCTGTGTTTTCCCCTCCTGATTTCTAAATATAGTTTCTGGTTTTATCCCTGCTGTTCAAATCCACTGAGAAAACCTCCTGCATTTTTCAGTGTCATTTTGTTTTTCTTATTTGGAAAAAACTGGGAGTCATAAGTGGGTTTTTTTGGAAAATATATTGGGGCATGCTTCCCACTGATACTCACTTAAGCAGTCTGATCTCCCTGTTGCAACAGATTCTCCTAAATTAACTTAAATTTTCACCAGAGGGAGAAATGTTAGGTTTAAAGACTGCCATGGAACTGCTGTGTGGTGATAAAATTTTCATTGAAGTATTCTTCTGCTTTAAAATGTTTGAATAAGCAAACTTTTAGTTAACTGTTAGAAGCTTTAGGTGGCTTTTGTTTCATTTGTGGGAGGTTCTTTCACCTCATTTGCTCTGATTTGGGATAGATCTTCACATGGAGCCTTTCACTGACAGGAACAATGACATTAATTGCAGTTCTACTTGCTGAAGTGAATTGCAGTAAAGGAAGGCCCACTGTTGATCTGTTACCAGAAAATTAAAGGTCATAATGGTTCACTGCAGTTTGTCCTGCATTTACTTGCAGTGTTCCTCCCCCATCAGCACTTTGAGAAAAGATGGAGAGTTTTTGTGGCTGCAAAAGTTCTTACATTGCTCTGTGCTCATGTTTTCCTTTTCCAAGGAGGAAGAAAGGTCCCCAGAAGGCAGAGGTGTATCTTCAAGGAGCACTGAAAACCTACCTTGCTGAGGGCTGGGCACTGCTGGTCACACACACGAGGAAGCAGCTGGCTGAGTGTCAGAAGCAGCTTGGGCAGATAGAAAAGTATCCTCTAACAGGCAGAGCCAGAACAATCCAGACAGGAGAAAATGATGCTTGGGGTTATTTTTCTGACATATCTCTAACTTTTATTTAACAGCAGAGACTGCCAGACATTCTGAGTCTGAGCTGAGACAGCCGAATTATTTGATACTGGAGAGTGTATTTTGGGGGTTGTTCTGTTGGGCTGACTTTTTGTTGGTTTGTGTGCTTTTACAAGACAGAGATTATACATATCAGCGTCCTTTGCAAATTCTCACATGAATTTTAAATACTCTTAAATTTTTCTGCTTCAGTGCAAATGTTCATAAGGAATCTGAGCCAGTAATATTGCATTCTTAGGTAAATATCCAAGTGATCATTTATATCCCTAGCACTTAAAATTTTAAAGAATGTCTTATGACTTAGTTGTGGTAAGTGATGCTGTAGCAGCTGGCAGATTCTCAGCCAGCTAAATTGGAATAAAATAATACTCAAGATTATTTTGTGCTAAATGTTGGCCAGTGTGATGCAAGACACCATGTCTTTAGCTTGCACACTGCATGGATTAATGTCAAATAATGAATTTTCTATGCTCATGAATCATTTTAGATGAGGCAAGATTTCACTGGTTAATAATGGATCATATTTTCAGTAGGTCTGCTACAGAAGCAGTGAGATTCTGCAGTGCTCTCAGATGATGGCAAATCTTCCATTGTTTCGTTTCTGGTGGAAAAGTGCAGTGATCACAGATCTGTTATGACCACAGATAACAGTGATGATAAGCAGATCTTGTCTTTAAAGATCAGAAAAACAGTACTTGAATGTTCTGTTTTCAGTCAAATTTCTAGCTGTCTTGGGTTTCTACCTCCTGTTTCCTTAACTTCATCAGTTATCTCCAAACAAGCAGCCTTTTAGCTGGTGATAATCACTTAACAGAAGAGGAACGCAAAAGATTTTGCCAAGAAATCCTAGATTTTACCAGTCAGCAAGCAGAGAACCAAGGTAAGTCTGGGTCCTTAAAACCTGAGCTACTCTGATCTGGTTGTCCCCTAAAGATAGATGGGGAGGCTTTTTTGTGTATAATCTCTGAACTTGTGTTTTCCAAAACATTTATAAATTTACACTAATTAGGAATAGGCAAAGATGAAAGGATAATTAACGTTTTCATCCTGAATACTGCAATGTCTTTGTTTTCCTTCAGTTATGTTTATCTGCTTTAACAGTCCATAATTTATTGTGTGTTGGGTTTTTTCAATTCCTGACCTGTCTTTGTCTCTCACTGCTGGCATGCAAGTGGCAGCTCTGTGATGATACTTCCTGGATTTTGATGGTAGATCTGTGCTTGTCCACTTGCAGTTTATTATTTTGTCCATCTCATTTCCTCTCTTTATTCTTCATGCTGCTTCAGTAATATCTTCTTGTCAGATACTAATCATAATTCAAATTCATATGGAATGCTTCCTGTAGATCTGAAGACTGCTTATTTTTATGTAGAATTTTTTTCTTAATGGTTAGATGTACTGTAAGTAATATGTTAGTTTAGATTTGATTCTTAATTAATTGTAAGTACTGCCTTAGGGTTGTTTTTGGAATGTACAAAAGAGCATGAAAATCCCTTGCATAGCAGAGCTGCTGGCTCAAGGCACCAGCCTGGTTATTAGTTTCTTAAACTTGTACAAGCTCTGGGAAGTTGGTCACTTAGTGCTGTTGTGTTCTGTAGTGAAATATTCAACTTCTGTTTGGACAATCTCACTTAATTCAGTTGTTTTTAATAATCTGGAAATAGAAATTCTAGTCTAAGTAACCGTTGGGAAACAAATCTCAGCATCATTTAACTCTCATGCGAGATAAAAAATTGGAAAGCATTGATTTATTGTGAAATGATTCATTGTTGAAAAGTTGTTGATCCATTTAATTCTAGGGATTGAATTTTTAAGATAAATTTTTTTCTCATCTCCAGCAGCACTGGAGAATAGTAAAATCCTTGTTTTTGTCTTTCCAGGTCAAAAGGTTATATTGCCTATGCACTCCTTTGCCCAGCTGAAAACTCTGCATTTTGACCCTCCAAATGCAGTTGTCCACGTGGGTGGGAAGTTGTCCATCGAGCTGACTTTGCTGAGCCAAATGCCCATCCCCGTGCAGGTGGACCAGGTTGCCATCCACGTTCACTTCAGCATCGAGAAGAACAGCTACAGGAAAACAGCCGAGTGGCTCACCAAGCACAAAACTTCCAACGGCGTCATCAGCTTCCCGAGTGAAATTACAGGCTTGCCTTTGTCCAGAAACAACCTGCCAGCCCTGGAGCTGGCTGAGATGTACGAGCGGAGCCCCTCGGACAACTCGCTGAACACAGCAGGGATCATCTGCAAGAACGCGCACATGCTGCTGCGGAGGCAGGAGAGCAGCAGCTCCCTGGACGTGCCCTCGGGGCTCACCCTGGAAGATGGGGCTCACGTGCTCAAGTGCAACAACTTGACTCTGGAGCCAGGGGACAATAAGATAACCTTCAATATTCAGGTATGGTTTTGTAGCTGGGTAGTTGTAGCGCTCATGACAGAGAAACTGGAAATGCTGGCTGAGGAAGGGTGCTGTGCTGGTGAGTGGTGCCTGCATTGCTTCCTGGTACACTTGGATCATCCATTCCCCTTGCAGCTTTTTGTTGTTCTGTGCCATCATTTCCACTGAAAGGATGCTGTTGTGTTTATGCTAAAACATAAAGATGACTCTTCTGCTTGAGATCATTTGAGTCCGCCTTCCAAAACTCACAGTAATTTCACACATATAAAGCGCACCTTTTCGACTGAAGTTTTGATCCAAACCCAGAAGCGTGCCTTATACTCTGGTGCACCTTATAGGCTTGAAATTACTGTACTTTAAGCATCTTGACTATTGCTGCCAAAAATTAAACTGATAAATTCATATTCAATATAATGTACTACTCCTGAAATCTGCCTGCACTGTTGAGGTCATCCAGAGTAACATCTAAAAGCTTTGATGTGAGTTTTTTTTCTAGCCCTTCAGTCAGTGATGGTGTGGTTAAACTTGGTTGACAGCATTTTCCTCTCTGTAGAGGATGGTAGAATAATTTTTCACTTGGGGGATGTAGTAAATCTACCTGCTAGACATTGAGATCAGCTACAAGTATTTGAATTTAGAAGATGTTAGAAATAAAATGGTCCCTTTAAGTCGTCATCTAACTGATTTAACTAACTGATTAATTACTAGTTATCATCTATGGAATTGAAGTACAGTCATTGGAACTAGCTACTGACCTAATTTCTGAGGTTTCTTACCCTTTCAATTATTGGAACAAGTTAATGGGATTTGGACCAGAGGCTTTGGTGGCTGGAAACACCATATTCTGTAAAATGAATGTACATGGATATAAAACTGGATTTGAGATGAAGGAGCATTAGTAGAAGAAAACTGTTAGGGACTGCACTGAGCTGGCATTTGGGGTTAGTGGGATGAGGATGCAATTGGAAACACCAAGAGAAGAGATGGATGAAAAGCTAAATAGAGCTCTGCTTTGAATTTGCCTGGTTCTGCTGTGAATCTGGTGGCCACCGGAGGACAGACAGCCTTACTTTTATGACTTTGTTATTTTCCCAACCTTCCTTTCAAGAAAATAACTCTGCATGGGCAGACTGTTCAGTGTGAATCCCACAAGAGTCATTTAAGGCATGATTTACCTGTCCTTAATGGGAAAATCTGAGCATTATAATTTTAAAAGTGTATTACTAGATAAAACAGTGAAAACTTGTCTAGATTTGAGCTGCAGTATTTGCAAAATTTACTAAAAATCCATTATCATTGTAGTAATACACTGTGTCACTTCTGCTGGATTACACATAGGGCCAGAGGATAGAAACTACTGACAGCTTGTTTTCTGAATTTTCTTAAAGTAATGTTTAATTGCACCACTTCTGCAGGAAGAGGAATGACTGTGCTTCTGTGACCCAGAGGGAGTTTGATCCTTTCTGTAGACCTTACACTGATGATTTGCATTATTTATGTTGACAGCAATCTTCCAATTGTTCCAAGCCTTAAAAGAGATCAGAAAGCATTGTCTAAATTCTTTAGACCAATATTCCCATCCCATGTTAAGATTTAAAATATGTGTATATTATGTATTATTTTATTCATGTTTTTCTGGGTTTTAGGCTAAAATGTAGTGACTTTTATGTCAGAATGCATAAAACTGAATTTCAGTCTGGATTTGCCAGTAAATAACTGCATGAGGTTTGACTGTTGAGTTGGTAAACCTTTTCTCCATAACTTGTAGACTTATTTAATTATACCCAGAACTGCTATTTATGTATTACGCTTGGAAAGTGGCACATGAAAAAAAGAAAACACTTCCCATTCCATAGCAGTCCCTAGAGTCGAGAATAATTATACTAGGAGGTGTTACAGATTTGCTTCTGGTTTTAATCTTACCAAGAAACATCCAGAATCCCATTACTCAGGGTATGGGAAGAGTTGGAAATTAAATATGTATGTGTTACTTTCTTGTAAACATTGACTCAGGGTGTGTGAAATCAATAACTGGAGCTGAAAGCTGTGCCTTATATAAATGCTCTAGGATTTTATAGTTGTTTTTATGAATTAGCCAGATAAGCACAGGTATTGTTTAGGTACTTAATGTTTTTTCATGTTGCACTTTGGGGGGAACCAACAAGCAAACAAGGCAAAACACACCCCAAAGTAACAAACTGACAGCATAGCTACTACATTAGTTATCCTGATTATTAGTACTTGTTAATTATGGTGTTTTCTCTTGATCAGACAGCACTCCAGAGCTTCAGTCTTAATGGAGCAAAAGGTGCTCCTTTGTGCAAATCTTGTTATTTACTCAGAAAACAGAGTTTTTTGAAATCTGCAGTTTTAATTTACAAACCCAAAGTATCTGATAAAAATGAGATGGAAACATGCTGTTCTTTAGTAGAGGGCTCGTTCTAGAAGTAGCTCCTTAAACTTAAAAAAAAAACATTCAAATGTTTTTCTTCCAAGGCCAAAGAACCTGGGACGTACACGCTGAGGCAGCTGTGCACTTCAGTGGGAAAGGTGCAATTTGTCCTTCTGCACATCTACCCCATCGTGCAGTACGACGTGTACTCCCAGGAGCCCCAGCTCAAAGTGGAGCCCATGACTGGTACGTACACTGCTGTGCTAAACCTGCTCAGGTGATTCCTCCTGTGGGACTAGAGGAAGTGGTTCATGGCTGCAGTGTTACTCAGCTTGCCTTACTCTGCATTGTGAGTCTAAAATACAACCTTGCTTTTTAAATTATCCATCATAATGTCCTGCCAGTGATGGCTGGTTTTGAACAACTGATTGCAGTGCATGGCTCTGGACATAGTGTCACTTTTGAACATTTGAACATGTAGTGTCACTGAAATACCAGGTGTGATTTGAGCTGTCACGCTGATTAGAAGTGAGTGTTTACATTTGTTATTGACTGAGCTCCTTACTGGTTGTGATCACAGGATCATTTAGATTTGAAAAGGCCTTGGGATTGGGTCTAACCTATGGCCAAACACCACCTTGTCACCCAGAACATGGCACTGAGTGCCACATCCAGTCTTGCCTCTAAACACCTCCAGGAACAGTGATCACCTCCCTGAGCAGCCTGTTCCAATGCGTATTCTCCCTTTCTGTGAAGAAATTCCTTCTAACTTAATGCTAGAGTCCATTTGATATTTACAAGAAAGGGATTTTCTACTAGAGAGGATAATCCAAATTTATTAAAAATGAATACTGAATGCATCCATTGGTTTTAGGGACAGCTGAACACTAGTTGTAGTGTTTATTAGAGTGTATAAATGGAAGTTAATAGTGATTTGTTTTCAGGCTACTGAGTGTGGCAGCTGAGGAGTTAATATGAATTTTGTGCTGGCATTCCAGGTTGCAGTGTGTGGCAAAGTAAGGACTGGCATATTGAGCATGAATCAAATTAGGGACTCATGAAACTGATAGCTGTGATTCTGTGTGCACAGTGGCTTTCTTGTTGTGCTGATTATGTAAATATAGCACGTGGGTATGACTGGAATCATGGGTGTGAAAATACAGAGCTGTCTGCAACCTGGAGAACTTCAAAAGCTCAGTAAATTCTTTGGGGTTGTTGTATTTCACTGAAATCTGTGCTAGAGAGACAACTCATCTAAGCCACCCAAGATGCAGTGGGTTTGGGCTCTCAGGCTGAAACAAGTGGTTTTCCCACAAGTTGTATCCGAGCTGGTTTGGTTTGTCCCATAACACCAAAACCCCACACGTGTAAGTTACCCCAATGTGTGACCAACTGTCTACCAACAAGCTTTAGTGCACTGTAACTATGTGCTGGAATGTGTTAATTCCTGCTCTGTCCTGCAGAAAGCCTTTTGGCTGGCATTCCCCAGAAGGTGAAGTTCACAGTGACCACGGGACACTACACCATGAAGAGTGGGGACACGCTGCAGCTCAGCAATGCAGATGCCATGCCCATCCTGTACCACCCCGAGAGCAAGGCTGTCATCTACTCCAACACCAGGGGTAAGCCAGGAACTGAAAATAAATACTCTGCAAAAGCCTCATCCTGAAGCAACCTGTACTTACAGTATTAACAACACTCACACTGTTTGTCAATAGTCATTATTAAGAACAATTTTAGGGATTTGCAGTTGAGAACTTCAGTGCGAGAAAGGTCTTAGTAGTATGAACTTTGGCCAATATAGCTGGACAATTTTGCTTCCATTGATGAAATCCAGAAGGCATGTGAAACTGCTGCATGTGTGTGTGACCAAGGTTGCTTGAAGTGAAATTATGAGACTTAATAAGGTGCTTTCACTTTGTAAAAACTTGTCATATTATGAGCTTAAATAGCTCTTCAGATGGTTTGAAGTTTGTAGTTAAATTCACCTCTCAGTTCTTTCCTGAATATTAGAAGGAGCCTTTTATTACATGGAATAATATGTGGTGGTTACCTTCCTGCAGTTAGAAGAAGAATAGAGCATTACTCCTGGGAAGTTAAATATTTAACATGTGCTGGTTTGAAGAGTTACTGTGGAGTTTTTTAACATGGTTTCTCATTGCTGTTTTTGCAAACATTGCTGGGAAGTGGTTATGACATCACGTATTTTTCTATTATTTTCTTTTTTTCTCTTTCTACACATCTGTAGAAAAGATCTCAGAGTCATCATTAAGGATTCAGTCTTCTGAGAAGATCACAAGCATCAGCTTGCCAGTGGCTCCTGCCTATCATGTGATTGAATTTGAGCTAGAAGTCATGTATTTGCCATCAGCTGCAGAATCTGCAGTGGAGAAGGAAAATACTACAAATAAAGAAAATCACAGAAAAAATAAAGAGAAGCAGAAACAGGACAACTGCATGGCTACTGTTGACCAAAAAGTAAGATGTAGCTTAACTTTTTTATTATGAAATGTATTTGATTACAGGGGTAAACACTTCACAAAATAGAAGTGGTGTTGAAGGGGATCTTGCTTGTTTGGAACTTAATCTCTGTTAGAAGACACACATGCAAAAATCATACTAAATGTTAAAATGTAAAGAAATTGTAAATATAAGCAGAAATATACACAGTGGTTAATAAATTGTCAACTGTTCCTTGGCTAGTAATCTAACTTTTAGTGCTGTAACACAGTTTATAAAGCATGGAGAGTACCTGTGTCTTTGTAAAATGTAGCATGGTGGTCTTTTAATTCCAACTTCTGATTAATGGGAAAGATGAAGTCAACTGTGCTGCTTCAAATTAAAACTGACATACATTAAATGCATTTTTAAAAAATATTTTGAGCTTGTATTTAATATACTAAATTAATTTAAAGACATTTAAATAATAGATCTTACACCAGTTTATTTGATACTGACCTTTACCAGGTTTTTGTATGAAGATGCCATTGGTGTCCTTTTATCTTTTCTTGTGTTCCCCTTCCTTAACTTATAATCTGTAGAACTCAGTATGGCATTTCTTAGAGGAGAAGCTGCTTTGAGGTTTCATATCCTCCTACAGACAAACAAAAACCTATATTTTTTCAGATCAGTTTTTACACACTGATTTTTTTTTTTAAGTGTTTATTTCTTCCCCTCCTGGATGCATTAGATATAGACACTTGATTAGAAAAGTTTCACTTAGAAATGAGAAGAAAAGCAAACTCATTGTGCCAAAGATCCTTGCAAGTAAGAACTGTTCCCTTTTTCCTTTAGGTGACCATTGATTGTCCTTGGTCGATTTACTCCACTATTATTGCATTAACATTCTGCATACCCTTTAATGCCAAGCATTCCTTGTTGTCAGCTGGCAAACGGTAATGTACTCATTATTTATTTATTGTTTCTTTCTTCTTACAAACCATGGAGCTGGGGTTTCATCACTCATATTTATAGCAGCCTTTTTTTTTTTTAATATGTAAGTTGGGCTTTTACTGTCTTTCCCCTGGAAGCTTGTGCATTTCCTCTTGTGTTCTTTCATGACAATAAAACAAATTTGTGGTTTTGGAAATAAGACCACAGGATGAACCCAGTTATCCTGTTTCTGTGTAGTTGTTTGGTTTTGTTTAATGTGAAAGAGGATGTTTTACAGCCTTGTTTTATGGATGTGGACTCTCCCATTGTAAGTCATCAGTTCTCATTGAGAAAACTGTGTTGTGTTTTTCAGGAAATACGTGCAAGTCTGTGTACAGAATTTGTCAGAACTCTGTTTCCAGCTTTCAGACTACAGCCTAAAAAATTGTGCTGAGTGTACAGATTTGCAGCTGGTACCTCTCAACCCTGCAGATCAACAGGTAAAATTCACTTGCTGGTTTATTCAATTTATTCATCTTATGGTTGCAGTTTGTCATTGGGCTTTATGGAAAGAAAAATCAGGTAGAGACTGTTTTGCAGTTAAATACAGCTGTAAACCAGTCGAGTTGCAGAACAGTTTCTTTCCACAGAATCATGTAATGATTTAGGTTGGAAAGGGATTTGAAGATGATCCAGTTCCAATCCCCTGCCCTGGGCAAGGACACCTTCCACTAGATCAGGTTGCTCAGAGCCCCCATCCAGCCTGGCCTTGAGCACTTCCAGGGATGTAGCATCCACAAGTCATCTGGGCAACCCTGAAGTTTCTTTCAGTCTGAACACATGAAATTGTTCATTCTTGGTGCCTAGAAAAAGTATATAAGAATATACTAAAATTTTTATTAAATTTTACTTTTGATTGAAATATTTTTAAGTAAGAAATTGAATTTTACTCACTGAATGTGGAGGGCTTCCTCTGGAAACATTTGATTCTGACAGTGAAATAGATCCTTCCTTTTAAAAAGATGTGCCTTGTGAAAAAGATGCACTGTTAGTCATTTTGTTGCATATTTCCCTGATGGTTTGTTGGGTTTGTTTCTATAAAATGTACCAATGTCAGAACAGACAAACGTGCATGTGTGCATTTCCCTTTCTTTCTCAGAGGAAGGAAGCAGCTAACACTCTAAACATTCTCTTTCAGGTCGTGTACAGTAAGCAATCAATATTCTTTGTATGGGAATTGAAGTGGACAAAAGAGCTTCCTCTCTCCTTGCAGTGCCTGTTTTCAGTCAGCTTTTGTCCAGCTACCTCTGAAGAACAGTCTCTTACCTTGAAGCCGTTCACGTACAAATTCCAAGTGGAAAATTTTTTTGTAAGTACTCTTCTAAGTACAGGTAGCATATCTTAAGTGAATATGGTGTCCTAATAAGTGAAAGGGGAAAATCAAGAAATACATTAGAAAAATTCTGTTTATATCATGAGGTTAACACCTACTTAGAATCATTGGAAAGTCAGTTTATGAGTGACAGAAGTGCAGCCTGATGTGATGTAATGGAATGATATCCATACCACAGAAATATGGTGAGAGCCAAAACACTTGTGCTTAATCATGTTCCATTTTTTTACTGTTTTCTCCTTCCTGGGTTGGTGCCATGGAGATTGTCTGCAGCTTACTGAGCTGCTTTTTCCCTGCTGGCTTAAGATTATACTCTCCAAAGCAAATTGCAATTTCCAAAATGGCTTTGCTATTGAAAGCATCTCAGTAGTTTTTTGCAGTGCTTGAGATGAGCTCCTCTGATGAAATATTTAGGGTTTTCTAGGCCATTATCTGAAATGTTTCTTCTTTCCCTTTAGGAACAAACTTTTAATTCCTTTGATCAGCTAGGAAGCTCATAGTCTAGGTAGAATTCCTTTAATAGGAAGTTTTACCAACATTATTTAATCTCATCTCTAAACTCAGTGTTACCCTTTGTGCTGCTTGGGTAGAAAGCAGCATCATGAGAACACTCTTGTTTTTTAAATCCTTTCGTCTGATTTCAGTGTTTTCTACCTGCTTGTTGTAAACTGGCATTGAGCAACTTTTCAGATGTTTGCTTGCTTACTGGCATTTCTGACACCTCTGTCAGCATCTTTCTGGAGTTTTTAACAACTAGCTGTATGAAACAGTGGGGTTTTTCTGGTAGATATTTAATTTTATAAGAATTAAAAATCAGTTCTTTGATGTGGTCACTGTTATTCCTGGGACTTTAAAGGAAGAGGGATGAAGCAGTTCTGTATTACTCAGAACCTGAGGGATGGGTCTGTAAAGGGAGGAGCTAAGAAACTGTTTAAATAGTAAGATTGGTATCTATTTAGGAGTATTGAAAGGCTATGTTAAAGTAGTGAAGAAAAAAGTATATTTTCACTGCTGGTACTAAAAATAGATTGAATCAAATTTGATTTTATCTAGTGGAAGGTGAACCTGCCCATGGGATGTGGATTGGGAGCAGATGATCTTTAAGGTCCCTACTATTGCACAGCATTCCAGGATTCCATGTTCTATGATTTTCTTAAGTGAGCAAGATAATGCACATGACTTGTTAAGTCATTCTTGCATCAAGAATAATGCAGGATGTGTCTGTTGTGTGTAAAGTTGGTACTGTACCCATTGTCCAGTTCAATTTAAACACAAATAAAACATCTCTTTTATCATGATAACAGCACTGTTTTCTTCCTGACAGACGTTGTACCATGTGAAAAGTGAAATCTTCCCACCCTTGGATGCAGAGTACTGTAAAACAGGCTCACTCTGCTCCTTAGAGGTGTCCATCACCCGGCTTGTTGAGCTCTCTGAGGTTGACAGAGATGAAGCATTAACAGAGTCAGATGGATATTGCACAACAAAACTTATGTATGAAGGTGAGAGTCTTTTTCTTAAGCATTTAGATAAATTTGCCTATTTTTTCTTGACGGTGACGTCTGCCAGACTTGCTATGGCATAAATTCTTTTATTGTGAGTAGAGTTGCTTAGTAAAGCAGTTTTCATTTTGCTGGACTGGGAATATTTTATTTTCTCCTCATTAATCTCTTCAGACTTGGATGGACTCATGCTTGAGATCCAGCTATGGTCCCTTCTGTGTAGGGCTCTTTTCTTCCCTTGCACAGCTCTTCACACACAGAAGGTGTTGCTAAAATGCAGATTTTCAAAATGCTCTAAAACTACCCTGAGGATTTTCCATTTTTTTCCACAGAAGATCTTTATAGTGTGTTCTCTTTATTCTTGCAGTTGTTGACAACAGTAGTAACTGGGCAGTGTGTGGGAAAAGCTCTGGAGTGATTTCCATGCCTGTAGCACCTCGAGCAATTCACAAAGTCCACATGGAAGTGATGCCACTGTTTGCTGGGCATCTGCCTTTCCCTGATGTCAGATTGTTTAAATACCTCCCTCACCATTCTGCTCACTCCATGCAGCTTGATGCTGGTAAGGACATTTTGACCACGTGGCTACTTACAGAAATTACTCTGCTTTTCCTATGTTTTTGTGTAAAGAGAAAAGCAAAGCAAGAAATACACTGACAATATATGGACTCAGTCATTTATGGACCAGGTACTCACAGGTGTCTTTGCTACCTTCACTCATAGGCCTAAATTTAAACTTGCTTTAATGGGAACTTTGAATTTGGGTTGCCACCTAAATCCCTAAGGAGGAATAATAAATGCATTGTCCTCTTACATTTATTTCCTTTAAAGATTAATATGCAAATCAGTTGTCACTGGATTTATAGTCAAGTGAAAACTGTTTGATAACCCTCTAATCCTGCAGTTCCATTTTCTCTAAATTGTGTCTTCATTAGCTTTGAAATTTTTTCCCAGTTTTCAAGAGATTGAATGTGAAATAAAAGAACTGATGAAATTTTGGGGCATTGGATTAGATTCAGAGTTTAAATCACCACAGCCATGCAGAGTATTTATCTATACTGATGAGTAGTCCCAGAGCTGCAGTGAGAGTTCACTCATAGAAGCAACTTAGCTTTTGTCAGTGGAACTGCCAGTGTGCATCCTTCTAGCTTGTGACAGATGTGAACCCATGGTATTGAAATTTTCCTTTGAAACCAATATAATTCACTGTTACATCTGGTGCTGGCCAAAAGTGTGCACCTCAGCAGAGATGATCAATAACTGTGAACATGTGTTAAGCTGAGCTGTCGGAGCTCTGAAATCACCTTTTAGAGTGAATTGGTAGAATAAAACCCCATTTTTTTGGTTTTGTGTTCAAACAGATAGCTGGATTGAAAACGATAACCTGTCTGTGGACAAGAACGTGGACGAGCAGGCTGACAGCAGCAGCATCAGGAGCAGGGGGAGCCTGCATTCCACAGCCAGCGGGGAGCACAAGGGGCTGCCCATGCCGCGCCTCCAGCCCTTCTCCCCGGGCCAGGTGTTCAACAGCAGCACAGGGATGCAAATCCTTGTCATTCCCAGCAAGGACGACCACGTTCTGGAGGTCAATGTGACGTGACAGCTCGGAGTGGAGCCCAGGAAGCCGTTAGGAACTGGATATGAAAGCACTTTATGGGATAATGACCTGCTCAGTCTTCGTTGCAACATTAACTCCAAGGAGACCTGTGGCACTGCGTGTACTGGCCATGGAAACACCAGACAATTGTATCAATTTCAGTGTACAGTGAGGCTTGTGTCAGCTAGTTTATATTGCCACTTTAGTATGTTTTGTGTCAGCTATTGGGTTTTCTCCCTGCAGTCACATCCCTGCATCACAACAACCAACACAGGGCAACAAAAAGCAAAAAATCCAAATCTTTGGACCACTTCTTTATTTTTGTCGGGCAGCTGAAAGATCTGTTTCATGCTTCCTACATATTTTAGAATGTAGAGTTGGATGATGTAATTATCCAAATCTTGAATTTTTTATGTAATAATTTACAGGCTTTTCCACACATGTGCCAGAAACTTAACAGAGCATACAACAAGACATTCACTGGTGTAACAGTTGCTTTTCTGGTTTGGTTTTATTTTGTTTCTTTGTTTGATCATTGTTAATTCCTGCCATTGCAATTTTATATTAAACTTCCATCATTTGCATACTTAGATGCATGGAAGAGCTACTGCTATAAACAATCTTAACTGAACAAAATTCCTTAATTTTCTGAGGCTTTCTCCTTCACAGAGTAGACACTGTGATGTCACATATATGATTTTTTTTTTTTTTTTGGGATGGGCTTTGGGTTATCCTCTTGCATATTTCTTACCAAAGAAAGATACTGATAGAATTTAATAATAAATTATTTGGCTTATTTAGTTCCCAGATTAATTTCTTTTGTTACCATTTCCAAGTGGCTTGGTTTGCTGCCCCAATTTTTAAGTTGGGGCAAAAATTTCAGTATGATGTGATACTTGAACAGTCAACCTTTCATCATAAAGGCTTAATGTAATTATTTCTGATTTGAGGCCAGACTTGTGCATTCATGATGAAAGAAGGAGGTTGGTTTGATACAGGAAAGCTTGCAGATGTAGAATAATCGTGAAGCAAAGTTAAAACATGTAACTTAAAGAATTTCATTATTTATATCTGAAATGTAAATACAAAAAATGTAAAAAAAAAAAAAGTGTAATTTTTGTGAATGTTGCAAATTCACCTGTGACTGGAAAAATTACAACTTCTTCTGATGTCCTGCTTCTGATATTGAAACTTGTGCATTTAATGTGAGAAATACCTTTTCTACTTGCAGATCTATAATGGTGCGTTGTCAACAGACTCCACAGAGGAAACAGTCCCACATCAAATACTTGCCAGCAAAACTAAAGTGAGGAGCTGCTCATTAGACAAACTTATTGTTATTATTTTCTTTTCTTGTGCTAAATTACAAAGGGGAAATAAAAAACAAACCCTCTTTCCAAAATGAACCACAAATAAGTTGAAAAATAAATAGGCACCCTACACTGGTCTAAACATTTTACTTTAATATTATTTTTTATTTAAAAATTCTAAATAGATGTATAAAGTAGACCTGCTAGCTGAAAATGTTCTTATTATGCATCTTCTTTCTGTGAAGGAATGCCCCTTCTCTGTGGAAATCATACCATTTTATTCTGGATAAACCCCAAAGCATCATTTAGTGTGAATGACTGCTGGGATTCTTTGACTGGAAAAGGTAACAAGTTAGTGACTTTGACACTGCAGGTATTATTAATTCCATTTTCATGGTTTGCTATTAAATCATTTTTCACATTGTTCTGTAATATACTGTTAGATTAAACACATTGTACTAAGATTGTTTAATGAAATTGTAAGCGTTACAGTTCTAAATATACATGTTTTAAAAAGAAATCAACTTCTGTGCTGCTGTGAATTGTCTTTGGTCTTGAGGAGTGATTGCTTCATCTGTTTTAACCAAAGCTGCTTTTGTCTGCAAAAATCAGATTTGTTACCTAGTGTGCAGTTACACACTCGAGGGAGACATTGATTATTATTTCAGAGTTGTACAAGTCTGGAGGCTCCACAGTATTCCACGAATCCAGCACACCCCTCCAGACTTTTCCTGCTGTTATTTATACACAGAAATTCAGTGTTGGCAACCTCTCAGGTACAGCACCTCTATTATGGTTAATAATTGGTTAATAATGGTTAATAATTTCCACACAAGTTGGGCAGTCCCAGCTGATTTCTGTGCATCCTCCAGGGAGAGGTCTTCACCTGGGCAGGGTCTTTTTGCCCTCTAGGTCAGACTTTAAGTATTATAATGAAGATAGTTCAGGGTACCTGGACCTGAATCTTTTGCCAAGTTAGCAACATATAAATAAGACATACATGCATATCTTGATTTACTGCATCCTTAAAACTCATTAGTTCCCGGATATCCAGAACTAAGGGATGCTGCTCTCTGTACCACCAGTTAATTCTCCTTCCTTGCTGATTAGGCTTGAAAGTATACAAAGATCAACCATCAAAGAACATCCTGACAGAATTTTGAAGTATTCCATATTTTGCAACACTACCTTAACACCTGTGAGTGATTATCCGAGGACCCATTTGAAGGAGCTGGATTTAATGGATTGCTATGCCTTAAACACCAATAACCATTCAAATGGGAAATACCAAGAGCAGCATCTTTCTGGTGCCAGTTTTGTTGTTCAGGTCCACAACCCCCAGTGCAGGTGCAGAAATGGAGCAGGCAAGACCAAGAGAGGGGGATTGAGACCACCAAGGATCCCAAAGCATCCTGTAACATCTTTTGGAACTCTCCCATAGCAGATGCTGCATGCCCCAGTCCTGCATGAGACGTGAAGAATTCTGTTCCTGGGGAGGGATCTGGGTGTTCCAATGCTAATCTGAATACACATAACCCAAGGAACTTTTGTTCTGTGGGTTCCCATTCCCAAAGGATGGAGACTCTGACCATCTCTCTGACCAAGGGACATCAAAATGACAACTCAAGTCTCATCACTAGATCCACGGGTATGTTTCCACTATCTACTCTTATCTGGTCCTTCCCTTTCATTCTTTTCCTTATGTGTTTTATTCATATTTTTACACTTTTATTGGAAAGAATCAAACACACCACCAACATCCTTTCCACTGCAATTACACTGCTTTAAAATAAACCTCCCACAAATATTCACTGGGCATTCTGTGTTGTTCCGCTCTAATTACAGAATCAGAATATTGAGGGTTGGAGGGAGCTCTGGAGATCACCCAGTCCAACCTCCTGCCAAGGCAGGGCCAGCCAGAGTGACACAGAACATCCAGGAGGGTTTGGAATTTCTTCAGGGAGACTCCATACCCTCCCTGGACAGCTGTTCCAGAGCTCTGCCACCCTCAACATAAAGAAATTCTCCCTCACATTGAGTTGAAACTCCTTGTGTTTTATTTTACAGACACTGTTCTTCATTCGATAGCTGGGCACCACTGAGCAGGGTCTGGCACCATCCCCTGACATATATTTATACATTTATATATTTATATGGACAGATAAGATCTCTCAGCCCTCTCTAACTCAGCCTAAACAGGCCCAGCTCCCGCAGTCACCCCAAGGCATTCACTAAGAAGTACAAATACCGTGATTTATTTAATAAAAAGAACCGCAGCTGCCCTGGCTCCTGGCGATGCTGGGGAGCGGCCGGCGGTGGCGGCGGGCCCGCGGCCGGGGAAGGGGACACAGAGCGGTGTCACCAACAGGCTGTGGGAGCAGCTCGGCCGCCTTCCCCTCACCCTGTCACTCTGTCGCCCTGTCACTCTGTCCTTCCTTCCTCCTTCCCTCCCCTCGCTCCTGCCCCGGATGTTCGGATCCCGGCCCAGCGCCCGCCCCTCAGCGCCGCAGTTCCGCGGCCGCGCTCCACACGTGTGGCCGCCGCCATGCGCTTCGCGTACCGGGTGAGCATCCCCCGATCCCTTCATCACCTCCCCATCATCTCCCCCGATCCTCAGCCCCTCTAACGCTGCCCCTTCCTGCCCCCGCAGTTCTCCGGCCTGCTGGGCACCGTCTACCGCCGCGGCAACCTCAGCTTCACCCGCGATGGCAACTCGCTGCTCAGCCCCGTCGGCAACAGAGTCTCGCTTTTCGATCTCAAAAAGTGAGAGCGGGGAAGGGCCTGGGGGTTCGGGGGGAATAAAGCTCTGAGGAGGTTTTGGAACCCAACCCATGGGGCTCCCCGGGATGCTCGGCCTGCCAAAATACCCTGTTAGGAGCCTGCTTTAGCATTAAAACGTGGAGGCCTGCCCTGTGGGATACTTGTCACGGTGTTGTGCGAGTACACCCAAGTGGAGAATAACAGAGGAATTACATAAAGGTGTATTTCAGAGAAAAAAAAAAAAAAAAAGGAAGAAACAGACTTGTGTTTGGTTTAGTTGTATGGTTTCTTAATGTGCTTGTGTCTTGTATATAACAAAACGTAGAGCATGATCAGCCTTTCCTGTGTGCCAGAGTTGTGAGTGATGCTCCCTGTGCCTGCATTCCAGGACCTGTCTCTGTGCAGAATTACCATCTGGGCTGGAAGGATCATCCAGTCCAGCTCCCACCCCTGCACACAACAACCCAGGAGTTGTTCATGGGATTGTGACAGCTAGAGAAACTTGTGGGGGTTTTACATCCAAATTTTGTCTGTTGTCTTAACTAAGGTACCAAACCATATTTCATTGAGACCAGAGATGTTCTTCCTGCGTTGTTCCCATTTTACTGTTCTGTGTTTTTGTTGCAGTAACAAGTGTGAGACATTGCCCTTGGCTGCACGGCTCAATATTGTGTGTGTGGGGCTCTCTCCAGATGGAAGCCTTGCCATTCTTATTGATGAAGGTACTTGCACAGAGGCATCCGTTTTGTGAAAGAATTCAATAAAAATGCAGCCTTGAGAAGAGGAAATCTGTATTGTCAGGTGTTCAACCTTAACATTAAATTAAAAGTGCTCTGCTTTAAAAATTATGTTAGAATTTTGAGGGAAGGTATCTTTATTTATAGAACTTAAAAATAGTTTGTTTACAGAATTTGGATAGTATTTTATCATGATTTGGATTGTATTTTTAAATTTTAATAATATTAAACACACTGTCTTGAAAAGTTTTCATCTCTCCTCTTCAGGAAAGGAAAGTTTGCTAAGGTTTTGATTTCTTTGGGAACTCAATTATTCTCATGATCCTTTTTTTCTGCCCTTACAGAGGGAGCTGCCTTGCTCGTGAGTTTGATTGGGAAATGTGTGATACATCAGTTTTATTTTCACAAGCCAGTTCATAGTGTCAGCTTTTCCCCTGATGGCAAGTAAGTAAAGAGTGCATGCTTTAGAACAAAACAGCAGGAATTGTCCCTAGAATAAACCAGTTGTGATTATGAAGACATCCTGATCAGTCTGTGAATGTTTCCTGTGCATGAGTGAGTGTAGGGGAGATTTTTAGCTAAGCAGGCTCAAAATCTCAGGCTCAGCTGATCAGCTGTAAAGTTGAGAGGAGTAGAAAAGAAAAGCAAAGCCATGGAAAAAGAATATCCTGTTTTGAGTGTTCAAACTTTTTCTTCTGTTTTGAGACTTGGAGAGTAAGAATTTCAGTGATTTTTACTGAAGGTTTTCTTTTTCGTATTGCTGAAGTGGGGGGTAATATCAATCAGGAGATACTTTGTTTTTCGTTCAAAAGCCATCAATTTTTATTGTTTCAGTAGCTCAGGAACCTTTTTATTGTTGTATTGTATCATTGTATTGCAGTGTGTACTGTGCAGTTGTTTGCTTTATCAGCTTTGTGTGCAATTATGTCTTTTTCCCCCCTTTTATGCCAGGAAATTTGTGGTTACAAAAGACAATCTTGCTTACCTCTACCATGCTCCTGGGAAGAAAAGAGAATTTAATGCATTTGTTCTGGACAAAACCTACTATGGCCCATATGATGAAACAACTTGCATTGACTGGACTGATGATTCCAAGTGAGTTGTTAAACTGAAGCACTGTCTAGCTGCACATGTTCATATTTGATTTCTTTCCTCTGAAGTGTTGTACTAGCTTTAAAAATTCAGTCTTTAATTAAAAAATATAATTAGGCAGGACAGAAGGTATAAAAAAATGCATGTATTTGGGATCAACAGTGGATTCTTATATAAAAATGCATAGTAATTCCTAAAAGGAACATATCTTAAGAATGAGTGTGGTTGACCTTTTAAATGTGTTCAACCTCTTCTGCCTCTGTTGGGAAGGATAAGGATTTGACAGGAAGGTCTCACAGATATGTGTGTATAACAGAAAGATCTTTAAATGTAGAATCTGAAGAAGGTATAGAAATGGTAGCAAGTTTTAATATAGAGGAAAATAATTGCTGAGCCGGTCTTACTGGAAAAGAGCAAGTGTGTTAGAAGGAGCTTTTATGGCTCTGAGCAAAGGATAAATCCACTTCAAACAAAAGATGTTTTTACCATGCAAAAAGATTTTCACAGACAAACAAAAATGCTGTGTTGCAAGTAGAAAAAAGAATTTTCAGAATTTTCCACTGCAAGAAAAGTGAAAAACAACTTCTAGCTTAAACTGAAACATACTAACCTTTTGTGATTGGAAAACAGTAACATGAATGTGGTAATGTTAGTAGTTAGGATAGTCTGTAGGTGATAGTAAAGGTATTGATTGGTTGTTATGTAATAAAAGGCACGGCAAAGAAAGAAATATAATGCTTTGTAGCATGAATGGAACAGACTTCAGGACACGTGGTTTGTCTGTAGCCATCAGCTCTAGGCACACCCACAGCTATTGTAAACCTCATCTATGCAATAAATAAACAGCATCTTAAGGACTGTCTGAGGTCTCCATCTCTGTCCAGCTCTTACATAACTGCTACAGTCACCACCCTCAGCTTACAACTCTTGTTTGTAAATTGAAATGGTGACTGGTGGATTTGAGCTCAGAACATTCTCCAGCCAGTGAGGAGTTTTGCAGTCCAGTGTTCCAACTGGAACTGCCTTTTCTTTTGCAGGTGCTTTGCAGTGGGGAGCAAGGACATGTCAACATGGGTATTCGGAGCAGAACGATGGGAAAACTTGATCTACTACTCTCTTGGAGGCCATAAGGATGTCATAGTAGCCTGCTTTTTTGAAGAGAACAGCCTAGATGTATGTATAATCACACAAAATGCTTGAATTTTAATATTAAAGGAGCGGAAGCAGAACCTTATCTGTAGGTGACTGTTTTAACAGTATCTCAGAATTGAGAATACAGAAGTGTCTCTTGATTGCTCTGCCATAATTGTGTTTTTAAATTTGCTCCCCCGAAATATTTTAAATGTGAAAAAATTATTTAGCTTAGCAGCAGTGCTGACTGGTAATCAAGTTGCCTTTGGTCCTTGCAAAATTTTTCTGAGGGCCGGGAAAAGAATTCACCAGCTCTCAGGACAAGAAAACTCCTAGATCAAAGCACCTTGATTTTATCCTGAGAATAGAATGCACACTTGCTAACGCTTCTGCAAGTCCATATTGATATTTTTACAGAGCATTGGACAGTAATAATTTGTGTGTTTGTATTCTAGCTGTACACAATTAGCCAGGATGCAGCTCTGTGTGTGTGGCAGTGTGACACTGAGCTGGATGGTTTGAAGCCCATGCCCCCTAAAGATGCAGCAAAGAAAAAGAAGGCAGCAGAAGATGATGAAGAGCTGCTTGAAGAGCCAAAGGGTGAAGAAATTCATGGGAAAGCTGATCCAAGTGAACAAGAGACTAGAAATAAAGTTAAATATTCACGTGTTGCAAAGTAAGTGATTTTCAGTTATCAAAAATCAAAGTTATAATGGGGATTTATTGTACTGGTCTCTTTTTTTCATGTGTTATAACTTACTCAAAGCAGTGTGAAACTGTCCAGGATTTAGGAATTTACTGCAGATCCCATTTTAAGTAGTTCTGGTAGAACTCCTGTCTGTCTTTCCTTGATTATATGATGGGCACTACCTTTCACCTTCAGAATAACAACTGCAGTTTTAACAATATAAGAAATATTGGCTCGTGGTGTGCTGTGGTTTGAAACTCAGAAAGCATAAATGGGATCTTTATTACAGTGCCCTCTCTAAGTCTTGAGGCCCTGATTTCTTGCCAGAAGGGGTTGCTTAACTTTAGGAGATGACATAAAAATGGCTCATCAGCCTCTTTGGTGAGCTGCTTAGAGATGCAGCTCTAACAACACACTGTTCTTTAATATTCACCTTTTCTCTTGTTTCTTGGGTGCCAGGTATTTTTTCAATAAAGAGGGGGATTTTAATAACCTGACAGCTGCAGCCTATCACAAGAAAACACACCTTTTAGTCACTGGTTTTGCCTCTGGAATCTTTCACCTCCATGAGCTTCCAGATTTCAATCTGATCCACTCCTTGAGGTGAGGTATGGGGCTGTCACTATTTTTGGTTTGGTTTTTGTAGAGGAAGGGAAGAGGTTTCTTTGTGGGGATTTAATGTTTGTTTGATTGAAAGCACATCATGTTAAGCTGTGAAGGATGAATAAAAAGAGCACAAAAATCTTAAACTATGACTATCTATTTAATACTGCAATTTCTGGAAAGGAAAAATCATAAATTTATGTAGTAAATACCATATAATTCCACTCCTTATTTTGGAAAAGTGAGGTCTCAGTAGGAAAACTACTCAGGAGTTCCTGTTTTTTGGCTACAGACTTCTTTAACTCTGTCCATTTTAATATTTTCAGTTTCTTTGTAGAAAATATTAGCTGGAAAGTTCTGCATATGTAAAATTATCTGTAAATTGTGTCTAAGTTCAGAAATTAAACCAGATTCTTTTCCATAGCTGTAGGATGCCAACTTAACAATTTTCATGTACCAAAAAACCCTGTTTTATTTTCTTAAACTTGAGGAGTTCTGCTTTCTGTTAGCAAGCCCATCTTTGGGATGTAGGTACTCTGCTTCATTCTGAATAAGGAATGTTTGATGGTTTGGAGTGGAACAAAGGAATGAACTTTGTGGTTTTTGATGTTACAGTGATACAGAAGTTCAGTAATACAATCAAACAACTTGCTTGAACACCATTAATAAATATTAGATTTGAAGTTTTATCACACAAGTTTGTTTATTGATTAATTCTCTTATTTCAGTATTTCAGACCAAAGGATAGCTTCTATTTCTATCAACTGCACTGGTGACTGGATTGCTTTTGGATGTTCAGGTTTGTCAGTTTTTCTAAGTCTGTATTCATGGGTAAAATAAGGAATGTGGTGGGCGTGAGGCCCAATCTTGCTAATTTTGACTCCAGTTGTTACATAATATCTGTCTCATATCTGTGGTGTCTAGGTATAGTAAAGCAAATATCACTAATGAATCTTGCCCAGAATTCTGATAATTCAGGAAAGTATTTTGCTGATACAGGAAAAAATACTTTATCTGGGAAAGCTCTAATAGACTTAGGGGGAGCCCAGATCCCTTGTAGTTAATTTCTACTTTCATTCTAGGCTGTTCTCTCTTTTGTCACATTGCCCATGGCATTTGAAAACCTGCCTGGGTGTTCCAGCATTCCCACCCTGTCCATAATAGTTTGCATGAGACCCAGAATTTTACTCTTATATGCAGCCCTGCTTTTTTTTCCAGCTCATTTATCAACTGGTTGATACCATGGCTGTTGTAGTATTGAAAACATCATTCCAAGTAACAGCTCATGGAGGACATTTTGGGGAAATTGCCTTGAAGTTGTAAAAGGAGGAAGCTCTTATTAGGACTAAAAGATGCAGAATTCATTCTGGTTTTTTGCAGAAATTAACCTTTAGGGTTTTTTAAGCACTGCTTGCCCCTGTGTGCTTTGTGGTTTGCATTTGCAGGGTGGTTGTGTTGGTAATTGTGGTTAATCCTGCTGTGCTTCCAGGCCTGGGTCAGCTCCTGGTGTGGGAATGGCAGAGTGAGTCCTATGTGCTGAAGCAGCAGGGCCATTTCAACAGCATGGTTTCCTTGGCATATTCTCCAGATGGACAGTACATAGTAACTGGAGGGGAGGATGGCAAGGTAAGTGAGGCAATATTGCTGGAATAAATTAAAATTGTTTTTAGTCATGTACTAAGCAGCTTGACTTCGCATTTTACATAGAAAGCTGTTACTGTAACTAGTACATAATTTTTTAAATTTTAAAGTCATACATTTTTATTCTCTCTTTACTTAAATGTTTTGATCTTTTTCTCCAGAGCATATATGTTTTGCTTTGTAATTACTTGTGGCTGCATATTGAATCACTTATGCTTTCAGGCAGACAGTTTTTAAATTATTATAGGTCCAGTCGCCATAAACACAAAAATATCCAATTCATTAAGTGTTAATTTATTTGTGGTTCCATGATATTTTGGGATGAATGAACTTCGGCCACCCAGCTTCTTGCCCTTTTAATAGTTGTTTTTTGATATGAAATTAATTTCACATTATCTATAAAAGTACAGGGTTTTTTTGGTTAAATGTACCATTCCAGAAGCTTGTTATTTTAAAGAAAAATTAACTTTTCGTGCATGACTTGCATTGAAATGATAGGCTGTGTGTACAGATACTTTTATTTCAAAAGATGTTTTGCCACAATGTCTTGGCACATAAATGGGACAATAGTAGTGGCTGATTTCCTATCAAAACTTTCAAATATCAGAAAAAGATCTGCCACTTCATGGTTTCTGCCACTGAGCATGAAAACTGACCAAAATCCAGAAGTCTCAAACTTTAGGAAGCTAAATGCATAACATTTTTGTTCAAGAAAAAAAGCCAAACAGAACCCCAACTGAAATATCATCTCAGTTGTAACTTCTGTAATGGCTTTAGGGTTGGTTTTGAATTTGACCCCTGTCTTGTTTGACAGTATTAGCTTGGAAACTTGAGATGCTTACCAAGTGTTACTTTCCTTTAAAATTCACTTTATTTCAACTTCTTTAATGTCCATCTCCACTTAGATTTTTATGTTGCAAATGTGTCTTAAGAGGTTTAATGATAAGCTATGGGCCATTGATTGGTATGATTGAAAGTCTCTTATGCTGTTTCAGAGAACTGGTTTTTCTTTACTTCTCTCTTTGCTGATGATGGAGATTCTAAGAAGTCTTTTTTTGTCTGTCCTGCAGGTGAAAGTGTGGAACACTTCAAGCAGCTTTTGTTTTGTCACCTTTACAGAGCACAACAGTGGTGTAACTGCTGTAACTTTCACTTCCACTGGTTATGTTGTTCTGAGTGCTTCCCTCGATGGAACAGTGCGTGCCTTTGATCTGCACAGGTAAATCTCTGCATGAAAGCTTTTGTCTCTCTTTTAGTCCTCAGCTTTCACACTCCCCCCAAAACACAGCAAATTGCTGATTGCTTGTTTGAAGTCTCATAATGATGAGCAGCACTGCCTTGCTGACTTTCGGTTCAGCCTTTGATTTAAGTTTGGATAGTAATTAGGAATGCTGCTAGTCCATCCAGTTTCCGTGAAGAAAATTCTGGAAGAACTTTTCTCATAGAAGCTGGAAATCCAGGAAGATCATTGTCTGGCTTTACTCAAACAGGGAGAAGGCACTTGTCTGAGAACACTTTCCATAGTATAATACAATATGTACAGAACTGGGTGTGTAAACAAGCCCACATTTCTAAAAAAATCGACACATTATATAACAGAAGAAATCTCTTTAGAGTATTTGTCTCTTATTTCTGCAGAGTTTTTCATATTTCTTTTCAATCTTGTAATCATGCTGAGGCATCACATCTAATTTTATGCGAACAGTATTTTTCCTGTATGTAGCTTAGAAGTCTTTACAAAATAAATGAATTCCTTTTGTAAATAAACTTCTTAAACACACATTTAAATCTACTTAAAATGTTCTCCTAATTTCTTTTCACCTCTTCAGGTACCGGAATTTCCGTACCTTCACATCTCCACGACCAAGTCAGTTCTCCTGTTTAGCTGTGGACTCCAGTGGTGAGATTGTGGCAGCTGGTTCCCAAGATTCCTTTGAAATATTCATCTGGTCCATGCAGAGTGGGAGGCTGCTGGATGTAAGGACCCACAGTGTTGGGAGGTCTTGAATTTAACAATGTGTGGAGTGTGGTGGTACTCAGCAACTTTGGGATTAGTCAGGGGGGTTCAGTACAACATGGAGTGTTTTGTTATATTTATATTCAATAACTGGACCTACACTATGTTACTCTCATTTTTTTTTTTATTTAGTGCATGGAGATCATCCTGAATTTGTGTGGGAAATAGTTTTTAAATTTTTTAAGTAATGAGTTCTTTCTAGTGACGAAGTAACACCAGTATTGATGAGCTAACACATGGGCACAGGAGACTTTCCCTCCTTGTTCAGAGATGTTCTTTTCCACATATTTTCTGTAGGTGATGAAGAAATTGTAGTTGCTGTATTAAGACTGATACAGATTTCTTGAAGGATTTTGCTGGAGCGGAGCAGGGGCGTGATTTTTCAATTATTTTTTCAATTCTTAAGCATTCATGTACATCTTGTGCAAGTAGAAGAGCTCAGCAATTCACCTATTTAATTTGGCACAGGCATGGAATACAGATCACTTCAGTAACTCAGGGTATACTTGACTGAATCTCCAGAGTTGTGAGTTTAGTTCCTTTCCTTGATATTTTTTTGAGGAGTAGGAGCTCCATGAAATTAAAATCTCTGTTACTCTTATTCTCAGAGCAATGACTTGTTTTTTTCACTGCTAGTCTGATTGCTTTGAAAGGAGGGAGGAAAATGGCACACTGCATTCCTGAAGTGTGTGCATAGGAGTGATTGTAGATGCCTATATAGTGGTAGCATGTCAGGGAATTTTTTTAAAACTTGTGAAAATAAAAAGTTGAGAATCACTGGTGTGTATCATGCCCTGTGTCCAAAAGTGATTTCAAGCATGTGTGGACAAGTCAGACATGGTTTATTGGCTGTATCTGGAGTTTACTTAATGCAGACTACACAGATTTCAGTTTCTTTCACCTAATTCCAGGTGATTTTTTTCTTCTTTTCTTAGGTCTTAGCAGGTCATGAGGGTCCCATCAGCAGCTTGTCCTTTAATCCAATGAAGTGTGTTCTAGCCAGTGCCTCTTGGGATAAAACTGTCAAATTATGGGATATGTTGGACAGCTGGAGAACTAAGGAGACATTAATAATGAACTCAGATGGTAATTTGTTTCACTTCTCATCTTTTATCAAATATAAAAATACTATGTAAAATATGTTAATAACAACAGAACATGTCAAATACAGAGAGACTGATCCATGGAAATGGAAAGCAAAAGCTTTTCATTCTTGTACTTGGTTAACAGTGCAATAAATAATTTAATTCTAGCTTGGGTTTATAATTAGCTAAACATTTGTCTGGGAAAAAGTACAGCTACACTTTTTACTGTTAAACATTTTCTAATAGCTGAGATAAAATCTTAATAAAAATAAGGGTATCTTCTTAGAAAAGCATCTGACTGCATTTTTAATTGTTACTAAATTCTTTGCAGTTCTTGTTGTTGCCTTCCGTCCTGATGGCAAGGAGCTCGCAGTTGCTGCTTTGAATGGCCAGATCACGTTTTGGGATCATGAGAATGCAGTGCAGACTGGCTCCATTGAGGGCAGGCACGACCTCCAGATGGGGAGGAAGGAGCTGGATAAAATAACAGCCAAGCAGGCAGCCAAGGGCAAGTACGTCCAGGGGGCTGCAGTGACAACAGGGTGCCATGCTGGGCTACTTCTGATTTGGTTTTCCATTTCTTTTCTGCATGAAGATTTCAGAGTGCATCTGCTGTTCAGATATTTCTGATGCTGGATTTTAAAAGACTGCTTGACATCTAGATGGTTCCCTTTTGTAGTTGGCTGCGTTCTCTCACTGATCAGCAGGGGTTCTTATCAGTTATGGTTGCCAACATAGTATTAACTTCTCAGGCCAAGTGGTTAATTTGTAATGGGTTAGGTTTTTAAGTGGATACTTTCCTACAGAAATACTAGGATACAACCATTAGTTTGCAACTATTAGTATGAAAGTATTACATTTTTAAAGAAGGTAATTAAAGTGTGGGGTTTATTACCTGTTGCTATTCATGGGAAGTAATGTTTATAGGCAACTTGAATTTGTGTGCTCTCAGAAAGTGTATCAGAGGAATGTTTTATTCTTCTCTTCCCCCCCGTTTTTTTTTTTTTTTTCCCTTATTGCTCTCAGTCAAAAAAAATGTAAAAAAAACCCATAACTTTTTGGGAAAAAGCAGTGGTTTTTTGCTGGTGAGCTCTCAACCATGTCTTTCAAATATGCTATGGCATTAGTTTTTCTGTAGCTCCTCTGACTGTTTTCTAATGTTTTCTAATGTACATGGTGTAGTTGAGAGCTCATTGACTGAGGTGTGTCTCAGATTCAGAAGTATGGAAGTATTTCAAAAAGCTGTTGAAGTTCTAAATTATCTGTGATTCATAGTAAAGCACCAAATGCTTTGTAGTGAATTTGTGTGTGAAGTGCATACCATGTGAATGAAGATCTCCACTTTTTCCACGGAGTGGCTATTTTCTGAGTCTTCACATTGTACTCATGTCTTTTAGCTCAGATGTGACAGTGAAATTAAGCTGCTTTCTCTTTTTCTTTTCCAGATCTTTTACAACTCTGTGCTACTCAGCAGATGGTCAATCTATTCTGGCAGGTGGATTGTCAAAATTTGTCTGTATATATAATGTCAAGGAACAGATTCTTATGAAAAAATTTGAAATTTCATGCAACCATTCTTTAGATGCAATGGAGGTATGTGAGCTCAGGAGTCTTTTTTTCATTTCTCACCCCCACAAGATTTCAGTTTTGGTATAACATCTCATTAAGAGTGATTAATTAATTTTTTTTCTTAAGAATTTATTTTTGTGCAAGAGAGGGAGAAGGACATACTCCTCTTGGAACAGAATTAATTCCTGAAAATCTTGCCAGATTTGTAGTGCGCTTGTGTTGAATGGGCAGAACTCTCAAGCATACTAAGATAGTTGGCACTAGACTTAAAATGGAAGTGAGAATTTAAATTACCATCATTTTGTACTAAGCTAACTCCCTGGGTATCAGTTTGTGTTAGCAAAGAAATGAAGAATTTTTTTTTGTGGACGCCGAATAACATCACTGACCTTTATAAATTCTCTTTCTGAATATTGCCAAATGCCAAATTAAATTCCTTCAAAAGGAAAGTGAATGATGAAAAACATCAGAAGGAAAAAATTCTAGTAACCCTTTTCACCATCCCCTTAGCAGGAAGAATGATGATAGTTCCATTGTTCATGGCAGGCTGTATCTGAGTGTGTTCCAAGTATCCTTTGTTAGCAGTGGTTTTATGAGCTGGTGTAGCTCAACATCTGGCTTAAAAGACAGTGAACCAGCTGAAACAGAATCCTGGAGGGGATGGGTATTTAGAAATGGGGGCCAGGAAGGTTTCTAAAATCTCAATTATATTGTGAGGTCCCTAAAATCTCATTTGCAGTGTTCTGGCCACACAGCCCTTGCATTACCTCAGTGCAGTTATGGAACCTGCAGGACAGAAAGAGCAGGGCTGCAGTGAGGAAGCAAACAGTGCCTCTCTGGAGTAGAACAGAGTTACAATGATGTGAAACCACAGTCTAAACTGAGCTCTGCTTTTAGAGAAGAGATTCAGTGCAGTGACTGGAACTTGCATGTTTTTCCAGGAATACTTAGATCGGAGGAAAATGACTGAATTTGGCAGCATGGCTCTGATTGATGAAGGGGGTGGAGGTGACGAAGGTGTTGCCATCCCTCTTCCTGGAGTTAAAAGAGGTAGGCTTTGCTCTCTTGTTTCTACTTTTATTTGCATCAGAACCTTTGAGTCAGGTAAGAAAGGTTTGATTTGTTGAGCTCAGTTTTGATATCAGGAGTACAAAATTTGGTCCCACCACTTAAGCTGTAGGATGTCTGGGACATGGACTGTGCCTTCCTTACCCAGTCTTTAATTCTGCCAGGTTTCTGCACGTTATTTAATGGTAACATCATAGTCAGAGTTGATAACTAGACTGTGAACTTGTGGTGAATATGTTAAATCACTTCTAAATTTCTCTTGTAGGTGACATGAGCTATCGCCACTTTAAACCAGAGATAAGGGTGACTTGTGTGCGATTCTGTCCTACAGGTTAGTATCAACAATTAATTTAGGATTTTTTTTTTTTTACTCCATATAAAACGTGAAAAAAAAAGACTACTGGAGGATTATCATTGATCTTCTGTTTCCATTCTAGAACCCCTCTCTTTGTTGGTAAATATTGTTATTTCTCTTCTAGGACGAAGCTGGGCAGCCACCACCACAGAGGGTCTCCTGCTCTATTCACTGGACTCTGGGCTAATCTTTGATCCTTTTGAGCTGGATATTGATGTCACTCCCAGCAATATACGCAAAACACTGAGTCAGAAGGAGTACACTATGGCTATTGTCATGGTCTTCAAGCTGAATGAGAAGAAATTAATTCAGGAGGTCATAGAGGCTGTTCCTAGCAGTGAAGGTGAGTGGATCTGCTATGAAACTGGGCTAAGCTAGCTGTAAACAGACATGTGCAAGCCAAAATGAGATGTAAATTTATGTTTCAGTTTTATCAATCTACTTCATGCTCATTTAGAGACTTTTCAGCATGGAATTTGATCAGGCCTAGATGTGCAGGCAGAGTTTCTGGATGTCATTTCTTAGAAGCAGCTGTTGTTGGAGGGGCACATCAAATTTAACCTGAGTTAGCACTGTGCCTGTGTCATGAAGACCATTAACCAGTAACAAGGATGTCAGCAGCAGTTTGAGGGGAGTGATGAATCTTGTCTATTGAGCACTTGTGGCACTACCTCAAGAGTACTGTGCCTAGTTCTGGACTGACAGCTCAAGAAAAAACATTGATACTCCAGAACATCTGCTGGAGGGCTTAGAAAATGATTGGAAGGCCAGAGTACAACTGAGGAGAGGCTGTTGTAATCCACTGTTAACAGGATGATTGTGTGCCTGTTTCTTAAGCAAAAGCTATTTTGCAGATTGGTTTATTATAATGAGGTCATGTAGTTGTATGTGAGATTATTGTGAGTGCTTCTAAGTTGTGTTTCTTTGTACTGTGCTGTTGCTAACAGCATACAAACACTTCCTGTGTGGGCAGGTGACTTTGCTGTCTTTTCAAGTATCACTTCATGCCTGATTGTTAAGCATAATTAGTTCCACTGAATACAGAAATTTGGGTGAAGTCAGGAGCAGCAACAATAAAGTGTTATTTTAGAAAAGAGGAGGAAAGAGTGTAAATAAAAATTCTGAAGGAGAGGTGCTGGGGAAAGTTCTCTGCTAGGAGGAAGAACTTGGAGAGCAGTTAATTTCTTGCTTTTAAATGCAGTAGTGTATGGAAGGTTCAAAGAAGGAACATTTGTCCCCTGAGAGACTGTGGTACTGTACCCTGAAATAGAGCACTGTATACCCACCACTTACCAAAAAGCCACTTTCTCCTTCCCCTTATGCTTTCCTGTGGTCTCTTTATGTTACTCCAAATAGTAACCCAACTCTAGTGAATGTTTATAGGCTTTTCTTCCTTTTTGCACAGTTGATGTTGTCTGCTCATCACTGCCAGACCTGTATGTGGAGAAGTTACTGGAGTTCCTGGCCTCTGCATTTGAGACCTCTTGTCACTTGGAGTTCTATCTTATTTGGGCCAATAAGTTGCTTATGCTGCATGGACAGAAGCTGAAAACAAGGTGAGATGCCATGAAAGTCAAAATGCTGACAAGGATATTAAAATTAAAAACCTGTTAGTTTAAGACTTGTACTTAACATTTACTGACATTCTAGATAATGTCTAGAATCGGAACACTTCAGTTTTACAACTTCTGTACTAATGATAAAAGTTACAGTCTTGATCTTAAAGGTCTAAGAAGATTCTAAAAAGTGTGAATGACAGAATTGGAATATGTTACTGAATTTGTGAAGATACATTGCAGAAACATTTTTTCAAGTACAATGGATAAAACTGCTTGAGTTGCTTAGACAGTAACTGCATAACAATTTCAGGAGTCATAGTAAGGTTTTGGCACTTGTGTTTTTAAACAGTTATGCGTCTTAAATGTAGATGTGCAGATATTGATTGCATTTTTACGGACTTAGCTTGTGATTATAGCAGGTTAATACTCTGCTTCCTACAGAGTACTTCAGGACTACACTGGCCTGATCTGTAGATTTTATTCAGTCCACCCCTAATACAGAATTTTTTGACTTCTAGGAACAAAACTAGGCAAATTTACAAATTTAAAATAGGCTGAGAGGTAATCTGAGAAGGAGTCCTGCAATTTAAAAAAACAGTGCATTGTATAACTCTTCCTTTGCTTCAACATAGGTATTAATGTTTTAGTTATTGAAATGACTGGAACAAAATGACTCCTTCATGCTAAAACAGAAGAGGACAATTTAAAACAAACTCCCCCTTGTTCAGGAAGTCTTGTAGTATCTGAAATGAACTGTCATTGCTGCAGCAAGCAGAATTAGTTCTTCAACATGCAGTTGGACATTAGAAAAAATATTTCTTATAATATATTACTTGTATTGAGTGGAATCATTGTGGGCAGAGTCAAAAGCAGAGAGCTTTTGTTTCTTTAGGATTTTCTTTAAAAGTTGGCATTGAAATTGTATGCTTGTTAAAATCTTGAGCGTATAGAAAAGTCCTAGATTTCTATATCTAAATATGAACTGCTCTGCAAATTGCATGTTTTCTCCATCCAAGGTCAGAGAAGCTGCTCCCTATGATTCAGTTCCTTCAGAAGAGCATCCAGCGTCACTTTCAAGATATTTCAAAACTGTATGTATTGTTACATTGGAAAATTCAAATCAAAAACCTGGAGTGATTTGGGGGGGGGACGGTGTGCTGTTAAAACTTTTGAGACAGTCTTTTTTAGAGTTGTTTTTATTTTAGGAGGAAAACAACGTTTTCCTATTTATTTTTACAGCTGTGAGTGGAACATCTACAACATCAAATACACTTTGGCCATTTCACAGCAGCGGGGCGTGAAACATCCAGCAGAGGAAACACCAGGGGGTGAAGAAGAGTCGGATTCTGACAGTGATTATCTTATGCAAGAAGCTCATAAGGAGACCTTGAGTTCCTAATTACTCTTTGTGAGAGGGAGAAAAGCTCAGACAGTATTTTATGCAGTGGTATTCACTGAGAATGAGTGGCCCTCATAGTGGCATCAGTTCCTAACAGTGTGATGGAGTTCCATGGGATGGAAATGTGGGATATGCCATGGATGGCACTTTGCCTATTTCCTGTACTGTTTGGCTGTAAACTTGACAGCATTGTGATTAACTGATTATTTTTTAAAAATAATTCCTGATTTCAATTAACAAAAAAGTGTTCTTAGTGAAGTTAGAAGTACGACTGGGAGAAGTTTGCTCTTTATTAAAAATACCTTGCATATTAAGTATTGTGAATTTTATAGTGCAGGCTTGTCCTATGCTAAATTTTAAAAAGGATATAAAAAAATTCTTAATTGGAAATGTACTGGTCTCAGCTTTAAATGTTGTTTTACTTGGATTTGATATGTATATATTTCTGGAACACTGTTTTTTTAGTTCTTTTACCTCCAAATGTGATGAGATTTCAATAACGAGGAGAAATGAGGACCCTTAGCAGCAATTATTGGAGAAAATTTACAGGGCTTTACAACTTGTGTTGAAGTAATGAAAATTTGTTTAGACATTACCAACTCAATAATGTAACTTAAATTGTAAGAGAATGTTGTAAATGTCATGGCTTGTTGGGTTTTTGTTATCTTTTTTTTTTTTTTTATGAGAGCCCTTTCTCATTTTTTTTAAGGTTTCTTGGGTTTTTTTAAATTGTTGTTTATAAACACATTAAAACCTGAAACTTTTGATTCTGTCTGTTTTTGTGAATTGATGAGAGAACTGGCTAGTAAGAGCTGGGATCTGATCTGTATACAAAGAATTGGATCTGTCCTTGTAATACTTCCAAGCCATGTGCTGAAAGGGCTTTGTTAATGAAGATGTGCAAATATTACCAATGATCCAGAACTGGTTTCCTCAGCATATTCTGCTCTTCTGGATTTGTTTTCTGGTGACTTTTCAGTGTTGGAATAGAGAGGTATAAATATTTAAAGTAACTGATGAGGTCTCCCCTCAGTCCCCTCCAGGCTGAACTGACAAGAGCTCTCCACACAGCTTCTCCTCAGGGCCTTCACCATTTTCACTGCCCTCCTCTGGACTCCCTAATAGTTTAATACCTTTGTTTTCAGCCTTTTATTCCCCAGTCTGTCTGTACATCCGGAGAATCCAGCACTTCCCAGTGTTAAACTTTATACACATCTGATTTTTCAAGGTCTCTCTGCAGGCCCTCCGTGCCCTCGATAGACCCAACAACTGCTCCCAGTTTTGAACCATTTGCCAACTTGCTTATTTCTCGTTTATAATTTCCGCTGCGTTATCTTGTTACCCTCATTCCGTTGCCACCGCTGCCGTTCCCGATGGATGAGGGGTCGGGAAGGGAGCAGGGCCTGAGGTGACCCCTCCGCGCCTCCAGGGGGCGCCGCCAAGGGCGCAGCGGCCTCGGGGCGCGGCCATCGCGGTTCCCGTGGGCCTCAGCCGCTCCGCTTCCCGGCTCCTCCGCTCCCCTTCCCGGCCCCTCCGCCGCCGCTGCCCCCGGCCTCAGCCATGCTGACCTCCCGAGCCCCGGCGCTGTGCACCGCTCTGCGGCGAGCAGCGCCCGGCGGCCTCGCTTCCTTGCACTCCTCCGCTCGGCGCTGCCGCGCCGCCCGCGTCGCTGTGGTGAGTAATGGAGGAGCGCGGGGCAGCGCTGAGGAGAAGCGTTTGTTTGTTTGTTTATTTTACTGTCTGGCTCTCCACAGCCACTCGCCCTGCAGCCGGGGTCGCTCCGGCGGTGGGGCCGGTGCAGGGGAGGGCTCGGCGGGGCGGCGGCCTGGGAAAGCCTGGCCTGCTGGCTGCGACAGCTGGAAATGCTGGAGAGACGCGGAATTTGAGAAGAGGAGGCTGCTTACAGTTCAGACACTTGGAGAAAGCCGAACCAGGAGTGGGAAGCATGTAAAAATTGCTGTCTGTGTAGTTATTGTTGGTCTGGAGTTACCTTGAGCATCACACGATGGGTCAGGCTGGAAGGGAGCTCAGTTAAACCAGGTCCAACCCCCTGCTTAAGCAGGGCCAGCCCAGAGCACATGGCACAGGGTTTATCTAGACGGTTCTGCAATATCTTCAGTGAGGGACACTCCGTACCCTCCTTGGACAGTCTGTCCTATGCTCCGTCACTGCACAGGAAAGAAATTCTTCCTTATGTTCAGGTGGAACTTCTTTTGCATTAGTTTATCCCCATTGTTCTTGTTCCATTTCTGGGCACCTCCAAGCAGAGTGTGGCCTATCCTCTGACACCCCCCATTTGGATATTTGTACACATTAATGAGGTCTCCTCTCAGTCATCTCTTGAAGCTGAGCAGCTCCCTCAGCCTTTCCCTGTAAGTGATTCCTCAGTCTCTCACTCATCCTTACTTCCCTCCACTGAGCCGCTCCAGGAGCTCTGTGTCTCCTTTGTGCTGTGTATCCCAGCAGGATTTAATTTGAAATAGTTCATAGTTTATAAATGAGATACTGGCAGTGAATATGTTTAAACTGGGTTATGCTTTTTGGCAGGAAGGGCATAAAACATGTTATAACTACAGAAGAAAGCAAGGAGATGGAAGAGCTACAGATTGCCAAAGGAAAATACAGGTGTAGATGGTGTCCCAGATGGATACACAGCTTTGGAACTCAGTGGACAGTCTTTGAAGCTTGAACTTGGCATAGTCTAGACAGCATAAAACATAAAGGAATAAGAAGGCATTACCAAATCTATTTGGGGTAGAATTGGCTTAGGAAAGGGCAGAGTGCTGGTCCAAATGGCTAAACAGTAACGCAATATGAGTGCTGTCACTTCAGCAAGTCTCAGCTTTTTAAATAGAGCTGGGAAAACAAATGTGATTTTCTACATTAGTGATGTAAATTTTTGCCTGTGCTAAAACAGATTTGTTATCAAGCAGGTACTCAAGTAGGAGAAGAGTTTTTATATAGAAGAGTTTACAATACTGGTTCGGTATTTTGGTTTCAGTGTTGCTCACAGAGCATAACCTTAGCACAGTTGCTTGTCTGTTTATTCAGTCTAAACTAAATTAAAAATAAAACAAGAAGTTATGAAGTAAAAGGCAGCTCTTATACATCAGAACAGGATTAACATGGACAGAAGAACATTCATGAATCTTGCTCATTTGGTGAGGTGATGGTGATATTTGGTGGATGCCCATGATAGCAGACACCTGGATATTGTGACCTGAAAGTCCCTTCAAGTCTGATATTACCAGCTAAGATTTTTTCAGTTGAGTTTCTTTTCAGTTGTGAGTTTCTTTTCAGTTGTTTCTGTTCATGTGTCTGTTTAAAAGCTCTCAAGCATAAAAAAACAAAACAAAACAAACAAACAAACAAACAAAAAAAAAACCAAAAAACTGAGGGGAAATTAGAAAGGAGGTGATTAAAGTGAAAAAAAATAATAAAAAGAAAAGGAAATTGACTTCCTTATAGGATTTTTTCTTTCAGAACAAAGAGCCACGCAAAAAAAGTCCCTAAAGACTTCATCTGTATACTTTCAGGAATTTGAAAACCTTTGGATGTTTTTGGTTTTGTTTCATTCTTAAAGTGGCTTAAAAAATTATTTTTCTCCTTCTACTTTGTCAGATTCTCCACCCGCACAAGGGTAGCTGACTGCTTTGTGCTTTTTATTCTCTGGTGTGTATAAGCAAATTGAAAGTAGTATTTCCACATTGTTAAAGAAAGGCATGGCTAATACAGCAGAATGTTATTGTTGCATTGAAAGTGATCTAGCTGTTGATCTCTGATGCTCAGGTGAAACACAGCAGCAGGTAAAGCAGTTTATTTTAAGTGCCACCTCAAAGCGCATTTCTGTCCCTCTTCTGATTGATGTGCAGCTGGATGAGAAAGTGTTTCACATGGATGTGAACACCTCATAAGAATGATGAATGACACTCAGAACAACCCACTGTGTGCACAATAAAAGCATACCTAAGGGTAACGTGTCAGTTTATTAGCTGTGGTATAAATACATAGGCCAGGAAATAAATAGTGGTTATTTCTGAGCCCTGTGGTGGGTTGCTATAAATAGGAAATGCCGGTTCTGCAGTGTGTCAAGGGGTGACACCAGTGCTAATAGCATGATATTCACTGGCATAGTAAGACCTTGCTTTTAAATTGTCATTTGTTAGCTGTTTTTTAGAAACTTACCTCGTGGGAGATCCTGTGGGGAGTTTTGTGTCACTTGCAGTACTCTGTTGTTTTCTCACTGCAGGTCCTGTCTGGCTGTGGTGTCTATGATGGCACAGAAATCCACGAGGCATCAGCGTGAGTTGTTTTTTGGGAATGTGCACTCCAATAAAGTCTCCATTACATTGCAATTTGTTTAATTTATTTTTGCTGTCTCTGGCAGTCAGAATTATCCTGAGAAATGAATGATGAAGCTTTCTCACAGTTTCCTCACAGCGTAATTGTGAGCTCAGGCTGCATTCTTGTAGAACAGTGATTGTCCAAAGACACAGCACTGTGCATGTGATACCAGAACAATGAGTCTGAGAGAGACTCTTCAGAAATAGAAATTCAGAGTTCCAGATTCAATCTCAAGAGAGTTAAATACAGACTTAATTTCAGAACCACTTGAGTTTCTGTTCCTGGGGCTAAATCTAACAGCAGAATTGTTAAGGCTGAAGCGGAATTAACTCTTACTATGAATTAATAAGAGATGTGTCACCTAGACCTAGATTAAATAGTAATGGCTGTGTTAATTGTGGGATTCTTCCACAACACCTGAGGACTTGGGGAAAGGAATCTTTTCTTGTTCCTGGTTGCCTGCTTTGGTAGGATGTGTGTTTTTCCTCATCTTTCAGAGTCAGTTGGTGGAATATTTGTAGCAGATTTAGCAGTCAGATAAAGCCTCTCCCTTAAAGTTTTCTGGATGATGTATCTCCATTTTTGTAGTGTACTGGTACACCTGAGCCGTGGGGGAGCTGAGGTTCAGATGTATGCTCCAGATGTGCCTCAGATGCATGTCATCGACCACAGTAAAGGGCAACCAGCTGAAGCTGAGTCAAGGTAAGTCTGGGATGTATGGAGAAAAGATAATACATGAGTTTTCTGGACTTGATTATATACAGTCTGTCAGTGCCTGTGTTTCCCAGCAGTAGCATTTCAGAGCCACCAATAGCTTCAGTTCCTAAATAGTGTTCTTGCTTCCTCCCTTTCTCATCCTTCTCTTCTTCTGCAAAACTATTTACACTGTTCTGTGTGCAAATGCTTAATTGATCACATTGTTTTGTTTCTGGTTCTTCAAGGAATGTTTTAGTGGAATCTGCAAGAATTGCTCGTGGTAAAATCACAAGCCTGGCTAAGCTCACTACAGCAGACCATGACGCTGTCATATTCCCCGGTGGATTCGGAGCTGCCAAAAACTTGTGAGTGCCAGCTCAGCATCAGATTCCTCAACTAAATATTCACAATTAACTATGCATAATCAGCCTGGCAGAGAGAATTGGGGTGATCTAATTGCAGCCATTCAGTACCTAAGGGAAATGTGCAGAAAAGATGGAAAGAGACTTTTTTACAAGGGTCTGGTGTGACAGTAAAAGGAGGAATGGCTTCAAACTGAGAGTAGGTTTAGATGAGGTATTGAGAAACAGGTGCTTGCTGTAAGGATGGTGAGGCACTGAGGATGCCCCATCTCTGACAATGTTCAGAGCCAGGTTGAATGGAGCTCTGAGCAGCCTGACCCAGAGGGAGTTGTCCCTGCTTATGGCAGAGGGGTTGGAATGAGATGATCTTCAAGGTCCCTTCCAGCACAAACCATTCTGTCATTCTGTGAACCAAGATTCACACAGTAAAATCCATAAATGGCCTTACTTTATGTCATAAGTAACTCCTAATTAATAAGGATAACTCCTTTTAAAGTCTCGTTCATTGTCTTGTTTTAAATTCTCTGAACAATGTTGATGAGAATTCAGGAGTTTAGATAATCCATAAGAAGTCCTTTTTCCTCCCCCTAGTGGTGTTTCTTTTTGGGTTTGAGAGAAGTAAAGGTAAAACTTGAATGGTTTCAGGTGCTTGTAGTGTTATTATTCTGTTTCTTCCTCTTTGCCTACCAAAAAATCCCCTGTTGCTTTATAATTATAAAACAACAGCTGGCTCAAAAAAAAAAAAAAAGACAAAAAGTGTTAGCCATGATTATCTTGCTATTGAGATGCTGTTTTTGGCTTTGAGAAATGTGAATGTTACTTCTCATTTCTTCTTACGTGCTTTTCTTCTTTGAAAAGGTTGCTGTTCAATTTCTCAGTAATCCTAGAAAGCTGATTTGATAATTCTCATTTTGAGATACTTCCGTTAAATAAGGGACTTTCTGGCAGACTAAAGCCTTAGAAGAAAGACATTTTGGCTAAAGCACTAATGATCATCTACAAAGTGTTTTTAACCATTTTTTAGTAGCTGTTAAGTTTGGGATGAACCTTTGGAGCCAGATCTCTGTTTGTAGGTTTATACTGAGCTTTGTATAAGTTTCTTGTTGTGACAGATCTACCTTTGCTGTTGATGGGAAGGATTGCAAGGTGAACAGAGAAGTTGAGCGAGTCCTGAAAGACTTCCACAAGGCAGGCAAGCCTATTGGGTATGTATGTGAGTTGGATGGCGTTTGTTTGGAAGTGTGAGCTTGGAGACAACCTGTGTTTTGTTGGAATGTGCAGCTTTGTTGTTGGAACTGGAAAAAGTGTCTTCTGTTTTTTTTATTTGTAGCCTATTTTTTAAACGCATTTTTCAAGATTTGTGTGTGTAGGTGTTTGTCAAAGGAGATGCTGAGGAAATGCTGAGAGGGAGTTGCCTTGTGATGCATCTCAGATTTTCAAGGCTGTGTCCATTTGAATCTTGTCAGTTGTGAGCAAGTTCTGGAACAGTGCTGTTGTAAAATTGCTCTTAAAATTCCTTCTGTTGCAGCCTGTGCTGCATTTCTCCAGTGCTGGCAGCAAAGGTGCTCTCTGGTGCTGAGGTAACTGTGGGCCACGAAGAAGAGGAAGGGGGCAAGTGGCCTTATGCTGGGACTGCAGGAGCCATCAAAGAGCTGGGAGCAAAGCACTGTGTGAAAGAAGTAACCATATCCTTTCCTGGTAATTCCCATGTTGGGAGACGATTTAGAAATGTGTAATTAAAGGAATGAGCACATGTGGGATATGTGCTTTTCCACACAGATTTTCCTGGGAGTGTGCAGTGAGTAGCAGATAACAGTGGTGCAGGGCAGGGTTAGAAACTCACCTGTTACACTGCTGTGTAACTACTGCTGTGTAACTGCACACTGGGAGTTAGAAGTTGTTCTCAGTCAGCTCTCCTGGACACCCAGTAATACACTAAGTGCTGGGTGAACTTGCACATAAAGCTGGTGTGAGTTACAGCTGGTCAGTTCTCTTTGAGATTTTACTCTTTTCCTGAAGTCTAATGCTGCAGACTGTACTCAGGGACATTTTACTACCATCAGTGAATTTTGTAGGTTTTGTTGTGTTTCTGGTGTTTCCACAGGTTTCTCACGCAGCATTTGTATTTCTGGCAAAAATACCTTGTCATTAGCTTGGAGTATAGGTTGCACCTGTCTTTACAGCTGGATGGTATCACATATTTAGAGGAAGTTTTTCTAAGATAGAAGTGGAGCTGTGACGTTTTGTCAGTGCTGGTTCATTTTGCAGGCAGCATCTGCAAGTGCTGTGTTTTCCTTAACTCCTTTTTACGAAGCTCATGTAGATACAAAAAATAAGGTGGTGACCACCCCAGCATTTATGTGTGAAACAGCATTACACCATATCTTTGATGGCATTGGGGCAATGGTAAAGAATGTGCTAAAATTAACTGGCAAATAAGATCAGAAAAGTTTAAATTTAGGACATAGTTTCAAACATATCATGGACCAATGGAGACATTTGCACCTGCTTGTCCTGTTCACACTCTAGTGAATGCTGATATGAAGCTGATTGATTCCCAGCTGCAGGATTTTCCATGCCTTTTGAGAGAGAGGCATTGCAGAGGACAAGGAGCCTGGCTTGAGACACAGAGCATTTTCTTGGGCTTTTCCATCTGGAGAGAGCTGACTGGATGTGTTCTGAAATAAAGTCTTCCCAACACACCAGTGTCAAACCAGCTCTAAGGGGGAAAAAGAGACTCAAGGCCCTTTCAGAAGCTGAGGGCAGATGTGTTGTAGGGATATGGCACATGGCAACATACCTAGTGGATGAAGAGTGGGAGTAGAGAGGGATAAATGCATGGTTCAAGGTGCCTAAGCTCAGGTCTGTGTCTGGTAACTAACAGCCAGGGTCATCTGTTGAGGGAAAAGACATCTTCTGCATCTTAATTTAACTTGGTATTAATGAAAAGATTTTTGGTTCCATTTTGAAGAATTCCACTCTCACAAAGAAACACCAATCAGCAGCAGGACACAAGTGCCACAACAGCAGCACTTTGAAAAACTCATCCATTGGCCCATTATAGTTTTAAAAGGCCTTGAAATGAAGAAGAAAATAATATCCGCTGACGTGACGCACAACTCTTAAGGACAGCACCCTTGTTAAAGCTGTTGTATGATAAGTAGTGAATGGAATAAACAATCTCAAATTATCCTAACCTCCCCTGCTTTAGGGCAATAAAGCTTTCTCCAAAGAAGTATTATTGTATGTCTGGAATAATGATGTATAAATAAAAAAATTTCTGCCTTTATCTTACCCTTGTCCTTTCACTTTATTTAGGCGCTGGCTTTGATAACTTACACTGGCTGGTACATTTTAGCAGTTTTTCTCCTTTTCAGTTCACCAATTTTACACATTTTTTCCATATATAGTCCAGCAGAATCTTCATCTCTTCCAAGTTTTTTGTCACCTTTCTATTAAGCAGGACACAACATTTCTCCAAACAAACAAACAAGCAAAATGACATCCCTTACCTTCAATTAAAGTGTCTCTTCCATGACAGATTTGCTGAAGTGAACCCATACTTTCAAGGGAGAATTGTGTGCTTCATAAATTAATCTACAAGCCTTAGACTGAGTTGGTGAATGGCAAATGCCATTTGTGACTGCACACTTGAAGGGGTATGGGGTGACATTTTTTTATTGGGATGAGTGAAGAGGAGCTTGAGTGTGAGTGTTGGGCATGCTCAGCTTGCTCAGTCAGGGTTCAGGGAATAACCATTTTTGCTTCTGGAGCCTCCTAATGACTAACTTTTGGTCACTAAAAGAAAACACATTTGGATTTAGAAGATTTGAATCTGTACTTCATTGCTGGCACTTTTCTTGGGAGATTTCAGAGATTCCCCGTACACATCACTGACTCACTGAGGTTACAAAGGAATCAAACATAAACAAAGTCATTGTCAAAGTAGACATGGATCATAAAGTGGATTTTGGACATTCTCTGAAACTTTTTTTGATAATGCATCAAATTCTTCATGAAATTTTCAGTATTAAGTTGGTAACAAACAGAATTTAAAATGCTGCCACTATATAACTCAGTGCAAAAACATCCCTTGAGGAGCTTCATTTATACAAGAATTTGGATATTTTTAGGATCAATTTTATGCACAGAGGCTTAGCAGGGCATGGGAGGACATTGTTCATATAAAACATAATAACATTTTAAAGTGCATGTGTTTCCCACATCTACAGGAGGTTTAGAAAAAATTTGGTGACAGGATATCACACAAGAGAAAGTGTTGAAATCCCCAGGTTGGAAGAACAGCTGTTGTGCCTGTGTCAAAACAGCACCTTCCTCTGATGCAAGAACTCAGCTCTGCCTTCAACCTTCCCATGAACTCCCTCACCACAGCAGGGCTGAGGGCTGCAATTTAAGGTTTCTCATATCTACAGCTCCTAGGAAGTGAAGTTGTGGTGGCACAAAGCTTCCTTAGATGCTCAATCTTCACACTCAGGTGCCCTGAGAAAAAAGATGATCTTTGGAAGAAATTGCTGTTACCAACCTTGTGGAAAGTTGGTGGTTGGATCATCCAGCTAGTGCTTTTTACAGTCCCCAACTCTTTTTACCTTTCTTTTTTAGTTTTCGGAATTTAGAGAGAATGGAGTTTTTTAAAGAAGAAAGAATCATGCACCAGAATTTCATTTTTAAAATTTCCTCTAATTTCCCATAAATGTACTGAATAGAAACCTGTGATACACATATTTTTCAAGGATTTGGTGGTGTGGGTTTTTTGGGTTGTGTTTGTTAAGTGTTTTTTATTTTGGTTTTCGTTTTTTATTATCAGAAGAAAGTTGTTTTAACTTTGGTGGGAGATGTAGAATTGTCATCTCGGCTTTCAGCCAGTGTAAATTTGGAGGGAAATTCCACATGCATCTAGAGATTATTATTAGAGATTTGTCTGCCAAGCTGGGATTTTCCTTTCCCCCTATAGGGCGGATTGGAGCTGGTGAGGGATGTGCTACTTTCAGCCAAGTGGGCAGGAGTTTATGATTAATATGTTTTGCTAAATGCTATCAGAAATAAGAAGTGAAAGAGGCTTCTTGAAGCTTCCACCAGGAATCATGCAATACCTGGCTTATGGATTCCTGACATTTCTTCTCTTTTGGGAAGCATTTAAGAGCTTGGTGCTGCTGAAAGGGAGTTCCAATAATTGTGTTCCTGCTCGAGTCGCTTTTCCAGTGCTTGCAGGGGTGGAGGAGTTGCTCCCTCTGAGCTGTGATTCTGCCTGTCCCCTTTTGCCTCACTGACTCACACACAAACCCCTTTTTGTGGAAGGTTTCTCTGCTGATTGTTGCATTGTTCACAAATTCGGCAGCGGTGTTTTTCTCTTCTAAAAGCAGAAATGAGAGTCGGGGTTTGAAAAGCCCATACTGGTTTTTTACCCTTTGGTTTGTGGCTGCAAGAGACACTTTTCTGGGGGAATAGAGAGCCAGCAGAGGGCACTTGGTGAACAATGTGCAAAATTTCACTTACCCAGGGACATTATTCCAGCTGTCACACATGGGACAGTTCTGTAGGGCAGGTTTTTGGATATTTTGGAGCCATATGGAGAATAAAACAAATATTTCTTCCTCCTAATTTCACAATAATAGATAGGACATCCAATTCCATTGCAATGAATGCATTTGTCCTGCTGTGTTGTTAATTTCTTCAGCATAGTTATTTATCCCCCTGAAAATATTGTAGCAAATACACATCATTTAAGCTCTAGCCCCTTCCTGTGATATAGATATCTTGGAAAAAATTGAAGAAAAGTGTAGTATAAAGTCATAAAGGTGCACAATGAGGTTTTTTTGATGGGGATTGTTTTGTTTTCTTTTCTTGTTTGGGTTTTATTTAAACACTAGTGGTGTAATGGCCAACATGACTGAAAATGAAGTTTTCTTGGAAAGGACTTTTATTAGGCCTAGAAATATCCCTGGAAGGAAACACACTGTTTCTTGAAGTGTCTGTGGCTTTGCATGCTAGCAGTATTTTATATGTGTGAGTATACACTTAGAATTTTTTTCAGGCTGGGAACATAGAGAATCCTCCACCTGCAAATAATGAAGAGTTGCCTGCATTCCAGGGCTTGAGTCTTTTGTTTGACCTGGTTTTCTTCTTCTTGTGGCTTCAAATGCCCGAGGGGAAGCTTTCTTATGGAATGGGTGAGCCTCAGCCCTCAGGAGAATTGAGGAGCTGATATTTGGTGATTTTCTCCAGAGTGATTCCAGTGGTGGCCAACATCTCTGCAGAAACAGAGACAGCGGGGAAGAGAAGGGGCAGAACTGGGACTATCCCAAAAGCTGAAGCAGAAGTTGCAGTGAAGATTGCAGCACCAATAGCAGTGTGATTTCCTGCTGTGTGTTTAAAAAGAATCACCTTCCTTGCTTATTTTCAGTGCTCTTTGTTCATAGTCAGGCTATGGAATGACTGCCCTCAGGTTTAGCTGAATTAATGGTGGAAATTCCAGTCTAGTGGAAGGTGTCCCTGCCCATGGCAGGGGTTGGAACTGGATGATCTCTAAGGCCCTTTCCAACCAAACCATTGTAAGATGTTATGATTCTCCATGAAATGTGTCCACATTAATTTCCTGCTGATGTTCTCTGTGGGCCATTTCTCCTGCATCATATGAAACTAAAGGGAGCTGACAGAGGAAAGCATTAACCAGTTAATCTGGCCTTGCTGTGAACTTAGAAAAACATGATCAAACTAACTCCTTGTTGTCTCTTAGCAGTGTCACTGACAAATATTGGAAAAAAATTAATTTGCTTTTACAGCCATTCTTTGCCAATAATAATGTCCAAAGACCTCTTAAAGACTTCTTTAATGTAACATACTATCAGCCATATGCTCCTGCCATATGGAATGTGTAGGTGTGGGCCACCAAGGTACTACAAGTGAGAGAAGTGGAGAGTACTCCTTAAATTGAATTGGTTTTGTGCTCCTTAGTTTTCAAAGCTATTCCTCTTGTTCCTAATGAAACTCTGGAAGACACAAGAACTGGACACAGTATGCTCCTCACATTCTGCACAGTGAGGGAATTTTCAGGACAGAAATTTCCTGAAGCATCACCCAGCTGAGGAAGGACAACTCATAGCCTGCTGGTCACTCAGACCTTTGCTTGCGAGAAATTGGAATGGTGGTTGTAGATAACCACTGGGAATGGCATAAAATACAGCTCTGGGAAATTATAATAAACAGGGATGTTTAAACATCCCAAGTGCTGCTGCAAATCTGAGTCATAAAATAAGAGTTGTAAAGATTTAGAGGTCACCCAGGCCCTCCTGGAGTCACACAGCTCACACTTGTCAGTGGAGGTGCTCACACAGCACGGAGCAGCACACAGAAATCACAGCAATAATTAAATTCAAAAGCAGATGGATGATACAATAAGGAAGTAAATGTTATTTTCCCAACAACAGCACAGCATGTGGACTCAAGTATAAAAAGTTTATGGCATGTGAAGCATTTTAAAGATCATGAAAGCATCAGAGATTTATTCATGTCATGGCTTTACAAACCAATTTTAATGGGTTTTATTTGCAGGTGATTATCTATTAACACCATTTTTTCAGGAACTTTTCACAACAGCCATAAAAATTGAGTTCTACTTTTTTTTTTTTTGCTTGTTTGTTTTTTGGGTTTTTTTGGGTTTTTTTTGCAAAATTGGTAGAAATTAAATAGTATATCATCTAGCTCATATGTTTATACTGGGCCTATTACTAAAATCTTTTCATTCCATATGCAGTACACTGGATGTGTCTGTGTTCTTGTGCAGTTATCACAAGGGTTTTATTTACAAAATAAATTCTCAGAATGAATACATTAGTCCATTTACATGATTTGACTTCTAATATTTTTCAGTTTATGACCAAGAAATTATGATGCTGATAGAATAAATGCCCAGTACTGTGTAAAGCAGTAGCTAGGAAGTTTATCCTGCTGTTGGCACAAAACAAAGTGAGGAATCTTGACTCAGGTTTTTGATCTGTCAACATCAGCTGGAAAAAATTGAACTGCTTCAGCTTTCTCTCCCTAAACCAGGAATGACTCTTTTCCAGTACTGTGCAGGGATGGTGTTGGGGAGCTCCCTGAATTTATAAAAATGCTTTGAGCTGCCTGTATCTAAAGGGCTTTTCATGGCTTGGGAAAATACCATCATTGAGATTTCTGCTTTAGTGTCTTCTGGGTTTAAAGCAATTGGGAAGTTTGCCTCCCTTCTGTGCCACAAAGGGATTCCTGTAAAAGACTCTGCTTTGGGGCTGAAATTGCAGGGTTGCTTTAGCCATGCAGGTCTTACTGAAATGGATTTTCTTGTGTTTTAGTTTCCTTCTATTTTGTTGAACGGCACTGTGAAATAAAGGCAGCAGAAGTCCTCTCTTTATTCCAGCAATAAAGTTGCATCTGGGCTGTGCAGAAGGACCCTGTGCTGCTGCTCTAGATTCCTTAAATGCAATTTTAAGACTATTTGCATATTTGGTTTTGCAATTAGCATAACCTATTTACATAACAGTTTATATCACAAACCTAATTACATTCCATCTGTCAGTACCTGGTGGGGAGGGATCCCAGGGGAGCAGGGCAGGTGAAAAGCAGCATCCTCCAGTGTCCTGGGGGAATTATTTGGAAGAGGACTGGAGGTGGCTCTTGGGGTTGCTTCTGCCTTTAGCACTGAGCACAGCCCTGCCAGGGCTCTCTGGGTCCTTGCAGCTCAGTTCTTGCCACCACCCTTGCACCACTCGTGCCCTGGCTTGGTCTCTCTTCCCCATCTCTGGCCGAGAAGCCCAGCACAGCAATTTTTGGCAGGCAAAAAAGATTGGCATCAGTAAGTGTAATAATTTGGAAAATATTATGAACTTCCTTCTTATCCTCCCCTTCATCTTCATTTGTTTGCTCCAGATCCTCATTCTTAAAATTCTTGCTTTTAAGGAAACAGGAAGTGCTTGGCCTGTGTTCTTATGCCATACCCTGAGTGAATTGTGCGTAGTGATACATTTCTGATAGTCCTTTCTTCTCAAAGGATGAGACAGAAAAATAATTTAGGGAAAATAAAAAAAGTAATTATAAACTAGGTGTGGGAATATTTTTGTTCTGATTGGGGATTTTTTGTTTGTTTCTTTTTTGCTGACTTTCTTTTGTCAAATTTCTTTCCCTACTCAAAAAGTATGGAAACACTTTTTTAATTCCATGTAAAATTCCATGCTGTACTTAGTATCTAATGAGTAGAGGCTAAATCAACATTCACACCATGCCTGTTGATCTAGAAGGGACGGGAGGCAGAGTTGGTGAACTGATGTGGGGAGGGGAAAGGGAGGAATTGGGGCAGAGGGAGGAGTTTTAGATGTCTAATGTACAGTGTAACTGGAAGGCACCTGAGATGAGATATAAACCCAAAATCTGGCCATGGTTTAGAAAAGAAAGGCAAAGGGAAAAGGTTTGAGGAAAAGGCAAAAGGAAAAGTAGAGAAGGGAAAGGAGGGGAGGATGTCATTAAAGGAAAAAGATAGCCAAGTTACACCTGCACCTCCAAAAAAAATCCATCTGCCTCGGCTAGAAGATGTGACTTGTCTTTTTTGATGTGCTGTCAGTGCTATGATTAAGGAGTTTTGTAATTCCAGTCTGGATTGTTGCTACATACAGCACTACGTGGGAAAGCAATTAGCAGAGCTAGAGCAAATTATTTCAGGATGTGCCGTTTCTACATCCCTTTGCCCTGCGGCACCTTTGGCAAAAAGGGATGTTTATGCCAAAAACCCACTGGCTCCTCATTTGTTTTCAAGTTTGTTTGACGTAAAAACATAGCCTTTAGCTTATAAATTAGATATGGTTTGAAGTCCTTACTCCGGACAGACTGTTTTGTTCCTGGCAGCCCCCTGGACAGGGGCACTGCTGGCAAGGGAACTTGTGTCCAGTCTCTCTCTGCCAGCTGATCCACCAGAACCTTTTCTGATAGATGTGAGGGTGCTCATACACAGCTGGCACCAAAATGTTGAGATTCTGTAACTGAACTGCTAACCCTGAGGGGATTTAAAGGATGTGTGGGTGTGGCTCTGAGGGACATGGTTAATGGTGGACTTGGCTGAGTTAAGTGTTGGACTCGGTGATCTTTTCCAGCCTCAGTATTCCAAGATTCTGCACTTCCTGAGAAATGCTGGGCTGCTAAAGTGGCTATTAGATTTTTAGAAGTCATAGAGTCCTTGAGATGAGGGCAGGCAGTCCAGACTTTAGGGCCAACAAAACTACACAGATGTTCCCTTTTAAACCTTCTGATTGCAGAGGAGTCTCTCTAACAGCAGGAACAACTGGAATACAAATAAAGAACTTTTATAGACCAAGCTCCCATCAGGGTTTTTGGTTTAATTTCAGGTTTTTATTTGCAATCAAATTGTGTCTTGAAAAATACACCAAATCTGAGAAACACATTTGTAGGGTGGGACACAAAAAGACAGTCACAGTGTGTACCGTTCTTATAGTCAAATCTCTCTGTGCAGTTGGACTCCAGCTGTTCCACTGAGCTGCTGTGTGCACAGGACAGCCAAACATCAGCTGAGCATCATCACCACCAGCCCAGGCCCTGTGTGGGATTTTGTTTCTCTTCCCCACCATGGGGAAAGAGCCTTTAGTCAAGAAATTCAAAGCTAAGTGTCTCCTTTACATCCATTTTAAGCTGATTTATTCAGTCCCTTCCTTGCAAAACCAATCTTGTCTCTCCATTGGAAAAACAAACAAAGGTGCAGCTGTTGCAGGTGGAAGTGACTTTGGTGCATCCTGGTGAGTCATTGCCAGGGCTCAGCAGGAGGGACGTGCTCAGCCACTGCTGAGGACCAGTTCTGCTCTCTGGATGCCTTTTGGTTGTGAAACAGGGTACAGTAGTTTCACAATTATAAACCGCACCTGAATGTAAGCCGCACTACTGGGGTAGGCTGGATTCTTCAGTAAAAAAGGTGTGGCTTATAATTGTGAAATTACTGTAGTTGCAGCTCTGGCCTGAAAAAAAACAAACTTCTACACTTCCTTGACATTGTTTGTATGCAGGACCCTTTCGACTCAAATTTTGCACAGGGCACCTCTGCTACCTGAATTGAACATTTCCAGAAATAAACCCATTTAGTTTGCATAGGCATCAGTTACAATTATTCTGATGAGTTTTTAAGGGTTTTTTTTCCCCCTCCAAAGGTACTGTTTTTAAAAAAGTAACATTGTCACAGTAAAGATTTCTCATTGCACACAGTTCCAGGTTAAGAATCCAACTTTGCCATCTTTCATGACAAAAAAAAGGTAATACTGAATTCAGCCTTCTGTATTTTTTTTTTTTTTGCTTATTTAGCAGTGGATTTTGTAGTAATACATCACTTCCTTCCTCTATGTTGATAAGTTTTGAACTTCTATCCTCTTTCTCAGTCAGTTTCACCCTTCTGCTGAAGAAATACCACATTTCGTGTGGAAAAAAGGGTTCTTACTGATAGCCCATGACGCTTAGGAGTGAAAACAGAAGCTGAAGTTCCACAGAATCAAGTTTCACAAAGTTTCCATCCTTACATTTCACTAAATGGGAGTATCTTCCTACTTCCAGTTTTTGTCTGACACAGAGAGTTTGCCACCCCCTCTCCTCCTGTCTTGAAGCAGATGAGAGGCAAAAGATCTCACCAGGATCAGCTAGAATCTGATCCTGGAATTTTGTGAGCCTTTTATCCTGTCGTTAAAGCCAACCCACACAATCCAAAATAAATTGTATATCCTGGCAGCACTAAAACCAGGCTCCAAGAAACAAATGCCAAAGCAGACTTTGCCACCTGGGAGTTTTGCTACCCTTGGTTTTGTGGAACACCTGAATGTGGGGTGTGAACACCCAGTGCTGGTTCTGTTCTCAGCTCTTGGTGCTTCTTTCCTGCAGCAGGTGTCACACTGACACCCATAGACATGTCCTGTCCTCTGGTGAGGAGAACTTCCCAAACTCAAGGCTGGCTTCCCCTGTCACAAGTGCCAAAGCCCCAGGGACAGCAGGAGGAGGAAGCAGAGGGGAAGCACAGCCAGACATGGCCCATCCATGGGGCTTCCAGAGGGAATCTGGTTCTGCTCTGAAAAATTAAAAGAGAAAAAGTCAGCATGTAACAATAAAAAAGCATACTGAAACTTTGCATGACACATTTAACATGAATGCATTTTTAAAACAATGGATTCAGGCTCATTTCCAAAATTCTCCTTTTGTGTGTCTGTACAGAGTCCAGACAAAACAGTAGCAAGGTACTGGGACAAATACAGTAATTTTACAACTATAAGGCGCACCGGATTATAAGGCACACTTTTTTTTTTTTTGCAGTGAGGATCCGCTCGCAACAAAGTAATAAATTCGTAACAGAATTGCGGGGTTTCCTGGCAGGTGCTCAATTTGTAAACATTTCTCCCAGATCAGCGTAGCCTTTAAACGCAGCCTAAAAAGGATCAAAACACTAAAAAAAATACAGAGAAAAATCACTCACTTTAATTAAACCTGCTGGCTCCGCTCTCGCCCAGGTGAGGGGAGGCTGTGACCCAGGAGGGCGAGGCAGAAGGGCCCCGGGCTGGGGGAGGCGGCAGGGGCTGCATCCAGGAAAGTTTCCTGGCAAGCAGCGGAGCCCCCTGAGAGCCGCGCCGGCCCGGCTCGGCTCGCTCGCGGCTCGCACTTCTGGGTTGTCAGCAAATTCCCGAATTTTGTCCATATATAAGGCGGACCGGATTATAAGGAGCACTTCCGGGTTTAGATCAAAATTTTAGGCTTTAAGGTGCGGTGTGTCTTATTGTTGTGAAATTACTGTATTTTTTTTGGTGCAGAAGCTTAGCAACAATGAAAGCAGTTTAAAATCCTGACGGAAAAGCAACAAGCAGCCAGCTGTTTGGTGGGAGCTGGCCCTGCCCATGGCACGGCAACTGGGTGATTTTTGGGGTGCCTTCCAACTCAAGCCACTCAATGATTTTAGGATACATTTTCACACATTTTCATTATTTTCATTCATTTGAAATACATTTTCATTCTCGAAATTCAATGAAATACATTTTCATTCTTCCTACTCAGGGACTGAGGCAGATGTTTTGATTAAGAGTCCATAAAAAATGGTAATATATATAAAAAAATCTAAGTCACACACACTTTGGGTGTTAGCAGCACTGTGTGCCACTCTTGCTGCAAACCCCACAGACACAGAGCACAAATTCCCCATGGCACAGGTGGTGCCTTCAACCTGTGCTGGATGTAAAACACAAGTGATTTTTAACTCCTGACTTAAAAAGAAGAGAATTTTTTCCTTTAAGTGTCCTTCTCTGTGAAGAACAGGCTGTGCATTGATTTTTATACAATCGGCCTGAGGGCTGTTCCGATTGCTGTGCTATCAGCTGTCAGTATCTCACTGTAATTAAGTTATCTCTAGCCAGGGTGCTTCCCCCCTGTTCTTGCAAGGAGTTTGTGATATTAATGTGTAGAGAGCAAGTAAACATGAGGTAGTGCTCAGTACTGCTTTGAAATAAATGTAGTGTTATAACAAAAACCCCCTGGCCTTTTGTGTCTTCTTCCAGGCCCTTTCATTTTTCCCAGAAAAAGTGTTAAACTAGCTTTATTGACCCAGCAGGAGTCTTGCAAAACACTCAGAGTGAAAGTAAATTTAGCTCTTTAAAGTAGCTGGGAAAAATAATCCATGCAGCAAACAAACAGCTATGTAGCCATAGTGAAACAGATGAAAATTGTTTCTGTTTTACATAAAAATAGTATTTGTTGATCTGGTTGACTGTGAAATGTGAGAACTATTTCTATATATAATGCCTTTGTTCCCAGCAGGTCATTTTTGAATTTTCCTAAATCCCTTCTGAAATAACAGCTAATATAAAACAGATTTCCTTTCTCCCTTTCTTAAGAAATTGCTGAAAAAAAAAAAAAAAACCAAACACAAAAACAAGGGGAGAGCTGTGGCCGATGATTTTCTTTAAAAGATGTTGACAACAGGGAATATATTTTTCCTATTTGCAAAAAATGACACTTAAAAAGTTAGACTTTTGTTCTTCCCTCATCCCCAAGTCCCTCAAAATCCTGCAGTACAAGAACCATCAGGTGTCAAAGCTGTGATTCAATTTGTACTTCTATAGCAAAGTGAAATACTCCCCTTTTGTTCCAATAATTTATTTGTTTTTTCCTCAATGAAAATGTCTTTTCATTATAAGAAATTATTAATATTCAGGGGTAGTTGTCAGGATGGTTTGGGCTGAGTCAAACATATATACAAATATCTCATTTAAATGCAACCCGCTTACATTTGTTTTTAATGCTTCTGCATTAAAAAGTTTAACCCTCAATAATTTCTTATATCTTGTGGAAGGTAATTCCAATATTCCAATTCCTGTTCTATTTGCTTTTGTAGAGTAATGTGAACCCACATTGAATTTAACTTCATGTTTTTAAAAGACCTTTAGGCCAGCTAGACTACCTATCCTAGGTGTAAAAATGGATATTTCCTGTATTTTTTCAAGTTGATTTTTGCTCATCAGGCACAAGAAGTGTTGGTTTTGTTGGCTTTTTTTTTCCTTCTGTGTGATCATGAGGTAGAACACTGGAACATTTCTCTTTCTTAGTTTCTATTTGAGTTTATTGCAGCCTAATCTGTCTGTAATGCCATAGTGGGGCTGAACTTATCATGTTAAATGCAATATAATAATTGCCATGTAAAGGATCATATCTTCCAGCCCCACCGAGTAAAATAAAAATTGCAGCTGCTGATTTGACACAACAAAATGTTATAGGTTTAATGCCAATTTAAGATTTTGTAGCACTAATAAGAATCACTTGGATTGCAAGGAGGATTTTTAGGGAAGAACTTACTGACAATGGTATCTAGAAGCTGGACACCCCTTCTGCATTTAATTCACTCCGGAAGTGTTTACAAATTAGTGTAGTAGCTTCTCTGGAATGAATAAACCTAGATAATAACACATGCACTATATTTGCAATATTGCCTTTGGATGAAATCTACCTTAATTTCCCAGAAGAGCTTCTGTGGAGTCATTAATCATGTAATTAAAAAAAAAAAAAAATAGCAAAAGGATCCCCTAGATCTCTTGATTTCGTAGCTTAACTTCAGAACTTCCTGAGAGGAAGTTGTAGTTGGGTGGGGGTTGGCCTCTTCTGCCATTTCTCAAATGAAAGGATGAGAGGAAATGGCTTTAAATTATGTCAGATCAGATATTAGAGAAAAAATAATCACTTTAAGAGTGATTGCAAGTTGCCCAGGGAGTTGGTGGAGCCACTATCCCTGGAAGTGCTCAAGAGGATGTGGAACCTGGGATAAGGTTTAGGGTTGGTGATGGTGATGCTGTGCTGAAGGTGGGGCTGGATGATCTTGAATGTGTCTCTCAACCTTGATGATCCTGTCATTTATTCATTCCAAAGGAATTACAGTAATTTCACAACTATAAGGCGTACCCTTTTGATTAAAATTTTGGTTGAAACCCAGAAGCGTGCCTTATAATCCGGTGCCCTTATATGTGGGCGAAGTTTGGAAGTTTGCCAACCTGGAATTTTGAGCCATGAGCCAAGCTGAGCGCCGCAAGAGATGCAGCAGCTGGCGCTGGGGTGGGCGGGAGTGTTGGGGCCTGCGGCACGGGGGCGGTGCCTGGAGCTGCGTTTAAAGGCTGCGCCGATCCGTGAAAAATGTTTGCAAATTGAGCACCTGCCAGTAAACCCCGTGATTGCGCGATTCCGTTACTAATTCGTTACTTTGTTGTGTGCAGATCCTTACAGCAAAAAAAAAGTGCACCTTATAGTCCAGTGCTCCTTATATATGGACAAAGTTCGGAAATTTGCCGACAGCCCGGAAATGCGCCTTATAATCCGGTGCGCCTTATAGTTGCTAAATTACTGTAACTCCCAGAATCCAGTGGCTTCTGCCTTACTTGTTTTTTAGTGATTTTTCCCTGTCTGGGACAGCTGTATTTGGCCAGGCTTAGTGAGAGAGAACAAGCACCCCAAGTTTGTTATTCAGCACAGGTTGCCAGTCTTGCAAATACAAAACAAAGGACAGGATAATCACTCAGACATTTAGCAAGTTAAGCAGTGTTGCTTTACCAGAAGGGGAAGGTGGATCCTCAATCATAGGTGCAGCTGGGAAAAAAACCCACAATAATCAAAGTTAATTGGTTGAGCCTAGAACTTTTTCTCTGATAAGGCTTAATATTATTTTTTTTTTTACATTTATCAAACAAACGGAAAGCTTAAGTATGATCACAATCTGCTCCCAGACTTTAGATAATGGAAACATTTTTATATTCTGCATTTTCAGAACATCTTTTCTTTTCAATTTGAAAACTGCAAAACATTCCAGTTTGAAATTTTTGAACAAATGTTATTTCATTTTACATTTTGAAAACATTTTTCTCTCAAGAATTATGTGAACTAAAAGAAAGATATTAAAAGGTTTATATTATTTGAAAACAATTATTTTCTATTTTAAGCAGAAGTAAATCTATGTGGTTGAGCATTATGGAAATATCCAGCTGATTTATTCAAGCAAGACACCTTAATGTATAATTTATGTGTATTCTTTATAATTTTTTTATTTTCTTTTTCAGCTGGTCAAACTTATTGCCTCATCCTTCTGGTGGCTATGTTTGTAGGAAGTTCAGACATGCTATGTCAGTTGTTTGGCATTATTCAAACATGTTTTATGGTCTCACTCATTTTCCTAAGGAGGAAAAATAAAAATTCTTGTTGCATCTTTCCAGCCAGGCCACCAGAACCACATCTTCCATCTGCAAGGGAAAAGGAAAGTAGGAACTGGCTGGTCTGTGACCTGGACTTTGGATTGCTAATGATTAAACTTTTGCTTCACAGACCCACAGTGAAATTAACTTTGCTGTTCTTCTGGGGCAAAGTGGATCAAGGACAGTATAAACCCATAAATAACCAAATGCTTACATTTGGGGACATTATTCCTTAATGTTTCCTCAAAGGGAGGATGAAGAGGCAGGTGCCTTGAGTCCTGAGGTGCTGAAGTTTAACAAAGAGGATTTATCTTTTCTTTCTCATATGTTCTTCCAACAAAAGCAAGGAAAAGAATGAAACTGAGTGAAAAATTGCTTTAAAAATTGAAGTAATCCCTCATAATGGCCTCATATGACTTACCAACAAGAAATTGTGCCCTGGACTCACTCCTCTGCACTGAAAAAAAATAAAATCTTACCTGATACACTGAGTTTAATTGTAGATTTCTTTGTTTGGTAGCTCCCAGTCTGTCTGTAGATGCAGGAATATTCAGCATCATCCCCTAACTGGACATTGGAGAGCCTTAAGGAAAAGTTGCCATACTTCATCTGGTCTAGAAAAAGACTGGTTCTGCCCTGGAATTTTTGGTCCTGGTCCTTCGGTGAATCCTTCCCATACTTAAAGAAGTGCACCACCTCCTTGGTGCCAATCTGCCAGTAGAGCATTGACTCGGCCACGTTCAGCTCTTCAGGAGGGCTGGTGCTGCAAGGCAGGACCACAGTTTCTCCAACAAATGCATGGCACGTGGTGTCCAGCTGACCTGGAATAAAACCCAGACACTTCCATCAGCATGCAGCAGAGATAGAGGCTCCAGCTTTCCTACAATTTGGCTTCACCACATCGCTATTGCTGCTGTCCCTCCCAAATCCTCCTGTTTCCATCCAGCAGGGCCATGTGTGCTCAGAGCCCAGCCAGCTGTGCAGCAGGACAGATGTTGGTGTGTGCAAGTTGTGTCCACTTTGTAAGTGTGGCTTTTGCTTGAGTTTGGTTCTGCTTGTCCCCTTAGCTGGTGAATTTTCTTCCAGCTTTTGGGATTAGGTGATTTGACTTTAATTAATAGGTCAGTTCACAAGTGGAAAAGGGGATGCAGGGAAGAGGGAGTGGGCAGATATGATTAAACAAGTGCTGGTTTTGTAGGAAGTCTGGCTGAAAAAAAGGAGAACTGTGAAAACAGTGCTAGACCAGGAGAAAAATCCTGATGAGTTTGGTTGTTGGGAAGAATGAATCAGGAAAACCTTATGATTAACTGGCAAAAGATTTTAAGAATATAAAAACCATAAGTGAAATTAAAATAAAAGCCATCTTTGAAATACCAAACTTTAGTTACTAAATAACTAAAAAACAATAAAATGGCCAGCCAAAAGTAATCTCCCCTTAATTAGAAATGCCTTCTGCTAAAGAACAAGTTCAAAAGTCAAAAAAGACCCTGCTAGCTTAGAAAAAAGAATTTTAAAAATAGCTTTTAAAGTTTAAAGTGTAACACATTATAGTAAAGTAGTAATTATTATAAACTGTATTTGAATGCTATAAAATTTATATCTTGTATTAAATTAGTAAAACTAAAATATTCAACACTAAAAAAATTTATTGTATTACGACTGAAACCTCACTCTCTCAACCACCCTCTTACAACTCTTAACCCTCTAAACTCTCTCTCTTAACTCTCTCTCTACTACCCCCCACTCTCTTTCTGCCCTGCTCCAAGCTGCAGCTGGCAGCTCCCAGCAGGGCCCTTTTTACCCACGCCCCTGTGCAATGAACCACACGTTTCAAAGCCTGCCTAAAATTATCTCTCTGTCTATCCCAGCCATCCCACCCACCATTGCCTCCTACAGTCTCCTACATTTGGTCTCCCAGAACTCCCATTATTTGGGTACCAGATCATTATTCCCAACTTTTAAACAACGTGCTGGGGGATCCCATCCTTCTTCCCCTGCAAAATCTAGCAGAGGCTCTGACAGAAGAGGGCTTTTTTCTGCAGGTCTGGCTTGGTGCACTCTTGCTGATCTATCTCTTGCTCTTTGGTGTCAATCTCTGGCAGCCAGAAAGAAGAGTCTGTCACTCCCACTTCAAATACAGTAATTTCACGATTATAAGCCGCACCTTTTTCATTGAAGAATCCAGCCTGCCCCAGTAGTGTGGCTTATATTCAGGTGCGGCTTATCTATGGACAAATCCCAGCGAAATGCCAGCCTGGAAGTGAGAGCCGGGTGGGGAGGGCGCCTGGGGCTGCCTTTAAAGGCTTCTCTGGTCTATGAAAACTGTTGCAACTTGAGCACCTGACACCAAACCCCGCGCTCGTACGATTCTGTTACTAATTTGTTACTTTGTCACACATGGATCCTCGCTTAAAAAAATAAATAAAAATGCGGCTTATATTCGGGTGCGGCTTATATATGGACAAATCCCGTGGTCTACCCGGCTACCCGGATGTGTGGCTTATAATCAGGTGCGGCTTATAATTGTGAAATTACTGTAAATGGCTTTTCCAAGCCCTTGGGGAGACTTGGTGGATGTCCCTGGCATCAGGCAGAGGTGTTCCCAACCTTCCCAACCCTCCCAGCCAATTCCAGCACATGCAAGAGCCGGGATGAAGGGACCCTGCAGGTGGGCACTGACACACACTGTGCATTTAATAACTTCTATGACAATTATTTCCATAAATCCTTCAAAGTTAACTGAGAGCATACTAAAACTTGCAAAAATTGGTGTCTGCCACTATTGTGTAGGTCAATTCCTGTCAGACTGTAGTGCTACATTTTCTAGGGGAAAACTGGGTTATGGAAGAAGGTTTTAATGTATTTATAAAGTATGAACAACTAGGTATTTCCACCACAGAATGTGGGTTTAAATTAGCACTCTGTCCAAACCTTTTGCATAAAATAATGTTATAAATTAAAATGCAGATTAATTAATTTGGAAGAAAAAAGTTATTCCCAGCAGAGAGCAGAACAAAATCAGCATGGGTCTGTTCCTGCACCAAAAAGAAAAGCTGAAATTCACTGTGAAACAACTCAATATGCTTCCATAGCCAAAGTTCTGTGAAGCAGAAGGGGCAAGAATTTAGACTGAATGTTGAAATACATATTCTGGATTGCTGTAGGGTCATTCCTGTGTCCCTGGCTTGCATCAGCTCTCTGCATGTCAGGCTAAAGACCAAAGAGAGTCCAGCTTCCCCTTGAAGTCAGTGACATGAGCCGTGGCTCAGCTTGTCACATGCTCAGGCAATTTCTCTGTTTCCATGTCAATCAGCCTTCTTTGGTCTCACACTGTGTTTATTCAGACGTGAAAGCAGAAGGAAGAGCATGATCCAGACACTAAATTCCGAGCCAAGAAAATGTCTTTGGTTATAGCTCTATCACCACACATCTGCTTTTCTTTGCTTTTCAGAGTTTTCAGCTGAAAATCTCAGTCCAATTTGCCCAACAATGTCAACTTTTAGCTGAAAAAACCCACATATCCCAAGAGTTTTTTCTGGTTAGTGGTGGAAGGACAATCCCCTAGTTGTGTGAAGAGCTGAGCCATTCAGTCTTTATGCTTTGGCTATGACAAAAAAATTTTACAGGGTGATTAGACCTAGGAACAGGCTGCCCAGGGAGGTGGAACCCCTGGAGATGCTTAAGGAAAGACTGGATGAGGCACTCAGTGCCATGGTCTGGTGTTTGGTCACAGGTTGGACTTGGTGACCTCAGAGGTCTTCTCCAACTTAATTGTTCTGTAATTTTCAGAATGTATGAATTGCTGAGCAGGTTTTGCTTCTCAAAGAGCACTCGAATTCCAACAAAGCTCAGCCTCTGCTGTGCTGTGCCCCTACTGCCCCAGCATCTCACTCTACAGCCCCTGCAGTCAGTGATGTGCCCAGCAGGGCCACCAGCTGTCCCCAGCACACCTGGAGAGTCAGAAGGAGGGGAGGGACAATCTGAGCCCCTTCCCTGAGCTGTCTGGGACAGGCTGTGCTCAGCAGTGTCCCTGAGCCAAGGCCATGGTGAAAGCTGATTGTGGTTCTGGCTGACCATGGTCAGGAAACCACAGTGGGAGATGAGTGTGTCTGAGGCTGCTGCCAGGGGGTTGGGAGACAGGGGAGGAAAGGAGCCTCCAGAAGAGCAGGGAGTGAAACTTTTCTGGTGAGAAAAGTCCTGTCTGCAGGGTGCTGTTAGGAGGGAGAGTGCTTGCAATGCATGGTGTTACACTTGGATGAAGAAAAGATAATAATCAGAGCTTGTAGCTCCGCTCAGAAAAATGGATATTAAGGATTTTCTTGATGAGCAAAAGAGGGAGAAAGTGTGTGGATCCTATTTCCTGACTGTGAACACCTGTACATTTGATACTGGAAGTGCACGTGTTTGCTATCGATTCATTTTCTGAAGATGGGGGACACCAGCATTTAGCACAGCAGAGCTGAGGCACCCATTCCCTCTCCTCCCTGACACAGTGCACAAACCTTGCGACACTGCTGAGGATGCTACAAACACCCTCAGGGTCCAGCCTGCCCTAAGTGCTAGTAAAACCAGAGCAAGAGGCAGAAAAGGAGGCACTGCTGAAGCTGGACAGGAGCAAGTGGCTGAAATCTGCCGTAATGAGTTATTTAATCAGCCCATAGCTGCACGAGGTCTTTTGTAGATGGGGAGAGCAGATTTTTGGGGCAAGTTAAGCATGTGTCCTTATGGAAGCCACTCTTGAGGACAGGAATAAGGTCCTGCTGAAGGCTGGTGATGCTGCTCAGCTTCCCACTGAGGCTGCTGCTGCAGCAGGAGATATGGGAGCATCTGTGGAGCTTCCTGGCCAGAAAACTGAGGAAGCCTCATGCTGGCAGCTGCTGCTGAGCTATGTAAATCAGGATTAATAGTGCTTACCTTACCTAGCAGCTAAGCTTTGCACATGGAAGGGGCAGTTCTCCATCTTGGAGAAGGTGAATATTGCCACACAGCTTTCACTTGCAGTTGTGGGGCTTGCATGGAAAGTGGGATGAGTTTATTTTGTGGATCTTTAAAAAAATTGTGTTTTAAATATTGCTGAAATGTTTAGGCCTGTTAAGATGAAGTTGGATGTGACAACTTAACCAATCTGTAATATTTCTGTAATGAGAAAACACTGCTGCTTCAGCAATCAGTGTGGTGCAGGGAAGCTCATGAAGATTGGGCTTTTTTGTTCCCCTCTTGTTTTCCAGGTGAAGTGTAGCATTCTTAACAAGTGTCTGGCAAATGTGAGGCACTTCTGGGCAAGCAGAGGAGTCCTGGCCACACACAGTGCTCTTACCACTGCTGACTTTAAATGTCAACAAGGAAACTGCTCCTTGTATCAAGTTCTCTCTCAACATGTACTAGTTTATCCTTTTCATGGGGAAGATGGTATCTAATTCATTTAGAGTCAGCTCTGCTAGAGCTAAGCAGATGCAAGATGGTTGAGGGATGTAAAGGATGAGATTCCAAGTCATCTTTAATATTATGGAAATGGTGGGGTACTTTTAAGGATGTGGTGGGATAAACTTTGCAGGTAAATGTTTATGGGTCTGAAACACCTTAAATTTGAAAACCACTTCTTTTGGATACAGAGATTTATCTGAGGGTTATGACCTGTATTTGTAAACCTTGGACTGTGATGAAATGTATGCAAAGCAATGCATTCATTTGTTCTGCTTTGCTCCAAGATTCTGCTTGCAGCTTGTGTGCTGGCCTGTAAATGCCTCTGCAAATTCCTAGGTGTGCACTATGGAATATTTACCTCTGGGCAGAGAGGCAAGCAGCAAGCAGGCAACCATCCAGAGAGCAGTCTCCCTAATGAGGAGAGAGAAAAGAGAAAGGTCAAATGCTTTGTTAGAATGCTAGAGCAGAGATCAAAGACCTTTTCTCAGGTGTAATTAATGCCATCTTTCCCAGCTCCCTCATCTGTGAAGATAATTTGGGTATGAAGCTGCATGGGTTAGAAACCCTGGCTTGTTTTATCATCTAGCCTTGGTGAGGGTTTTATCTCCTGCCTGTAGAACTGAGGTTTCTCAGTGTTCATGATGGGACAAGGCTTCATTTGCCAGCATCTGACTTCTACTTCCCTCTTGCTTTCATATGCAGTCAATGTTAATTGCATCTGTATATTCATTAGTTTGATTTTGAGACGTTCTGTTGGTAATTAAATTAAATTCCTTTTGCTCCCAAACTTCAGCTCCTTCCCAGCCCAAGGAAAAGCACAGCTTACCATTTCATCTTTGTACCTCCCAGCCCTTGGGAATCTGTCCCTGCCGGGAGCTTCACCAGACACTTCAGCTGCTGCCTCTGTCTCTGCAAAACAGTGAAAGGCTCTTAATTTTTTGTTGTTAGAAGTGTTCCTTATAAGAGAGAATAGGTTATTTACTGGTGCTTCATTTGCTGTTTTCTTTCATTTTGTGTATGTAAAACATGGTGTTATATAATTTCTGGGAATTGTTATATCATTTCTGGGAATATATAATTTCCACTCCGTGTATGTAGATTCACTCTGTTTACATTCTGCATGCACTCTTGCAATACAAAGAATGTATTTTCCTGGCTAGGACGGATGTGAGTCACAAGCCCTGCACTGGCTAGCCCTCAGCTCTCAGCCCAGTGAAAGGATTCTTGTTCTGCAGCCAGCTGAGAGCAAAGAGAGTGGAGAAATCTGATGTTGTATTTATCAGGTGTAGGCACCATCCTACAATACCACCAAAGCTGCACACCTACCAGCAAAACAACAAGGCTATAAGGAAAAGTAAAGTTTTTTTGAGGAGGCTTTCAAATTGGGTACTTTCTCAGGAAAAAAAATTGAAAATGGAGCAGGAGAGGCAATGGGAACAAATGTGGAGTTTGGGTTTCCTTTTGCCATCCTTGTGGGGTCTCATAGATTAAGGAGTACAAATATGAGTGATGGTTCCTCTGTGTGCTCCAGAGATGGTGCTGTTGGTGGAAGCAGAGGTTTAGCCAAGGCTCTCTTCCCTCTGTGTGAGGAAGGTGCTGGGGCTGTTCTGCTGCCTGTTGCTCCTGGCACAGTGTGGCTTCCTGGGGTGAGCAAGACCTGAATTTCTGTGTTCCTCCCTCTCTCCTCATGGCTAAGCCCTGGTTATGAATTGTTCAGCACCCCCTTAATGATGCTCAGTGCAAACCATCTGCCTGGCTTCTTTGACATTCACAGTTTGTCCTGCCTGTCTCTGCCGAATCCTGTGCTTGCCTCCCTCCTCACTGGTGTTTCAGGCAAGGGTGCACATTTGTGGAAACTTATTCTATATTGGTTTCCTTCCTACCGGCCTGTTGTCAGTGAAACTGAGGCACTGATGGTCACTCCTATCACAGAATCATTTAGGTTGGAAAAGACTTCTGAGATGTTCTAACCTTTGTCAGCCAGACCAGAGGCCATGTCCAGTTGTCTCTTGAACACCTCCAGGGGTGCTGACTCCACCACCTCCCTGTGCAGCCCACTCTAATGCTTAACAACCCCTTCTGTGAAGAAATTCTTCCTGCTGTCCAGCCTGACCCTCCCCAGGTGCAGTTTGAGGCTGTGTCCTCTCATCGTGGCTGCCTGTGACAAGAGTTTATCTGCCCCCTCAGCTCTGTGCAGACGTTCCACTCCACATGAGGCTGCAAAAGTACCAGGAGCAAACCTATTCTGCTGGACCAGGGTTCCACAGCACCTCTCCTGAGGCAGCAGCATGGTGAAGGTGTCTGCCCCAGCAGCTGGTGCTCTGAGGTGCGGTGGGTGTACATACAGGTGGTCCTTGTCATAATCTCCTTATTCAGAAACAGATAAAAATGCTGGCATGTGTGGTCAGCTAACAGGGCTTTCTGAAGGTGCAATAGCAGCAGGCAGGAGTGATGCAGCAGTCAGAGCTTCTGCAAGGTGTGTCCTTCTCCTGGAGGGTCAGTCATTTTCTGACAGCTCTGATCCTGACTCAGGAGAACAGGAGGGTGGTTCCAGCACAGCTGGTTTTTTTGTGTCCCTGCCTTTGGCTGTCTCACTCCCACGGCGTCCCTGTGGAGTTTCTGCTTCTCAGAAATGCCTCTTTGGAAGTTTTGGATCGGGGAGTGACTGAGATCAGGGTTGAGACGCCAGATTGCATCTGAGTTGTGTGAGAATGTTGAGCTCTTTTGCCATCCATGTGCTGCTGGAACTTCCCTGCTGAAGTTAAACTTGTGCAAAAAGAGAGAGCCATGAAGGTCTTTTGTGAGGAAGCAGAACTGAACCACAGGAATGATTCAGATGGGTCTAGCTAGAGCACCTGACTCTTAATTTAGCTTAATTCACTGCTGTTTAGTTGAAATAGTATTTCTTTCTGGTTTGAGCTGACTTAACTTGATGCTCCTAGCACCCTAAAGGAGAGATCTGTTCCTGTCTGTTCAGTTGTGCTGCTGCAAGATGTTTCATGCACCATGGGGATAAGCACTTACATTGGCTTCTGTTTGATACTTCTTTTTACTTATTTTCTATTTCTGGTTTAAATGAAATGGAAGCTAGCAGTTTTTTCTTTGTTGTTTTTCTTCTGATTTAAAATTTGGCCCATTTATTAAATCAGCTGGATGAATTACTTAGGACAAGTTTTATTCCAGGGGATAAAATAATTAATTGAGTAAGGCTTTGCAATGAATAATCACTTCCTGAAGAACTCAAATGCTAATTAATAACTCTTTAACATGCTAACCTACCTGAAATAACAAAGGCATTGGGTGCAATTAAAATGCATTATTAAACTGTAAAATGTGTTATTAAATTATAAAGCGTATGATTAAATTGTAAAATCATTATCTTCTTCACAATCCTTGTTATCAGACTTCTGTCATATGTGCAAGGCCATTTATGGAGCACGCTAGCTCAGCCTGCAATAAAATTAAATTACAGTAATTTCATGACTATAAGGCACACCCTTTTGACTAAAATTTTGGTTGGAACCTGGAAGTGTGCCTTATAATCCAGTGTGCCTTGTATATGGACAAAGTTTGGAAATTTGCCAACCCAGAAGTGCAAGCTGTGAGAGCCGGCAGCTGCAGCAGCTGCTGTGAGCCAAGCTGTGCACTGCGAGAGCCACAGCACGGGGACGGTGCCTGGGGCTGCGTTTAAAGGCTGCGCCGATCCGTGAAAAATGTTTGCAAATTGAGCACCTGCCAGTAAACCCCGCGAGCGTGCGATTCCGTTACTAATTCGTTACTTTGTTGCACGTGGATCCTTGCAGCAAAAGAAAAGTGCGCCTTATAGTCTGGTGTGCCTTATATATGGACAAAGTTTGGAAATTTGCCGGCAACCTGGAAGTGCACCTTATAATCCAGTGCACCTTATAGCTATGAAATTACTGTAATCAAGCAGTGAAGTAACCAAATGTTCCCAGTAGAATAGCAGGGCTTTGTGTCCTGAAGCAAATGGGTTCCAATTGTCCTTTCCAGTGCAGGAGGGATGGGGTGGGAAAGGCTCTCAATGCTGCTGTGGAAGGATTAATGCTCTTGGAGCATTGAAACCCTCCCTGTCTGGCGACCACAGAGTGACACTGGTATCAAAGTTGCTGTGAACTAAGTGGGCAAGACAAACTGGAGGAACTGATTTGATTTTTCAGCTTTTCCATTTCATCTGGCTCCACCCAGCACTGGGCACTGAATGAATGCTCATTCAAGGTGGAGAATTCAGCAGTAATTCTGAAAGGATCAGCCAAAATCACCTAGGAGAGGGATGAGGGCTGCTGCCAAGATGGAAGCTTCTCATTATGCCCCTGGCAAAGCTTGGTAGCTTAGTCACTGGTAAATTTTTCAAGTATGTTATTTTTCCCCTCCCTGCCTTGCATGCCTTTGACTTTGGAAAACAGATTTATGCATGGTGATTGTTGCTACTGGTGCTTGTGGGAGGGTGGGAAGGCACCTTTCTTCATGACTCTGTGAAATCCTGAGTGTACCCTGAGCTGAAAAATGCCACCTTGCTAACCCTTACCCACATGAAGGCAATTTTCTGTCCTTTCTTTGAATGCTCTCCTCTTATGTACCACAGTAACAGTCCTTTTACCTTTAGGTAAAAACCAGTAGTTAATAGAAAGCTAATGAGTGAGTTTGCAAGTGGAAATTACAGTCTGGTTTCTTAGAGAAAGTTTTATGATGTAACAGCCTGTACCGAAACTGGGTGATTACTTCTGGTCTTATCTGAGAGCAACCTATAAACACCATTGAGCCATCATTTACAGGCCTGTCCTATAATTAGTTCAAGGAGAGAGATTTAAGACATCTTGGAGAGGCACCCATGCTGATAAGCAGTCAAAAACAATAGGGTGGCTTCCTCTTCAAGGGTTCTAGGTTTTGAAATTACCCTAACTTGAAAGCAATCTTCTGGAAGGGTGTGAGCAGTGGCAGTGAGTTTTTCTGCAGCCACCCTTGTGGCTCAAGGCAGGGAAGGAGTGTCCTCAGCTTCCTTGGGGTATTGCCCGGGGCTTTAGGATGCAAAATGTGCTGTGGTGACAGCTGAGTCTTGGGTTGGGATCCTTATCTTCAGTGCCCTGCTGTGAGTGGCTGGCCTGGCTGTCAGGTTTGTTTGTTTTAGCCAACTTTACAGTTGTAATTCTCTGAATTTGTCCTTATCTACTGAGCACTGGGGCTCTGTGCACTCTGTCCATGCTCCCTGAGCTGCAGTCACACCATCCCAGCTGTGGAAGTGGTGGGTGGAGTGCTGCCTTTGGGCTTTCCTGTGTTTCCCCATGCTGCTGGAATTTCCCATCGCCCGTTTAAGGCTCCTTGTGGGCCACAGCCAGGCTCTGGGGACTGAAAATTATAAAAGGCATTTCTGATCTGACAAAATGTTCCTTCTTTGGGATAATGAAAGGGTGATGGTGCCTAGTTTGCTCCTGATGGAAAGCTGTAGAATCAAAGAATCACTTAAGTTGGAAAAGACCTTTAAGATTATCCAACTGTCAATCCAGCACCACCACTGTGTTGTTCACCACTAAACCATGTCCTCAAGTGCCACCTCTATGTGTTTTTTGAGCACTTCACAGATAGTGACTCCATCATTTCCCTAGGCAGCGTGTTTCAGGGCTTTGCAACCCTTACATTTTTTTCCTGATATTCAATCTAAACCTCCCCTAGTGCAGCTTGAGGTCACTTCTGGTCCTGTCACTTGTCTGGGAGAAGAGGCTGACCCCCACCTGGCTGCAGCCTCCTTCAAATAATTGTAGAGAGATAAGGTTTTCCCTGAGCTTTTTTTCTTCAGGCTGAACATCCTCAGCTGCGCCTCACCAGATTTGTGCTCCAGAGCCTTTCCCACCCCTTGTTTGCTCCACTACATAGAGGTACTGCAGCAGGAACCTAGAGCATCCCTGACTTTTAAATAAATAGCTTTGATAAGGATGAATTTATCTCTGCACATGGAAATAAAATTGTAGGGAAAGCAGGAATGTCAGTTTATAATAGATCAGTTTCCAGAATTCAAATGTGAAATTCAAATCTTCCCAAGGGTTTGAAAGAAAATAGCAAAACTCCACAAGTGCCTGGCTAAAAATGGACTGTGCATGACCTCACACATTTAGCAGTTGGGAACCTCAGGAAACTAGACTGTGTTCTTAATTTCAGAACAGCCATTCTAAACAGCTCTGACTAAACTGCAGTAGTCTGTGGCTTTGTGAAATGGGAAGGGTTTGGTGGCCCAGGGGACTGATGCTAAAAGTGGCACGTTTCGTTTCAAGTTTCACGGGGAAGGAAGCACACTCTTGTATGCAAGTGAACAGAATTCAACCCCGAGCACATGGTGCTGGAGTCTTGTGGATACTTGGTGGTTTCATGTTAAGTCTGATCTCTTTGAATTCTCAGATGATCAAGATCCTTGGCATCTCTATTTCCAGCTGTTATTTGAGAAATTTTGTGTCTGCCTCTGCTCAATCCCCTTGTGTGAAGGCAAATCCAAGAAGGAGAAGGAAGTTTGCACTGATATTCCAGAGGGACATTGTGTCACTGCTGCCTGTGAGGCCAGCTTTAGGCAGTTTTGGCATATAATTTTTTGTCTGTAATTTTCAGTAGTGGGCCCTCATCCCATTCTCTTAAAACATGCTTTATTCTCTGTGCGAGAACTTTTTGTGTCAAACTGAGCATTCAGCTTTCCAAGAGAACGCTGCTGCTGTACGGCAGATCAGTGCCTTTCGTTTGCTTTCTTCTGTTGGAAAGACTCTTGGCACACGGAGGAATTTCTAAATCCCCAGCAGTATTCCCAGCCCCACCCATCCCTGTCTGTCCTTATCCACTCATCCCTTGCACGTCCTCAGCCCTCCTGGGACTGAGTTCTGACACCTCAGCAAGCACAGCCTTTGCCTTGTGCTCGCGGGTGAGACTCATTCCTTGTGACCAGTGGGGTGTGGTGGTCTCATGCCCTTTCACGAAGCTTCTGGAATGAGACCAAAAAACCCATTGTTCCTTTTTGTGAAGTTCTTTTTCTCAATTCCTTTTTGCTTTTCTGAGAGTTTCCACTGCTCTTTATCTTCCAAGCCCCAAATTTTTTTTCCTCTTTTGGTGAATAAATTATTTTTCTTGAGATTAAAGATCTCTTCTTTCAAGAGATTAGTAATGTGAAAAAGGCATGGGTGTGTGAGGCTTTACCTTTTAGAAAACTGTAGCTTTTAAGAAGGTGATAATGCAGAAAGAGACAAGGATTTATTCAGCTGAATCTGTTACATATTTTTTCTTATTTTGGAGGCAGTTCCTGCCTGAACATCTGCTTCTAGTACTCTCTGTATAATGGTTTATTTTACTGTTGTTTAACCTACAGAGGTATTGTAGGCTGGAATGTTAACATGAAAATAAGATATAATTTTTTATTAAATTAATAAGATTTAATTTTTTTTTTCTTCACTGGGGGCTTTTTCCCCCCTCTGGTATCTGCTCAAATTAACCCTTAAATCAGTGGTATTGCTTGGCCTGGAGTTCTCAACAACCAAGCAGCTGAGCTCATTCTTAAATTAAATTATGTAGAGTCCTGGGGGCATTAATAATTTAACTGATCTCAGTGAAAATGTTTGGATTAATACAACACTGACCAATACTTCTAAAGTGGGTGATCTGGACATGTAAAATGAGGCCTGGTTTTGAAGAGTGATGATCCAGTTTGGGTTACTAGCACCACTTTGGAGCAGAGAGCTCCACTTCTGTGTAATTGTGCCATAATCTCTGAAATGATTACTTATTCTTCTTATTGACTGGGATGTGTGTGAGCTTCTTGCTAGGTACAAACTGGGGAGAAACTTATTTTAGAATTTTTAATTTTAAAATAAATTTTAAAATAAAAAACTCACCACCCTTCCTCTGGCCCTCTACAAGTGAATTATTTATTAATTATGTCAAGTGGAAGGAATTCCTGAATACGGCTCCTCATAAGACAGATACAGGCAAGAAGGACCAGAATGGATTGAAATATTTGGGAAGTTCTTGCACAGTATGGGTGTGGTTAGCAGGTATTCCTCCTTGGTCTCTCTCAGGGACTTTCCCTCCCACTGTAGTTATTACTTGCCTTAAAGGGCTCTGGATTACAGAAATATGCCACCTGGATTAGAGAAATATGTGAAATAATTCTGTCTAGTCAAAAATGAGGGTGGAAGCCTAATCCTGTTGTTAGTCTGTTACTTGTATAAACCTCTCCACCTAGTTTAAATTTCTCAAATAATTTGCAGCTCCATTGTTCAGTGGGCTGAGCTCCTCTGCTTGCATTGGAAATATCATGATTATTTGAGCTCTTCCTCAAGGAAGGTCAAGGTAAAGGAGTCCCTGCTACATGCTACACATGTACAAGGCTGGTTCAGACTTCTTGGAAAAACAGGGTAAAGAGGGTATTGCTGTCTGAAACGATGGAAAGGCAGAGCTTGTGGCTGCCAGAGAAGTGATACAGGATGCTCCCTCTTGCTAAGGAGGGATCAGCATCACAGGACCAAAGGTATCTATTCTATCACCATCTGTTGAGACCAGGTGGGGCAGTGATCATGATCTCCGTGGGAGATATTCTGCTAATGGGCCATCCATTGAAACCAGCTGGGGCAGTGTTCTTTATCTTTTCACAACCCATCCTTCCTGCAGGGAGTTCTCTTCTGCTCATGGCCACTGAGTCCCACTGTGAGACTGATAAAATTACTGCATCCCATTGGGAGTTGCTGCAGTCAGGGGAAGGAGCCAGGCCTTTCTTACCAAGATAAAAACTGAGATTTAGAACACCAAGGGAGCTCTTTTTCCACTGGATTTCAGATGAAAACCGGACTTCTCCACATCATCACTGGACCTTCAGAGGAAAACTGCATCTTCTACAGGACCACTGCTTCAGCTGAAACACATCTGTCACTGCAGGAGGATGCAGCCACCATTGAATAGCACTGCTGCCAACACCCTGACTGATGGAGTGTCAGCTTGCATTCTTTGTCAGTGTTTGGGGTTTGTTCTTTGTAATACTCTATTTCTATTTTAGTTTTCCTAGTAAAGAACTGTTACTCCTATTTCCCATATCTTTGCCTGAGAGCCCCTTGATTTCAAAAATATAATAATTTGGAGGGAGGGAGTTTACATTCTCCATTTCAGAGAGAGGCTCCTGCAGACACCTGTCCTCCAAACTAGGACACAGGAGCAGCAGCTGCCTCTTGCTTCCCAAGCCCAGCCAGAATCTATCCCTCTGGTCCAGTCAGGCTCTGGGATTTCAGTGGCAGTATGTTTTGCTGCATTTCCAGCTGGGGTCTGGAAAGAAGGCTGTTGTCTGACCTCAGCTCTCTGCCTCACACCTGGGATGTCTCAAAAGTCTCAATTTCTTCCACTGCTTTGAGCTGCTAAGTGTCTAAAAGCTCATAAATGTGATTCCTTTAATCTATGCTCTCCATCCTGACTGTGCAGTGTCTTGACAGAGTGCAGCTGAAGCCCCATTAAACTTAGAGAGGATGTAACTTGACAATAATTGAGTTACTGAACACCAAGCAAGAGCTCAAGGCAAGGATGGATGGGGCTCTGAGCAACCCAGTCTAGTGGAAGATGTTCCTGCCCATGAAATGAGATGATCTTCAAGATCCATTAAAACCCAGACCATCCTATGAACAGTATTGAGCTGTTAAGATTGTAAAGCTCCAAACCAATCAATTTTAAAAGTGTGGGTTTTTTCCTGTGCAGTCTGCAGTTACTCTTCACACTGAGGCAGGATTATAAAACCCAAGGAAGGAAAGAGGAATTCTCCCCACCCTTGGATGTTCTGAATTCAAGTAGTGGATATAGCCTAATCACAAGGGAGAGGGAGAACGGGGAATTTCTCAGGAAGCAGAAGAGAAACTGTTTCAGGCTCAAGAGACTGCTTTGACCTGACAGAAAAGTCAATAAAATGCCTTCATTATTTTTGTCTGATGCCTTTTCTAGGAGGAAGTGTAACACACTAAGGCGGGAGAATTTCTATTGTCCAAAATGACTTTCCAGCCTAGTTCTGTGAGAGCAGGGAAAATCCCGACCTGCAGATGTTTATTTTTGCTAGCAACAAGCTATGGATTACCAGTTTCTTTTCCTTATTGTGATTCCTCTCTTCCCTTAGCTATTTTTTTTTGCATAATGTCTCAAAAAGAGGTTTTTTTTCTACAAGATGCAGTTGTTAGTGGCACATATAACAATCCCACCAAAGCTCAAAGCCAGTTTATATTTTCCTCTGTCAGACCTAAGACAATATATCTCATCCCTGACTTGTAATGCCTAAATAATTGTATTTATATTTCCTATCAGAGAAGAAAAGGAAGAAAGTTGGACTAAGTTCAGAAAATTTATTTGTTCTATAGGAGGGAGTTAAGTAGTCATCAACAAACGGATGAACCTGACAGGTAAATGAGGCTAATTAGCAGCCTATGCTGCTGAGGCTGCTGCAGTGGATGTGGAAATGCTGCGAATGGTGGCTCTAAAAATGGAAGTTCAGGGTGCCAGCGTGAGAGGAAAGAAAGTGACATTAATCAAGGCTGGTGTAACTTTGCTCCTCCCTGGAGAATAATGTTCACTTGGGACTGAACTGACAGAGTCCTGTGAGGGTTTGTACACCTGGACGATAAACCCCGACAACACCTCCTGTGAGCACGAGGAATCATCTGAGTCACATCGAGTGCTCTTCTACTCAGCTACAGTTTGCAGTTGTTTGAACATGTTTATAAGCAACTGCTCCTCATAAAGTTTTTATAGGCCTGGAACAAATCCTGGGGCCAATCAAAGGTACCAATTATTTCTCTAAAGTCAGAGCTACTGAACCAAAAGCAGCTGGTCTCTGCCTGAGGTGATCTCTAAAGGAGCATTGCTCTCTTGGACCAAAAGTGAAGGTGTCTGGGTTTTATTTGAGGTTTGTTTTCTCACAATTCTTGTAAACAGACCTGCAGCTGTGGTTTGTGAGAACTTTTTGAGGAGAGAGGAGAAAGGAGCTGTTAATAGAATAACTTTTCCCAAGTGTTTTATGGCATGTACCCAGTACCACAGAACTATCTCTGATATTTCTGCAGGTTGAAAAAAGGTGATGGCACCTTTTTTTTTTTTATGCAAGGAAAAAACCAGATGAGTAGATTAAGACATGGAAAAGCTGTTCCCTTCTCCAGGAGCCCAACTTGGCTTTTTCCATGGATGCCCATTGTAAAGCACAAAGTACTCACAGAATACTTTGTATTAGTAAAAAGATGGAGTCCTAGTGTTCAAGGAATCTTGAACCAGTGACAAAAACAAGACTGAGACTTGCCAAATATTGCAGGCTTAAACCGGACCCCTCTCTTCCCCATGGAATTGCTTTCCCAACCCCTGCTTTTTGAAAATATTTGTGAAGCCAATGCCTACACAGTCTTCTAAACCCAGCTGCTCAGTTGTGTGGCTGTGTTACAACCATGGGAATATTAATGTCCAGTTAACTTCTGTTTGTCAGACATAGATATGAACAGGATCCTAAGCACAGGCCCTTAAAAATGCCTGTAAGCACCTCATGCTTCTTTTGCTAACCTATAAATAATTGTTCCAAGTGCAGAACTGTCATACAGAGATATTTTGCCCAGGTGCTGAAGGACTGTAGACTTTCTGGCTTCATAGTTGAGGTGAATTTTTTATTTTTTTATTTTTTTTTGTCTGAAGGAAATGTCTGTAACAGTTAGTTTGTATAAATAGGAGAAGGAAGAGTGGGGATCATAAGCACCTCCTGCGGGCCACATGCTCTGGAATGTTTCTCAATGTTCTTAAAGCTCTCAGATCTTTTTGATGCCTGGTTCAGATTTAGTTCAGCCAAATGATTTTCTGTCTGGAGCACCCATCTCTCAAGCATTGTGAAAGCATGGTCAGATCTTTCGCATTCTTGTCCCACCAGCAAAAGAGCAATTTCTGTTATTAGCACTAATAGCATTTTTTTGTCCCTGACTCTAATCAGTCACACAGGGAGGTGCTGGCTGCTTTTCAAAGTAAAAGGCTTTGGGTTTGGAAGCAAAGCAAGGAGCTCCTCCCTTCTTTTGAACATCTCTGATAGACCACTTTTGTTTCCTTCCTACTTACAGGTTTCTGCTCAGAACTGTGGTATGAGAAATAGGGGGCATCTTCCTTCCTACTCTTCTCTGACAACAGTGCCCCATTCTTCCCATGGCTCTGTGCATGTAAATTAATTTTCATGTTGCCTGCTCTGTCCTTTTGGTCTCTGTGGGACATACTGCAACTTGTTTTGTCATTGCTATCTGTGCATGTGTCTTGGTGGGGAAGGATGTTACTTTTATTTTTTTTTTTTTTTTTTGTAATTCAGTGGTTCAGTGCCTTGGCTTTCCTCTTGGAGAAAGCTCTACTTGGTTGAAATGTTGCCCTTGTATCATTGGAAGATGACCAACAGCTCTGGTTTCAAAAAACCCAATCCCAACTCCTCCCGTTCCTGCTCTCCCCTTTCCCCCAGTGGACACTAAAAGGTCTCTTCCCCCAGAAGAAAGTGAAGGAGCAGTGTAAAGATGAAAGACACAACTTTTTATGCTGTCACATTTCTTATTGCAATTTCTTTCTGTGACTTCCCTTTCCTATCGCAAATTATTACTGGCAGCCTTGCAAGCCCTTATCTGGGATAACTAAGAGAATAGGAAATCCAGCTACAGCAGCATTACTGATGGTTTTACAAAGGATGAATTTAGAGCTGCTAGACATCAGCTGTTGACATGGAAATGTTTGCATTGGATGTTCCCTTCCCTAACAGGCTGGCTGTGTCAAGGGAAGGCAAAATGTTGTTCCATAACTGCTGTGAGAAAAAGTGCACAGAAAGGGCAAGTGAATTCTGACATGGGTTCTGTCTCCTGCTATTAATGCCTTTCCCTCTGACACAAATTGCCTGGATTTAAGAGCTAACCTTACAGGACTGTCTTAGTTTGGTCTTTTCTCTTGCCTTGAGAAGAGAATCTCGTTGGAGTATTTTTTTTGTTTTTTTGTTTTCTTATTTTTGCAAGATTTGCCAAAGGGCTACAAGGGATGTTGGGGAGAAGAGGGAGGAATTAAGCAGGTGTTTTGCTTGATCCTACAAGCCTTGCTTTTCTTAGAAACCAGGTTGTGAACTGTTAATTGCATCTTTGTGCAATTGGCTGGTGCTGATCTTTGAGTTGTGATATAATGGGAAAAGTTAAGCCAGTCCTTCAACTTACCAAGTAATGATGACAACCCAATATGTAAATTTATTATAGCTTCCAAGAACTAAGGGAGGATATAAGTCCTAAAAGGTACTGACTTTTAAAATAGTCTTTAGTTTGCTCTTCTAAGGTAGAATGGCTCACTGAGAAAGGAGCTCTGGTTATGAACTCTCATTACCTCAGAGGATGCCTATTTTCATTGTAGCCACATAACCCTTTCACCAGTGAGTATGTTTAATACCAGAGAGCACGACTGCTTTTCATCTGAAAGTAGGACACAGCTGAAAGTGGGCTGGAGAATGAATGTTTGAAAGCAGCCAGATGGTATCAGGCTAATAAATTCTGCCCAGATGTCTTGTGTTGCAATAGCATCTGGTGGTCACTTGGTAGTGGACAGTAGGGTCATCCTGTGGGCTGTGGTGGAGGTCCCTTCAGATATGGCCCTGGCTCCAAACGAAGTACCTTAGCAATGAGTCACTTGATCAACTGTGTGAGACTCTTTCACAAAGGAAACTTGCTGGCTTTGCTGGCAGCTGCATCTACAGCAGGGGAGCAGCACATGGGTCACTGCTGTCGTGTCTTTTTTGTAGTCTAGAGTGCACCAAAGTAAATCTTTCTCAGTGTCAGGGATGCCAAACAACATCTCTTTTAGATGCTTATGTTGTTTGGTAAGCAATGATTTGAGAGGAAGGAGCAGCAGTTTGTGCAGAACCACCAGGTTTCGTGCTGTGAAAGATCAGCCTGACCTCTTTGTGGTTCTATGCTTTCAATGTAGGAAATCCCCCTGTGAAAGTTTTAGGTGAACTTAGTTTGGCAGCCTATTTTCAACTAGCCCTGAAGTGGAAATTGAGGGTGTGAAATGCACAGACCAGATAAGGCTTGAAAAATCAGCAGAGCATTGCACTGACTGACAGTTGGGTGTTTAGAGCTTGCCTTCCTCCAAATGACTGAGCCCTTTCCAAAACAGCAACATTTACCATCACCAGTGTTGTTGAGAGGGCTTGGCAGTTCTCTGGCTGAAGCACCACTTTGTGACATCTCTCTGCTCCCAACACTGATCCTTACTTCCTTGAACATATGCGTTTTCCTTTCCACCAATTAACACCCTGTGAAATATCTTGATGCCATCTGAGACGGTTTTTTTTCCTTCCTAGGGTGATCCAGTACCTGCTTCTGCAAGGGCAGGAAGAGGCTGCAGCTCCACAGTTGTGATCTGCTATCTCTGGGTAGCTGCAGGAGCTGTTTCAGTGCCACAGACACAAAGCTCCTCTGCACAGTTGCAAGTACCTGTGGCACATCTGCTTTGGCACCCTCTAAAGTCTTGGCTGGGGTTGTGCACAAGTGATGAGATTTTGCAACACCTAGATAAAAACTGTTCTTTGGAAATCCAGGAAAAAGTGGGCTGGGGCACTACAGTGGTTATGTCTGTGCCAGTGATTTTGGAAACACTCTTAAATGTGTGCATTATATGGCAGCTAATTACAGTAATTTCACGACTATAAGATGCACCCTTTTGACTAAAATTTTGATCGAAACTCGGAAGTGCACCTTGTAATCCAGTGCGCCTTATATGTGAACATAGTTTGGAAATTTGCCAACTCAGAAGTGTGAGCCGAGCCGCACACCACCAGAGCCGCAGCAGCTGGTGCCGAGGGTGGGCGGGAATGCCAGGGCCCATGGCACGGGGAGGGCGCCTGGGGCTGCATTTAAAGGCTACGCCGATCCGTGAAAAATGTTTGCAAATTGAGCACCTGCCAGTAAACCCCACGATGAGAGATTCCGTTACTAATTCTTTACTTTGTTGCACGCAGATCCTCACTGCAAAAAAAAGTGAGCCTTATAGTCCAGTGTGCCTTATACACGGACAAAGTTCAGACCTTCACCGACAACCTAGAAGTGCACCTTATAATCTGGTGCACCTTATAGTTGTGAAATTACTGTAATTGCTGGTTGGGTGCATGATGTGCCTTGGAGCATAAAGGGCACAAAGATGCACTGGTTGTTCCAGCCATGTCAAAAATCAAGGGTGTGAGTGGAAATCTCTAAAATCACCTAAGAAGTCTGAATCCTTGGATATCTTCTCCTGGGATTTCAGAGACCAATGTAACTTGTGAGGCCAATCATGACTGAGCAGATGGGTTTGTGTAGTGTCAGGGACAGCATTCTCAAATGTTTCTCTGGTCATGTTTCCAAGAGTCATGACATTAACACTGAGCATCCAAGCTGTGATAACTTTTACTCTCAAGCTCCTCTGAGAGTCTCTGCTTTAGTGAGAGGTGTAAATAAGGTGTAAGGTGTAAATAGACCCAAATCAGAGACAGAATCTGAGCTTTCTCTTATATCACACACTTTGAGAAGTGTAAACACCAGTGGACATCCCCGTTTTTTGTTGAGGGCAAGACATGTAAACTACCAGCTGAAGGAGCTGTGTTTCCATATATGTGAGAGATCATTGTTTAACTCTGGGTTTCTCTAATATAGAATGCCTGCTGCACTTTCCTTGGAAAAGACTACTTTCCTTTATTCTGTTCTTGCACAAAATGTTTAAAATCACAGGCCAAATACCTAATTATTTATCCATGTGCAGGGTAGAGGCAGGACCATGTGTTTTGGCATCTCATAGTATGCTGTGGATATTTCATTTGGATGGAAGGGATGTCCTTATTTGCATGTCTCAAAGTACTTACCAGTGTGTTTCCACTACATTCAAACTCTCCTAAAACACAATGTTATTCGGTGCACAGCTGTTGCTGCTAAAGTAAACAGACAATTTTTCTGCTTTGCTATCAGATTCTAGGGAAGTAGACACTTCCAGGGAGATGTCTAATAAAGCTGTATCCAGGAGGATTTTTGTCATTGCAATATGCAATTTTATACAGATGTAGCAAATGAGTGGGTCTTCTTGTGGGTGGGAAGAGATGTTTTCCTGAGCCAGACCTGCTTCCACAGCTGGACTGTCTGAATTCACATCCTCTCTTCCCACCTCTTCATGAAAAACCCGTATTTTCAATTTGCCCAAAACCTGAGTTCTGAGTATTTGTGGTTAAGAGATGGCCAGACTTGGAGCTTCAGAGATTACTAAACCTGAGGTGAAAACTGCACAGAAACTTTGATTTGGAAAGGCAGGGTTCCTTCTCAAAATTCTTTGCTTACTGATAAAAAAGAGCTGATTGATCCTTGATATGAATGTGGCAATCACCTCCTCCTTATCCAAGCTGCATCTCATTACTTCAGCTGGGGAGGAGTGTTGGCTGGGACTTCTGTGCAACCTACTGCAGCCCTAACTCTCAAGGGAAAAGGGATGTCATGTCCTCAGATGGGAAAGAACCAAGTGCTAATTGATTAGGTATGGCGCTGTGCAAAATTTACAGGCAGCTGCCAAACATCTTGAGGCAATAATGCAAGCAAACAAAGCATTGAGTTTGGATGTTTAAGCACTATGGAATGGCATGAAGCATTAAACATTACAGCTGCCCTTTCTGCAGACACAAATGTCCATTTGCCCATATGTTGTGGAACAAGTTGGGTTTTTTCCCCCTCCCCTTGCTGACCCATTTGTGGAAAGTTAACTCGTAGTTATTTGGTGTGATTTGTCCAGTGCTTTAACTGACAGCTCTTTAACAAAGCAGTAGCTTCTGGGTTCAACCCAAGGGAGAAATGATTTGTAGGAAGCCCTCAAGGTATGTGAAGTTTACATGACCTGGTTTTGAAGCACTTCCTCTAGAAATCTTCCCTGATCTTATAGTTGTAGTTCAAAGCCCTCACATTCCTGTCCTGCTACCGGATGGATCTGAAGAGCCTTGTTAGGTTTGTGTCTTTCAGTGCCTCAGATTGTGAGGAATTCACAGCTGACCTCAGTACATCTAGGACTGTTTATTTAGAGGGCTGAGCTAGGAGTGTTACATGTTGGCTTTTTATAACCACTCAAGCTGTAAACCATTATTTAAGAGGTTGAATTGGCAGCTGAAGGATGGTGGACACCTCAGAGCAGCTCTGAAGCAGAACACAGGTTTCAGAAATTGAAGCAATCCTATTTCTATGCAGTTTTTCAGGGTTGGCCCCTATTCTGGAGCCACCCAAGGTGAAATACCTGCCCTGGTCTAAGCAGAGCAAGTCCTGGGGTGTCTCTGATCCACACCTTGCTGGGAAGGGAGTCAGTGCTGGCCTTGCCATGATTTGTATTACCTCCCTAAGCTCTGTCTCCTGCAGCTTCTTCATCCCAAAAATCCCTGAGTTATGGCCTGCAAATGCAAGGTATGTTGGAGCTGAGGTTTCCATAAAATAACCAACCCTCGACACAAGGACTGTTTCTGAGTGGGAATGTGTTCATGCATCTCAACACAGAAGAGTAAGAGAATAGGAACCAGGCTAATAAAACTGGATTTTAACCAAAGATATCCTAAGTTAGATCCTTCTCTGGGCTGGGGCAGGGATACACTGTCAACCATGTCAGGCTCAATAAAGCTGAACTTGGATCAGCTCATGCAGTCCATTCTGCATCTGAATTGAGCTGTTCAGCTTCAGTGAAAGCAGTGTTTGGAAAACACCTGCAATAAAACCATGACCACCATGAAAATTGTAGCCACAGTGAAGTTCTCAAAAGGTGAAATTAACTGTGTGGAGGACAGAAGTTTCCCATGGGGAAATTCAAAGATCCCCTAGACAGACCTACCACACAGCCCTGCTAGCTCTTTAATTAGATGTTTTGCTTTTTGGTTTGAGTCTCTGAAGGTTTTATCCAGGCACTCGTGTAGCTCTGTCCTGGTGTCATAAAAGGAATTTATGCTGAACCCGGACCTGCTGCTTTCCTTGCATTAATAGATCACAAGTGGGCCCAAGCAGTATCTGTGGAATTAGACTTCCTCAGAGTCCACTTATTGGATGGATGACAACACTCTAGTACAAATAAACACACTCTTTCCTCTGTGCTGAGTGAAGAAATGGGGAGGATGTAGTAAAATGTGCTGCAGCTCAGGGACTTATATGGGTCTTTTTCAGGAATGAAATGAAATTCTGACTCCTGAGTCTCTAGCTTGACACAGCTGTCTTGTAGAGGGGACCTTTTAGCCTTAAAGCTTTTAATTCCATGTCCCTGCTCCCTTTCCCAGCAGAGGATTTAAAAAGTACAAGAGATGCAACACAACACGGGGACCCCAGGGAACTTTCACTCCCAAGCTCACAAGTTGTTGCAGACTTTCTTGTCAAGACAAAAAATCCTTCGTCATCTTAAATAATTCTGCCAAAGAATATTGATTTTGTTATAGGAAACAGTAGAAGCTCTGATAGATTCTATTCTATAGATCCCATCACTATGGGTCTTTAGACTCATACAAGGTCATGCTTTGCTTTCAAAGATCTGAGAAGTGTAAGTACAGTGCTATAGTCCTGCCAACTGCCAGGAAAATTTAGCTGGCAGACTGAGTCTTCAGAAGCATCACTATGGGTGACTGAGTGAGGAGTGTTTGGCAGTGAATTAACCATGGAATGGCCCTGGCTGGATCTGTGGTAGAGATGGAAAAGTGATGACACTCCTGTCTCTGTTTCTCAAATGCTTCTGGGCATCTCCTTTTTCCCCCTTCATCATTGTTATTGCTATTTAAAGAAAATGTCATCCTCTGGATATTAAATTGCATTCGGGTGAGAGGAACAACCAAGTTTAAGCTGGTCTGCCTGAAGGAGGTAATATATGTAGTTCTGTATGCTCTTCCCTTTCTTGATTTCAAAATTAATCATCCTCTTGGGAGATACAATGGGGAGGATCTGCTTGGCTCTAGCTCTGATCTCTCTCTGTGGTGACAGCAATTATTGGCCTGGCAAGAATACTGTTAAAGGAGATGAAAACAGTTTTGCTTTTACAAAAACAAATCTGATTCAGAACTTAAGCACGTGCACATGTGGAATGGGGGGTGTTCAGATATTAGAAGAGAAGCCAGAGTTGGAGATGACACTTAAATGCACTTAGTTAAAGAATGTTTTTTGAATGTACAATTAATTAACTACATTCATAAACTGATGGGAGGCAAAAAAATATCAAGCAATCAGCAATCTCCATCTCATTTAGCCTACTCTTTTCAGCAGCCTTGTAAGGAAATTGTAAGTGGAATAAAATAATACGGAAAATAGCACGGTAACATATGCACGAGGTGGTGTGAGAGGAAAATACATGCAAAACAAAATTGCAGAAATTATTTTAAAAGTTAGAACCCTTCAATTATAACCCATCATAGTGATCTAGGTGAATAATTTGCCTTTTTCTCCATCCTTCCCATCCTGTAATAAAGTTGCATTCTTCACCTACACCATGCAGAAGTTGGATTACACCACTCACCAGATTTTTTATAGAACAGAAGTGAATTCAGAGTGAAATGCTGGATATTGGAGTGAGCAATTAATAATTCCCCTTCAGCACATAGAATTCATGCCTCTGAATCCTGCACTAAGTGGCACTTGTCCAGCTCCTGTTATCACAGGCACCTCTGCACCACACCTTGCTCTGGGTTAGGATTTACCTCAAGGTGATGCGGTGCTGTTTCAAAAACACAGGAACAGACGTGAACTGAAATCAATGAATGGAAATCTTTGAAAAATATGACTGCAGGTACATTCCCAATGTGTGCATATTCCCACCACTGAAAATTGTCAGTGCTCAATGAGATACACTCTGTGAAGTGTGTCACATTCAGTGTATGTGTATATATTTAATGGGCTGTAGCAGAAAAGTATCTCATTGCTCAGAGCACAGTTTCTATTGATTTTCCTCTCCTCCCCTTATTCCTCTCACCTGTTGAACCAAAGCTCAGTCGTGGACATGTCCCAGCAGCTGGGCTGTCACCTCTGGTGGGTGTTCAGGAGCGCTCAGCTTCCACAGGAGGCATTGCTGTATGGGCTCCTTGTCCTGAGAGGGAGGGAAGGCTGGATCAGTTCAGAAAAGGGAAGTGAGAAGGGTGTGAAAGACAAACAGCTAAACTCTTTCAAAGGATTCTCAAGTACTCATCATAGAAGCACAGAATGAGTTGGAAGTGACCCTGAAAGATAATCTTGTTCCAACCCCCTCTGCCATGGGCAAGGACATCTTCTGCTAGACCAGAGACACATACAACCTGCCTTGGATGCTTCCAAGAATGGGACATCCATAATTTCTCTGGGCAACCCATTTTATTGCCTTACCACTCTCATAGTAAAGAACTTTTTCCTAATGTGCAACCTACATCTACCCTTTTTTAGTTTAAAATCATTGTCCTTTGGCTGGTCACTACATGCCCTGGTAAAAAGTTTCTTTTTTACCACCACCCGAAAGGCTTCTCTGAGATCTCCCTGGAGCCTTCTCCAGGCTGAACAACCTCAGTTCTCTCAGCCTGTGTTCAGAGGAGAGGTGTTCCAGCACTGTTTTTGTGGACTTCTTTTGTATCTGCTCCAACAGATCTCTGCTTTATGTTAGCTGAAAACTGTAGATGCCATGTACCATGATAAGGTTGGGAAAATCAAAGAACCTCCCCTAAAAAGTTGACTGCATCTGTGTGTGTGGTGGTGATTGCCTTTTTAATTTTTTTTTAAAGAATAGATATGTTTTTTCTTTTGTGGAATGAAATATTCTTCTCCCACGCATCCCTCACACACCCCCAACCACTGGAGAAAATATATCCAGAACTGATGACTGTTCTACCAAAAGATCAATCTCCTGAATATAATATACAGCCAGACAATCTTTTTTAGGGCTTTCCAAATAAGGGAAAATGTATCACAGATTTTTTGTAATGCTCATCTGCCAAATATTTCAAAAACCTGGTCTGTATTGCAAGAAGAGCACTAGGAGCTAAACATGTCCTATCATGTCCTTTGCCTTTCCAAAAATAGATAAATAATTTCTCTGGAATGAAAAATCTGTGCTGATCACTATTGCACTACTTACACTTGCATTACCAAGACCAACTGGAAATAATGGCAAGCTTTTTGATTTAATGAGAACTGAAATCTGAACCTCTGTCATTTCACTTCTTCCTCAGGATTCACTTTTAGTCAAGTGGTGAAGCACTTCTATTTAGCTTTCAAAAAGGCGAAATGATCTGGCATGAGCTGGCTCTTGGGAGGGTCTGAGTTGCAGGTTCACAAGGAGGAGGTGTGAGAAATTGGACTTCGTGGCATCTGTTGCTCTGTACTTTTCCCAGGTGTCTTTCTCCTGCTTTCCTCTGTCCCTGCATTAATTTGATGGGTACAGCCCCCTCTAAAGGCAGCAACGAGCTACCAAGAATAAAATTAGATTATAAAAAAGCAAAGTTGTTTTAAATGCTCTGAGACTGGCATGTACATTTATTGCTGTGTAGTTTTTGTGGTTTGTTTTTAAATTAATCTAATATAAATCTGTCAAAACCAAGGCACCAAGTTTGCTTGAAGCCTCCTTGTGCAACAGAGGTGGGTTTGTTGTGGTTTTTATATGTTTTTATTCCCCCAAAGTCCACCACTACTTGTAACAGAAACCACAGTGACTCAGTTTGGGAAAACCCTCCAATGAAGGTGTTTGCCGTTTCTTGTCTTCACACTTTTACACTTCACTTCTTCACTACCTGCAGCCTGGACCTTGGGTTTTGTGCGTGCTGCTCAGTACCCTGGCACCTCCTGCTTTCCTTTTCAGCTGCTGTTACTCCCTGCCAGTTTGTGAACATTCAAAACCTGAGAAATTACCCAGAGCTCCCATTTTTCTAGGATGCTGGATGCCTTGAGCCTTTGCTCTTGCTGAGGTGGCATTTTGAGGCAGCAAGTGTGATTTGATTGTTTTCAGCCTGGTGTTCGTCCTCTGACTAAACTGAGACTCACTTGAGTCACCTCTGTCAGTGTTGTCACTTTAATGATTAAGGAAAAGCAAAAAGATCAGAAATAAAGGCAAAGCAGAGACGCTTGGTTGGAAATGCTTTTTGTTTTAGTGGTGGCCTCACTTTCCATTTTGCACACCCCAGCACAGGGCAGAGCAGTTACACAACAGGGAACCCCCTCAATCTGTGGCTTTTCCTCTCTGGCAAACTGTCGCTTATGACAAAGAAAAAGAAAACAAACCCCAAACCAAATCCACACAGTTTCTTTTTCATTTTTCCAATGCCTACATCATCTGTAACAAGTGTAAAAAAACCTTAGCCAAAACCCATAGCCCACATAGTTCAATTTTAGCACTTTTTCATCCCAGACAGAAACCTTGATCTCTTCCTTACCTCTGTGGAATCTCCCCGTGTTCCCTCTGCATGTGCTGAGACCCAAACGTGCTGCTGCAAGGAGCTTCTGCTGTGAATGAGGAAGTGTTGGAGCAGAGGATGTGAGAGTGAGTCAGAAATTGGGGGCTGGCTCTTCAGCCAAGCTGAGGAATAAATGGAATTACTGTCAGCTCTCAGTGCAGCACGTTCAGCTGGTGTAAGGGCTGGCCAGCTACCTCTACCAATAGAAAAAAGCTCAGGAACGTCCACCTTTGGTCTTTTCCCAGAATTAGCTATTCTGGGAAATCACAGCTATGATAATAACTTCAGGAATTGGAATTCTTTCTAGGAGGATTACCTGCCTTTTGTCCCATACTTCAACATTTCTTTGCATGAATGTGCAACTTGGAAATGTTCAGAACAAGGATTTTGCCAGTGTTTCTGAAACAACTCTCATCTCTCAGCTTAAGCAGGCACTTGAGACTTTGCTTAGTTCTTTCTATTGAGGAAAAAAAAATAATTTAAAAACTCTTATCTTAATCTTGACTGATGTTCCTGTATTTGGTTTCCTGTACAGCCCAGCACAGAAGCTACGCTGGCAATTTCATGCCTTTCCAAACTCTACAGGGCTAAAAAAAAGCTCTTTTATTTGCTCTGCAATCAATCACTGCTTTTCCCTGGCTCTCTGCTTTTTATATGCAGGTACTGAGAAATATTTACCCCTTATGTTTTCAGCCAGCCATGGCAGAAGCTTTTCTTTTTCTCCTTGAGAGCTCCTGCATCTCGCTGAGCTGTGGGCTCATGATCTGCTGTGGCATTTCATAGAGAAATTTGTTTTTCTTTCAATGGGCATTTGCTGCCAAGGACATTTCTTTACTGGAGTGGGTTTTTTTGCCCATAGTTGCATAATTTCACAATTCAGCAATTGTGGAAAAATATATTTGCTGGATTCTGTTCAATACTTATTCAAGCTGCCAGTTTCTGGGTCATCTCTCTTGCATTGAATTGAATCCTTCTGACATCTCCCTTTGTTTACTTTACAGATATATATACAAACTTCTTAATGCACTGTTAATGTTGAACATTACATTATATAAATATACCCATTGATTTGAATTATTATTAAAGAGTATTAAATAATAATTACTCTTAAAAATAAATATTTGTAATACAACCACAGTTCTCATTCATCTCACCTCCTCTACCTGGACTAAGTAGAGATGTTGCTATTTAATCATGCTGGATGAATTTAAATATTAATATGTAATACTCATACAAAAAAAAAAAATCACTCTTAAGAATAGGGCTGGGTTTTTCTTGTTTGTTTTTTTGTTTTTTTGCTTTTTTTAATATTAAGCTAGAAGTTAAATAATTGAAAAAATCTAGAAAGTAATCTTTCATTATACTAGAAAACAAGCAAAGCCACCCACACTCTACTTAATTGTTTTAAAAGTGAATAAATTAGCTGATAAATCAGTCAGTTTCACGGTAATATTTCAGTAGTATGTAATTTCTCACTCAAACGGGGCTGTAATGGAGTTGCTCATTCTCTCCTGTGGCAGTGATAATCCAGAGTATTTCCGGAGGCACTTCACTTTTGGAAAGCTTTGAATGCCTGATGCAACTCATGTTTAGATGGGTGGAAGACAGAGCAGAGGAATAAACTGAGTTTGTAGAAGTTATTTTCTCTCATTGAAACACAAAAGTGGAATGCATCTATATTATAATTCCTGATGAAGCAACAAAACCATCTCTGGCTGCACTAATGTCAAGAGAAAGTCATATTGGTGGCTTTTTCCATCGTGCTTTTCTGAGAGCTACTCTTCTGGAAGATCCTAATCCCACTCTGAGAGCTCCTCTCACAACAGCACAAGTATTGTCCAAGTCAGTTGCTGGAATCTGACTCAGAGGTGCCATGTCCTGCTCCAGATAAAAGAAAATCACTTCATAACAAAGTTTAGGGATGTGACAGGGTTTCCTTAATGCTTTTTAGGCTAATTCCCTCTTTACGTGCTTTGAACAAGCCTAAATTTAACCCATTAGCTGAAGTAATTGCCCTGTGTGTCCAGTGTTTTCAATAGCTTTTTCCACTGCATCCCTTTAAGATTCTCTGTTTTTAAATACAAATTTTTCTTGTGTCTTGTCTTCCAAGTGCTCTGGCATCACCTGCAAAAATAATCATGAGGATGGAAAAGCTCCTGTGTTTCAGCTTTGTGCTTGGACACCCTCTGTGTCTTCCATTCCATTCTCACATTGTTGCAGGAGGAGGCAGCAGATATGGATCTCTAATGCAGTCCTTCAAAACCTCTCAGTGTACAAAAATGCAGGAGTCACAGACACTTGTGGTCATTTGATGGTCTGGACTGAAGGCTGTGGGTCTGGTGGTCATGGCCACACAGTTTTTACTCCATTTGATTTTCAGTGATAAATACAAAGGATCATACTGATGTGTGGTGACTGCTCACCAGGATAAACCTCTCCTGGTTTGGAGTTGGTTTTTGTTGGGCGTGATTTTTTTTTTCCCCAGGCTCATCCATGGCTCCTGTGACAGAAGGGAGGTGCTGTGATTGCTCAGTGTTCCACTGTGCTAGCCTGAGTTTAGTGAAAATTAAAAGAAAATTAAGACCTGGCAGCAGTGCACCACTGGCTTATAATTGTTTATCTTGACAGAAAGAAAAGAATGAAAAAAATATTTTTTTTTCTTCCCATCCCTCCTGTTTTTTCAACATTGTCCTATTAAATTTAGCTTGGGTTGAGTGACCTGAAGGAGAGTGCTGTTATGGCTATGTGCTTTCAACATCCAGTCATAACTTTTCCACAGTCCCAGTGTGGTTGAGCTTGGAAGGGACCTCTGGAAGTGATCTGGCTCTGCTCCCCTGCTCAAGCCGGGCCACCTACAGAGCCTCCTGTGTGTGGCCATTTCCTCTGGTCCTGCCACTCCTGCAGAGAGCCTAGCTCTTCCTCTTTGCACCCTGGGGGCATTTCCACACACAGTTCCAATCCCACCTTGCAGGGCAGCCCCAGCTCTCTCAGCCTTCTCTCACAGAAGACACACTTGTCTCTTCACTATCTTTGTGGCTCTTCACTCTCTCTCCTTTAGATTATGGTAATTTCACTACTTTAAGGCGTGCCCTTTTAACTAAAATATTGATTGAAACCCAGAAGTGTGCCTTATAAGCTGGTGCGCCTTATATATAGACAAAGTTCAGAAATTTGCCTACCCAGAAGTGCAAGCCAAGCCGAGCTGTGGGAGCTGTGGCAGCCGGCGCTGGGGGCAGGTGGGAATGCTGGGGCCCACGGCACGGGGAGGGCGCCTGGGGCTGCGTTTAAAGGCTGCGCCGATCCGTGAAAAATGTTTGCAAATTGAGCACCTGCCAGTAAACCCTGCGATCACGCGATTCCGTTACTAATTCGTTACTTTGTTGCGTGCGGATCCTCGCCGCAAAAACAAGTGCGCCTTATAGTCCGTGCGCCTTATAGTTGTGAAATTACTGTAATTTATTTATTGTATGGGGGAGCCCAGAACTCCAGAAGTGACCTCATTGATGCTGAGGAGAGGGAAGGGATCACCTCCCTCAACCTGCAGGAAATATTTTGCCTAGTGCAGCTCAGGATATCTTCAACCTTCTTTGCCACAAGGATACAATTCTGACTTGTGTTCAACATGGATCCTCTTTCTTTCTCTTCTTGAAGATGGGGGTGATTGTTTTCTACTTCTCTGTCACTGCTCACAGTTGCCATCATCCATCAGGGATAATCAAGATTGGCCTTGCAATGACATCTGCCAGCTCCTTCAGCAATCATTGGTGCATCTTATCAAAACCTTGAATGGATCAAATTCCACATGGATTTTGGCTTTCTTACCCATGTTTCTGTGTGCTCAGACAGTGTCTCTGTTCCTTCCATGCTACCCACGCCTGCTCCACCCTCTGCATGCTCTCCTTTATGCCTGAGTTTTGCCATGACCTCCTTGTTCATCCAGGCAGGCCTCTTGGTATGTTTTTTTTTCCTCTTTTAGCAACGAAGCAAGCACAGAACAAAACTTTGTTGAGACAAGCTACCAAGCCAACACAAATCCTTAAGGTGACTCATGTACTACAGGCCATTGCCCAATGTCTTGCTGGTTTTCACTCCCCGGGGCTCCTCACTTCAGTGTTTGGAGATGTTAATGTGATCAGTACCTTTGTCATGCTGCTTTTAGGGTGTACAATTGTGCTTTCTCCCCTCTAGTTGCATGTTTGCTGGAAGGTTTCCAACTGAAGCAAAATGCAGCCTGCTTTTCCACATAACATACCTCCCTTGCTCTGTTACCAAACACGGTTGCCCACACATCTGCTAATTCAAACACTGTGAATCAGATGCTTTCCAAAGTCAGAGCCAGACTGTTTTCATCACCTGTAAGTGAATTCCTGTATCTGAATATAAACTTGCATTCAGCTAAGTTCTGGTGCAGACTGGTCAAGGGAAGTATGTATTTTCATTAGGTGCTATGATGGCATGTTGTAACCTTGCAATATTCCTTTTTCTGGTTGTATTTTCCCCCTCTGCTTGTCTGAATGGCTTCTAAGCCTGCTGGCAAAGCACTCCAAAAACTGAGTCTTTTTTGGCTGTTTTTCATCACATATTGGTGATTTTACCTGGTATTACTAATAAATGTGAGTTTTTCTCTTTGCCCTGCCCCCATTTTGTTATCAGATGAACCAAATAATATAGACAGTCTTAACCAAGCTCTCCTGAGAAGCAAAATTCAAACTCCATTTGTCATCTGAGCAGAGGACAGCAAGGTTTTTTGGGTAAGGCAGTACAGACCAGCAGCAGCTATATCTTGCCATGCTCACCTTCTTTACTTCCCATTGTTAAACTTTAATCCTTCTCCAATTCAGTTTTTTGGAAACAAAAAAGGCTGTTCACATGAGGCTGGTGAGCACCTGAATCTGCGTACTTTATTTGTAATTTTGGATTTGGCTGCAGAGTGAACATTTCCAGCCCATGGGAAGCTATCCTGCTTGTGGCTGGTTTCCCTTGTAGCCACATATTTAGCTAATACCTTATGTGGTTAGGACTCTTACCCCAGGATGAGGGCAGACGTGAAGAAATAATGAGTTTTCATTCTGGTTTTTGAACCACTTGAGCAACAGTGGAAGATTTTTCATGGTGCAGCCATAGTAGCAAAAATTGAAGCGGCACATTGAACTGCAAAGAGAGAAGTGACAGCCAACAGCATTGCTGGCCAAGAGATGTCCTAAGTCCTGGCTATAGCAGATGCTTGGCAAGAAATAAATATCTATTACTGAGGCCTAATGACCTGAATGTGCCAGCAGGAATGAGAACAAATATTCAGCTTGACTGTGAGAAAGGAATGAATGTGAAGCTAATTCTTGCTACTGCTCTTGTCAGTCTGATCCCTTAAATGATAAAGCTTTTGGGCCAATTAGCTGTTTGTTCCTCTCTGAAGTCAATTCCCCCCTTTTTTTTCAGAGTAACCTGCAGCGGGTGGCTGCCCAAGGGCTCAGGATCTCAGACACTCCAGAGGGAGGATTTGTATTTTTTCTATAAAGATATTGATGGTTGTGTTTGCCACAAGGCTTCTGGATTTTCCTAGGGAACAGCAGCAAGCACTGGGAGGTGTTGGATGTGTAATTTGCTCCATGTGTGGTTGCTTTACTCTCATAAAATAGAGTATTTCAGCTGGGAGGGACCTCTTTGATCAGGTGGGGGAGGGCTCTGCTTTGCCTAGAAATGTGTGGGGAGCACACCCACCTTTTGAAAGGTATTTAACATTCCAACCAGCTCATTTGCAGCTATAATAACATTTGGGGGTGTAGCTGGGCTCCTCTCTGGGCGTGTGAATTGTGTAAAGCAGGCATTGAGCAGAGGTACCTGGGGGAGGTTCAGCACAGTCCCACCAATGTCACCTGCAGTCCTTCAGTGATGCAACTGCTCAGGCTAAGAATAATTGTAGGAGAGTTTCTTCTATTTAGGAATAAAATTCCTCATGGCAGGAATACCATGAGATCCAAGAGCAAAAAAATCCTGCAGCTTGATTTATGCTCTGACCAGCTATGCTCTGTGCTTACCTGTGTGAGTTTAGTCAAGCCTAATGTGTTCATTTCTGAGCACAACTGCAGATCCAGCCACTCTTGCTGTATTTTGTGGAGGGGTTTATGTATCACTGTAAATTAATGTATGCGAAGGGTTATGTATTAACGTAAATGTTAGCAGCAAATAAAGTGCCCATTCTGCAGTTGTTATCTGCAGTCCTTTACCCCTGGCCTATCAGAAGTTGGTGTAACAGTGGGGAAATTGTTTAGTTCAGCAACACCTGCTGTGCTCTGAGGGTCCAAAGGCCCTTAAGGCAACACCTTCCCTGTGGTTGTGACCCACAGGGACAGCAAGGTGAGCAGGGACTTTGTGATGGGAGAAGTACATAGCAGCAACTCTTCAGATCTTGGACCTCACCTTAGCTAAAAATCAATATTGATTTCTAAATTTCGTGAGAGGAAACACAATCTTTCCTAGTGAGAAAGTTCAGTCAGGCTCTAATTACTGTCTGTGTCATTAAGCTGCTGATACTCTGCCAACCTGCATGGAGCAGCACCTCAAGAAGGCAAAAAATAGTCTGTGCTGCCTTGGCAGTGAGCAGGGACACAAATTTTGACATGTTGGGGTGCAGGGGAGATTGAAATATCAATCTTCCCTCCCTGAAAAATAAACAGTGTGAATGAAAGCAGTGAAATTCCAGTTGTGTTTGCACCCAGTCTGTGACAGTCCTGCCACTCAGGCAAGGACATTGTGGGAGCCATGTGCTTTCTTGCTTATCTCCTTGCAAAACTTGACCAGTGTTTGGCACGCTGATAAATTACACTTTATCTCTGTTCAAATTCACTTTTGCCTGCAGCTGCTTTGTGCTCACCTCTGCAGCTGCTGACTGGTTGAGCTTCCAGCTGAGATGGCATAGATCAGAGATGTGTTATACAAATGTTCATTGCCAGGCTGGGTGCTCTGCCCCATCACCTGGAAGTGAAGAGATTTAGATTACAGCTTGCTTGGTAAGATGTGCAGTGAGAGATAAGTTAAATTTCAGGGCTGTAGAGCCAGGCCTGCATAGGAGGGGTTTAGGGTCCCTTGCCAGACTCTTACCTGGCTTCTGCCTAGGTGCAAAAGTTCAGTGCTTCCCTCCTTGCTGTTTGCAGCAGCATTGCCTGGAGACTAAACCAAACAATTCCTTTCCTTTCCTGCCTTTCAACCACACCCCAAACCTTCTGAAATAGATGCAGGCAAGGGCACACCTCTGGTGCCCGAGATCCCTCATGGATCCCAGCCTAAGCACCTGGGACCTGGGAACACAAAAACCAGTTTTAATGGAAAAACTGATATAGTATAAAAAATAGTGGAAGTGTTTGACACAAGGATTATTTACCTCTGTTTCCCAAGACTCAAAGGTTTATTGATGCAATAAATGCAGCCACAGAATCTGGTGGATTCCTTTGGCCAAGTTTCCTGTTTCTGAGGAACCACTGTTTGAATTTGTTTAGAAATAGTTTCCATCCAGATTATGTTGTGATGCAGTAGGAATTGCTCAAAAATGAAGCTGAGACACATTATATGAAGCAGTTGCCACACAGCCAAAAATGCTGATGAAAGGCACTGGCTCATTCTGTGCATGCCTGGTGGTTTTGTGGTTAATCATTCCAGCTGGCCAGAGTATGTTTTTAAATGGGAGCTCTTTAAGGGCTACTTTAAATAAAAATAAATTAAAAACCAATCAATTTCCCACACAAATCTTCATCTCTTGAGGACTGGTGAATTATCACTGGGCTGGAGCAGATTAAAAGATTTTATTTTTTTCCCCTCTTTCTTTCTTGCACCTCCTCTCAGCTGGATCAAACTGTCCTATACAAAACAGCATGGGCAGGCAGCCTCATGGTAGTCATGAAAAATGCAACCTCAAATAATAAACAGATAATCTGAAATTAAACAGAACAGTTGCGTAAAGTTTGGGGCTTATTTATTTATGTGCTTAATTATGTATTCTTTTCATTTTTCCTGCTCAAAAGCGCTTACCCCTCAGCACTAATGCTCCTAATGGCACCAAGGCTCAACCTGCCAAGGATTCCTGGAGACTTCCCTGTCTCCAAAGCCCCTTCAGCTTCTCCAGCTCTGCAGTTTCTGGGTGTGCTTTCTGTGTCAGCTGGTGCCAGGAGTGCAGGAGACCTTCCTGGGGTGGTGTCCCTCTGCCTCACCCTGGGTAGAATCGATGAATTCTCCTGGAAAGCGTGGTGATTATCTGGCCAGCCCTCCTGCCTCGTTCAGTAGGTCAGGAACAAACACAGGGCTGGATTCTTCTCATGGTTTTGATAAGAGAATTCAGTAGCATATCTTGAATAAGATAGCAGCCAGATGCAGCCAGATAGAAATATGAGCATAGCCAGACTTCAGTCATGAAGGCAGGGTACAAAACAAAAGGCTTTGAAAGACCAGGTTTATGATGGGAGTTTAATTCAGACTGATCTGAGCTGGTTAAAAAGAACTTCCAAGAAGGTGATAAAGATAGTTCATGTTTGCCTACTTTTATAAATTAGCCTCAGTTCAGGCATTTTACACCTTTATTCCTTGACATATTTTTAGTTATGATAACTGTGATAACTGCAGTGGTGCATTTTAGAAGTTAGGTAATACAATAATGGGAAGTCTGACTGGTATAGAGATTAATTGAGAGGTGTAGAGTTGCTTCTAGTCCAGCATGATGCTGTGGAAAAGTTGTTTTTGCAAGCAAATCTGATCTTGTGTTGAAACTGCAGTCTCAGCCCTGCAAGAGAGATGACGTGACAGCTAAGACCTGGCAGAAGATATGAAAAACACATTTGCAGCTACTGCCTGTCCACATTATGGCTGTGTTACTGTTGTTTCTTACAGACAGATTCTTAAAAGATTTCCAGTTTGAATAAGAGGTATCTTATATTTTTCTAAATTTTTTTAGAGATGCCCTTGGTTGTTTTTTTTGGTGCGGTGTAATCCCATTCAAAATTAGCAAACAGCTTCTGTTGATTTATGATGTCTACTGGAGTGAATGCTGCACAAAAGTAGACTTTCCAGTCCAGCAAGTGGGAAAAGGTCTCTGCAAGCTGGAGATATGAGTGCAAGCACCAAGTCAGCTACAGGCAGCCTTGTGTGACTCCCAGCGTGCCTGTGTGGCCAAGTTTGTCAGTTATACAATTGTCCCTAAGCAGCACTTCTTGGAATTACAGAAGAACAAATAAGTAATTTATTGGTAAACTATTGGGACTTATTTTGGGCAAGTTCAAAGGTCAGCCTAAGCATCCTTGATATATGAGCATCTATCTCATTTCTATCTATCAGCAGACTGAAATGGGAGACAAGCCCTTTCCTGTGCCAGACTGAAATGGGAGACAGGCTCTTTCCTAACAATATGCAAACAAAGAGTTTGTCATTAACTGTAACTTCACCAGTAACTGCCAAGGATTGCTTTTGACAGCAGGGAGCATGGTTCACATGCAGTAATTATGCTAAGAGGTGCTGATAACACAGGAAATGTTGGAAGGTAATTGTACAAACTGACCTGTTGTCACATAAGTGTGTCCTGAAAGATGAGTGACATAGAAGCTACTGCTCTGTAATTCCCTGGGATGCCAGCTGCAGAGGAGATCACCTCAAAGAACGTGTGGGGTGCCTCTTTTAGGCACAGAATGGGCAAATTGGGGAGGGACCACTGTTGGTCATCCAGTCCAACATCCCTGCTCACACAGAGCCCCTTGAACATGTCACTCAGGATTGTGTCCAGACAGCTTTTGAGCTTTCCCAGGGAAGATCTCCACAGTCTCTCTGGGCATCCTGTTCCAGTGCTCAGCCACCCTCAAGAAAAAGTTCTTCCTCATTTTCAGGTGGAACTTTCTGTCCACCAGTTTCTGCCCATTCCTCTTGTCCCATTTCTCAGCACCAGTTCAAACCCTGCTCCATGCTCTGTCCCCTCCCTGCACACAGTGACAATGAAGTCCCCTCTCAGATGTCTCTTCTTGAGGCTGAACATGCCCACATCCCTCAGCATTTCCACACCACTGAGGTGCTCCAGTCCCCCATTTGTACCCTTGCTCCAGGAGTCCCCACAATAATCCTCAAGTGGGGGCCAGATTAAAATGATTCTGTATCATATCATGGGGATGGTGAAGGCCCTGATCCCCACCATATATTGAGAGGAAAATTCCCAATAGCCTAACAGCTAGCCTAACAGTGGGGGTGTTTTCTCCCTGTGGAGTTTGGCTGTACTCATTGCTCTTTAGAGCAGTTTCTCTTCCTCTGGAAAAGAGAGAGTTTAGAGGAATTACTCTTGGGGGTGATGTGACCTTTTGTGCATGTTTGCTACAAATATGCGAATATGTCAAATATGAGAAAGATTTACTTTGCGAGTTGGGAAAGCAACAAATAAATTTTCTTTGACATAGCATAATAGCTACTGAGAACAGATGTTGGAGTCAGGGTAGCTGGAAAAAGGGAATGCTTTTTTGAGCAAAAGAGATATTTCAGCTCTCACAGGTAAAAGTTTTTAAACTGTGAATTTGACAACAGGACAGATGGATTCAGATCACTAAGTGCAACACATGTTTTCCCTTGGGGCTTTCCATTTGTGGTTTACCAGCCATGCCACAACAAAAGTCTTTCGCTTTTCTGTGAAAGTGAGTCCATTTATTAGTCTTACACCAAAGCTGCATCAACTGTTGCTTTCCTGTGCATGTGTTTAAGCGAGCTGCTGTCTTTAATGAGAGCAAGCAGAGGGGTGCTGGTGCTCATGTGCAGTGAGCTGGTTTCAGTTCTGGAAGCAGCAGGGTGTTCTGTACCTTGGCTCTGCTTGGGGTTGTAAAGTTGGGTGAGAAATGGATGAACCAGCCCAGGTTTGGTGCTGCCTTCAGGCCACTGCCTGGCTTTCATGGAGTTTGTTGTGTTCTTTGAGGGATTTTGTTGTGTGAGCCAGAATAAAGCAAAGGTGGTCAGCTCTGTGTTGGGTTTGTCTCCCCTTATGTGAGGGCTTTGAAAAGGAGCACTGAGGGATGTGGCTAAAAGAAAAAATGCCACTTTGGCTGGGGGCAATGGCTTGGACTGACTTGTCTCTGTGTGTTAACAGATTTAGTCAAACATCTAAAAGAATGAATAGATTTTATTTAAAATATAAACATGTGAAGATAAAAACTGTTATTACAAAATTCCCAATCCTTTGAATGGTCACAACCGTCATCTAGGATTTAGTGACCTCCAGGAATAGCTGGAACCCTAAGCCACATGAAAGCACAGATTTTGCAAGAAGAAGCTTTTGTATTTAGGGGTATCCATGAAGTAGCCCAGAAATAAGAAAATCTAACCAGCCTCAATTTGTTTTAATACCATATTGAGGAGTGACTGCTAGGTCACTTTGTACATCTCTGAACCATCACCGTTGCAGAATATAAAAATGTAAAACTGCTTGTAGTAAAGGCTTCTGTGAGATACAGCAGCACCAGAGGCTGCACAAAATTACTCCATGTGACAGATAAGGAGGAAATGGCTGCAGCACTTCTTACTGAACCACTAGGAAATGGTTACCCTGCACTCTGCACAGATGTTGTTCACATTTTTGAGGTGTCCTCAAGCTTTCCTCAAGCGAGTTCCCTTTAGGGAACACTGAAGGCTAGACTTGGGCTCAGAAAATATCTAATATGTGGATTCATGGTCATGAGAGTAGCACAGCTACTCAGCTGGGAGCTCCCTGGGGGTATTGACAAAAGATAATGCTGCACTATTGCCAAATGATCCTGGTTCCATGTGATGTGAGTACAACAGAATTTTCACGTGGCTGGGAGCTGCAAGCTGAACTTGATATGAAAAATCAGTGTCTGAGCTCAGAGTTGACACTGGAGTGCCTCTCACACACAGAGCAAGAACAAACAAGGCTATGATTTATTCACAAAAATCATACAATTTAGTCTTGAGACAGGAGAGGTCAAGTGTTTCCAGAGCTCAGTTAAAAATAATAATCTCCATCTGCCTGTGACAAGATGGGGAAACTGTCCCGTCTGGGCAAGAGAGCTCACAAAAATTCCTTCTCCTTCAAAATTTCATATCATCAGCAAAGTTTACTCTTTTGCTATTTTCATCCAGACAGTTTGGCCGAGTTGGGGCTCAAACAGCAAGGCACTGGCACAAGGAAAATGCAGTTCTTGGCTTTCTGGATATTCATGGACAGCACACTGATAGAATTTGCACATTTTTTTGTTTTGTTGGGTGCATGTAAGGATGAGACATAAGCACAAGTCCACAAGTTTCAAACCTTCAGTTTAAAATCCTCCCTGGAAGCAACAGGAAAATGCTTAAATAAAGCTTCAGTTGAATCAAGCAGAGCCCAAGCATAGTTTTTGTTCCATGCTGAGAAGGGTAAGTCCAGGTAACATGACATTTACATAGCATAACATTCTATTTTTAATTTGTCAGATTTCCACAGCCTGTTTGTTTTGGTTTTTTTCTCACAGCTGGCTCCTGTTGAAAATGGAAATCCCCTCTTTGGTGGAATATTTGGTGAAAACCAAAATGTTGCTACAAAAGCTTAAAGAAGGCATCTTCCCTTATGATAACACATTCAATACTTGACCCCACCAGAGCAGCTCCTGTTTCTGGGGCACTAGGTCAAAAAGTTCTGCCTGGTTCTGTACACAGCAGCAGCTGGTGAAAACAGACAATAGAAGGATTGTACTTTAGAGAGAGAGAAACATGGAAGAGGTCACAAATCTCACTCTTTAGAGTCCTTCAGTTTTCTTTGTTTTAGCTGCCTTCCTGCACATGCAGTAGTCATGCTCAGGGTAAGGTGACAGCAAGAACGTCCCCTGCTCCTGAAACGTAGCTGCTTCTGCTCCTGAAAGTCCTCAAGGATCATGATGGAAGACTGGACAGGCACCAGCTTTCACTGGTCTGGCACAGAGCAGCTGAGTCCCGGGATTTCTGCATTCCCCAAATCGCTGACAGTCACAGAGGGCTGTCCAAAGTGCTGAGCTGGAGTGGTGACACCACTGTTCTGTGGGCACAGTCAGTGGCTGGAATGAAGATCCAGCAGATTTTCCTCTCCCTTGTGTTCTAGAAGCTTTTATTATTATTTTTTTGACCATCTCTCTTGGCAGAAATCTGTCACTTGTATTACAAACAGTGCTGCCTCTGAGGCAGTGATGCTTCTCTTGACACATTTCCAGCTGCCCAAATTGTTGGTAGTCCTTCCATTTAGACAGGTGCTGTAAAAACAAAATAATTTCTTTTTATAAAAATCTTCCCCAGAAATAATCATTCCCAGCATTGCTTTTTCTATGTAACCAGAGGAAAAAGCTGCACAGCTATGGAAAATACATATTTATGCTGGTGAGAGAGAACTGACTGGGGAGATGTCCTGAGTGGATACTCAAGACACTGGGGGCTTTCTGTCCTCATGCCACAGTCTGGAAATGCCTCTCTGTGCAAATGGAAAAAGTGGCCTCCCTTGTGAAGGGAGTCACCTTGGGTTAATTTAGAGCTATTTCAGAGAATTAGATGCACAAAGCCTCTCTCTGGCCAGGAGAAAACAGCTTCCTCAGGCTCCTCTCAGGAAATGAAGGGATTCCTTCACATTATAATTCAGAATTCCTCCAACTCGGTATTTCTCCTCACCAGAGCATCCTGTCCCACTGACTGGGATGGGTGTCTGGAGAGAATATCCCACCAGGATGGAGTTACTCTTCTTTACAATCTGCCTTCCTCCCAGTTTCCAAACTCTTTTTTGCCTTTGTAACTGCAAAGTTAGTCTCAGTAATCTCATTTTGGTTTGCAGTATTCAGGATTCTCACTGCCATGAAACAATCTGACCTTCTTCATAAGGTGCCAGAAGCAGTACTGAAAAGCAAAATGCTGTGGCAGAGCATTCCCCTGGCTGCACCTCCCCAGGGCCTTACCCCATCTACCACACACAACAGCATTGAAATACCAAATAATGTTTGAATTAGGCTAGAATTTCTCCTAGAGCCCATCTTTTGTACTAAGGTTATATCAGCTTTATTTCTAAATACAGTAATTTCACAACTATAAGCCACACCTGATTATGAGCCGCACCTCCCAGTAGCCAGGTAGACCACAGGATCTGTCCATATATAAGCCGCACCTGAATATAAGCCGCACTTTTTTTTTGAAGTGAGGATCCATGTGTAACAAAGTAATAAATTAGTAACAGAATCACTGCCAGCAGGGTTTGGTGTCAGGTGCTCAAGTTGCAAACAGTTTTCATAGACCAGCGAAGCCTTTAAAGGCAGCCCCAGGCACCCTCCCCGGCCAGCTCTCACTTCTGGGTTGGCATTTCACTGGGATCTGTCCATAGATAAGCCGCATCTGATGATTAGCCGCACTACTGGGGTAGGCTGGATTCTTCAGTGAAAAAGGTGCGGCTTATAATCATGAAATTACTGTAATTTCTGACAGATACCGGTTTTCTCTTTTGTTATGAAAACACAATGCAGCAAACCTGGACTGATGGAGACTTGATAGACAAACTGTGCCTCAGTGCTCAACTACCATTACCCTTAGACACTTTATTCTGACATCTAGCTTAAATCTTCTTTGTTTAAGTCTGTTGTGCCTTAAGTGCAGTGTCAGCTGTGCTAGCACAATAAATAACTTGTCCCATCCTCTCGGAAGACACTCTGAAGAGGGTTGTTATTGTGTCCTTAATCAGCCTGGCCATCTCCAGCCTAAACAGACAGAACCAGAGATCACATTCCCTGGACTGTTTTCATTTCTCTGCTGTTGATCCAAATTGCCCTTAAACTGGGATGCCCTCAGTGGTGGGACAGCTTCTGTCATCAGTGGGCCACCAAAGCTGCTGTGCCACCTCCTCTTCCACAAGTGGAGTGGAGAAATGACAAGGAAAAGACAGCACCTGGGAAGGTGCCTTTGCTTTGTTCTTAATGAACACATCACGCTACAGCAGCCTTCAACACAAGATAAATATTTACTCTTATTCATGTCCCAGGGATTTTTTTACTAATGGGCCAAGTCCAGGGATCTAACCAAGAAAGGCCTGGTGCATGTAAATCTAGAGCAAAAAAAAAGTTGACCTTAAATGTACTGCTTGTGTTACATTAATGCAGTTCCCAGGAACAAAAGGAGAAAATGTCTTTTTTTAAAGGAGAAAATCCATCCTCCTCCATAGATTATGCTCTGCAGGAGAGAGTGCAATGCCTGTTGTTGTTTAGGAAATGCAAATGTTGGGCAGCAGGATGCAGTCTGGAAAATCACTGACCATTAACCTAGTTTCCATGACTGTCAAAGAATTTCCAGAACAAAGTTTTTAATTTGAAGGGTTATTTTGTTTTGTTTGATACTATGAATTAGGTACACTCACAGCATCTGCTATAGCAAATTATGCTCTAACTATAACAATTTTAGTGGAAACACAGTATTTTCTGCCTGTTCTGCAGAGACACACAGGCAACATTAGCTTCAATAAAAACTACCAAATGAGATATCATATAGGCAGATATTTCATCCTGTACTCTTGCAAGTCCTCTGTCCAAATTTTTTCCAAATCTGTCTTCATTTTTTTCACCCAATTTTCATTTTCCCCTTACTATAAATAACAGATGAATTTGTCAACCAGCTGGCCTGCAATATTGCATTCTTGCCTATAAAAATATGAACATGGTGAACATCTGAAGAGCATGTTTTTTCTAGGAAAGGAAGATTTTTAAAAAATTGTGTGTCTATAGGCTCAGGTTCACAGACATGCACTAGATCACCTAGGATGTAGTGCCTAAAAAAATGCTTGTTTGTATCATCCAGCAAGTCTAATCTAAAGTGCTGAACTTGAGTACTGAAGCTATGAAGTTAAGTCACTCAAGACAAACAAAATAAAATGTTTTTAATACTTACAGTTGAGTCCTCCTTGGTGTTCTCTTGGTTGGACATCTGTTGAAACAAATGCGTGGGTTTCAGCATGTGGGATAGATAAACACAATCTTCAGAAAAATGAGATTAATATTAAGCAACATCCACCAAGACTGAAGGTGCTAAATGTTCTGTAGAATGCAGTCCAATATTCTATTTGCTTGTAATCTAGGCTACTATTTCAGAAAGGAGAGATTTTGGCATTGAAGTGATAGCCCTGCTCCCTGTTTTGGGACAGAGTCCTGCCTTATTCTTGGGTTGTTTCTGAAGGAAGGACATGACTTTACAAGAGCTGCTGCAGATCCTGGACAAGATCACTCCCCTGCTTTCCCGTGGCTTTTCTGAGGCACCCAGGCTTGCTGACATAGAGGAAGAGGGCATGGGCTGAAAACCTGGATTGTCCTTGTCCCTGAAAAGTGTGCTGTCCCTGCTCTGTAGATGTTAGCTCCTGGATAGATGCAAAAGTGTTTAGAGCAAGTTCTCAGCTACATTGTCAGACCCAGTCTGGTCCACAAGACATTTTTTAGAGCTCTTGTAGAGTCATGCAGTGGGCAAATCCATCTACACAAGGGTACACATGTCAGTGAGACCAGCTACATTTCTGCTTGATCCCAGCAGGATCCTGACTTTCAGTCATCCAGCCAGTGGCTCTGAAGCTCTCAGGATTGAATTATGTTCTGATTTCTGCTTCAAACTGTGCTCTAGGCTGAGTGAGCTACCAAGCCCAGTCCTGTTCCATGCCATGTGTCCAGGAAGAGCCTGCAGGGATCACAGCTGACAAACCATGGCCCAAACAGACACAAAGTCTGAGTTACTCACACATCCAGAAATTGCTCCCTGTGAGGCTTGGACACAGGAAGAGAAAACCATAAAGAATAACGTGTCCTGGGGCACTACATTTCCTTCCAGGGCACCCCAAGTTTTTAATAATGGCATGATTTCCTGCTGCCATGGGCAGGCAGCTTAGTCATGCTTTAACTTTTCCTCTTGGAGAACATCAAGTATGGTGGCAAGTGGAAAATAATTCTGATAATTTGGTCACGCAAATGAAGTGTCTCATTACCTCTATAGGACACTAGATTAGAGGACCTCCTCCTCCAGAGCCAGCAGATTAAACCAGTTAGAAGAGCTATCACAAAGACAACGCCAATGATGCCAGCTGCTTGAGCACCTCGTCCTTTTCTTTCTGGGTTTTCATCCCTTTCTGTGCTGCTTTTCTTCTGCTGCGTGTCTAGAATGAAATAGAAAAGGATATCATAAGGTGTAAATTTTTGCATTTCATACCAGGAAAATATTTCACTATTCTTTACATGCCTAAAAAAACTCTGAAGGACTAAAGATTTGTGTGATTCATATCACTGTGATTTTGGTGATTCCTTCTGAGCAAGACACATCTCCAACTAATTATGTCTAAATACCAGTTTACTCTTCCCTGTGATTATAATGTATCCATCCTTTCCTTCTTTTTCTTCTTTCCCTCCAGCTTTGAGAGACTGTGTATTTGGGCTTGTATCTAGACTCAGTTGAAAATAAATCTATACAGAATCTATGATGTAAATCTGATGGCATTCAGAAAAAAGCGTGAAAACCTGTTTCCCTGAAGTTAGTGAAGAATCTTCACTCATTGCTGCAAACTGAAGGCTTCAAATCACGTCTTACCCTTTCAATGCAATTGGGAGACTTTAATTAAAACCTCCAAAATAGTAATATGAACATCTTCTCCCTCAGAAGACATCATGAAAATGCCATTAGGAAATTAATGAGGTTACCCAGTTTTCCTTTAATTTGGGATGACAGCTTGGTGTATTATCACATAAACACTCTATTGTGCAACTTTACTCATGTGTTCAATTTTTGGTCCTGGAAATAGTTTCTATAGTTTTCCTGCATTCATGAGATCAGTGTTTGGGGTGCTCAGGTAAATTAGCTGTGGGAATCCAGCTACAGTTATGGAAACATTCCAACCTCCTTGCACCAGGGTGCAGAGATTTGTGAGATGTGGCTGGAGGCAGGACCAGGACAGCAATGAGATTGAACAGCCACTTCCAGATCAGCCTTCCCACCCCAGACAGACTCTCTACACAGCTTTTTGGAAATAAGGAACTGCAGCAGTGGTAATGCAACTATAACTTTTTAATACCTTTTTTTTTCAATAGCTTTCTGGTTTTGTGAAGAGCTGAGTGACTAAATTCTTGCTTTTCCTATTAATCACCACGTCAGCAATAAATAGTACATTATACTTGTGCTATTAGTTACATTGTCCTATGGAGCTCATATTGCCCATTTGCTGCAGACCTAGTTTAAGTTGTGCACCGTATTAAATTAAGTTTTGGAGACTGAAAACTGAACTTTGAAACTAGGCAGAGTGAAAAAAAAAAGTGAGTGTTGCAAGGCTGTTGGGTCAGGGGTCATAAATCATGGATCAGCTGTATGATGGCCCCTGAAAAACAACCTGACTCCCCAAATCACATTGTTCCTGAGGAACTAAAAGATTAAGCTCAGCAACTGCCTCGCATGCAAGAGCTTCTCAGTGTTGCTGTCATAACACGCTTGGGTTATTCACTTCAGTGTGGAGGAATAAAACAAGTCTGTGTCTAAGCATAACTAGAGCTTGAAACGAAGTCTGAGATCTTCTCAGCGCTTTTGGGAGCAAGTGAATTAATGCATAGCCCTCGTTACTGCATATCTAGAGACTGATATTCCTGCTACCTAGAAAACATGAGGAACTTACAGTTGGCCGATAGATTTTCCTTCAGCATCTCATTTTCTATGGAGCACTCTATTTGCATGTTAGAAGTGGCTTTGACCTTCAGTGTGCTAAACACATTGAAAGTGCCATTGTCGTGGGATATGATCTCTGTTTTTGATGGAGACAGGCGACTGTTGTTCACTTTATTGATCCAGTAGACGTTGGGCTTTGGGTATCCATTGCCAGACCTGCAGTTGAAGGTCACCTCCTCTCCAGTGCTGTCACTGTTTCTTATTGGTCCACTGAGTATTGGTTGGCTGTAGCTCACTGGAGAGCAAGAAGAAAAAGAAATACAGCAATTTCATGACTATAAGGCGCACCCTTTTGATTAAATTTTGATCAAAACCTGGAAGTGCGCCTTATAATCTGGTGCGCCTTATATATGGACAAAGTTCAAAAATTTGCCAACCCAGAAGTGCGAGCTGTGAGTGCCACGAGAGCCGCACCAGCTGGAGCTGGGTGGGCGGGAGTGCCGGGGCCCACAGCATGGGGAGGGTGCCTGGGGCTGCGTTTAAAGGTTACGCTGATCAGTGAAAAATGTTTGCAAATTGAGCACCTGCCAGTAAACCCCGCAATCACGCGATTCTGTTACTAATTCGTTACTTTGTTGCGCGCGGATCCTCGCTGCAAAATAAAGCGCGACTTATAGTCAGTGCGCCTTATAGTTGTGAAATTACTGTAGTTGTTGATATTTAGAAACATCTAAGGCAAAATTTTGTGATGGATTCTGAAGTCAAACTTCTGGATTTCACACCACCATCATGACTTAAAAGAGAAACATCTGCAGGTTTGGTCTGTAAGCCTGAGAGCTGAGAGAATCACTAAGAGGGCAGAAAGCTAAAGCCAAACCCAAAGGAAGAAAGGACCAACTTAAGCTGCTGTCACCCAGTCACACACAAGGGCTCTCATATCCATGAAAAACAAGAAAAAAAGAAACACACACTGGGTAAACAGTTTTTACATGCATTCTCCAACGTTTATATTCCCTGTCCGTAACATTTAAATTAAGCAGACTTCATTTTAGCTAAGGGCAAAAGTCTCAAAGTTAAAGGTGTACTTAAATATAATATTGAAATAGCACAAATTTGAAAAGCAGAAATGAGAATCTGGAAAAAGTGACACAACTTCTTACCTGCTAAACTGAGAACCACTTCTGCCTGGTAAATCACTTTGGAGTATTCAGTTGTGTTCTGCACTATGCATTTGTATGTATTTCTGTCATGCTGGCTGACATTTAGTAATAGCAGAGAAAAATCACCATGTTCCAACCTATCCCAGAATAACTGAGTCCTGTCTTTAAAGCGAATACACTGATTACTGTTATCCTCTTGGCCAGACATCAGTGCATGTACAACTGAACACTTTTCTTGATAGGAATCATCAGCTATTTGCCAATATAACCGTAGATTTTTTAATTGCAAGTTCTTTTTATTAAAAATGCAACTTAGTGTGGCGTTGTCTCCAAGTTTACTGATGATGTTCTTCTTCTCTAGTGCAATATCTACAAGATTAAAAGAGAGAGAGAGAAAAAATTAATTATTTTCAAGTACATTCTACCCCATATAGACTCCAGTATTAATTTTATAGCAGGTGGGTGAGTCTGCTCACTTCATAGTCATTCCTACCCCCAAAATTTCCAGTGGCTAATTCTCTCCATGTCCATTTGACTGTACATTGCCCAAAGGGACCTCTTCCCTGAGAGTCAACCAGTCTTAATCATTCCTAGCCCCATGGACACCCACAGTTCACTCTCTGCACTGACTGCAGACAAATATATAAGTCCTAATGCTTTAATAATCACTTATATTTTTGCTTTTTTAATTAAGAAAAATGCCAATTAACTCCACTCAGATCACAAGAAATGGAAGCATTGATAAGAAAGAGTGCTGCCATTATTTTGAGACCCAAAAAATTAGCAAGGGGAGTAAAAGCAGTATTTCTCAAAGCCAGCATGACAAAGCAATCACATTTTACTGCTACTGTCAGTGACACCCTCTCAACAAACACACTCAGCTGGCAAACCAGCACACCCAGATACCTCCAGTGACACATTTGTTAGATATTTACATTTTTAGGGTCACTTGAGGTAAAGTCAGGATTGTATCTGGCTTTCAGAACACCCTTCCTGCCTTCCAGCCATGAGAAAGGCAGGTTCTGCTCCAATGCAAAGGCACAGGTGGCTGCAGCTGATGCAGAAAGCACAACACAGCAAGTCCCACAGGGCCAGGAATCCCTGCTGGATCCACACCAGGATTAGCAGGTCTGATCTGTCCTGGACCTGCAGACCAGCAGCTAAAACCTGGTGGTGCAGCTGGATGGTGGCACCAAAGCAGTGTCTTGTTCACAGAATCACAGAATCACTGGCTTGGAAGAGATCTCCAAGATCATTGAGTCTAACCCTACCCTAAGACTTCAACCAGACCATGGCACCAAGTGCCACATCCAGTCTTTTTTAAGCACATCCAGGAATGGTGACTCCACCACCTCCCTGGGCAGACCATTCCAGTACTTTATCACTCTTTCTGTGAAAAACTTTTTCCTAATATCCAACCTGTATCTCCCCTGGCACAGCTTGAGACTGTGTCCTCTGGTTCTGTCAGTGCTGCCTGGTGAGAGACCAACCCCACCTGAGCACAGCCACCTTTCAGGGAGCTGTAGAGAGTGATAAGGTCACCTCTGGGTCTCCTTTTCTCCAGGCTGAACAACTCCAGCTCCCTCAGCCATTCCTCACAGGGTTTATGTTCCAAGCCCCTCCCCAGCCTCATTGCCTCCTCTGGACGTGCTCAAGCATCTCAATGTCCTCCCTAATTTGAGGGGACAGAACTGGACACAGCACTCAAGGTTTGTTCTCACTGGTGCTGAGTACAGGGCAAGAATGACCTCCCTGCTCCTGCTGGCCACTCTATTCCTGATCCAGGCCAGGGGCCTTCTTGGCTACCAGGACACACTGCTGGCTCATGTCCAGCTGCTGTCCATCAGTACCCCCAGGTCCCTTTCTGCCTGGGCACTGTCCAGCCACACTGTCCCCAGCCTATAATGTTTGCAGGGGGTTATTGTGGCCAAAATGCAGGACTCAACATTTGGATTTATTAAACTTCATCTTATTGGACTCTGCCCATCCATCCAACCGGTCCAGGTCTCTCTGCAGAGCCCTCCCACCTTCCAACAGATTGACACACTCTCCCAGCTTAGTGAGTTGTGAGAGTCAGGGAAGAGGGAGTCAGGCTGGATGGGAGAGATTATGGCTGGGAGAAGGGATTAGGTGGGTGGGTGACTGAGGGAAAGGAAGGTGACAGGAGTGGAGGTTTGGAAATGCAGCAACAGTGCCTGGTGAGGGGGGAGGGAGGTGTCAACATTAAAGGGGGACGCGTCCTTGTGAGGGTGCACAGTACTCAGAAATAGCTCATCTACACATCTGAATTGGGCACCCTGGCTTAAAAAAACACTGAGCCAGACACAGTGCTTGCAGAGAGAAAGGCAGGATGTTAACCAGGCACTTAAACTCTGCAGGGTGGCACTGGAATTAACAGGCTTGAACTGCAACACACTTCCTTGGCTCAGATTTTGGGAAACCCATTGGAAACAGTAGGAAAAGGAGTGCCCTGGCAAGATGGGTGCAACTCCCTCACTGGCCAGAAACAGGCCAGCCAGCATTTATTGAAACTGAATCTGGTACAATTTGTCCTGGTATCGAGGCCAGGGAGTTTTCTTGGTGACTTTGTTGAGGTCCTTCTCAGTGATTAAGCAAGAACAGAGGAGGGAACTCTAAAACCATTTAAATATCACCAGGTGGTGTGATTTAATTCTACCTTTGTTTTGCAAGGTATATTTCAGAATTGTTGCAAAAGTAAAATTACTAATAGTAGGAGTAAATTTACTACTACTAAGTAGTAGTAAAATTACAGTAATTTCACAATTATAAGCCACACCTGATTATAAGCCGCACCTCCCAGTAGCCAGGTAGACCACAGGATTTGTCCATATATAAGCCACACCTGAATATAAGCCGTTTATTTATTTATTTATTTATTCATTTATTTTTAAAGTGAGAATCCATGTGTAACAAAGTAACAAATTATTAACAGAATGGCACCAGCATGGGGTTTGGTCTCAGGTCCTCAAGTTGCAAACATTTTTCATAGACCAGCAAAGCCTTTAAAGGCAGCCCCAGGTGCCCTCCCCACCGGCTCTCACTTCCAGGTTGGTGTTTCACTGGGATTTGTCCATAGATAAGCCGCACCTGAATATAAGCCGCACTACTGGGGTAGGCTGGATTCTTCAATGAAAAAGGTGTGGATTATAATTGTGAAATTACTGTACTAATATCAGCTACTTGATACAACAGCTAATAACAGATGTTAGATCTGCTTATCAGCAGCTCTTATTATTCCACTTCTAAGGCCTTTTGTTGACAGAGATAAGCACATGGAGAGGTCTCTGAAGCAAGCAAAGCAATCTGAGCAAGAGCATCCATAAGGTCCCTTGCTGCTCTCTGCAATGAAACTGATATAAATTGATTGTGTTTTGTCTCCCTGATGCATGTCAGAGAAACATTTCGCACTGAGGAATTCTTTAGTATCTCATAGAAAACACAGAGATGTTAGTATTGTACATTTTACAACTATGTGCATTTGGCCAAACATATTAAAGGCAGGGCATTTTACTTTTTACTGAGTTTTTCTGAACTTACCAGCTTTCAGGATATGAAGGAGCAGTAACAGAAATCCGTACCTAAAACAAAAAGCAAACGAGTGTTACAAATGACTTTGCATCTCTGTTGTTTAAATAAGCAATAAACCAAATTTTGATTGTCTTTATATAGTGGCAGAAGTAGGTAAATTAGGTACTGCTCCCATGTAATGCCCCATTAAGTATTTGCATTTTTGACAGCTGCAAAACTTCTGTTTATACAGCTCAGCAGTGGTTTGGTGGCCAAGGCCATGAATAGCAGCAAAATACACTAATATTGGAATCAGGGCAGAGGGCACAAAGCTGGTGTTGAGCCTGTCTTCTCTTCTGGAAGAATCCATTGGCTTGCTGGACAAACAGGCTCTGGAGCCTATCTGGGTCATTGGGAAGGACAGTGGCTGCACAGGCCAAAACCAGGTTTTCCAGTCTTTTGCTGAAGCTCCAGGAGTTAAAGTTTTGTCTGGTCCAATGACAAACGGCAGCTGACCATGCTGCCCACCAGGCTGTGCACTCAGTGAAAATATATAAACAGGAAACTTGCTGATAGTGGAGAGCTGTGCAAAGGTTTTTCCTGGGAAGAATTTGGTGTGTTTGATTACTCAGGAGGGGTAAATCTGTGCAGCAGTTTCCCCAGAGAAAAGGAGACCATAGGAAACTGAGTTTAACTGATCTATAGAGTCCAAGTTATTTACCTCTAATCCCACAGGGTTTAAAGAAGATAAATGGACAGCATTTCCCTGTCAGTTATTTTAAAACCACAGCTAATTACACACTGTGCTTTCCTTCCTCCAGACTGCTGAAGGAAGGGAAAAGAAAGATGGTGGAAAGTTTTGGAATGAGAATTGCATGGCTGCAGCTGCCCACCTTAATATTGTCCCAGGTGCAATAAGGCTGCAAAGCTGAGCTGAGGGCAGAGTGACAGGAACACTGGGCTGTCACCAGTGTACCCAGCCCCACTGCCAGAGACTGAGGTGGAGAAACTTTAGGAGAGATTGTATTATTTTTTGTATAAAGAAAAAACTTTATTTTCTTTTTCTGTGTTCTTTGAAATGGTCTGATAGATGATGCTTGAAAAGTTTAAGTGGATGCCTAGTGTGGAAAATTTCTGCTCTATTACTTCAGTAAATCTGCAATCAGTTTGAAAGGAAGTGTCCCAAGGAAGCACAACTACACATACTGTTCTGTCTCTGACAGTGCTTTTTACACGTGGATTTGTATTTTATTCCTCTTTTACTTTTTACACCATGCAGGAGTCATCACTTCTGCACCAGGCTTGTAGAGGTCTGTTTTGGCAAGCTCATCTCATGTAATCCTCAATCTTTCTTAATCCCACGCCTGTGTTTGTTTTATTATTCTCCACCCAAGTTAGAAGCCATGGATATATAGCAACTCATTTGAGTAGAATGATAACAATAACTGACTGATCTTTAAGGGGCTCTAGGGAATTTCCCGTGTAGGCATTTGCTAATGTCAACAGACATTCAGATATTCAGCCAGAACTGACTCTCATAAGTCTGTATACAAAGCGGATCGTGATTTCTTATTTTAGTAAGTGATGCCACAGTCAAGGCTGGACAGATGAGGAGATGCCTCATCCTTTTACTTGGAGGAAGTTGCAGTGGGGGCAGTGTCAACCCACGATGTTCCCCTGGAGTAGCTTTAATTCCAAGCTTCAATTGGAAAAAGGGAGAAACGCTCTGCCTGCAGAGAAACCTCCTTTTTGCCCTCCACATTGACTCAGCTCCCGTGTCCATCACACCAGCAGTGAGCTTAATTACGTGCTGGCATAGCTGGCAAGACCTTATTTGGATCTTGCTCTCATAATTAAAAATAAATTTTATTTATTTAATTTTTTTACTTTTTCAATTCTTTCCCACACCTTCCTCTTCTGCAGTTTTTTTAAAACGCCGTGTGAAACAGGAGAAAGTTGCGCTTCCCCTTTCATACATACATTCTTGCTGAGATAATTCTTCCTACCAGCACCTCAGCTTTTTTCGTCACTACTCATCTCAAAGCCATGGGATGTTGCTGCCGTAGCACACTCTAGCCAGGCAAAGAGATACCCTGCTGCTTGCAAGAACAACTTTGGGGGGCTTGCTCTAGTGCTGAGACCCATTTTGTCCCCCAACCTAGCGGCGACACGGCTCTTCTCGCTCAGCCCGAGCAGGTCACTGCGGAGCTCTTCCGACAGCTGCTGTAAAGCAGGACTACCGTGGGCAATAAACCCCGGGTGAGTCAGGTCCCACCGAAACCCTCCAGCTGAAAACACCCGTAAAAAGCCAGTTAATTGCCTGGAGCTCGATAGTCATGTACGGACCGGGGATCCGTGCTCCGGCAGCGCCCGGCTCTGCCCTCCCGGCTCCGGACGGGACCGGCTCCGCAGCCTGCCCAAGAGCCAGGGGTATCTGGCTCCATTTAAGCAGCCCAGTCCCCACCAGCGCGTTCCCTGCTCGCTGCAGCAGCAAAACTGGCGTTTTCCTGCGGGGGATGCGCATCCCTGCCCCGCAGCGCTGCGGCAGCGACCCTGCCTTCCCCCGCGGCCACGCTCACCTTGGCGGCTTCATCGTGCCGGAGCAGCCGTGCCGAGCCGTGCTGAACTGATCCGAGCCGAGCTGAGTCCCGCTGAGCTGAGCCTAGCACTACTGCCCGTCTGGGGCCGTTCCCTTTTCCCTCCCCCGCCTCCCCCGCCGGGGATTTCCGCCTTCGAGCGGCCGGTGCTGGGCGAGCTGCACCAACAGGGGACCCGGCAGAGCCTGTCCCGGCTGTGCTGGGCTCAGGGACCCGGCACAGCCCAGCTCAGGCACCCGCCCATCCCCACTGCTCCCTTCCGCAGCCTCCTCGGTGCCGCTGGATGGGGATTCCCGCAAACCCTTCTTCTCCGCAAATCCGCTCCCGTCAGTGGGATTCCTCTCACCGCTGCAGGGGAGCCGGGGCTGAGCAGCTTTTGCCGAGCACGGAGACAGCAGCATCCTCGCGGCTCTGCGATGGAGATCGGTCCTGCAGCCCCGCATCTCGAAGAATCCTACCTGGGAAAGTTGTGTTTCAAAGCACATTAGGTGTATGTTTGCATAAATAGCATATTTATTCTATATTTATATTTTGTAAATAGCTACGTGGGATTTGGTAGAGAACAGAACCACACCTGGAGATGTCGTGGGTGTGTGGTTTTAAACAACCAGGGTGTTTTAAAAGCTGCCATTCTCAGTCTTTGCCGTTTCATTTTTGGCTTTACATCAGTGGCTGTGTTTGCCTCATTTGCTGTCAGGAGCTTTGCCACCTTGAGTGTTTGTGACACGCAGCACAAAGCTGTCACAGCATCAATGGTTAAACTGCCCGGTTCATGTTTTATTTTTTTCTTGGGTTTAGTCACTCTGGCAATGCGATTACGTTGTGCACAATGAACATGAAACTCCAGTTGTGCAAGACCTGCAGGTCTCAAGGCCATTTCCGCTGCCAGCCAGCAGCAAGAAGGGGAATTTCAGTTTTGGGTCTTAAAGCTGACACTGCTTCAGCCTCTCTGTGTGCCCCTGACACCTGCAAATCAGTGATCATCTGGGAGGGTAGGCTTAAATTTGTGCTAAATGTAAAGATAAACATTTCTATGGAATTGTGCCTGAATTAGAACATATTTGCATCAGCCAGTTCATGTCTTTCACTGAAATATTTCCTGATGGAAATGTGCATGACACTAAAACTTTACTAAAGTAAAGTATGACTTGCAACTGAGAAAAAAGGCAATAGAGAAATCACAGTAGCTTTGACCACTTGTGTGGTTTTATGCAGGGGTAAAGAACAAAAGAAAGTACAAGGCATGAATGATTTTGCGGCACTTTTCCAACACTTTTTCACTGCCTTCAGAGTAGCTAGTAGAATTAGCAAATTGAAGCAGTACACTTAATAGAGGTTGAGGGGAGAACAATGCACAAACACAATTTCTTTCCTTAACTAGTGAAGACAGTGGGGTAAGACAGCAAAGCTGACTGCTAAGAACAGTCTGGTGATGAGGGAAAAGATGCAACTGCAATTAAACTATCTTGTGATTCTGAGAAAATAAGTTGTGCGAAGTGAATTAACAAAGAGGAAACAATAATCTGTTTGGTTTCCCTCTAGCCCACATTTTATTGTCACACCAGACACTCAGGGAATTGGCCAAAAATATCACTTTTAACACACAAATTCCAAGACTGTTCCATGCTAAAGAGGAAACCTTTAGCCCTGTAAAACACATGCTTTGGGCAAAATGTGCCCTGTGTGTGTGGCAGCAATGACAATCCATTTAATTATACCCAGAGAAGGAAAATACTGTGCTTATTCACTTACGTTGTTAGAAAGGTGCACTGGTGTTCACAGTTCTTTATTAGCTGTGCATGTTTGGCTAGGATTTCCTGTTGTTTTAGGAATAGCAAGGTAACTACATTTGCAATACTTTTCCCAGCTCACTGTGTGTGGGCATGTTAAAAAAAAAAAAAAATCCACCATGTTATGTCATTGCTGAAAATGTCTCTGGAGCCTCTTGTATTCAGGCTGTATTATCCTGTGTGGAATGATTCCAAAGAGAAGAGTGCTCCTGCTGTCTGAATTGCCCTCTGCTCCTTAGCTCAGTTTCATTTCTGCCAGATATCCTTTGCTCTGATCACACTAGGTAATGCATCAAAAAACCTCTTGGGGAATAGAGTTCAGAGGTTTTAGAGTTCACAGGTTCTAGGGTGTGAAATGCCTTCTGGAGGAGGCTTACTTTCTTTTGCCCATGTTTACTACACTGACTATAAGAGTGACAAGAGAAGGAGCACAGCTGAATAAACTCAGCCTCAAGCCCCATGCAGATGCCTTTAGCTGAGGAAGAGAAGGACCAGATTGTCTGAAACCATCCAGCAGAAGTTTTCCTTCCCCAACAGGAGGTTGTTAGTTTTTAGTACAACTTCTTCATCATGGCTTTTCTGATCCCACTTAACACACAGAGCATTGGAAATTCTCTGAACAATTAAAAAAAACCCATCACAGCAAAGCCTGGATCCCAGTGACTGGCAAACTCTCCACAGAGAGCTTGAAGAGGGAGTCCATGGTGCATAAATTGGTTGCTCTCCGGTTAAACTAAGACCTAAAGGTCTTCAGAACCTACCAAAATGAATTTCAAACCTCAGCCTTTCCAAACTGTGGTAAGATGAAGTCCGTAAAACACCCTACAATTGAGGTCTCTTTTTGTTTGGGATCATGGTGATCTTCTGTGAGGAGAACTGATGAAATACTCAGAGAAAATCCTTAAGGGCCATTGTGGCAATATCTGAACAGGTGAAACAGTTTTCAAGTGCAAACACAATTACATAAAGTCTCAAGACTAATAGGAGATAAAATGCAGCACAGATATTTGCTATACAAATTAAAGATAACATCAAGAATTTTTAAGAAGCAGATTAAAAGAAATAATGTTATTCATAATTTTATAGATATAATTGTGAACTGATTATCATTACATCAATATAACTGTTAAAATAAATGAGCTCTGATTTGAAATTGTAAAACATATTAAGCATGGGTTTGAAAACTGATATTGTGTTCCAAGTCTAAATGGACTTTATAGAAAGCTATTTTAAGAACTGTATAGCAAAAAAAGTCTTTAAGAATCTTATAAAATCTTATAGTAAAACAGGTCTTAACACTACATTAGAAAGCAAATATGTGTCTTTCCTGCTCTAAGCCATTGCCGTGAAGTAAAGAATCTAGCAAATTTTGGAAATCAATCTCTGATATGAAAATACACCCTCTTGAAGAAAAACAGCTGTGTTCCTGGATACATTTATGTCAGAACAAAAGAGTGCCCATCACATAGCAAAAAGAATGTTTTAATATTGTCTTTAGAATGAAAAAAAAAGTGTTTTTTTCTTCTCATAGCACAGTCAAATGGGAACCTATGTAATGCAACAGGATATGATATGAGTGCCAATTAGTGAGAAACAGGAACTGAAATCTCTATGACTTAATGTTGTTTATTGAATTATTTGATAAAATTGGTACTACTACTAGGATTTGATGAGAAATTGTAGTTTCATTTTATTGTAAAAAGGTTTGACCCTCAACTCAAAAAATTCCCTCTGATAAAGTTGCAATACAAAGTGTAGATAGAGTGTAGTGTGGCATTTGGTTTTTTGAAGATATGGTTGCAGGACAGATGAGTGGTTGGGCTGAATTCCCCCAAAAGCCCTGAATTTCAGGAGGTGCAGTGCTCAGGACATTAAGTCTGATTCCATCACGGGTTAGAGGCAGGTCAGCAGCTGTCAGCACAATGAGTTCAGGTGAGGATCTACCCGTGTCTGTTGCTTGATTTTTGTGTGTGCTGCCATGCCATGGATGTGCTGCCTCTTTCTGCTGTTCACAGCAGGACAGGGCTTACCCAGAAGGTAAAGAAGGAACAATATTGCATGGCTCATCAGCTCAATATTTCATGGCTCATCAGCTGGTGTCCAGCACCTTCCTCCACCCCTGGTGCTCAATGTCATGCACCACTGATTGCATATATGTACAGTAATTTC
>VRYO01001681.1:26770121-26799835 GCA_009812075.1 Sialia sialis | reverse complement strand
TGGCTTATAATCAGGTGTGGCTTATAATTGTGAAATTACTGTAATATTTTGTAATGTTTTAATTCTGACTTTCCTGACCTCTTTACTTCTTCTTTTCCGGGCAGTTGTCTCCAGCTGATAAGGCCTCTTTGTCTTTTTCCTATCATTGATGTTGGTGTGATGTAATGCAGGCAAGATTTGGTGGAGCAGCATACACTGCTGTACCAGTCACAGCTCAGAGAGAGAGAACTGGGTTTTATTTGTCAGTTTTGTTTGTCAGATTATTGATTGCCACTTTATTTGGCAGAGAGAGAGAAGGAAGGAAGACAGAAAGAAAGAAAGAAAGAAAGAAAGAAAGAAAGAAAGAAAGAAAGAAAGAAAGAAAGAAAGAAAGAAAGAAAGAAAGAAAACCTCAGAGTTGTAGGTGCTCCTGTGGCAGGTGAAGGCAATAATGTGGTCTTTGTTTAGGCACATTCCAGAGATAATACACTCTTATTTTCATTTCTGAAGGGGATATTTTGAAGACTCTGCTCTTTTGTATGAAAAGAAGCCATGATCTGCTATAACTTGATGATATTTAAGATGAGTTTTTGGTTTCATGACACAGAAATAATTTCTCCTGGAGTAAAGAAGGATGTGATCTGGCAGGGAGTCGGCTGCTCAGCAAACACTGCCCATCCTGATGTTACTTCCCTGCAATACTCCAGAAAGCAGTGAAAAGGAGATGAACATTGCCATTCATTGACACACACTTGTGTGCTCATGCTGCACTGTGGAGCAAACATTGACCCCTGGCTTTGTGACAGCTGAGGGGACCTTGCTCCAGAGAATGCTGGACACTCTTGCTCTGCCATCTGGCTCCAGCCCCTCAGTTTCCCCAGGCATCAGCATTTCTGAGACCTGCTCCTGGGGCAGTTGATTTCAGCCACAACACTCCCTGTGCTGCAAAGAACAAAGAAAAAAATTCCCCAGTTTGCTTTCTCAACTTGCCGCACCAGAATGATAAGAAAGCTGGCTGGCCCCCAAGGCTGGCAGACATCCCTGCCATCTCCACCCAGGCTCCCTTCACACTTCATCCTGGTCACAGAGGCAGCAGCAGAGCAAAGAGCAGCTGGAGACTCCGGCTTATTTGCTCACTCACCTCCTGTTTGTTTGAGGTCTGTGTTTGTTCTGGTGACTCTGCAGAGGCTGAAGGACCATTAACCTGCAATTTTGACTCCTCTAAGTCACCAAAGGGCCCTGAGCTCTTCAGCAAATGCTTGGCTTGAGCATTTCCTCCACAAAGACCTCCAGGTGTAACCTACAACCCCAAGACAAACATGGATCTACTATGTCAGGGACTCATTTCCAGAGCTCAGTGTTTTTACTCTAAACTTCTTCCTCACTCTCCTATGGCAGTGCTCTGGATTTGCTTCCAGTCTTTGGTTTCCCTTCTCATTTCTGTGCTGGAATGAAGAGCCTTGCTAGAGTGACAACTCTCCTTCAGGCAGCCATTTGAAGGGCTTTGTGCCACAGCATTGCACTGAAATACATTTCTGTTTTTTGAGAACTTTGACCTTTCATTGCATTTCTCGTTTTTCTGCAGCTTGAAGAATTATTGACATGGCCTACTTTTCTTCTCCTGTACAGGAGTGCAGCTAAGGGTGGAACAGAACCCAAATTCAAAGGCAGTTAAATGAATGAGTCAGTACAACAGGACTGATGTGCTTTAAAAAAGCAAAATCGGAGCTTTGCCTGTATTCTGTCAGAGGAGCAACAAATTAGACAAATTTAAATTTGTGTCTCTTCTTGGCAGGGCATTGGAAATGCTGTCTTCATTGCTCTTTTAATAGACTGGCCGTTCCTAAAACATTAAATGGAAAATGGAAAAAGAACAGAAAGGCAGGCAGACTTGCAAAACATTGGTAAACACATTTTTAAGACTAGATGACTGGCATAAATAAACCCAAATTAAGCTCTGAATTATATGTTGTAGAAACTGATTTTGTGAGAAGGACAGGCCAGAGTTCAGCCTTTCCTCCATTGTCTTTATAATTTTACTGTGCCTCAGGAAAAATAGGTCGCCTGTTTTGTTACTTTAAAAATGCAAATAGTTTGCTCTCGTGACAATTTTTTAAAAGAATCTTAAGTACATAAATTCAAAATGTTCTTAGTTGTACAGGAAGATTGGTGTTTGTTTTTTTTAAGTGTGCTACTTCATGCTCTAAGTGGAAACAAGGAAAATTTGCCCTTGTAAAGACAAATATTTATTGCATTATTGAAAGCTCAGGGCAGTCGTTCAGCCTTTGAGGTGTGAGATTGTTGTGAGATGTTTTAAGATTGTATTCTGGTTGTTTGAGAGATTACAGGCTTAATTTTCTAGAGCACTTGTTAAGTTTCTCTGTGGTGTAAAGGAAGAGTTATAATCCCTTTCATTCTCCTCTCTGAGAGTGTTTATATTAGCAGGATCTGTGTAAGGCTGCTATTCTGCAATAAATTGGATTAACAGGCTGTCTGCTCCTGCTGTACCTCAGCTGGGGTGCAGAAATGTGCATTTCCATTCCCCCCATGATCACATTTGGGTGTGTTTTTCACAGAGCAAGACCACGAGAAAGGATTGTCGACGGATGTGCAGCTGTGTTCCCCCTCTATCCTCCTTCTCAAATCCTCAGGAGATTTATTAGCAGAAAAAAAAGCTGCTGAACAATGTTAGGACCTTCTCTGAGTGACTGTTTTGGGGACTGACTCTTCTCAGTAGTGGTCATTTCCCTTGTTCCAATCAGTTTTATTTCCCAAAGTAGGTCACCTCAGAGTTTGTACTGTCACACATCTCCCTGAAAAGTTTGTTTGATGTCTGTTAGCATTTTGTGTATTTTGGCTGTGGGAGAGAAAACAGCAGATGATTACTTTCAGGGAGGAATCTGCAAGGGGACTTTTCCATAAACTAAAAGAAAGTTTGGGATTATTTTTCTTGCCCTAGTGGTTTTCACTCCCACTCGCTGTATAATACATCAACCTTTATAGAAAGTAGCATTGCCCTTACAGCTCATAAGACTGCTCTAGAGAAAGTATTGGGGATTTAAAGTGTTGTAGGTTTTGTGGTTTTGTTTTGGTGTGTTTTTGTTTTTCTTTTTCTTTTTCTATGGACCAGATTGGACATTCATTTAATTTTAGGGAAGGGAAGGAATCCCAGTTCTCCTGCGTGCTACTCATGTATGTACACAGCAGATGCAATCCATACTGTGCTCTGCTTTCAGAATATCAGGACCATGGCAAGGGAAATGCTGTATGTATTCATGTGTGCATGGATCCACCAGACATGTAAGATGACTTTATTAAAAAACTGTATCTTCCCTTTGGCCATTTCCATTATGAGAAGTTCCACCCATGAGCACAGGAGGTTAGGAAAGAAAGCAGTGGGAATGAAAACCACATTGGATGAATACATTTGCAACACTGAGGCAACTCAGATTTCAACGGACATTAATCCTTTACTTTGTTCTCTGCATGGAATATTTTCACCCAGCTTCCAACTTGCTGAAATAAAAAATGTGAGCTCATGTGAGGTAGGAGCACCCAGTTTCCCTATTATTACTGGTTTTCCCACCCAAACTCCTGTTTGTCCAGGCGGGTTTTTCCTGGAATCATAGTTGGAAGGGTCTCAGCGGAGCGTGCACGCAGAGGCGCTTCCTGTGCCTGCAGCCTCCTCACATGGGCTGCCCAGAGCCGTCCACCCACACAGCCACAAAAGCAGAACAAGCTGAGAGCAGGCAGGCATGGGGAGGCAGTCACCAGTGACACAATGGAAAATGTTGTACGGGGCACAGCGCATGCCGGAATACGCGCTGGATTGCAGGGATGTGTGAAAATGTCAGTGGCTAAATCACCCATGGAGGTGTTAGCACAGAAACACAAACACAGGTGATTATATGCAGGTGCTTTTATTGAAGAGCTCTCGGAATCAGGGGTACAAACCCAAATCTGACTCCCACATGGATTGCAGAGGGACAGGTTTTTATACTCTTTTTATTATGTAACTATATAATAATTACTAAACCCATATTGTTCTAGTGTATACATTCATCTTATCTAAGCATGGATTCTTGTAATTTTCATCAGCTCCCCAAAACAACCTTTCTCATGATTCTCGTTACAATTACATCGCTTCTCATGATTCTTATTACGATTAAACAACAATATATTCAATTTACCAAACAATTATCACATTTAACAATCATATTATTTATCACATGATGATTACACAGGTGCATTTTCACATGATCTAATAAAGACAAAGCTCAGCATCCCAGGGCCTAGTTACCCTTCTCAGGCATATCAGACCCAATGTTTCTTTCTATCCCCTGAATCTATTGTATACGATTCCCATGATTTTAGAAACATTTTTAACCCTATGCCATCAGTGGGACTGATGGAGGGCATCCCTTCCTAACGGGAATGTTGCTCGCAGTGGAAATCATGCAAGAATATTTGGGATAATTCTATCCCTGAAGTTTGGGGGGATTTAATTTAAATCTGCTATCTCGACCCACAATACAGGAAATACCTCTGATACACATTACAAATATTTTTAACTTTACGGCCTCCTTGGGATTGATCAAGTCTATTCATTTCTAAATGAGATTCCTCGCCAGTGACTTTTTTTCTCCCAACCAATATCAGACTCCAGTAAGTTATCTGGACTGTTTATGTCCTCATGGCTCCTAAATATATTTGTTCCTGTGTTACCCCCTAACAGTGTGTTTTAATTGTTTCTGAGAATCTTTTGGTTCGTGACTATGACTTTGTGTGGAGCCAGTCCAGTATGATCTTGCCCAAGCAGAAGGCATCTCCATTTGGCATTCTTCTAATCCCACTGGAAAGATCAAAATATTTGGAAATCCATTAAAAGGAAAGCAAGTCCTGCAGGGGAGAACATCCCCTGCTCTAGTACCACAGCCCTGAGCGTTTTCTGTTTTTTGTAGAAAATATTAACTTTCTGCTGATCACTGGCAGCCTGAGAAAGTGTCTAAAAAGCATGTCCTCAGGTTGCTGTAGTGACTGGTGGTGTTTCACTGGGGTTGTGCTAGGGTCCAGCTCTTGAGCACAGGGTTGGCTGCAGGCTGGGCTGCCTTTGATGCTCTGTTCAGAGGCAGGCAGCATTTTCACCCTGCTGAGGGGGTGTAGCTGAGAAGAGAGAGGTCTGTGAGGTTGGTCATTGCCTGCACTCACACCTCAGCAGCAGGCTTTGCCAAAAGGTGATGCTCTTTGAGCCAGGGACAAGGCCATGAGGTGAATTACAGTAATTTCACAACTATAAGGTGCACGGACTATAAGGCGCACTTTTTTTGCAGCGAGGATCCGCGTGCAACAAAGTAACGAATTAGTAACGGAATCGCACGATCACGGGGTTTACTGGTAGGTGCTCAATTTGCAAACATTTTTCACGGATCGGCACAGTCTTTAAATGCAGCCCCAGGTGCCCTCCCTGTGCCTTGGGTCCCGGCACTCCCGCCCACCCCCGGTGGCAGCTGCTGCGGCTCTTGCAGCACGCAACTCGGCTTGCAGCTCTCACTTCTGGGTTGGCAAATTTTCAAACTTCGTCCATATGTAAGGCGCACTGGGTTATAAGGCACATGTCCGGGTTTCGATCAAAATTTTAGTCAAAAGGGTGCACCTTATAGTCATGAAATTACTGTAATCTGGGGCCAGCATCAAGAAACAGCAGCAGAGCTCAGTCTCCTCCCAGCTGGCAGAGAGAGTATTTTGTATGGCTTCTCCTCAAGTGCTGAAAGCAATTATCTCTAATAATTACCCAGTAAAATAATAGTTTAGCTGTAATTTAATGTGATTGCTTTGGTTCTGTGTCTGCTTCCCATCTGTTGCCAGACTGGATGTGGATTTAAGTTGCCTGGAACAAAACAGTATCATACAGATGGAATTGCACCAGTTACACTGACTTTTTAAAAATGTTTTCCTATGAGCTCTCAGGAGATTATATTTTTGATTATTATCCTGTTTCTATTCAGATGTGAAAAACCTTGCAATTGCACCATTAGAAGCAAGATAAAACACTTTCAAGTATGTTTACAGGATGATTTTAAACTTGTGGACTGAGAAATCCTTTCCTCTGATTCACAATCCTGTACAGTTTTCTCAAAACGAGACACATTTTACTATTCTAGCCTATGAATAATCATTGTTTTGGTAAGCATTTGGAAAGGTTAAAGAGAAAGAATATTTTTATATGTTAGCGTTCATGTAAACCTGATGGATACTGATGGAGGTTTCCACCCTCCAGGCAAGTGGAGGAGGACACACAGGTGTCAGTGGGACTGCCTCAATAAAGGATTTACAGAATAAAGACCTTAGTGTTCTACAAAGTCAACACAAAGGTCAGCATAAACAGTCTCTGAGTAGCTAATGAAATAAAACAAAACCAATCTCATCCTCATGTCAAAGAAGGACAATAATGTAGTTGTGAAATGAAAAAAAAATTGTGGCTTTTTTAATGCATCATGGAAGAAATATGAATAAGGAAAGCTGCAGTCTAGATCTGAATCAAGATCATCAAAAGTCAACAAGAGCTTATTTATGTAACTGAAATCCAAACCATGACCTAATAGGGAAATGACTCATAAATTTCATAAATTTTGGATAACCCCTGACCTGAGAGATAGCCTGTTTTAGTCAGTTTACATACATGCTATATATTTGCAAATATTAATTGAGCAGTTCTTGTAGCACTGGAGGGGTTATTAGTCCAAGCCAGGGAAGAATTTGCTAGGTCCATATTTTAAGCATGCCAGCAGACATTGTTATCAAAACTCTATTGCATTAAGAACGTTTACTATCCTTTTAAAAGCATTTCAAAAGAATGTTTCATAGTGACTAGTAGAAGTAGACACTAAAACTTAGGCATAATTGTGCCCAAACAAGCACAGTCTGCTTATGATTTAGCTAAACAAAAATGTGGCCTTATTGTCCTAGGTCAACTTTGAAGAATTAAAATAAACATGTTTTATTTATTAAGGGAACAGTTCAATATTGTTAAACAGGATTTTCACTCTATTCCAAGTTTCGGGCAGTAAAGAGGAACTGCTTTGCAGTTTATGTGATGATTTCATTCATTATAAGATACAGTTAGGGGAAGAGACTTGTTCTTGAAAGAAACACCCTATAAATTCTGGGAATGCAGGAAACATAAGGCAGTCTTGTCCACAATATAATTAATATCTCTGCTGTCTCAAGAAATATCTTTGGTTCTTTCAGCCTGTGGACAATACTATGAAGTTGCAAACAAGGTGAAAAAAATGTTGGAAGTCCCAAATCAAGTCCACTGGTCAACCAGAGGATCAGATCCCAATATGGTGCCAAGTACCTGCAGATAACAGGGCAGGCTTTATTTTTCAGTAGTAACCTAAGAGGAGGGTGGGAACAGCTGGCTGTTTCACCAGAAAAGGTAGGGCCAGAAGTGAGAACTCTTGAACCTGCACAAACTCCCTGGCTGGTCACCTCTGAGCAGGTGATGTATCATTTCTCATGATTATCCACTTCTGGATGTTCTCTGTGTGACATCTCTGTATGGTCAAGGCTTTTGTCTGTTCAAAGAGAAAAATACACAGCTGTGTGCAGCTCTTAGACTGCAGTGTCAGCCAGGTTTTAATATCATGGGGGGCATTAGACAAAATCTCTGTTGTGGGCTGGATAGGGCAGTTCCCTTCTCTGCTGAAAAGACTTCTGCTCTCATGCTTTTTAAGAACCAGCATCCCAACTCTGTGGGGATGGGCTACTCCAACAAATAATGCTATAATTCCAGTGATAAATGTGTAGTGCTTTAAATTTTATGAGTGGTTTGTAGTTCTTTTAATATCAGATACAGAGCTCTTTCTGGTATTAAAGAACTGTCATTAGGAACATTTCTCATAAAAGCATTGAAATTCTTGAAGAAATAGGTGCTGGAAAGTGAGAAACACACAGCATACTAAAATCTGAGTGTATTCACTTTATTAGTTCATATTAGTGCATCAAAACTAGAAACAGAGTCAGATTCCTGGGGCATGCACAGACTCCATGGTTGCTTTTGTGCTGTTTTGAAATCACTTAGCATTAATCCATCACAGACTTAGGCCAAGAACTTTATCTAAGATTTCCTACAGCCAAGGATGTTCAGACATGCATCCCAGTGTAATATGAGATCAATTTGTGTGAGATGGAATCCAGGCTTCCAACATCACCTGTTCATTTTCTCTCTAATCCCTGTAAGTCCTCTGCCTCAAGCTCTGGGTAGGTTCAAGCTGAGACTTTCCCTTCATTTTCAGTCTGATGAGTGGTTGATGTTTTGGCTGAAGAGACACTGCAGAGGCTGCTGCCCCCACCTAGACCAGGAGCTGAAAGGCTTAAAGAGCAGGGAAATAAACTGGGGCAGCTTTTAAGAAAAAAACCCCAAAAAACATTGTCACTCTGAAAGGACAAAATGTGCTTCAGTTGGGAACGACCTAGACTCCAAAGTATGAGCTTGAGTAATAAGGGAAAGCAGTGGCTTTTTTGAGAACTTTCAAGGACTAGAGAGGCAAGAAACTGCTTGTTGTTGTCTCTTAAATCAAGATTATCCACATATAACCACAGGAGTGACCCCCTGGCACTGCCAGGAGCTGGGGACACTCCAGCCCATGGGGAAGAGGCCAGAAGGGCAATGGGCACACAAGGTCTCATTGGCCCAAGCCCATGAAAAGAGGCTCCCAAATTCTCTCTTTTAAGTAAGAAAGACATGGCAGAAGAAGTTGTTTGAAAGGGAATATGCTGCTTCTCACATGTATAAAGATTTTTGAAGGTTCAGCTGAATGATGTGTGTTGGAGGGAGAATGCTGGGGATGCTCATGGTCAGCACAAGACCACATGGAGCAGCCACTTCCACCAGGTTTATTTCAGACCCTGGGTCAGATGAGATCCAGGAACAGGCTGAGAGGAATTTTGGGATGTGCTCCACGCTTGTAAGTGACACAGGATCCCCGAGGTGTGGCACTGTGGCAGAGAGCACAGCCTCTCTTCAGCTCTTGGTGTCTACAGGCACACCAAAAAAAGAACTTGTACAAATCCATATAAAAAAGAATGCACCAGCTAAAATTTGTGGTTAATCAAGTCTGCACAGGGGTCACTCCAGAGTCTCCCTGAAAATGAAGTAAGGGAGAGGACTCTGTGTGCTGTGGCACTGACTTGGTTTGTTGCCAAATCAAAACCAAGCTGTTTGTGGCCGAGTGCCATGTCCAGTCATTTCTTGAACACAAAACAACTTGTAAAACACTTGTAAAGCACTTGTTCCTTGTATCTCAATCTAAATTGACCCTCTTGTAATTAAAAAAAAAAAAAGAAAAAGGAAAAAAACAAAATGAGGACAGGTAGAAAGACTGCCAGAAAAAAATTCCATTACCTAGAATCCCAGAATTTGAATTGCTGTGCCACAGAAATGCACAGGATTTATACCACAGAGCTGCTATTGGCACTGGCAGAGAAATGAGCATGGATACAGGCAGACCCTGAATTGCACAATGTTAACACAACTTTCACATAGATAAGGGTTTCTCCTGCAGGCATAATAAAAAATAGTCAAACAGAGTGATTTATGTTATATTGATTTGCATTAATGTGGAAGAAAATATTCAGCAGTTCCTGATGGGAAATACAAATTCCTGGAATGGAGAAAGTGGCAGCAAGACTTGTATATCATTAAATCATGTATGCTCTTAGAAACTCTTTTATTCAAGCATTCAAAGTCTTTTATTCTTCTATACTGGAGATATAAATCACAGTGCCAAATTTTATTTATTTTTACACAAAAATTGGCATGCACATAATCAGGGTTTTGCTCCCTGAGGATGCATACTCAATAAGGCGGTTTTCTTTTCCTAGGAGGAAACTCCAAAAATTCTGGGCCAACAGTGTTATACATTGCTTGTGTATTTGCTTCTCCCATAAGAACCAAAAGTCTGTGCATTATATAAATGCACAGAAAGGCACAGCAGAGAACTAGGATGAAAAAATATTCTGAATGTTCCTCAATTAAAAAAAAAAAATCTATATTTTTAAATTTGCTTGACTTTGGTCATTTTGAGGAAGGCTGGAAAGTAAGATGATATAAAAGTTCAGGGCTAATACGCCCTATTAGAAATACTATATTGAAGGAGAAACTGAATGTCTTTTGCTAAATAGTTATGTAGTAAAAAAAAAAAAAAAAAGGAAAAAAAAGATGTCTTGTTAAGTTTTTTTTTAGGTTAACTGGAAGGCATCAGAAGGGGGACAGCTCTGTGTGCTTACCACAGGGTAGCAGAAGTAATATCTTCTGCTAATGCCTATGCTGTTTCCTCATTAAAACCAAAACCACTGGGGCAGAATTTGCTTGGTTAATTCCTGATTTCATATGTTTGTTTGCTGACCCTAAGGCTTGTCAGGTGTGCTCACCTTTCAAAAGGGAAAGGACACTGGTTTGGGCTGATGCCTGGAAAGGCTGACCTGGAACAGAGACTAGACAGAGCAAAAGGGATAAAACAGCCTGGCTGGGACTGGACCCAAATCAAATCCAAGATGGATCCTGGTCACAAATCTTCACACTTTTCTAAGTTTTGGTTCATCTACACATTGGGGTCAATTATCCAAACACACCCCCAGGCTATGAAGTCTCAGCCCCCTGGTTTGCCCCCTTTCCCTCACCCTTGTTTCTGCTTTTTGGGTACCAGTTGTCCTTGATTCTCTAGCTTGACAGGAATTGTTTTGTCTCACTACCCTATGAAGAGAACTTACTAACACCTAATATGAAGCTTCAGAGTTACACACTAAGCAGAAGAGATTCTGAAAAATATAAAAGCTACAACCCAAGGCATCAGGGTCCTCAGGCACCTCACAGAATTATTCTGCTCTGAATTAAAAGATTGCTTTGCATAATCGCCTGAGTCCTTGAACTAGTCAGCTGAGGATAATAAAATGTACTTATTTGTTGTGAGCTTTTGTTTTTGATTTCCCAGGAGGACAGGTCTGGAGCAGTGCTTGCTGTGGATGTTGCATCACTGCTTGGCAGTCTGCCCTCCCTTAAAGGATGATCCTCCCACCCAACACTCATGCTCCTTTGTCACCCCAGCTCCTCACAGCCTGGGAAGCTCCTAAAACAGTTCAGTGGGTTCTGTATCCTTGGAGCAAGTAAGGCAGGAGCAACCAGGCAGCACTGACAGAACGAGAGGACACAGTTCCAAGCTGCATCAAGGGAAAGACAGGTTGGATATTAGGAAAAAGTTTTTCACAGAAAGAGTGATAAAGTACTGGAATGGTCTGCCCAGGGAGGTGGTGGAGTCACCATCCCTGGATGTGTTTAAAAAAAGTCTGGGTGGGACACTTGGTGCCATGGTCTGTTGAAATGTTAGGGCATGGGTTGGACTTGATGATCTTGGAGGTCTCTTCCAACGCAATGATTCTGTGATTCTGTGAGCAGCAGAATCTGTAGGTGATGACTCAGAATGGATGGTTGTACATGCTGCAGACACACACCCAGCCACCACCTCACTGCGCTCACCGTGCCTCAGGGGCAGGTTTTGTTTGCTGAGCCCCACACTTCATCCTGCATAGCGTGCTGCTCCCACCTCACACTGCCCACAGAACAAACCCTGCTGTGCAGGGTGGGCAGCCAGCACATCCAAGTGCAGGATTTGCTGCCCAGATGGGCAGTGGTGCCAGGACAAATCACCCTGGGTAGCTGGGGGTGAAATGTGGAACAGCACCTGGGCACCAAGGTGACTCCAATGGCACATTGGCTGTGACAATTGACTGACCCTCCTCATTTCCAGCAGCGAAAATGGCCATCTGCGAAATTAGCACAATCCTCATTATGGGGAGGAGCCCTCCAGACAGGCTGCTGGCCCTGGATTACAGAACAGTTGCATTTCATCTTAATTAAAACTGACGCTTGGGCTCAGGACTCCTTGTTAAAGCTCTGAGCAGCACTTTCGTGTGGGTGAGAGGAGGACCAGAAAGACCATGTGGTTCATGTCAGGTTCATTGCTCAAGAGCAAAATTGCCTAAGCAAAAAAAAAAAGGAAAAAAATCCTCTTTTACCCCAAACTTCGAGCATTCTCAGTGAGGATAGAAAGACTCTTTCCCACAGTGGGGAGGTCATGGGAGAACACCCTTGGAGAATATTAACTTCATTCCTGGGAGCAAGCATAAGAATAGTTGTTGTTCAGGAACAAAAATCCTTCCTACATTTCACTATAATCCACTACAACTTTATTCTGCAACTGGCAGAACTCGGCTTCCCCCTCCTGGGGACAGGATGGATGGGCAAGAGCAGGCAGAGGATTTTCCTTTCTTGGTGCTTCAGCATGGAAATATTTTTGAACTGCTGACTCTGGATTCCTCTGGCTTTGTATTCTTAAGGGGCTTGAGAAGGGCAAGGTGATTTGGAAATCCAGCCGGTTGAAGCAGGATGAAATCTGCTACAGCAATGATTTCATCTCTGCTAGAAAAATATTTGTTGTCTAGTCATCAAAGCCCACAGTTGCTGTTTTGAAATGTTCAGAGGTGATAATCTGCATTGTTTTGGTGTTGTAAATAGAAACCCTGTGTGCACCTAATACAGAAGTTAAATTCTGAGTCACAAGAAAATACCTTTGAATACTTTTAAAGTTTGCAAAACAGTGATTTAAAAGTTCAAGGGTAATTGATGATGATTCCCTTTTAAGAAGAAAGAGCAATATCTGTTCTGAAAACAAAGACTTGCATTATTATAACGATATAGACAAAGGAAAACAGTGTGGGATTGATCAGGTTCAGTAATAACATCATCCCTTTCCATTAATCAGTCAAAAGACAATGAAGATTTTTACCTAAGCATAACAGCCCATCAGCTGTACAGGTAATTTCTGATTTCTTTTTAGTAGCCTCTGAGTGCTCAAAACACAGCTGATTACTCGTGGCTTTAACACTCATGGAAGTGTCAAGGGCATCACTTAGAGCAGGAGCACCTGTTCATATGAAACAGCAAAGTTTCAGGTTTTGAAGATATACAGGTTCATTTTCATGAAGGCTTAACTTAATTTTTTACTCCTTCTCCTTTTAAAATCAAACCCAAAGGTATGACCTTTTAATCTCAGTTTTTAATTTTTTTCAAAAGAAGCTGGCAGATATCCCACCTTTGATGAAGTGGAAACATTTAAATGGACACAAGTCTGGGAAGATTAAAAGTGAAACTGCGATTTGTTTATGCAAAACTTGGTGTATAGTAGTCCTGGAGGCACACAGAAGTTTAAATTTCATGAGTGGCAGCCATTCTACATATATCTATAAATCTTCTTGTATGTTTTATTTTATTTTCTAATACAGCTTCTAGAAAAGCAAGATTATCACTCATTTGTGTAATTTGTGACACTTATTTGGGAAATTCAATTTTTTACTGAGAAAGAGATTTGGAGTTTTAAAGTCACAGCATCTTCCCTATTTCTTACATAATTACTGTCCCATAGGTAATTAGTCTGAATATATTTGGTGAATAGCAAATACTTTAAAATCTATATCTGCATGAACCAGAATTAAAGGCTTAATAATAAAAAAAAACAAAAAACAAAACAAAACAAACAAAAAAACCCCAAACAAACAAACAAACTAAAAAAAAAAACATAACAAAAAAACCCCGAAAATCCCAGAAAATTGACCATGTATTAAGTAGGTCATTGCTGCATGTTTCCACACAAAAGATTTGTCTCTCATCTGGATTTGTGTGGCTTTCTCTTTCTGAGCTCTACATTTTGTTGTGCTCTTGTGCCAAGGGATATGAAGAGTTACAAATATCTCCATGCTCAAATGGAATTACATCATAATTATTTTCCTAGACTTTTAAAATGTAAACTACTTGGCATTTTACAATTTTATCAGTAGACTCCTGAGTAATCTGGTTGCTCCCCCAAGTCATCATGCCAGGCAAATCATGATGCACAGGAAACAAATATAAAGTTCTGATATAAAGATGCTTTTCCAGGCATCAATATATATTAAATAAAGAATGCAGGACATGAGCCTGGAAATTGCCAGACTAGATGCAAATTTCAGTGAAAATACAAAGATATTATTTGTGTCTTATGTCTTTATCTAATCCAAAAGTAAAAATTTCTTCCTGTGGCCCCTTCCTATTTAGATATCCAATTCTGCACGTAGACCAGAAAGTTCATAGTTCCCCAATAAGTAGCTCTAATTAATGCATTTTCATCAGGTTTGCTAGAAAAGAAAATCCAAGTCAGGGATGTCCTTCAGTGTATTACAGTGTCATTCAGAATATTACAAACATTCCAGCAATAGAGATTCTCAGTTCTACACTAAGATAATCTGGTGAAAAGCACTGGTTATTATTAAGTCATGCAAATTTCTGTCTCATACAAAACCAGTTTAAGTTGTCAGTTATGGAAATATTTGCTTCCAGATGTGCCAGCTTTAACTCTGTTCCCAAGATTTTCGTTCTCCAGTGTTACCTGCCATTGCCCAGTCCAACAGCCAGTCCTCCATGGTTTCTTTTTAAGAGCAGGCTCTTCAACTTGCAGCTTTGATTTAAAGAAAAAAAAACAAACAGAGCCCATCCATGAAATATTTTTAACTACATTGATTTCTCCTTGGCCTTAGATACCTTCAGTGTCCCAACATCATGAATTCGGAGGATTTGTAAAATGCCCTGACCTCCATCCTTCTCCAGAGCTCCAGCTAAAATTTTGCTTTTCACAAAGTGTTGCAATTCTTCATTAGGCGCTGACAGTGGCATCTGAATAGTTTCAACAAGATTTCCAGATGATATAATTTCCAGATTTTATGAACTTTGAGAATTGACAGCATGGATCAGATGGTTTACAGCTGATGAATTGAGTGTGAAAGTATCAGTGAACCTAACCCTTATGACAGCTTCTTTCTCTTACTGTACTTTTTCCTCTCTTTTATAATCCCCTATTTTTAGTTCATTTTTTCAAGGATGGAACTGAAATAAAGAGTAACACTAGTGGGAGCCCTTGGCTGGCTGGACAGCACAGACACAGCCCGGTGACAGGACCAGGGGGAATGGCCTCACTGAAAGAGAGTAGGTTTAAATTAGATATTTGGAATAAATTCTTCCCCGTGAGAGTGGTGAGGCTCTGGCACAGTTTTCCCTGAGGCTGCCCCTGAATCCCTGGAAGTGTTCAGAGCCAGGTGGGATGGAGCTCTGAGCAACCTGGAGGATCTTTATTTTCCCTTCCAATGCCCCAGGGCATTCTATGATTCTATGATTTAACTTTCCCTACTTTCATCACCCCATTTTTAACCCCTTCTGCAGCCTGCTGAGATTCCTGAGTGTTTTTCTCTGCAGCAAACAGGAAACTCTACATTTCCACCCCCTGAGTCCCACAGTTTTGATCAGTGTGCAGAACTTCTCACTGCATTTTGAGGAGTGCTTCCTTTTTAAGGAGTGGTGACAAGAATCTCCCAGGACTATTCAGGCCACCAAGACAGACCCAAGGCAGAGCAGCTCTGCCCACACCATGCAGTAGGACCTGACCTATCCCTCCATTTTCTCTCTCCTCCTTCCACTCCCCAAAAAGATTTGAAATTATTATTTCATAAGAAAATACAACCATAAGAATGTGGCTAATATTATCTGAATTTCTGTATTTCCTGAGGTATATGCTACTTGATTTTTTAGTGGTAAATGGGAAAAGATTTTTAGCTCCTAAAAGTGATAGACTGGTGATCTGTGTAAAACCATATGTTTCTTTAAGCTAATTGAATTGTCAAGAAATGCCTATGCTGATTTTATTGTAAATTTTTGCCTTACTAGAAGGTCCATATTCATGTCAGGATTTAATGATGAAGATTTATTTTGATGTCTTTTGCTCAGGTTAGCAAACACTTACAGTTTCAATCATCTAGACTGCACTTGATTAAAACATCTGTGAACCTGAGTGCATTAATTGACTGTTTTCCTAGTTCAGGGATGTTTTTTGTGTGTATAATTTCTGCCTGAATGGAGAGTCATCTTCCCATGCAATATCAAATAAAGTTGGTTCAATAAACCTGTCACTTATTTTCCACACAATTGTTCTCTTCTGCTTTTGTGGTGTGTTTTGCTCCTCAGTGCCTTGCTACAAATTTGTGACTGCTGGTCGATATGAAATCAATTATGGTTTGACGTAGTAGAGTTGCAAGGTTTTTAAAATGTTCTGATGTGAAAAAGATTATCCAGGACTGTCTTCACAACTTATTATACAATTCTCCAGAAACTCACAAATTTCACATAATAAATGAGGAATATAGTTGTTTGTCACTGTTGTGATTTCCTCTGCAAAAATCCAAACATTACCCTCATTCATCAACTAAACCTTAATTAAATGAACCTCACAAAACCCTATCTCAGCAAGGCTCTTGTGAAATTTATGTTTTGAGGCCCTTAGCTGAAATGTGCTCTGCAGCTGCAAGCTGCTCCTCTTGTCTACTGAACAAACTCTATATCCACTTCTCACACTTCAGAGTTTTATCTTGATGTGGTAGAAAGTGAAATTAAAGCCATAATATTCTGTATCATGTCCTGGGGAAAGTGCTGGGTTTTGTGCTGGGGGGATCTTTACCAGTAGAAGTTGATAGCAACGACGTCAGGAAGGACTGAAAATAAAATAAGACTAAAGGTAGAATATTCCAGTGGAATGGAAGAATACTTTTCTGCTAGAGATAAAGAGCTGAAAGATTGTTCATGAGGGAAAAAGGTACATATTGGGACCCAAGGCTGATCTGTGATCCAAATGCATGGTCTTATCCAAGAAACTGAGGCAGACAGCAAATGTGAATTACTTGCGTCAATTAAAGTTGAGATAAAATCTGATATATACAGCATTACCACATGACCTGTTGTCTCTACCATTACTCCATGAGAAAAAATGCAGACAATTAACTCCAGTGGAGATGATGGGAATATTAATCCAGGAACAGTGTCAAATGATTGATCATCTGTTTTCTTCATCAAGGTAATGAAAGATTTAGGATTGATAGAGATATTAAGCAAGAGGAATTTTCCAATTGCATGCAAATCAATGACTTGGTGGGAAAACAGTGCTTCAGTGGGAGGAAACAGCCTCATGATAATTTTTGACCTTTCACTTTGAAACATAGAGAAATATTTTACAGGCAATAGAATAGAAAATCTTAGTGGAAACAGATGTGGCTCAGAGTGCACAGTCCTTTACTAATTTAAGGTCCTGTTAAAATCAAGGACGGCATCAGAGAGAAGTTTAATGATAAGGGGCAGATCATAGGAATTAATGAACTTTAAACACATGGATTGTTCTACTGATACAGCAAATTAATGTATGTTCTGTGAGTGAGGGTTGTTCTCTGCTTCTCTTGCATTGATCACAAGTACATAAAAAGGGAACTTCACTGTGACCCAATGTGGGAGGCAAGATGTGCATCCCCACTGAACAGTACCCACCTTGCCACTGCTGCCACTGCAGCTCTTTCTCTGCCTGGAGCTGAATGCTGTGCTGAGAGCAGTTAGGTGTGAATATTCTCATTGTGAAACTGCTTGCCAAAGACAAATCTTGATGTAAAATCTGGCTAGCAGCTGACAAGGCAATGTGCAAGGGGAAATCCATCCTTGCAGGTGAACAGCTTTGTAAGGTATGTCCTCAAAGCTGGTCTGACCTGTGTTTCAGAATGGGCAGGAAAAGGATGGACTCTTCAATTAGAAAGGAAAAATATTGCCCACTCCCTCCATATGTACACAGACCACCTCAAACAGACCCAGCTCTGATGAACTCTATGGGTTGGCAGTCCCCGAGACTGAAATTCCACCCTTGTGTGAGGCTGGGGTGGCCTGAGCTTATCCAAAGCAGCCAGAAGTGTCAAGCTCAGACTTTGCACAAATTAAGTCTTTCATATCCAGGGCTGTTAATTAGGATTAGTGGTGTGGTGTAATGAATAACCTGTTTCCAGTCGTTCCCAGGTTGCATCCATCCAGGATACTGCATTCCCCTTCTCCTTCCCACCCTTCCCCCATTCCTCCACACCTCTTCCCAGCAGCTCTGCACCTCAGACCTGTCCCACTCCTTCTACCTCAGCCCTGTTTGTCCCTGCTGCTCCAGCCCAGCAAAGCTGCCTCTGCTCCTTCCAGGACTCGGTGCTGCCCTTCCTTCCCCTCTGCTGCTGATTTATCTCCCTACTGACAGCTGGGGTGTCTTATCACAGACCAAAAACCTGAGTTGGGCCAGGCAGTTCAGGTCTTCTGAGTCCCCAGAGAGGAACCTAATGATTAAATATTTAATTAAAGAGGACATAATTCCTAAGCTAAAGAGAGAACCACATGCCTCATACTTTATTTGATATTGTTAGAGAGATTTGGCTCCTGGTTTAGCAAACATAAAATAAGCTTCTGCAAACAAATAAATGTAGAAATGTGTATCAAATATCTACATTTTTGCTATACATGGGGTTTTGGGGGGGGTTTGTTTGTGTTTTTCCTGCATTGGATCAGTAAGTCTTGCCCAGGCTGACTGGAGCATGTTGGTTGGTTGTTGCATGTTCTGTTGTTCTGCAAGGTACAGCTCCTGTGGTGGAGATCCCTTCCCTGCTCCCAGTGAGGAGATTTGCCTGTTTGGGGACTTCAGGTCACATTTGTCATGGTAATTTTTCATAGAATCACAGAACATGCTGAGTTGGGAGGGACCCATCAGGATCATTGAGGACACCCCAAGAATCTTACCACGTGCCTGAGAGTGTTGTCCAAACACTTCTGACCTCTGTCAGGCTTGAGTCCATGATCACTTTCTATAAGTGAAATTAAATGTCTTGATTTGGTTTATCACCAATTTCTTCCTCTGGCTCTCCCACTCTGGCTCTCCAATACTGAAGCTCATTTTGGGTGGTGCTCCATCCTTCTGCAGCTGTGTGACTGCACCTGTATGTGCTGAAAGCCAGCCCTACCCTGGAAGCTGTTAAATAGAGAATATATGAAAAAAAAATTCAAGTGTGAGATCCACTCAATCAAAAGGATGCCGAGCAAAAGGATAAAAGAAGGCACTGGAATAATGTACCCAAAATTTTCATAATTTCTGACAATACTGAGAATGTCTTTGATTTCATAAATGAATGACTTGAACTGTTCTTGCCTCCAAGGCAAATCTGTGAAGTATCAAGAAGGAATGATGCCTTGAAGATACTCTGATGGGTAAGGAGGAGATTGCTGCACAGTGAGTGGTATTTGTGCTCTGGAAACAATGCAGGGCTATTATAATTAAAGCAGCATTACCTGAAAGCAGATGAGTTAGGGGGAAAATTACCCTGTTATGGTGCTGTGTTTTTCTCTGAAGGAAAGCATAATTTATTATATTACTGTGATATCTTTCCTGAAGATATTTTCTTGTCGGTGCTTGTCAAATTTCAATTCTTAAAAGCTGATTTTTCTCAGCAGCCTGCCTGCTTTCAGAGCACCATCTGCTGGTGCTTCCTGGGTCCCGTGGGCTGCTGCTGGAGAGCTGAGCTCCTCTGCATTTTCAGAGGAGGGGAAGGGTCTGATGTTCACTGCAGTTTGGTTGTGTTGTGAGCCATAACAGCATTTCTTATGTTAAACTTCTGTTCAGCATCCATACATCCTGCCAGAGTCTGTTTTCTGAAGGTAATTCTCATTCACATTACGAAGAACACTAAAAGGAGCAGGAATGTTAGCACTATGGGAATAATGCTTGAGTGGTGATTTGTGGGCTTTGCCCCTTAGGTTTTGTGTAAGCTCATCCACAGCTCTGTGGCTCTGCAGAGAAAGAGCCTGTGATTTACCAAATGTGAGCAAATGTGTTTAACAGACTTTGTGTTGAACTTGTCAGATTTTCAATTAGATCTTCTGTTAAATGCTTTATTGCCTCTCATCCCGGCTCAAAACAATTTATGAATTTGCCACAGTCGAGGGAAATCAGTGGTGACTGATAAAATTTTACGAATTTATAAGTATGAGATAATTTTAGGTCTGAATTGTGTTGAGGTTGTCAAAGAATATTTATGTGGGTTCTAGCCTTGGACCTGTAGATGGTTTATGAATCTTCAGTGACCTTTTCTCAGTCAAAGTTATCTTTTAAACCATAGCACCGTTTTGGATATCCTGTGTTTCCTAAAAAGTGAAGAATTCATCTATTTCTAGCCACAAACTTATCTAAATGCCTTAAAGGGTTTAATACTCTTATTTTAATCATGTTGATGACTTAGATGTTTTTAGAAAGAAAACTCTAGCTGAACTCTATGGTACAAAGTAATCAAAATGTCTCCTAAAAATACCTACAAAGCAGTTAATGTTCTTTCTAGCCTTTAAGTGTGCCTGAAGACTTAACACTGCATTAAAGAAATGAAGTACAATTAGGGTGCGGGATTATGTGGAGATGCGAAGTTGAAGAGGCTTCTGAAAAAGCTATTTTGTAAGCAAAATGTGATTTTTTTTCTGGAAGAAGATGCTGTGAATGGTGTCTGAACCAGCAGAGTCTCTAAGTCAGTGGTGCATTGGAGCCCCATGCCCTGATTCACTTTTTCCTTTGACTCCCTGCCCAAACAGCCCCAAAAGGGACTGGTAAATCCCAAAGGTGCCATTTCCCATGGCACTCCTTCCTTGGCTCAGCCTTGCAGCTGTTCCTGCTCTGAGCTGCAAGAATGGCCTTAAACTCATCATCTTTGGACAGAGGTTTGGGCTGGACTTCCAGGGATATCCTGTGAGACTGGATTGTTCTCACATTCCAGGAATCCTGAGAGAATTAAGCCTGAGCAGCAAGGTGTGGGATCTTGCACCTCCAGGAAGCTTTACCAACTGCAGGCATCTAAAGCAAGAAAGAAGAAGAAATTTGAAGGCTGAAACAGAGAATCTATTGGGAGGATGACTATGGAAGGTCAGCTTATAAATGCATATAAAGTACTGCTGTGGAGTCAGGTGCAACAGTTTTGGCAGCTGCATGTTAGATTGTATATACAGTAATTTCACGACTATAAGGCACACCCTTTTGACTACAATTTTGATCGAAACCTGGAAGTGCGCCTTATAATCCGGTGCACCTTATATATGGACAAAGTTTGGAAATTTGCCAACCCAGAAGTGTGAGCACAGCAGCCGTGGAGCCGTGGCAGCCAGCACCGGGGGCAGGCAGGAGTGCCAGGGGCCGTGGCACAGGGAGGGAGCCCAGGGCTGCACTTAAAATGAGTGAAAAATGTTTGCAAATTGAGCACCTGCCATAAACCCGGGGATCAAGCGATTCTGTTACTAATTTGTTACTTTGTTGTGTGCGGATCCTCACTGCAAAAAAAAAGTGTGCATTATAATCTGGTGTGCCTTACAGTTGTGAAATTACTGTATTTATTTTACAACACTGCTCTGAGGTGGTGTTTTCATTTTAAGGATGGGATCTCTCTGTTTCAAGGATAGAGGTGCTTGTGCCATTAGGATATTTAAAATGCAGAGGAGAATGGAATTGCTATCATCTACATCCTAGTTGCACAATAAATCCTTTGCTACAACCTCCTTCTCTTAGTACAGTGAGTTTGGTGTGCCACTTCAGCTGAGTGAAGCTAAGCTTCTCAAATACTTCATTGTGCTGTGTTTTTGCAGAAATCTGTTCCCAAATGTCAGCCCCAACAGTGAATTCAGAGGGCTTGAGGTGGAACACAAGCACACTACTTGTCTTTCATCCTCTGTCAAATTTTGTGTGTGTAGGTGGCAAGCTCAAGCAGCACCTGCCAAGTACGTACTGGTTATTGGCTTGGGACAGAGCTGTTTACATTTAGCTCTGAGGCATCCATTTGTGCACTACTTTGTATCTGCTTTCAGCATTTCACTAAAAATAATGAAATTTTAGGTTCCACAAAGTACACAGTCTCAAAACAGGAGCTCTAATTTAAAACCACTTTGTAATCAACAAAGACAAATGGCTCTAAAATCAGTTACCAAAGCATTGCTTGGTGGCAGGACTATATTTAAGATATGCAGTGTATTAGCCATTGAGTGTACAGGGATGCCAAAGACTTATATTAACATTTTCCAGACTGACTTTTAGAATAAGAGTTTAACAACTTGAATTGTTACCCCCAAGGTAATTGTTGAGACCTGAACTCTCATCAGAACATACAGTCCCTTATGCTTCAAGGGGGATGAGCATACAAGTAAATAATAATAATAATAATAATAATAATAATAATAATAATAATAATAATAATCTGTTTTCTGTATAATGTTGAGAGAGTGTGTCTTAGCTGATAGTTGTAAAAATGAATCTGTTAGCTGGTGACACTTTCCTCGTTCTTGCCACTTTTGGTATCACATGCAAAATTAGCTTAAGATTCCTTTGTAGTTTTATTTAAGTGAGTTCTGACCATTGGGTCCCTCTCCTCAGACTCTGATGTGCAGTTTGCAGTCACCCTCTGCACAGTCACTGCTGGCCCCAGCTTTGTTTTGAGCATTGTGTTCATCCCTCTCAAGATCCATCTTCCCTCTCCTTGTTGATCTATCCTTGTTGATCTAAAGGGTCTATGGTATGCCTTGGGTGGTTGGTGTTAATGTACATTCCACAAGAAATGCAACATTTCCTTACCTACTTTCCCTTCCAGAAAAGAAGTTTGCTTTGTTTGCTTGCACTCAAGGTGATGCCAGATTTGCTGAATCTTCCATTTGTGAATTTGCATTTTGAAAACTTCTTTACTTAACAATGATCAAAACTGTCACAGAGTTTTGGCATGGGGAACATTTTAAGGTGTTTTCTTCCTTAAACCAAGTGGTATCAGATTTGACAGTTATTGGAAAGATCTTATACCATGTTAAAGAGCCTTTTTTGCAAAGCTTCTTCACAAAAAAGTGGCTTGCCACACAAATGGATTACCATGAGTTATCCTGAGGCTTAGGTTGACTTGAGCCATCTGAGTGGAAAACAGAGATCACCTTGGAGCCAAACCAGGTAGCTGTGAGGCTGGCCCATGGTAAGTTAATTTCTCTGTATTCATTTCCAAGTGTAATTCATTCCTTATACTCTGCTTATTGATGTATGACAGAAAAGACAAAGTTTGGTCTCCTATTTGAGACAAAAGGCAATTTTTCAACTGCCCCCTTCATAAGGGACTAGTGAAATCACCATGGACGTGTACAGGATCCCTTGGTGCCAAGTAGTGGAGGATTTGAGAGGGAGGGGATCCTGCAGTGCCCCTGCAGTGAAGAGTGTCCCCATCCTTGTACCCAGGATCTCTCTGGTGCAGGGGAATGCAGACAGGAAGAGATTTGAGACAAAAAGTTCTGCTAGGAGCCAGGCAGATGCCATATGCCTTCCTTCCGTCCTGTGCTCCATAAATTCTGCCTAAGGAGTTGGTTTGCCACAGGGAGGGCACAGGCTCTGCCAGAGCTCTGGATCAGCTTGAGGGTTCTGTCTCCTCACTGATGATCCCTTGCTGCCTGGTAACCTGCCTGCTCATTTCTGCACTGCCAGATACCTTCCTTTGGGAGAAGTCTTTTCATTTTAAAATCTGTGTAGGAAACAGCCCAGTCTGTGGCACTTTGGAGGGAGCGCTGTCACATCATAAGGTGCAGTCCTGGCTTTTGAACCAAAGCCTAATGCTCCAAGCACACACACACCATTTTACATGCCTGAACAGCACTGTGCTTGTTAAATGTGAATGTTTCCAGGACTGCTGCCCAGTTCTGCAGATACAGCATTCTAAGATTATCCATTTGCTGTCTTTCCATCAACTATGTTCTTTGCAGGAATGGAGATAATCTATCTGCCAGCCATGAGACTCCAAAAGTCAGACTGTGTTCTTTCTGGCTTGTGAATCATCACATGTAACCTTGACTCAGCAATCACAGGGGAACACTTAGGCCATGGTTATGTTATATTCTTCTGATCAAAAAGATTCTCTGTGATGCTGTGTTATTTATTATTTCTTTAATAATGCTTATGTAGAATCCTACCCATAATCTTTCAGCTATATTAGTTCCATGGAGCTAAGGGAATAAAACAGTGGAAAATTATTTTTAGTCCTTTCAGAGAGGCAGATGTGAATTAAATATGTTTTGAATGCAGGTATATATATATGTTTTGAAGAAATATCACTTTTCTGGTTATAGTTAGCTGAAAATCAAAATACTGTGTTGCTTCAAGGTGTCAGCTTTTAGTTCCTGTGAGATATGATGCTCTGGCTAGAGGAGACAATGTAAATGGGTGTGAGCTGGGGGTGAGAAGAATACTCCAAGAGACAATTTTCTTCATTATTAATATAGCTTTTGGATATTCTGTGATTATTTATAACTCTAAAAAGCGTATTTTGCATCAAAGGCAATCATGCCATTTAACAGCATGTTCAGGCCATGATAATTGACTGAACAATCTTATAATACTTTGCCCCTTTCAAACCTGTTGCTTGGATACCACTTTCTTTGAACTATTATGTACCTTGCTGAAAATTAAATAGTAAAGAAAAGGTTTCAGCAGCTCTTTCCTTTGTCTTTTCCGTAAGCTGTCTATCATAAAATATTTTCAGAAGGGGAGACAAAGGATTGGGGCTTACTGGCAGCAAAGTACTCACAGAAACAGCTGGAAATGCAACTCATGTACAGTCTGAATTCAAACCTTTGTTTTCTAGATTTTTTTTTTCTTGCATGCAAGTTTTTCCTTCCTTTTCCAAGGGAATTTGAACTTGAGATGTAATGAAGCAATTCTCAAATTGCAGTCATCCAGAAGTAACTGGATAATGCATCCAGGTAAGTCTCTCACTAATGAGAAGGGTTTGTTCTCTGCTCAGTTTTACTTACTCACTAAAATATGTAATCTGAAAGTGTGAAGTACAATTTGTGATTTGGAGTTTTTATATAATGAAAAGTATTTTTGGTCTCCATCTAAATGCAAGATATTCTATTATATCCTGCCATGAACTGCTGTGATTTCTTTAAGCTGTGAGCTGCTGCTTTATCTATATGCAAAACCTTCTCAGAAACATCAGAGGTGTCTTGTTGCAAGGGCTTAGATTTGCCTACAGGATTCATTTGCTGGAATGGTTCTATCTACCTAGTTTCACTTCACTCTGATGCACACAAGAAGTAAGGTTGGGGGATGAATGATCTGGTTGGCTCAGTAGGCAATGTCTTTAGAATTACCTTTTGCTGAGACCATCTGAGTTGAGCTGAAGCTGAGGACTAAAGTGATGTGACACAGCTAGCAGAAATAATGAAGGCTTTCCAGGGAAGGTCCAACCTCTGACCGGGGAAGTCACTTGTACACAGGAAAGATGATGACTCCAACCCAGGCATAATGTTTGGACCTAGATTAGGAAAAAATATATTTATTAGATATTTGTCCCAATGAGGATGGTTTTTCTGTCCACTGGAAGGCAAGGAAGATCTCCTGCCTGTGACCTGCCCCATGCCACAGACACTGTGCTCCTCCAGAGAGGGATGACTGCCAAGGACTGTCACAGACTGGATTTTGAGAACAACACCTACCACAGTAAGTGAACAGTCAGGACTTTGGAGCAGCTCATTGCTCCAGTGGGTGATGGGGCAGAGTTGCAAACACAGCTACAGTCCAGCTGTGTCATGTTCCTGCTCCTCTCTGCTTCCTGTCATCACCAAAATGAGCAGAAGCAGAGGGGAAGTTCTTATCTGGATACAGGGTTGGACCACAGGCATCTCCCAGTCTGGATTTGGGGATTTGCCTGTGATCTCTAATGCAAAGGGAATGTTTTGTCACTTTATGTTCATGGCTGAGCCATTCAGCAGTGCTGCTGAAGTGACTCACAGCAGTGCTGAGATTGTGACTCACTGCTGCATCCTTTCTGGAAAGACACTAATCCTCCTTTCCTGCTGCTTGGGCTGGTTTGGGAGCCACAACATTAAGGACTGAAAGGCACATTTATTAAATGACACATGGCAGGACTGGGTTTTGTTTGTAGCAGTGAGGAAGTGCTTTGTGGCCTCTCTGCTGTTGACTAGACACTGACACATCTGGCACCCAGGCACCAGAGGATGAGGGATCTGGGCATTTGTTTCCCTGGTTAGATCTGGGTGTCAAGCCTATTTCAGTCAGTGAGTCTTTGGGCTGGATTCCAGAGTTTTTCTTAACTACCAACATCTGTCAGATGTCAGCTCTCTGAGTCCACCCTTCCTGGTCATGCTATTTTAAGGCACTTACATTTTAAACACTACTACTACTGCTAATAAAACCCTTATAGGTTTTTCTCTGAGTAATTTGTCCTCAAGGGACTTGGAAGTCCTCAGGTTTCTTCCTGACCAGTGACAGGATGTGGTTTATCCACCAGGAGTCATCCAGCCTTTTGCCACACAGGCAGTCTGGCCAAAAGCCTTTGGGATTGCATGTGGAGCAGCAGGAGATGTGCCCCATGGATGTAGTCAGTGATAACTCTGCTTCAGCTGATTATTGCTGCAGCTCTTGCCCTAAAGTGGGAGATTTCTGTTGTAAACCAACATTTTTTTGTTGGCTGTAGTCTCTTGGAGCCTTAGCTAGAGCAGGAATGATCTTGCATGCTCTTCACATCGGCAGATATTTGAAGAAGGTGTTTTTATAGAGTTAATCTCCCTGGGCTCCAGTTACAGTTAGTGGAGGGAACAGGCACTGCTGGGTGTGATTTACCTGTCATGCTTTATCTTTGCTCCTTAGGATGAAGCAGTTGTGCCCTGGAGGTGCCTGCTCCTCTCAGTAATTTGTAAAATAGCTCTTGGAAGGATCTGTACTGAGTCAGGTGACCAACACCCACATTTACTTAATATATAGGCTCTCAAATAAAATTTATCCATGGAAATGCCAGTTAACTCTGTTACCACAACTCTCTCCCAGGGCTTGGCCTTTGCATATTTTTTTAAAACTAATTAGAGGTATGGTAATTCTGTTTTTTTAAGCCAACAGAGTTATGTATGTGTGGTTTCTTCTTCCTTGAGGGAGGGAGGCATATTTGTAGCACTGTCCAGCACTGGTGTGGCTGCACTGATTCACTCAACTATGTCAGTGTTTCTAATTATAGCTGTTAAAAAATCACAGAAGGTTTTCAAACAACTCATCTGTGCAAGTACCTGCACACCCTAATCAATACAGTCACGTTAGCTGGAGGAATGACCTCTGCTTTAGGACTCTTTAGGGCACCAGAATGTGCAAGTTTCAGCAATTTCTATTCTTAAAGCATGAAGGGATGTGAGGCAGGGTCCTTTCTAATGAGATGAATGTGTTTGTAATGTTTGCTTAAAAAAAGTTATTAACGTTATTTTTAAAAAAAGTTATTAAAAAGTTTAGAAGTCCTGAAAGGAAAATTATTGCAAATCAGATACAAATTTTTCAGGGTGAGAAGGTTCTTTATGTTCTGCTCAGTGCTGAAGTTTGGAGTACTGTTTTCAGGGTGAACATTGATAAAATTAAAAAGAGCCTATTTTTTAACTATTTTATTAAACAGAATGGTGGTAAAGAAAGTGGTGGTAAGGCAAAATCATTCTCAGCAACAGTCTCATTTTTTTAAGCTTTCTGCTGTTACGGAAAAAGCGTAAAATAGAAATCAATATTAATTTAAGAATATTATCTCCCTAAAATATTAAATAATGATGCAGTTTAAAAGCAGGAGAAGTGTAAGGTTGGTATTTTACTGAAGTGCTGCTCAGCCCTGCTTCGTGTGACAGGTGAAATTGGAGGCTGGGCATGTGCCAGGCAGGGATGGCCAGGGCCTGAAGAGGGCTCACGAGGTCCTGCTTCCTACCAGGGATTCATATGGATTTTGTTTTCACATGAAACCATGTGAAGGTGGTGTAGCAGATGTTGGACTTCCAGCCATTAACAATTTTCACCTTTGATGGCACAAGGCTGTTCCATCCCACAGAAACACAAGTTCACTTGAATTCCCACGCTGCCCATATGCCTACATTTCAAAGTTTGCTACCTTATTAATTGGTGAAATATGTTCATTATAATAGCAGCAGTGAGAAGTATTTAAGTGCACCTCAAGCAGTCAAACCCCAAAGATTTAAATGTGCAAAACCCATCTGCTCCTGACTCAGGAACTCACATAAAATATGAAGGTGCAGAGGATTGCTATATTAAGTTTTGCAAGCACTCGCTTTCAGTCTTGGGGATGTTGGAATTTCACTTGGAAGTGCAAGACAAACCAACTTCTGAATTTTTTGGTCTTCAGTTTGACTGGGCATTGTGAGTTCATGGGTACTGGCTGGTTTTGCTCAAGCTGATCATTTAATTCTCTAAGCACTCCAAGTGATCTCTAAGTTCTAGAAATTTTAGGTTCAGCTCCTTTCTCTATCTCAGTCTTTTTGGAGGTGCCTATCTAATCTGCAAGTCCTTTTTTGTGACAAAGGTATCCATATAGAGTATTAACTTCAAAATTAAGGATTTGGGTCTGTCACTCACAGAGTTTGGAGATGTTTCCTTGCAGATGAAAATAATGCATCATTCAAAACACAAGTCTTAATGACTGAGTATATTTTCTCTGCCTCAAATATGTGTAGGACTATCAATTTAAAAAGTAAGATTGTTTTTTAGGACTGTGGGGAAACTCCTCCTTCCCTTCAAGAGGCAACATGTCCTCTACTGGAAGACATTTTCCTTTTAAACAGCAGATAATATTTATAATAAATGTCTAGGTTTGGAGAGAATGCCTTTATTGCAGGAGCTGCCACTTTTCTGAGCACTATGAATCCTAAACTTTCAAATAAACTGAGAAATGTTTTTTAAAAGGATGCTTCTATTGTAATCAGCTACATTTTCCTCCCTTCAAATGTCTGCTATCAACAAAATACAAAAAAATCCTGTCCAAAAAGTCATAAATGTTAAGTTTCTTCTCTGATTTGTTTTAAATATTGGATATTTTTCTTGTGCCTTTGACTGCCCTTTCTGTGCAGAAAGATGCCATGATCTGGTGGCTCAGCTGTTGTCTTGAAACCAAAAACCTGGGTTCTCTTCCTACAAGTTTCCCAGCTATTGCATTGAAGAAATGGCAGCAACCAAACCAAAAATGGATGACTCTCACCGCTGAAAAAAATCAGTACAGAAGTTAATTTGCTCAATTGATACTCAGCTTTTCTTCAACACCTACCCTAAATGCCTTTGCTGCAGGGAGGGGTGGATGTGTCATGATTGCTGCAAGGCTATGTCAAGGCAGACTTTGTTGGGTTTTTTTTAGAGCTGTTTAAGTCTGTTTCTTGCCACAGAAAATCTAATCATGCTGTTCTCTGCATAAGTGGTTTAGAATCCCTCTGTATCTTTCAGCATGGAAATGCTGCTTGCACTTCCACTGCCCAGCAGAGGTGAAATGCACTCTGGAAAACTCAGCAGGAGGAGCAGCATCCTCATACCTGCCATCCTGGCCTGCTGAACTGTACTATGATTTCCCCCCCTCCTTTTCTATGTTTAAATCTTGTTTTTCAGTGGTTTGCAGATACTTCCCTTCCTTCCCACATAAATTCCAACTGTATGACCAGATGTCTACTTGGTTTCTCTCAACACCCTTCACAGCCCTAATCTGAAATGTTAACACCAGCCACAAAGGGATTGTGTGCTCATCATGCAAATTACCTCCAGCAGATAGCCAAAACATTATCTCATGCTGGCCTAGATGTTACAGAGCTTGCAGCTAAAATGCTCCCTCAGGATCCTGGGACATTTTGACTGTTTTGACTGTTCTCTGGGATGGGCAAAGTCAAGCTTCAGTCATTTCCTCATGTAGGAAATGTGTTGTTGGAACACAGGCTACTCTAAGACCAA
>VRYO01001681.1:26726507-26769121 GCA_009812075.1 Sialia sialis | reverse complement strand
CTGGCCACGCGACAGTGGCAAAAAGCGGCGAAAAAGCAGTGGCAAAGCATGAAGCCGGCAAAAAGCTGTGGCAAAACGGCAGCAAAGCGGCTCAGCTTCACGCGAAGGCAGCAAAGCAGCGGCTCCGACCCTGGCCGGCTCGCACTTCCGGGTTGGCATTTTGCTGGAATTCGTCCATAAATTGGCTGCACCTGGTGATTAGCCACACTTCGGTTCGATTCTTCAGTGAAATAGGTGCAGCTTATCAGTGTAAAAATTACTCTACATTTCTTCACCCAGAGGGATGCAGATAGCAGCCACAAAAGTTGTCCCTAAAGAGGAAGACTCCATAGAACTGGCTTATAGGAGGGAGAGGGTGATCATGTTGGTGTCAGTCCAGCTGCAAACCTTGCTTGAAAATCCTGGCACCTTCAGGGGCTGTTTCGCAGTGGGAGCAGAACAGTCCAGGGCTCATAGGAGCAACTGAAGACCACAAGGTCTATGCCCCAAGAACCTGAGTCTTTCACTCACCTTAATAAATTCTTGAATTTATTATTTGCTGGGCTGTGAAACATCCTCTGCTCACCTACCACTGGCCTGCTCATCTTCCTTATATATTTTCTTATTTTTTATATGTATTTTTCTATTTGTAAAACACATCATTTCATTAAACTTCCTGAGATTCACAGTTGAAAAGTGCTGCTTAAAAGTTGAGTTGTTCTTTCTGCTACTTGATTACTTTTTTTTTTCCCAAGGCTGGGGTGAGATTGGAGGTTTGAGTTTGCGTGCTGAAGTTGTATTTTTGTTTTGTTTTGTTTTCCTAACCACTTCCACATGCAATCAGGTTTTATTGCCAGCTGCTCTCCGTGGTTGGTCTCTGGGGAATGTAGGCTCCTGTTTGTTGTTAAACTCATAACAGTTGGTTAGTTTAACTTTTTTTAAATCTTAATTTGTCAGGTTTGGATTTCCACCAGTTGTCTTTACCCAGCCAGAGGTGGGCAATGTAATAAGCAATGATGTGTAAGAAGGGCTCATCAGACCCTCAAATTCCTGTAGAGGGAGAAGTAGGCAAGTTTATCACCACCCTCACATCTTTTCTGTATTAAAATTAAGTATCTTGGAATTTTTCACTTCCCACAGAGCAGGAACATGAAATTTCATTTAATTAATAAAAGAAAGATTTTTATTTCACTGTTTTAAACAGAAAAGGGCAGGGCTCCCTGTGATGATTGCAGCAGGGAGCCTGTGAGCCCAGACATGCTGCTCACCAGGGAGGCTCCCAGGGAGGCCAGGAGGAGCAGGAAACCAGCCAGGTTTCCCTAGGAAGTGTGTTTGCACTCTCTTAGAAGATTTGATTCCATCAATCTGTTCCTGCAGAATATATGTGCATATATTTCAGGAATTGGCATTTTCCTATGGAAAAAAAGAAAAGGTTTTGCTGAGTTAAAACTGGAGATTAGTGAGCATGCTTTTCTAGCTGCATTGGTGAGAAAGCCACATGTACTCTGTAAATGTATGTAAATATATGACAATCTAGCATACAGTTAGGCAGCTGTACCAGGCCTCTAAAATGCAGCCTATGGATGACCTAAAATTATCACTAAAGATTTTTGTACTTTTATCTGTCCACCTAAAGCTAGCCCTGGAATGAGCAGACTAGTGGGACATTTTTCTTCCTTGCAGGGAAAGGCTGTGTGGAAATGAGAGACCAGAGAAAGCGAAAGAAGAAACCAAAGGCAGTTATGGTGAGAATATGTTTACTCTCTTTAACTTTGCATACTCAACACGATAGCTGTGAGTTCTGTGCATTTCTCTGTGGAATTTATTCTTTTAAACCAAACTTTCTAATTGTGGGCTTGATCCCATGGCGCCAGCAGCTGGAATACTGGAGGAATTGTGTGTCTGCTCTGAGTTTAAGCATCAGTTATTGGTACAAGCTGAGAGATGTCTGAGCACTGGGGGCTATGCTTTCCCAGGAGAGCTGGCAGTGTTTTGGAGGCCACTGGCCAAGCTGCTGTGTGCCAGCATGGGCACCACAGGAGGGACAGAGTGGTGAAAAGGAGGGTTTGGGGCTGAGTGGGGTAGTGTGGCCCATGTTCAGCCCCTCAGGAATTCCCACTGGGTATTCCAGAGGATGGCAATAGCAGATATTAAGGGAAATCAGGACAGAAAGTGTCTGGCCCCAGGCACCAGGGAAGAGCTAAAGCAATTTCTCCTGTCCTGGAAGGTGTAATGGATAAAGGGTCCCATTCATTATTCCATGTCTAGGAACATAAACACCAACAAAAAAGAGAATTTTTTTCACACAGGCTGTTAAGCAGAGATGAACTCTTGCCAGGATTTGCATATAACCATTCTACCCTCTGCTTGCTCAGAAAACTGTAGGAACAAAAACCTGTTGTGAGGAAGGAAAGGATTTAAGTCCTGAGTAAGCTCTGGAGATCCTGCAGCATTTCCTACCCTTCTCTTCATAAACTTGCCCCGTTCTTGTGGCTGTAGGCTTTTCTAGAGGAAAACTGGGTTTATATGGGAGCTCCATTTCACAGGGAGGGCAGAGCTGTGGTGGGGTATAAACCTGTGTATGGCTCTGTTTGTTAAGGCAAATTGGGGTGGGAGGAGGAACAGCAGAGCTCCAATTCTCTGAGCATGGAAGTGATGAGGAGACTGATCCCCTGGCAAGACAGAGCAGTGTCACTGCTTGATGTGAAAGTTTTACTGTATAATGATTAGATGAAATCATCTAGTTTCTAGATGCAGGAAATAAAAAGGCTGACTCTCTGAATTTTTACCCATGTAAAGCTGTTGCACTCATTGTCTTGGTTGAGGAGAGCTGTGTTCAGTCCTCAGCTTGGTTTGTATTTTAGTGGAAACACTTCTTTGAAAATACCTTGTCCCATAGCACTGAGCCCCACCAGTGACTCAATGCTGACTCAGAAGAGAAGGTTCCACTCACTGAATCAGCCCCAGAGCTGTGGGACAAGGCGAGGTTTTCCTTGGCTCTGTCCATCCAAACAGAGGTCAGTCCTGTAGATGGGATGAAGTCATAGTTCAAGAGGCAGAAGTCACATCAGAACATATTTGTAATGAGGAAAAAAAAAAAAAAAAAGACATTTTCACAGGCTTGGGGTTTGTCCAGGATGCAGAAGGAGGTGTGATGCAGGGCACCTGGACTTGGTGCCCTCTGGATGCTTATTTTAGAATTTTCTAAAGGGAACTCATCATTCACGCTTCAGAAATGACAAGACACAAGTATTCCTTGGGGTCTTTTAACTGAAATATTATGTTAATATTCTGTCTGATTCAGATTCTGTTTTCCCTGCATGAGTGTCTTTCACAATGATGGGGTTTGAGTTTTGTGGACTTGTTTATTTTTTTTACTCACCATTATATCAGCTTCAGCGCTTCTCATAGGGAGTAATGGAAGAAGCTAAAAGTTATTTTATGACTATGTAAGAGCTGTTATATTACTCATCTTTCTAAAATAAAAGTCATATAATGAATTAAGTGGAATGATACTGAAAAAGGTAATTTTAAGTTGAAACTTCACAAAGAAATTTTGGCAGATCTGTTATTCTGCAAAAAATTTCTCTGCAAAGGTGACTGAGAGAAGGTCCTTAACACATTATTTGACTACACCTGCATGGAGTGGGCTCCTTCAGCAAGAGAGCAAGTAATCCTGTCCCTGTCACTCCTGCCATCTGTGACTGCAAAGAAAGAGCTGAATATCTGCTCTCTATGTATTTATTGCCACGATATATTTTCACTGGGACACTGCTGACCCTGTTTTTGGTACTGGGCTGCCACACAGTGGCCTCCTTCAGAAACCTGGAGAATGGGAGGAGGAAGGGGAAATATCAAATTGATAGCAAGAATGAGCAAATGCAAATGTCAGGATTCAGTTTACAGTGTGTATTAATTCCTTACTGGATGGGGAAGCAGAATTTTATTTTGTACAGTCAAAACAACAAGAAGAAACATACATGAGAACACACACAAAAAAGAGGTAGGAAAGCAGGAAACCCCTGAGCAAAAATTTCTTTCAAGAAATTTATAAAGGAGCTTGTATGAAAGGAGAAGAGTTTTCTCTGATTTACTAATACCTGCTTTCTTTTCTTTGCTGCTTCTTCTTTTCTCCCTAGATACTGACAAGTAAAATTTGAAGCTTTTTTCTTTTTAGATGAACTCATGCTGGGAGGATGTTCAGGGTGGAGGTTTGGTTTTGTACTGCTGGTAGATTGAGCATAGCCCCTCCTAAGGCAGTGGAGAAATCCTGTTTTGATCCAGACCTGGAACCTATTTGAGTATGAATTTCATCTGAAGTGTTCCATCATGCAGGCTCTTTGTAAAATGCCATAGAATTGTTTGAGGGTGGAAGGGACATTAAAAACCCTCGTGTTTTAAACTGCCTGTCATCAGCAGGGGTGCTCCCCACTAGAGCAGCTTGCTCAGAGCCCCATCCAGCCTGGCCTTGAACATTTCCAGGGATGGGGCATCCACAGCTTCTCTGGGTAACCTGTGCCACCAGCAGGGAGGTGGGAATGGGCTCTGCTGCATCCATTAGGATCCTTCCTGGATTATTGCTTTGTAGCTGTGATAAAAGACATGGGGTTTTTGCTGCCCTGCAGGTTCACATTTTGACAGCCTTCACTCCCCTATGTCTTCCTCATTCCTGTAAACAGGGAATCCATGGCGAGTGCTCAGGCCTGGAGACTTGTAATGCACCTGATTGACAGCCTTCTGTGACAAATAATCTGAGACAACAGAAAATCTGACAGTGAGAGATGCTCTGATTTTCTGACATTCCAAATACACGCTTCAGACCATCAGGAACCCTTAAATGAAAGGATTTAGGAAGTTTGGATTTCAGTGGTGTTATGTGCCTGCAGTCAGATACAGTGTGTTGGTTCATTTATATTAATTAATGCCAAGTAAGGAAGCAGAAAGGTCGGAAAATGAATTCTGTAAGAAAAGACTGTTTAAATCTTAAAAATAGTTTCATGTGATTATATATGTTCTGGTTTAGATCTATTATTTTATCTTAAGTGATCATCTGTGATAAGAATGTTCTGTACCTGCTTGTTCTAAGAATAAGCATCCTGTGCCCTTTGATTTGTGAAGAGTCTGATGTTGTTTACAGTAGATGGATGTGAAATATATTTCAGTAAAAAGTGTGGGATCTTCATTTTAACACATGTACATTAGAGCTATTAGAGTGGTGAGTGTTCCTTGGTGAAATTATTGCTTGCTTTGTCAATGTGCTAGTTTCCTTTTATTTTGTCAGAAATTCCAGTGCAGGTAGAGAAGCACAAGTGGCTGAGGCAGTTGTTGCAGGCAAAACTGTCCCTACCTGGGGAATTTTTATTTCATCTAATTTACTGCCAATTAACAAAAACTGCTGGTCACCTCAGTTCTGATGTTGAAAAAAAGAGTGACAAAACTAATCAAATAAACATTCTGGTAGAAAACCTTCCTGCCCCTTCCCCTGGCTCAGCAGAAGTTTGATCAGCATTCACAGGAGCAAAAGCCTGGATGTAACAAATGAGAGCTGGAATTGAAACTGCTGTAAAGGGAAGTGGTGGGGCACCTACTTTCCTGGATGTGTATTTTCCATAAAAGCAGCCACTGTCTGCAATCTCATGGATGTCTCTTAATGGTCTGAGAAATGGAGAACAGGTTAATTTTGAAAGGGAAAGTTCATGCTGGGAAAGTATGTGCACTCAAGATCCCAAAAGGAAGTGTACAGCGGAAACAAAATTCTGTATTCAACTGAGTGAGGTTTTTAGGTTCTCCTCATGAAAATCCCAGTGCAATTACCCAGAAAAATCTGTCAGAAAAAGCTGATTAATTTTTTATGTGGAAATATACCCATGTGGTATCTTTTTCAAGCAATATCACAAAGAATTATTTTTTTTAAAGTATATTTCCATTTTGGAAAATGTTTCAAAAGAAAAGGATGGTGCAAAAAAAGAAACTGCATATTTGACTTGAAATTTGATTTAATCTTTTATATATATTCTGTTAGTAAAAATGTGATGAAACTTTCAGCACAGAGAAAGTTTTAAGCAGAATGAAGAGCAAAGCCTTCAGTCTATATTGAGTTGCTACTGTCATTAATGATTTTCAAAAATATTAAAATCATTAATGATTAAAAAAATAATGTTTTATGAAATAATGGGAATAGTTATATTTAATCCCTGAATAACCAACTTCCTATATTTCAATTTGTTAAAGAATATAAGAACAGTATGTATAAATTAAGCAGTAAAGCATTTCTTTAAAATGCTTGAAAATTTCTAGTTATTCTATTTTAAAGAAACAAATTTCAGAGTTTTTATTCCATGGGAAATTTTGGAAATCATCTTTTCCTTTGAGATTAAAGCTTCAATGAAAAAGGTGGAATTTCCCACAAATTAAACACTAGATTTTGAGAAACTCTAGCTCAGAGTTTGAAGGACAATCACAAAAATTTTTAGTTTCCTGTTGGCGAATGAGAGTTGAGTCCTGAAATCTCTGGGTACCAATAAGACAATTCGTATTCAGCTGGAAGAAAAGAAATCCCCTCAGTGGGAACAGGAACATCCTTGGAGGTACAGTAGTTTCACAACTCTAAGGAGCAGCGAATTATAAGGTGCACTTCCAGGTTGTCAACAAATTTCCAAACTTTGCCCATATATAAGGTGCACTGGACTATAAGGCGCAGTATTTTTTTTGCAGCAAGGATCCATGCTCAACAAAGTAACGAATTAGTAACAGAATCACACGATTGGGGGGTTTACTGGCAGGTGCTCAATTTGCAAATATTTTTCACGGATCAGAACAGCCTTTAAATGCAGCCTCAGGCGCCCTCCCCCAGCCCTGGGCCCTGGCACTCCCTCCCGTCCATGGTGCTGGCTCTCGTGGCTCGTACTTCTGGGTTGGCAAATTTCCGAACTTTGTCCATAGATAAGGCACACGGATTATAGGGCACATTTCCGGGTTTCGTTCAAAATTTTAGGCTTTAAGTTACGCCTTATAGTGGTGAAATTACTGTATCACCCAATGTGCCCTCTGAAAGATTCATCCCATTGGTCATGTTTGGAGCCTAGAATTTTTGTGGGTTATGTTGGGGGCAGATGGAGGTTGTGACACCCATGTCTAAATCCTACTGGCTTGAGAGAGAGGCTGTGTGTGGTTATTCTGCTATCCCAGCTGATTTAGAGTACTCTTCTCCTGCCATGGCATCTCCTTCATGGGAGTCTTAAAAGGTTTGGAAAACTTCTGCCAGTTGTGTTCTGAGTGCAGGTGATCCCTCCTAGGTGGGATGGGACAGGAGGACACTAAATGAATTGTGAATATTCTGGTTTTGTTTCCCATCCTAGGTGTCCCAGCAAGCAGGATCTGGGGCTCTCACTGCTGTGTTGTTCTCTGGTGCCTGCAGCAGGGTTTGACTGGATGTGGGTTCTTTCCAGTGCTGTATTGCCCGGTTTTTGCTGGAAACATGTTCCTTCAAACCATACGTTCATCAGTGTTCTGGGACATTGCTCCAGTCCTGGTTCTGCCCCCTCCTGCTGGAGTTTTCCCCCAGGATACAGAGGTTTCTCCTGGATACCTGCTCTCTGGCAGCATCTGCTGTCAGTGGTTTCTGTTCTTCAGCAATCTGCCTCCTGGAGCTGGGGTGTGAGACTGACTGGAGCATAAACCACAGAAAAATCACCTGTGGGTTAATCCAAACAGAGCTGAAGTGCTGGTGGCTGTGAGTGGGCTGTAAAATCTACGTGGCAGGTTAGAAAAACAGGGAGAGCCATTGAAAACAGAGTCAGTGTGCCTGGGGTAGGAAGAGAGAGAATAGAGATACACAGGAGCTCAGATGGTGCTCCCTAAATCTCCTGCAATTTAGATGAAACGCTAACTGAAACTGCTTTCCAATCAGATGAACACTTGTAATCCTGGCTGAACAGAGCGGGGAGCAGAGGCTCCCAGCTCCACTGGGATGTGCAGATTGAAGTGTGGTTACAGTCCTGATCTTCAGTAGATTGAGAAAACCCACATTTGCAGCATAGCAAAGCAGAGACTCTCATGAAATCAACTACAACAAAGGAATGCTATAAATTCTGGCCCTGCCGTGCCGTGCTTCCTCCCAGTATGCTCTTGGAATGTTTCTATTAAGTTCAGGTCTGAGGAGATTTCTTACTTTTCTAAATAATATATTTTTCTTGCACTTATCATTCCTATAATGGATTTTTATAACACCCAGCTTCTTTCTTCTACTGGAAATAGGGCTGTTCTAAGTGTCATTTTTGAGAACTACAGCTTAAGATGTTTTAACTGGGACCACAACACAGTGTGTGTTCAGTGTCAGCAGTATTTGGTTTGTCACAAAATATTCCTTTGGTGAATTTTACTGTCTAACTAATGTCTGTGTTGCTGTCCCAATCCCTTTGCCATCAGTCAGGCTGATTTAATCAATTTAGAAAGCAGGGGAGCACTGGAGAAGTAGTGTGTCAAACCAAGCAAAAGCAGAAGTGGAGCTCCAAACCAAATAGCAGAGCTCCAAATATTACAAAGATTTCCTACATCATAGATAGTGGCTCTTCATAATCCTTGTAAATTCAGAGGTGTTAGCAGGTGAGTTTTAGCTTCTTCAAATTTAAGAAACAATGTCACACAATATATACAGCTTGAGAAGTTTCTGAAGGAAGGAATGTAAGTGTTAGTAATGATCTTGGGTTATTTCATTTATGTGAGGAGCATCCTGCTGTGAAGGTGCTATCCTTTGTAATATTAGTTTTTATAATAGTACCAATATTTTTTATGGTGTATTACTCCTGTATTCTTATTTTTCACCAAGAAGCCTGTGCTTGATGTAATATAGAGGATGGCTCAGAGAAATGCAGTTCAGGGTTTATTAGCAGTGGCCTTTTTGCAGTGATACAAAATGGACTTAACAACATTTTATCTATGGGTAAGTGTATGAGACCCATTTAAATTGGCTGAATGTCATTATGGATGCAAAAATACAAAGAGTCACATCTGAATTAAGTAAATCATCTCATCACATCTTTTGGCTTTAAGCCTTAATGCTTATAATTTCTAGATTTTTCCCATCCACCACCTCATTTAAAGACTGCAGAAGAAAGATGACCCAGCCAGCAGTGATGGCTTTTCCTTGGACAGATCTTCCAACCCTAGGGAATTATGGCAATTGGGAAAATGTGTAATGAAGGAGAAAGTTATCAGGTTTTAGCTGGAGAATATATTCGTTTGAATTTAGTCAAATTTCTCTAATTTGCTGCTAATTATTATTGTCACATGTCTGAGTAGGAAATAGAAGGGTGATTTAAATACTATGATGGAAACAAAACTCCTTTTAAGTGCCAATATGGGGAGTTTTCCAGTGAAGGTTCTGCTGGACTCCCTGCAAAGATGGTCCAGCTGCAGGGAGAAAATGTAGCTGAATATGATTATGCAAAAGAGTGATTTCTACCTTTGACCACTTTGATCACTGATCATAAAATGCTGAAAAAATTATCAAAAAGGGTTAACAGTGGTTTTAGGAGTGCAGCTTTACAATGGTGGGAAGCACATTGCTTTACCACCCTGACCGAACACAATGCATCTTTATTTTTTTCCTTCCTTCACCAAGGAACATGTTTGACAGCTCACAGGCTGAATGGGTTCTTACAGGAGGAAAAAATAAAAATATGTGGGGTGTGGAGGTGGTGTTGTTTCTGTTTAATTTGTGGTGGGATGGTGTTGTTTCTATTTAATTTGTGCAAAGTTAAAAGCAGGTATTTGGGAACTTATTTGCTGTCGTTTAGAAGGTGTTGCAGGGAGGTCTTGAACAAGAAATTGTGAAAAAGGAAGTTGTATGCCTTTGAATAATCCTTTATAAATAGGTGCAACCAGAGGGGTTGAATAAAGGCTAGGATTTATTTGCATAGGAAAGTAAATTATGCATGTTCTAGGCATAAAAGAAAAGGAGAAGAGCTGTGTGGCACTGAAAATGTGCTTTTACTGTTTCTGTAAAAGGCTGTTTTTTACTTTATAAATATGGCACAGTGTTGACAGCATCCATGACATCATGTGATGTGTATGATGTCAGCAGCTTGGTGCCATGCAATTGTGTATTTTAACTTGCCTTTCAACAAGAGAAAGAGAAATACTTGGGTTTTCTTGAAAATGTGAAACATAAGGACTCCAAATGAAAATAGCCCACACCAAAATCTGTTGGTCCAGTTTAGGGGAAGCTGGTCTCCATCACCCAGCACAGGGAGGCAGCTGTAGGTGCCAAGGTGGGGATGTCTCTTTGTTTTGCTGAGATAATTTCTCTGGTTTTAATGACATCTCTCCTGCTCCTGACCAGTGAGATCAGAACCAGTATCCAGCTGTAAAATGGCAACACGCTGAGGAGGTTGCAGCCTGATTGCTTGGAGTTAATCCATAAAGTAATTCTGTTTCTTAGACATTTATCTCCTCTGCAGTACTGACTCGGGTGATAATGTGAGGGAAAAAAAGCACCCCTCGGGTAAGAAAGTGAATTTTTGCATTTCACACTGCTTCTGAAGAGCTTCCTGGTGCTCTGCTGGCAACAGAATGATAATTTTCCACTCTGCTGCATCTCAATGTAAGACAAAAAAATTCTGTTAATGGTGAGCTGCTATGTTAATTACTTGATCATTTAATTGTTTCTAATAGCTGTTTCTACTACGGCAAGGTAAAGAGATATAAATCTAGCTATGCATATGGAAGAGAGGAGAGTTTATACCTGGATGTATATTTCTAAATGAATGGATTTTCGAAGAATGTGATTTACAGAGAAAAGATACTGCCTTTTGGGAATTCAAAATCACTAATTGCCCTTAAATCCTGCCTCTTGATTGTAGTTTTTTAAATTTATTTTTCTTGGTCTTTTTTTGGGAAGAGAACATAAAATAATTCAAGTATGCTGTGCTTTAGTGGTTCTAACTGATTATAGTTCTGCACTTAATTAACAAGAAATTGTAGCAAATAACTCATACTGTTCATTGAAAAAAATCCTGGGAATAATGGAGGCCAGATGAGAGAGAGAGTGGGGGAGAACTGAGACTTTAAAAAATGGGCTGGTGGGGCAGCTGCTTTCCCAGAAGCCCTGTTCTATAACCCCATATATGCTTCTTACAGGTGATTTATTTGGGAAGTAGAAAATTTTGAAAGGAAAAGTCTGTACTGAAGAGGTTAAAGTCTGATCTTACACCCCTGTTGTATGCGACCTTTCAGTCTCTAAAGTTTGGCTGATATTTTGAGGTGTTTTGCAAATGGGTAGCATTTCTTTGTGGTGGATTCCTGTGGAGTTCAGGTGATTCCCACTGTTGATTCCTGATAAGGCAACACATCCTAGAGGAGCACAAAAATGTAGGTATGTAGCTAAGAATTTTTATAGATTGTAGGTAGAGGAGTAAAGATAGTTTTTTTATAATCCTGAGTGTATCCCAAGTACAATAATTTCACAGCTAGAAGGTGCACCGGATTATAAGGCACACTTCTGGGTTGTCGGCAAATTTCCGAACTTTGTCCATATATAAGGCGCACTGGACTATAAGGCGCACATTTTTTTTGCAGCGAGGATCCACGTGCAACAAAGTAACGAATTAGTAACGGAATCACGTTATCGTGGTGTTTACTGGCAGGTGCTCAATTTGCAAACATTTTTTCATGGATCAGTGCAGCCTTTAAATGCAGCCCCAGGTGCCCTCCCCGTGTCGTGGGCCCCGGCACTCCCGCCCGCCCCTGGCGCCGGCTGGCGTGGCTCTCACAGCTGCCGTGGCTGCTGGCACTCGCGGCTTGCACTTCCAGGTTGGCAAATTTCTGAACTTTGTCTATATATAAGGCTCACCAGATTATAAGGCGCACTTCCGGGTTTCTATCAAAATTTTAGGCTTTAAGGTGTGCCTTATAGTTGTGAAATTACTGTACCTCAGTTATAACCTGGTGCTGAACACTTCTGTCATGACAGCACATGATGCTCTTTAGGTGTCACAGGAGAAAGCACCATCACCAAGGCACACTCCACCTTCCTTTAGTGTTTTGAATTTCACCACTGGGTTTTTTCATGAGGTTCTGTGTCTGTCATGGGTAATTAAGCCGTCCCTGAAGTGTATTCTGGCTCCAGAGGTGTGCTACATTCAATAAGCTCACAGTGCATTCTTGAGGTACATGAAGCAAGTTTTTGGAGTCTACCTGCTGAAAACATTATGCACTGCCAGCTAGCTCTGCCTGGCAGGTTTAAGCTGTTCATGCACTGCTTTGTTTGACTTACTTGTGACTTTATCACGTTACAGAGTGAATTGCAGATGTCTGAAGACCAATAACCCACCAAATGCCTTTCAAGAAAATTTAGGATAGAAACTGGCACGAGTGGGTAGTTTAGGAGTTCTCCCCTGTTATATCATTGAATTAAACCAGTATCATTGAATTATATAATTGAATTAAACCAATTTGTTATCTTTAATGAAATGAGGTAGAGAACAGTTCATGTTCACACTGTGGGAGCACTGGACAAACTTTCTGTTCCCAAATTCAGGGTACAAATTGTTTTGCAGCTAAGGGTCAAGAAGAAAATACCCTTTTTTTTCCCTTCTCCATATCCTGCAGGATGCTATAGAACAATTAAGTTCATAGGGGGTGGGGGGCAGCATTAATCCTCTTACGGAAACATCTGCAATTGGTAAATATCTGAGATGGGAGACCCTCTCAGAACAGAATATGAAGGATTTCCACAATGGAACAAACCAGTTTTTATTCTTTCCTTTCTCCTGTTCTCAGCTCTTTGTTAAGTGACAGATTTTAAGACCTGACATGTAGAAAAAGTGGGTCTGTGCTTAAGGGGGAGATAGGAAGGAAGAACTTCAGCCAAAACGAACATTATAGACCAGACAGAGGATATGCTTATTCAGGACGGGATGAAAGGAGAAAATACCTCTCATGGCACGAGACCATTTGAACTCTCAGACACCTGGAAATAACAGTAAGATTTCTTCTCGAGAGTAGAAAAGCATGGGAAAGATAGAAGGGGCTGGTTTGTCTCAGAAGGACATTTCCCCAAACACAAGTTAAAAACCATGAATAAATAGTAGATACTTGCTGCTGACTTGGAACTAACACTTCTTTTTGTCTTTGTTTCTCTGTCATGGTTTTAAAAATGCATGTAGCAGAAATATATTCACAAGTACTATTTTTTATAGACCCTCATATTACCTGGCTGAGAAGTTACTTCAGAACAGAGAACCTGAAACTTCCTGAGCCTCAGGCAATGTGGAGCCATATATGATAAACTCCTCTGCTACTGTAATTTTACATGGCTTATTTGTCTTGTGCTTATTATGATTTCTGCCTGGTTTTCTGATGAGTCCAAACAGAAGAAGCTGATTCTGTGGTAGCACTCTCTTCCAGCAGAGAGCAATTGTATTTTGTACAGATACACCAATATGATAACTTTTCTATAAGGAAAAGATTTATCTTGATGTTTTTGCATCAGGGCTAAGTGGGAGGAAGCAAACAGAGTCTATCTCAGCTGATGTTTTGAACTGACTGAGACTTGCCTACCAGACTTAGGGAATTTATTAAATGTGACTTGTGTGGTATATACTATATTATTAAGCTTCCTGCCTATCTCCTACTAGAAGCAATTTCAATTGGAGCATTTTATTTCCAGGACCTCCCCCACCCCAATCTTCAATGTATCTGTATTTGACAGAGGTATTATTTTGGAGATATATTCATGTGTTTAGCAGAAATTAAACCAGAACTGGCTGTGCTGGAGAAGTGAGAGTTCTCTTTACGCATCTACTAAAATCTCTTTTTCCCCCCAAGAGGTTATGAATTCTTTTCTGCTGAAAACTCTCAGTATGTGGCATCAGTGATAAACTGATGTGATTTACTTTAGATTTGTTAAATAACATTTTGTTTCTATTGAAATTGTGATGTTGGATGCAACCTGATTCTTTCTAAATTACCCCCTGTTCTCAAACTTCTATCAGCATGTTTAATATAAACTGCTGTTATCAAATTAAGATGTTACAATTTAAGAGTGTCTAAAACATTTTGGGGTTTTTTTTCTGTCATATGTAAAGTAAATATTGTGACAGCTGTCTTACTGCAGATGTCTTCATAATCTTCCTGGTAGGATTTCATATTAATGAGATTTTTTCTGCCTATAGGTTTGATTTCATGGATCACCTCTATTTACTTGAGCACAACACCAGCCTGTAAATGAGCTCCTCTGTCTGGAAGGTGTCTCAGGCCAGGACTAGAAAGTTTTTGTGTGCCTTCAAAAGACAGTGAGGAGATAAACAGACTCCTCATGAGCATCTGAACCCTTAGAGCATCTGAGACACAAAACACAGCCCCAGCTGGCCCTTTGCTCTGGCCCAGGGATTTCTCTTTGATTATTGGCAGAGTTTTTGAGTCGCTTCAGCCAAATTTCCAGCTCAGATGTTTGTCTGAGATGGGGATGTGAGGCTTGAAAGTCACCAAGGCTATGGTCTGTCTCCTTCTCCTGGAAGCTTTCCTTAAAGCATTCCAGGAAAGAAAAATAACTCTCCAGAGGGTTTTCTGATCCTCCAGAGACTGATTGGCGTGGCAACAAGAATCTGTAGTTACTCCTTATAAATTCAGCAGAGGGTGAAGTCAGTTCTCTGTTTAATAGTAATTTAATTTAATATTGCAGTAAAGTGTGCTCATTTTTGTGATGCCTGTAAAACGTGCTATAGAAATTGAAGAGTATTTTATATTCTCAGAGTTTCTGCAAGATGTGCAGAAACAATTTGTCTGTTTGCAGGTTTCACATCCCATTAAATGTGAGGGAGACTTAGGTACCCCTTTTAAGAAAGCTGAGCATTTCAGAAATGGAAAGGACTTCAGAATAGAGCAAACAAAAATTGAAAGAATATAGCAGCTATTTCAAAACTTCAGTAAAAAGTAAATTCCTAACAAGGAATATCCAACCTTGTCAGCCTCAATCTGTGGGGCAAGGAAGGATGCTGAGAACTAAAACCTACAGCAGCTGTAAACCAGAAGTAGCTAATAAAGCACAGTTATTAGCTGTGGTTTCTATGATGCTTTAACCCCCCAGAAAAGGCTGACCTAACAAGCTAAAATTCCTTGAGACACCATCCACAACCTTTTTACGTTACCACTAACACTTTAGCTAATAATTAGGAATTCCTCTGGTTTCCACTGTCACTGTATGAATCATTTGGTTTAAATGTGGGTACCTAAAGTGAGGCTGAATGATTCTGCTGGAATCAGCAAATTAAGTAGACCATTTAATCTTCTCAGCTGCATTTACCTGGCTAGAGGAAATGTGGCACAGATATTTTGAATGTTAATGGGAGACCTGTAAAAATTAAGGTTCCTCTCACTTTTGTAAAGGTCAGCAGAATGAATGGCGCAATTCACATCACCTGAAAAAATGAAAACAGCTTGGAAAGTGTCAGAAGTGAAAAAAAAAAGTATTGAAATGAATAAACATGTGAAGGAATTAAGAGAAATGGGTACAGAATTTGCTTTGGGTCTAGGGATGAGCAGCTAGTGGGATCTGGATAAGGAAATAAATTGAAAATGTGGAGATAGACCTAGAATGGGAAATTTAATTCTAAATAGACAATTGGTCTGTTATACCTCCATTTCCCCCACCACTTTATGGAATATGTGGTCATTGATTAACCAGCATTTTAATAACTATACACTACACACTTCAAAGAATCAGTTGTGAGGCACAAATAAGAAAACCCTGTGAATGTACTCTAATGGTAAAATGTGTAATACTCATAACTACTAAATGTTGAAAAACACTCCACTTTTCCATTGCAATAAAATAGGTGAACTTGGTAGCTACACAAAGTAGTTTAAGTGTCTCCTTTGAAGGTAGTTACTATTCTTTTGTTTAATTGAAAAAAAAGAACTTGCTCTGCTTATTTTCTGAGACTTCTCTTGGAGTGTTGCATTTCCCATCATATTTCTTTTTTTCTTTTAGTTTTTCTTTCATGCAACTGATTCAGTGCCGTTTTCCTGCCTCCCTGGCCCCAGGCTCAGCAGCATCTGTAGGTCAGCTTAGTTTTGTGCAGACTGCTGAGGAATTGCTGTGGGCAGCAGTTTTGTGTGGAAGGAAATGCTGCAACTGCTTTATGGGAGCAGATTACATTTCTCACCTGAGCGGCTACCAGTGGTTAAATTGCTTCTGTTGAGCTGTCTGTGGGTTCAGAGCCCTGAATTTATTCAAAGTGTCCTTAACCAAAACCAGCATTTAACTTCCTTGCTTGTTGGAAGACTTTGAGCCCATCTGCTCTAAATGAATCTTTAGGGATCATTATTAAAGTGTCAGCAAGGGATATCACTCTAGACTGGAGTGCCCTTGCTCTGATTTCTGTGAAAACACAGACAAGGAAATATTCCCCGCCCCAAAGAAATGAAATGGGTAAGACAAAGCAAACAGAAGCATGTGGCAGGGAATGAACTTGTTTGCAGTCACACAGTGAATAAATCCTTGGCAGACCTCAAGGTCTCTTAAGTTTTGTGTGGCTATTTTTTTTTTTTAATATATGCAACAGTAATTTGAAATGGTAACCAAAATGTCAGAAATCCTCTTTTTATCTCTTGTTACTGGTCCATAGCTGGAAATACCCCTTCTGTCATATGAGGTGATCTTCCTGACCTGCTGCACTCCATAATCTCTATCACCTGCCCCTCTTCCTCCACCTACCCTGTGGTCTAGGAAAGGTGGGAAAGAAAAGAGCATTGCTTATCTTGCATCAATAGCTATTTATTGGAGGCAAGTAAACTCCAGAGTGAGGAAAAAGTGAGATACATTGCAGTAGCCTAATTTATAGAGGTGTTAGCTTCTTTTGAAGACCAGGAATTCGGTCAATTGTTTTTAATAATGAACAGGTTGAGCTATAAATCAGTTTACATAAAGTCACAGATTGGTGAGAGGAATAGAAACAGTGGAGACCACAGACATACTGTGTTTTTATATTGCTATTTCATCTGGTTTCCAGTTACCTTTTCTGCATATTTATTTCCTCACCATCTTCCTGTCTCTCATGGTGGTATTTTGAGGTGCTACTGTGAACCTTTTTGTAGGAGGTCTCCACCAAGGCTGTAGTGAAGCTATAGATGTGCCACCCGCTCTGCTTTCTGATGGGACACAAAGATCTTCTGCTTTCAACCCAGCTGCCTTCCTCTCTCTTTCATGCTTGGACGTTATCTGCTACAATTCTGGGGAAAAAATAATAATTGGTGCTGACAGAAAGGCGCACACATATGCAAATACATACATATATATGTATGGAGAGAGAGTAATTTCACAACTACAAGGCACACAGGACTATATGGTGCACTTTTATTTTTTTGCTGCGAGGATCTGCGTGCAACAAAGTAACAAATTAGTGACGGAATCACGTGATTGCAGGGTTTACTGGCAGGTGCTCAATTTGCAAACATTTTTCACAGATTGGTGCAGCCTTTAAACGCAGCCCCAGATGCCCTCCCTGTGCTACAGGCCCCAGCACTCCTGCCTGCCCCTGGCACTGGCTGCCGTGGCCGCAGCTGCCAGCTCTCGCGGCTCACACTTCCAGGTTGGCAAATTTCCCAACTTCGTCCTTATATAAGGTGCACCAGATTATAAGGCGCACTTTTGGGTTTCTCTCAAAATTTTAGTCAAAAGGGTGCACCTTATAGTTGTGAAATTACTGTATATATGTATGTACGTATATATACATACATATATATATGTATGTATGTGTGTATATATATATGTGTGTGTGTGTATGTATGTATAAAGATTTGGGCCAAGATTTACACAAAGGGATTTTAAAAGCATTTTTCTTTGTAGTGGTTTAGTCCTTGTTTCAAAGAGCACTCAGGGGTTTCACTTATGCAGAAAGTCACAAGAAACCACCACAACATGAAACGACAGCAGCCACTGGCAAAGCTTGAGGCAGTGGTCTTGATTCAGAGACTGAATTTGTGTCCACACGCCATGAAGCCAATCCTGCAGGGTGTGGTCATGATAGTTCCCATGTTGGGGTGTTCTCTCACATCAGCTTCTGCCTGGTTTACAAAAAGTGTTTATTTGGTAAAATGACCTACTTTTTCAACATTAATGTCAAGCGTCCTCTACAGCAGTGGATACATTCAAACATTGTAAAATGTGTAAGGGATCATTTTCAAATTTAGTGGCACCTTGAGGTACAAGTTAGAGTTAAGGTCTCATTATAGCAGGCACTGTAAAATCTCACAGGAGTTTTTCCCTTAGCAGGAAATTTCTCTTATCTAAGTATTCAAGAATAGCCAAATTTAGGAGGTGAAGTAGTGATGCAAAGAAGCAAAAAATCTGCCAAATTCATGTTGCAAAACAATAGAAAAGATAAGAAATTAAACCATAGACCTGATTCAGTGTCTTAGCCAGAACCACTGTTGTGTTCCAAAATTAAACAGTAAGACTTAAAATTATATTTAGTAGAAGACAAGGAATAAAGTAGAACCGTGCACATTAAATCACTTTTTTGGTTTTTGTGGTGTTCTGGACTTCTCTTTCCTGCTGTTTGCCTGAAATTTGGGCACAGTTGAGGATCCTGCACTCTGCCCCAGTTATGTGCTTTTAAATCTTCCTATCCTTTCCAGCATGGAGACTTTTGATTGCTTATTTTATGCCTGACTCTCCCTTTCTGAGCAGAGTAGGCCATTTAGGCTCCCTGTACCTGCTGCTCACGGGCAGGGTATTTTTCACCTTGCTTTTTGCATTGCCTTGTGTGGATGGTGCTTTGTACTGCAACACATCCACTCTGACAGCTGCTGGTCCTTCACCTTGTTCTGTGCAAGGATCTGTGCTCAGAGCACCATTTTTTTCCTTGCAAGTTTATCTCCTCTTGCTCTCTGCATGTCTTTTCCTGGGTTGGATCTTGCCTGTCTGTTTTATAAACCAGAACCACTTCCACTGGCACAAGTGAGCCACAAATGTGCCTTAAATTAAAGAACTTTTAACAACTCCAAGTTGTGTATGATGTGTGAGTTCTTGAGTCAATAACATGAGCTTGCAGCTCATATTTTGCTGCTTAGCTTATAGTTCAAGGTCTCTGTTCTGTCACAGGAGTCAGTTTATGGTTGGCCTTGGTTAACTCCTGGCAAGGATGTGTGTCCTCCATTCCTTTCTTCCCAATGAGAGCAAAAGCTCCTCCTTTCTTTTCTCTGTCCTGCTCCCTGTGAATAGGTTTGTTTATGGGCTTCATTGTTGTTACTCTTTCTCCAGTGCATGACCAGATTTGTAGACTCAGAAATGTAAATGCCGCTTTTTTTGCCTGTTCAATCATAAATTCTGTTCTGGTGTGTGCTCCGCCTGGTTGACCATTGGTGCTGAGTTTCTCATACATTTATTAGAGGATGGTAAAAGAGCCAGAGTCTCTGAAACTATATTCACTCCTTGCCAGGACATTGTTTGAAGAGATGCTGAAGGTTCTGCTCCTCTCCATTTAAGCACACACACGAGCTGGTTTCTTGCCCTCTTCCATCCAACTGTTCCATTTAGGGCTTTTCATTTTTATAATATAGCAGGAAAAAATTAAAGAGTCCTGGCGAGTAGAGTCTTTCCTTCCTGTTTTCTGTAGCCCCTTCCTTGCTAACAGAAGAAGGGCTGAAACAACACAGGAGGGAATTAATGGTGAGAGGATGGCAAAACCAGGACTACAAAACAGGGAATGCCATGCAATGCAGTGTGGAGAATTTCAGGGTAACAGCATTGACAATGCCTGAATCAGGAACTGGAGGATTTAGGAGGAGAAGTGTTCCTCTGTAGAAGGTTGATATTTCCCTATGTATTCTGTTTCTTGTCCTGTGCTTAACACTAAGAACACCAGAAGGAAATGCTTTTTTTCTCCTTCATCTACAATTCTGTATTTCACTTACAGGTACCTATCAAGCAAAACAAGCCACTCTCTGGTTACTCCTCTCTTTAAATGCAGGGTTTTAATTTTTGTTCAGGTAGAGCAGGGTGATACAGACATCTCAATGAACACTGTCCTTACACATTGTGAATCCTGAAGGCTTTTTTTGCAAGAAAGTAGCTCTGGAGATCGATTTTCTCTTTTCCATCTCATGAACTCAGCTCTGCTGACCTTTCCATTGGTGGCATTTTAGATTCTTCTCCTGATACATATGTTTTGATATTTGCATGACATCTGCTAGTACAGACAACCAGGTGTGGTGTGATGAAGACAAGGTCTATGTTACTTGGCAAGTTATATAATCTTAAAATCTGTCATAGGAATATAAAGTATTGGAATTTAAAGGTGAGTATTTGTAAGTCTAGAGTGTTTGTTTTTGTTTATAATAAATGCTTGCATGTTTTCACAAAATGACTGGAGTTACAGGCATTCTGTTAAACCTTTGAGCTTTCCCACTTGGCTGCTTCATGAAATTCCCCAAAGTTTTCCCATCACATATCATGGTGGGCTTTTCTATTGCAGCTCTGCTGTGCTACACTTTTCCCCAGACAAAAAAGGCTTTGGGAAATGGTAGCCAGGCAGGGGAAGTAGGAGATCTCTGTAGCTTCTTTTCCAGGTGTTAACCAAAGCCTAGGCTTCATTTCTGCCCCTTGGAAGAAATGTAAAAGAAGAAGTTGCTAAAATTGCCAAACAAACTCAAAGTGCAATTGCTGTGATGTTTGACTTTGTCAGCTGTGAGGACAAGCGTGTTCTGAGACTGGATGTGTGCTCCTGCACTGATTAGGGAACAAGTACAAAGGATGGCATGGCTTCACAAACTGAGAGGACAGGGAGCTCTATAAAATCAGACAAACACAACCACCAGGGTGAATTCTGGGCTTTGAGGGGAAAATCAGGTGAGGGGGCAGCTGAGGTTCTCAGCTTGCAGCACCAGCAGCAGTCACACATTAATGAGATGTTTTGCTTTGTGCTGGCTGTGTCAGGCACTGCAGCTCCTGCTGGCTCCCCAAAACAGCAGAGACACCTCCCTGGCACTGCCTTGGCACCAGCGGGCTCCCAGAGCACAGAGGGACAGGAGCAAGGGTTGTCCAGGTGGCAGTCCAAGAGGATGCAGCTTTCCTAGTTCGGGGTATGTATGATCTTGGAAGGAAATGGAAAAGTCTGCTTTGTTTACTGTCCTTTATCCCTTTCCCTCCCTTTTTTTCCCCTTTAGTGTGTGCAGTACACATCTCTTTTGGAATCTGTCCCAAATGATGGTGCTCAGCCTTTTCGTGTCATGCCCACCTGCTATTTTTCAGACATTTCAGAAAATTACTGGTTTCACAATAGGATTGCAACATATGTCAGGGGGACAGGGACATTGGGACAAAATTGGAGAGGGAGGAAAATATAAATGCATCCAGAGCTGTTATTTCATGTTAATATGCAGATGTTTTTTATTGCATAAAGATGAGGGGAACCATGTGGAACTTGCTCCTTTTGTCCCAGTCTTATTTCCCAGTTTTGCATTACGTTTGATTGTTGCATTTCCTTGCAACCAAGAGCGTGTATGATCCTTGAGGCACCATCTGTTTGCTTTGTGCTGTCTGAAACACCACCCTGGGACCTGGCAGGCAGGACCCTGAGTGCTCGGATGACACACATTAATATCCTGAGGAACAGGGCAGCTCTGATGCTCCTGATTCAGAGAGTGAATACAACAAACTCCAGCCCAGGGTGCTCCAGAATGCCCTGCAGTCAATGGGAATTGGTGCTGGTTTGGAAATGTAGGTGAAGATTGCACCAAGGCATGTGTGTTGTTACAGAAGGTTTCTGTTTGGAGTCTATTTGGAGTGTATTTTCTCTTGTAATGCAGTGTGAAGACACAATTCTTATTGCTCATTTCGGCTGAGTGAGAATCTGACCCAGCTGTCTTTGAGCTGCAGCTGAATTAGCTCCTGAGTCAGTTATAATCCACTTCTGAAGTGTGATAGGAATCCCATTTTCCCTGACTCATTTTTAGCCCATTGTCGGTAATTCAACACAATCTTCAATAAAGATCTGACAAACTCAATTTTTCTCCATTTCAATTGCCTTTTTAAGCAATAACATTTTTCTCAGACTGTGTTTTTCAGTTTGTTTTGCACCGCCCAAAACTCAAAGACACAAAAGAATGATCAACAACATTTAGGTCTTTTGGAGCCCACCCTTTGTGAGGCTGTGTTATGTCAGCATCCTTTTCTAAAATGCACTAGAACAGAGATGAAGCATATCCAAAATAAGGCCAAAGATTTCTCTAATATTTAAAGAGAAAAAAATAATACACATTTTAAACCACAGGTTTTGTGAATCAAAGCTGAATTCTGTCTGCTCCAAGCTTTCAATTTTCTTTCAAAAAAACCCCAGCTCTGAACTTAAGCTATTAAAAAGGTGAAACATCGTTGTGAATGCTTGTAGGGAAAAAAATAGGACACCACTTGAGGGCAGCAAATGTTCAGCTTGTCCCTGACAATACAGCAAAGTATCATGAGGAGGCAGGAGACTGTACTTCTATTTTCCATTCATTTATTGTGTAATTTTTGACTTGTTTTACAAAGAGCATTGTTTCCAAATAATTGGACAGATAGATTTTTATTTTTTTATTGCTTAAAAAAAAAAAAAAAGGGAGTTTTGTTCCAGGTTTTTCTTTTTTCTTTGGAATTCAGCAAACATAGGAAGGTGCATGGAAGTTTTTTGAATGTGGAAGAAAAGGAAACCAGCAGTAGAAGCTAATTTTCACCAAATATGTCCTAGGAATTTTACATGCCATTTTCACAAAAACTTCATTCTAGAAAATACAGAAAAAATATGAGCTTGGAAAGAAAAAAAATCAGTATAAATGATAATATGAGATCATGTAACTTTCAAATACCTAAAGAATGAATACAGTGTCAAAATACACATTTGACATGTCAGATTAAATCCTAGCATAGACTAAATTCTTACAGAACTTGATTTCACAACCTTTTCTTTTCCCAAAAAACGCTCAGTTTTAAAATGCAGCAAAATGATAAAACTCAATCCATCATCTGGAGCTAAATTTATGCCTTTGTGCTCCCTTGACAGTTTTAGAATTTAGAGATCTTTACCAATTAGGGTAGCAGGCTGATCAGCCAGGAGGTTATTTGGGAACTCGATGGAGAAGCCCATGGGGGTTTTTTTGTGATGCATGGTGATGATGGGAGAAGTGCAGGTTTCAGTTTAGTTTTTTACTTTCTTCCCAGTGCCATCTTTCCTCAGCTGACTCGTTTTTCACCTTTTCTTGTACAGGTTGCTGCCTTCTCTGTGCAGAGCTTTTGTCCTCACTGATGGTTTCCCTTCCTCTGCTCTGCAGTTTGAGCTGCTCCTCCTCATCCTCTCCTGAGCTCCTTTCCCATGTCAGAGGAGTTCTCCTCCTCCTCTTCCTCAGGTTTGGAAGCACCCAGAGCTCATCAGAAATCCCTTTCACCTCCTCTGCTGTGCTGCAGCATCCTCAGCTCGTTGGAAGATGTCAGGGCAGGGATGTCCTGCTCAGCCCCATCAGCTGTGACTGTGTGTGAGCATTTGGGGACCTCTGAGTCTTGTACAGCACAGCCTGAGCAGATTCTCACACAGGCTGCAAATATCAGCGCTGTTTTAATCCACATTTTTGCTAAACTTTAATTTCTGGTCAAAAGCACGGAGTTGCTGGAGAGTTCTAGTTTTAGGGTGGTATTTATTTTAATGTTAGAGATAAAGTGAAGTCAATTTACCATTTTCAGAAACGAGTGAAAAGCATAAGCCAACTAAAAATATATCTGCATACAGAAATAAAATTCAAATTCAAGGCTTAATGCAATTCAGCACCATAATAGGCAATTTCAGTTCGTGTGAACAAAGTTGATGAGGTTTAATTGAAGGCAGGCTTATGTAATTGAAAATGTAAAAGGTGTCTTACCTATGGGTATTATCATTGGTGCTTTGTTTTCCTTGTCTGAGGTCGTATTTTCCTGTGGATGCACAGGAATTTTGAACGGGGATAAATGTCTCTATTTCACAGATGTAAACCCACCACTCAGAAGCACTGTTGGTCAGAGCTTTCGAGATTTGGCACTGCTTTTGCATTTTAAAATTTTCAGCTTTTTTATTCCAATCTGTGAGAAAGAAACTGTCTTTTCCACAGTGCCTTTACATTATCCTTCCCACTGAAAGTAAACTGGGGCTCACGGACCACTCTTCTAAAAATCAGGGTTTATCTGTTTCAGATGAAGTCAGCAGAAGCTGGCCATTACTAAAATGCTGCTTTTTTACCCTATCTTGCACAGGAAATCTGTTTCAGAGCCAGAAATACAGATTGAATCTCAGGACTTCTACACCTTTGGTTCAGCAGCAAGGCCATCTGTCACTTCTAATTTCTGCTATGAAAAAGATGATCTAGTTATCTTTGATGGAATAGTTCTGAATTTGCAAGCTACATTCTTCTCCTTTTCCTCAATTAGATTTTCCTCCCCTCCTACATATTGGAATCTCTATTTGAAGGTGCAGCCTTGGATAAAGCAAAACCCCAAAAGAATGATGCCTTTTTAATCACTGGCTCCCCACTGGAAATGATATAAACTTGCAAAACATGCTAGCTCCTCTCACCAAAGCAATCTTGACTTGGTTCCAAAGGGGAGAGAAAACAGGTGAATTCCTTGTCACTTTAGATTTCACTAAGGATATGCAGAACTTTTGCTCCATTTTTAGCTTGATATATGTTTTGGAAGGTAGAGGATTTATGAGGAAGGGCTGGATATTTTTTCAGGCATGTCTACATCTTAACCAGCATCTGCATATCATTCCAAGGTTACTTTTAAATCTTCTGGATTCTCATTCAGCTTTGTTTGATTCTCAAAGGCAAAGCACTCTTGCTCATAAGACCATTAAATCATGATGAGATTCTCTTTCATAATGAGGAAAAAAATCTATTTTTTTGTTCCTTTGGAGAAAACCATCCTCATCTTCATCTGGGTAAAGAAATGCTTCCTGAATCATAATGTGTTCATTCTTTCACATGTGTGTTTTCTTGGTGCAAACTACAGATAAAAAGCACATGAAATAATTTCATCCTTTTGCACTGCAGGTGAGGGGATGCCTCATGCTGCTCCATCCAGCTTTTTTTTCCCTACCCATGTACACATAAATACATTCCTGAAGATCAAACTCAGCCATGTTTCTGTAGTTCAGGGCATGTCTCTGCTGTTAAATTTTAATGGAAATAAGATTGAAATTTTAGGGATTAATGACCACTTGGCAAAAATTCAGCTGATATCTACTTTATCTGCACCACTTCTTCCAACCTCCCTTCCACAATGAATAACTGAAAAGGACCAAGGAACTGAAAGCTGTTTCTAGGATACAATGTGCAGCACTTCCTACTCTTGGCTCACTCTAACTTCAACCTCTCAGCTCTGTCATTTTTTTCTGTCTCTGAATTTAAAATAGCTTTTGCCACCAGATAGCGAGGTGGAAGCAATAGCATTTGTCCCAGCTGTGAGTGGGATCACCTTGCTACTGGAGGGGCTGCTCTTCACATGGACTTTGCATTAAGGTAATTTCCACACCTTGCTTATCCTGCTGTTGGGGTGAAACCTTTGCTGCAGTGAGTTCAGAGGCTTTCTGTGTGTGTGAGAGAGCACATATGGCTCTGTGCAAAGCATGGCTTCTCTGCATTGGCATTCCAGCTGGCAGTTCCTGGAAAGCTGTCTGCAAAGGCACCCTGTAGCTCCAGAATCTTCTGCAAAAAGGGCAATCATGAATGATGTGGCCTCTCATACCTGTGCTGTCCTCTCTGTGCTCCAGCACGTGGGCAGAGCAGGAAAGAGATGCTTGCTTTTTTTTTTTATAACCCCTCTTTAAAGGGAAAACAAATTCCAATTTTTGGGGCCATTCCAAGGCAAGGGAAAGAAAAGCCTTTTGAACTGGGTTGCCCCAGGTTGATCTGAGTATAAACACTTTGGGTACATTGATCCATTGTAAACTCCTGGAACAGGAACAGGATGCAGGTATGGTGGACAATTATTATAAAACAATTGCTGCTCTATATCCAGCCAGCTTTCTTGTGTCCCGAGATATAGGTGCTGGTTTCATGTTCTTGGCAGCCCTCCATGCCCATAAGTCAAGGTCCCCTTTTCGACCAGGAGCTGGCAGGTGGCTCACAGATCAGTGGTGAAGGGCTAAGGAGAAAAGCTTCCCTCACATGGGAAAACTGAAGAGATTTTTTTTTGTCATCTAAGCTCAGGAGACAAAACTCCTCAGCAGCATTTTCCACTTGCACTACATGATTACTCTGAGATTTAGGAAGCAAACAAACAGTAATCATTAAGAGCAGTTTATTAAACAAAATAAATTTCTCCTTGTGCCGTTGACTAAAGAGCAGGCAATTTAGCTGTTCCTAATTATGAGGTTATGCCTAGATTTTTCTAAACTGAAATGACAGTTTATATGCACTTTTTTTTTTTTTTTTTTTTTGGAATGCAGTCACTTTTTGAGGCTTGTACACAGATGAACTCTTTGTTATCTCCTCTGTCCACAAGTACTGCCATGTGCAAGAGATAGAAAATGGTGATGGAAGTGATTGAAAACTTGGAAGTGATTGTAAATCTTGGTGCTGCTTATACTTATAGCAAATTGCAGAGCCTTGCATACGTGGCGCATACCCACAGTATTTTATACCTGCCCTGATGTTTCACAGAGGGGTGTTTTTTCTCAGCCAATTCACTCAGATACACACATTCACTCCAGGGCTGTGTTTGGGATGGCAAAATGAAATAGTTCCCATAGTTATTCCTAGAAGTTAATTGGCTGTGACAGTGGGAAAGTGACCACCTCATGATTCTTGGATATTTATAACAAGGCTGTCACTTGCTAGGTCAGTCAGGTCATAGAGGAGACAAGAGTGTGCAGTCAGGTTTCTGGCAGCACACAGAGCTGAACCTGCATCATTGCTCTTCCTTGCCATGGCTTAGATGTTGGCAGGAAGGGTCTCTTGGTGCAGGGATGGTAACAGGACAGCAGCTGTGATCCCTGTCTTTGGGAACAGGGCTTTGCTGTGCGCTCTGTTGGTGCATCTGCATTTCCTTCACCACATCCCTTCAGTCTGGGCTGGGATTCGTGACATGGAGATGTCTTTTCTGCTCCTATTTTCATGAGCTCATGGTCAGACTTGCAGGGGCAGAGCAGAGCTGTGATGGAGAAATGTCACAGAGCCATCCCTGAGCTGCAGTGACTGCACCACCCTGCTGCCCATTGCACCATCTGCTGCTTGCTCCATGGGGGACGCTGAGACAGGTTTGGGGGTTTTCTGCCTCTGCTGTGTGTATTTAGCAAGTGGATCTTCCACTGTCATGCCTCAGGACTCGCTGTAGCTGTGCAGCTCCCTAATGCACGAGGAGATGTTGTTTGACTCCAATTTGGCCATGTAATCAAGACTTAATGTGCTAAATGTGTTCGCTGTAAGCTGGTATCAGCACAGCTGAGCATGACCTGAGCAGCTGGGAATATTTCTGAGAGCATTTTCTGTGGTTTTGAGAGTTAAAAGAGCAAAGGAGTTACACCAGCAGGGGAAAAAACCCTCTGAAATTACATGTTTAGTTCATATCAGAGGTATTTTATTGGTAATGATAGGCTAACCTGGAAAAGATTATTCCAAAGATCTTTCTCATTTAGAGTGCCATTTATAAATGTTGTCACTGCTCAGAAAAAGAGATATCTCACACTAAGAAAACTATGAGTTACCATCATGACAAGGAGAAAGCACAGAAGTTCATTTTTGTCTGTCTGTCATTATGGTCCTTCAGTTTTAGCAGGAAAAAACTTTCATGGAGCTTCAGCATGATTTGCAGAGTGTCATTTCTCATTTCTCTGTTAAAATTTCTTGCCCATAAATAGTGTGCCAAATGTTGTAGTGGGCTTGTCATCTGCCCAATATTCTTCAGAGAAAGCAGCTGACTGTTGGCTTCCCTAATTATTTCTTCTTCTAATATTGTTTCCTCAGAGCTAGCTTGAAGGGGGAACAAACCTCAACTATATATGTATATATATAATCAAGTAAAACCAGACATTTCTGTCAAAAAAAAAAAAAAAAAAGGTAAAACTTTGGAACAAACAATAAATTTTATGCAAATGTCTCTCTTAAAACTGGCAAGATTTCAATAAGCATTTTCTGAGAAGTATTTAATTTTATTTTACTGAAAGGTGGGACACTGCTTTTTGCATTTCTACAAACCCCCACTGGAGAGCCAAGCTGGGAAACTGCCAAACCTCTCATACCTGCAGTGACAATGGGGAGCCATATCAACACACACAAACCCATATTTAACTAAACTGTTCAATTCAATTCTAATCTCCAGCTAATCGCTAAGGTTGAAAAAAAAAATCTCCCTATTCATGTTTTATTTCTAAAAAATACCTTTATGAGGTAATACAAGTGCATGAATGGATGAGAGACTCAAGCACAATAGACTGTCTACAAAGCTCAATGAGCTAGGGGGTCACATTCTATTAAATATCTCACCCATGAAACTCTCAGTTAAAAAGAAACTTTAAATGGAGTTTGGAAAGTCACTGAAGGGCCTTTTTTGGGTTCTCAGGGTAGAAGGTGAGACAGAGGTTTGTTTTTGTTTGCTTCACTCCAAGTCTCCAGAAGCCACACAAAGCAGTGAGATTGCAATAGAAATACCAGTGGACACCAATTTTTGTGTAGTTGGGCACATTTTGTGCTCAAAACAGAGCTGCAACCTCCTGAACAGAGCAGGTATTTGTGTTGTAGGGCACAGGGAGACCTTGAAAGGATGTCAGCCCTGGGTCTGAGCATCATCTCTGCTGTGACTGCCACTATCCAGCTTCAATTCTTCCCAGTGCTGCTTAGTGGGAGAGATCACAAAAGAACTTGACTTCTTTGAGGTTAACAATGGGGGAAATGCGGGGTTAAAACACACAGCCCTTAATTCAGGACTTGTAACACAGCCCCTCATCACTCTTTGCAAGGCAATGGGTGCCCTCTCTTGGTTTTACCAAGGACTGATGTTCCTGGTACAAACCACATCTGGAGAAGAACAGAACCAAATATAATTACAGAAACAAAATATAATTTCATATGAGGATGCTGTGGAGCAATTGTGAAGAACAAGACAGGTTCTCAGGTCTCTTGTTCTCCAGAAAGCTGTTTGCAAACAGGAAGGTCTCTCCTGGAGCACCCCTCACAGCTCCAGGTGCTGACTCTCTGTGTCTGAGTTTCCATCTTCTTCATAGACCCTGCAGGGGTCTGGTCTGTGCTAATGGTTGGCTGGGGAATCCCACAAAACTCTCTGTGGTTGTGATGGCTCCTCTTTGCTGATTTGGAGAAATTCCTTGCAAGAAGCTCATTCTCCTTCTGGCTGTCCTCCCTGCACAGCAAGGCTGGGCATATCCTTGATTTAACCTGGGCTGGCACTCACTTGTAACTGCAAAGACCCTCCCTGACCCACGTTTTGGGTGGAAACCCTGGCAGCAAAAATAATTTTCCAGTGTCTTCCCATTTGTCCTGTGACTAGTGTGCCACCAAATCTCCCCTTTCTCAATGTGAAGAGTCCAATGTGTCCTTCTTGGCAAACTCTTGTTGAAGCTTAGAGCCAACAAAGCGTTTTGGGGGGCTATCAAATGTCTCCGAGGTAAGGCATGCATAAAACATCAGCACAGAGTCGTAAATAACTCGGCCCCTCTTCATTTATTTAAAAATAATGACGGTTGTTTAACTGGCTTAAAAGGGTTACTCTTTCACCCCTAGCTTGTTGTGAGCACCGTGGGAAAACGACAGGAGCACTGTTTGGTTTAAGGGATGTAGTCATGCAAAACCTTGGCTGCACCTTCTGGAGGAAGCTGGAGTGCTTCAAGAAATAATGAAGGTGTGAATCATCACAATTCTGAGTTGTCTGATAAGGAAATCTTTTAATCTCTTGTAGCGATGCGAGGGCTCCAATTGCTGCAATTCTCTTTTATAAATTGTGCAATAAAATATGGGATAAATCATTGCAAATGAATCCAGGATTATCAGCAGTCTTTTCCTTTGATATCAGAATTTCTGACCGGTGTTCTTTAAAGGCTTTTACTTGTTAGTTTAGTTTTAGGAGACAAATAAAGTAATTAGTGCTCTTTATTTTTTTCCCTATTTTATGGTCTCTTCTTGGCACACTTAGAAAACATTTGAGCTCGAACAGTTAATTTTCAGTTGTGCCCGTTAGCAGGAATTATTTCCATTTTTCAAAAACAACATAAGAACACAACCAGCATGAGATACTGGTTTCATTAAAAGTATATGCAAAGGATTAGGTATTTTGTAGCTTCTGCCCTTTTTCCTTTTTTCTTTTTTTAAATTTTAATATATTTTAAGTATTCAAAATGTACTAAAATTATTCAGCTTTATATATGTGTGTTTAGTCAATAAAATCCTCAGGAACTCTATTTTGAAAAATATTGTCATTGTTTCTGAAATTTGGCTCCACATACTCTGTGTGTTTTTACAGGACGACATCTCTGGTCTTTTACAAAAGTTTAATGTTTTTATTTACACAAAAACCACACAAAGCCATAGGATGTCAAGAAAGTGAACAGTTTGGTAAGATTTGGGCTTTTTGGGAGTCCTTTCAAGAACAAGAAAGATATACAATCAAGTAAAATAGCTCAAATTGGAAACCTCAGAACACAGCTTTGATATGTGACTCTTCTCATAATATACAATACGACTCTGATTAAACTTTATCACTTTATTGATCACTTCCTAGGCAGCAGACGCCCATTGGCTAGAGAGAAAATCAAACATTATTCACTGCTACTTTGACCATGGATGGCAAACATGTATTTATAATAGATGACAATGTCCTCTTGTAACGGACTGGAATAGTGGAGCTAGAGAGGAAGAATGAGCAACAGCCATAAAAAATTACTGCTTGAAGTGTTTGGGTGGGTTCTGCTGTGATTTATTCAGCAGCTCCTTGCTCTGGTTGCTGCATGGTTCCTCATAGGAGCAAGGGGCATCTCTGCTGGGTGCCCGTGAGCATCCTCCATGCACTCTGGTTTCTAAAGGCTCGAAGAAGGTGGGAAAGCACTTTTTGGAAACAGCATGTCCTCTCACCTTTTGGAAGTTCATTGCTTGTTTTTTTTTTTTTATTGCTGGAATACTGTTTACTAATATTTGATGAGCATGTGGAAAAAAAAATGAGGAAAAAAATCACATCAATAATTAGATTGCTCACGGTGCTTTAATTATTTGGTCCATTTGCTTCATGCAGGAAGTTATTAGGTAAAATACCTTTGTGTGCAGATTAGGGATGTGTGACACACTGGCTAATTGTCTGGTTGTGCAGCTCAGATGAGGGTCAGGCTGCCTGGCCTCTGTCACCTCCCTCCCTCCATGCAGCTGTTTACAGCCAGCAATTGGCTTGGGAAACAACTCACAGTTCAACCTCTGCTCCTGTGTCAATCAGGAGCGACTTCTTCCTACAAATCATTCCCAGACTGGCTTAGGAAACTGCTTTGGGTGCTGGAGGGAGGAACCCAAGTGACTTGGCTTGAGGATGAGGTTGGTAGTGGGATGGGAAAGCCATCTCTGCCACTCATGGTTATATCTCCTGGGGCTCAGAGGTGTAGACTGCCAGCAAAATGTCCCTGGGAGGGCAAGAGAGGTCCTGAAGATGAGCTGAGACCCCATGAACTGGATGAGGGGGACTCAGGAGGTAGTGGAGGTGCATTTGTGGAAGAGGACAGACTGAGGAGAATACCAGAAGTAACTGAATCGCAGCATCTTCCTGATCGATGTGCGGTCCATGGGCTGAACAGGAGGACTTGAAGGCCTGAGCTCTTCTCAAGGGTCCTGAATGTTGAGGTGGAGAAGGGGGTTCCCTCTGTGCAGCTCTGCCTTGTGGTGAGGGCCAGCTGGAGTGGGGTCACCTTGCTGTTCTCCTGCTCTGAGTACATCTGTGGGCTCACAGTCCCTCTCATGTTGCTGCAAAAATGATATGGATGCCTGAGCATGTGTGATCACACTCAGTCTATAATGGGCTTTAAATACCCTCTGATTCAGACACAATCTCATGCCGTAGTTGGGACTATGTGTGAATTGCTTGATTTCCCCTTGGGTTTCTTTAAACCTGAGGCAATGGCACAGCAATCTAGAGATAACCTGGTGTAGAAAAATAATAGAGATGCTTCTGTTGTTCCCTTGCCATTTTCACTTCCTTTCTTTTTCTTCGAAGCCCCATTTATTTCCCCGTAGAGCTATGAAATAACAGGAAACAAGAACACCCCAGCTAGGCAACATCTCTTCTGCAGAACTACAGGAGATCACATCCTTTGAAAAGGTTAATGAGGAACTGAGACTTTTTTGGTCAGGATAAAGAGATTTATTCACTTCCTGGTGCACTAGAAGCATTTGTGAAACCTTTTAGGAAATGGCATAATGTATTTTTAGTGCAAAATGAGGCTACATAAAGGAGCTGCAAAAAGATGTACCATCAGTCCTGGATTTGATACATCCAGGACATTCAGCTGCAGGTTTTCTTGCTTCCTTTTTTCATTGAAAATGGATGCAGAGGACCTTAGAAAAAATATCCTTATTTTCTCATATCCTTATCAGACTCTGCCTAGAAAATACACATCAGCCAGTGTGTGTGAGCCAAGCTGGTGCTGGGCACTGATCCTGCAGGACACCAGAGAGACTGCACAGCTCAACCCTCACTTTCCACCTTTGAGAGGACTTTTGTGGCTTGATGCCCATTGTAATTTCCCTGCCTTCCTCTCCTGGCCATGGAAGCTGCTTCCAGGGCTGCTACTATGCACACTCAGATATTTTCTTTTCAATCTCTGCATTTTAATTACATGTCCTCCCTTTCTAAAGGCTGGATGCTTTGAGATAATGAAATCTTTCCACAGGTCATGCTGCTTTCTCTTCCTCTGGATTCCTCTATTAACAGAAAGCTACCGGTTTCCAGAAGGAAATTGTCTTGATTTCTTTATAGCCTCAATCTGTTCTCACCAAAGCCACTGGCAAACCTTCTGTTTATTTTTCAGGGATACAAAAACTAAGCCAAATGCCATCAGGCAGAGATCAGCACATTTACTGAACCATGAGCAAGGCCTGGGGAGCCTAGTTAAGTAATTCATTACAGCTTCTTTGAAATTCCTCACTAAATAGGTTTGGGGGTGTTTTTTTGCCAGAAGTGCTAGCTTGCTGAAGTGGGAACATTTTGTGGCAATGTACCAATTTCTGTTATCCAGAAGGTTATTTTTGAGTCCCAGGTGAAATTTTATGGGGGGAAAAGGAGGCAGGAAAGGACTTTTTATCTGCAATACTGTGCTGAACAAATGTAGCTACCACGGCTTCTGGGCTAGAATTGCTTGCAATTGCCTGAACACATCTGGGCAGATGGGCTTAGCCTTTGATTTCAGGTGTCTAAATTGAAAGGCATTTGAAAGAGGATTGAAAGGGGGTTGGACTGGATGATCTTGAAAACCCAACCAAACCAAACCATCCTGTGACTCTATGAAGTCTATATGTTCGTGATGTGCAATTGCTAAATATTCCTATTTACATCTGGTTTTGAAAAATGATGTCAGAATTGAGAGGAAAATAGAAGCATCCATCAACCTGAGGAAAGTAGAAGCATCATTTAAGCCAAATATTTTCATAAGGATTTGAATTCCATGTCATAACGAAGTGTGAAATTCCCTGTCACAGGGCACAATGTCAATTCAATGCTCAGAAGGCACTTAGAGACACAGAAAATCTTGTCAAGAAGTTTCAGCAAAAGCTGTTTCTAGTTTAAGAAACCACTAGAAACTGGGCAAGTGTGTAGAATTAAATCCATGCCATCTCTACCTTGTCCTTATACCTTTCTCTGGCTGTGTGGTCACTGTCCAAGACAGAACTCTGGGCTAATGAATATTTAGTTCAGTCTGATGCAGCGGGGCGTTTTATGCTATTTTAAAGAAATTTTGCATGAGGGCACCAGAAAAAATCATTCCTGCCCCTTTCAGCTGTGCCTGCTGTCTGAAATTAGCACTGTGTGTCTGTAGCTGCAGTGGCTCTTGCAGCTGAGATCTTCCACCAGCTCTGGAGGTGTCAGGGAAGGAAAAATGATAATGGAGTCTAGAGGAGTGCTGAGGCTGGAACAGGACCAAATATCCATCAGCATTCCACTGGTTTTGATCCATCACTGACAGTAAATCAAGGTCAGGGATCCACATTAATAAAGGCATTCCAATACCTAAAGCTCACCAAAATCTCTGTGAGTAAAGTGTTTGAATATTTTTATAATCTTGATGCTAACAGTTAATAAATAATAATGTTTGTGTTAAATCAGAGTGTTGATTTGGCTGATCCAGGCTTGATGGGAATACAGGAAAATTACAGTTATTCTCAAATAGTTTCAAGTATCACGTGGTTATCTTGTGTTTGAAACACCACTATGAGCTTACCTCACTGCCGTGGTGCATTGTGTTGATGTCACAGGCAGTACACAAGCAAAAAATTGAAGTAAGTAATGATGAATAATTGTACTCCATCCAAAAGACAAATCAAGATCTGCTTTGTATGTTGATTATAATTTTATTTATAAGCAGGACATATTCTAAATATTAATATTATCTAGTTTGCCCAAAATATAAGTATGAAGTTCCAGGGGTTTTGCTTGAATGCTGAGTCCCCATCTGTTGTATCCATGGTGATAGCAAGACTTTTGCTCTGATTCCTTTTCAAATCAGTGTTGTGATTCTTAGTGATTTTGAAAGTGCTTTCCAGCGACTCTGAAAATCAATGGTTAATCAAACAATCTCAGCTTTGGCTCAGTTATCTCTGTGCATGCACCTATTATTAAGTAGCAATCTACCTCCAGCAGCAAAACCTTTCATTGTGGTTTGGGTTCTCGTGTTGTGTCTGTAGGGATAGGATAATCTATTTGAAGAAAATCTGATGAAATTGCACTAAAGCTTTCTGCATCCTTTATTGGGAAATATAAAGGTCAAGCTCTTTCTTTGTAGGGATTACTGGGTCCGTACAGCCTCAGTAGTAGGAGTGAGCAATAGGAATGAGGGAGTGGGGTGATAAATCACAGGAACACTTGCTTCAGTAGATAATCTCTCTTACAGCAATTTTCTCTTGGAGAGATAGTTAGAGTTTATCTATCATCCTATCTTTTCTGGAAATTTTTGGGTAAAAAAACCCAAACATACAATTAGAAGATGTGACTATAGGGAGAGGAGGCGTTATAAAGGAAGGATGTCCCCATGTGCATGTTTCAGAGGGAAAGAGCAAGGAAGGCAGGAGGTACAGCAGCATGTGCAGAAGAAGTATCTTGGAAAGCAAGTAAGAAATATTCTCAATTTTTACAGCTGTGGAGTGGGAAAACTTTGGTTGTCCACCCCACCTGAGGGATGACATGGAGCATTATGCCAATGGGACCAGAAGGAACCTGGGTTAGCCCAGAGTGTGGGACATGCCAGTGGGAAAATCAGTGTGTGACTGCTACAGCTCCTCCTCCTCTGTCTAGAGATTTTTCCCCAAGCTTGGACTGAATCAAATTAATACAGGTCTGATAGGAAACTTGAAAATCTTCCTGGTATTCATCAGGAACTGCAGGTTTCCAGAAACTGTCTATTGCCAAGCTCAGGCTGAACACAACGAGAAAGTACTCCAGAGATTTGCTGTGCTGTAATTTGCCCTTGAACAAAAATGAAGCTTAAAAAAGGTTTCCAAAATATTCACACTTTTCAAATACTTCTCTGGGGTTCTGGCCTCCCACTTGGCTGTATGCACTGAAGATGAGGGGGGAGAAGCCTGCACTGTGATTAATCCCTCTGACAAGGTCACCTGGATAAAATGTTCTTGACTGGAAAAAGCCAGGGAAGGGTCTGCGCTGATGCTACATACGTGGTTTGTCATTAACATTCATTAGCAGTGAGTGACAGGTAACCTGAAGTCTTGTTTCTGTGGCTGTGCAGGGGCTTTTAGAGTTTTAAAAAAACAGCTGAAGGTTTTCTCTGTTTTCCTACTCAAGTGAATGTGCAAAACATTTGGCTCTGGCCATTCCTCACACTTGCCATGAGAGAGCTCTTCCCTGAGCCAGTGATGACAGAATGTGGTCCATTTTTTAAATGGGGATTTGCAAACTCAAACACATTCACAAATCAAGTTCAGTCAGGGGATTCCTCACATTCCTGCCCTGAATGGTCTCCAGACTCCATGAAAAATACAACTGGTCTGCACTCCATATGACCATGTTTTTTTATTTTGCTCAAGGGGATGTCAAATGATAATCACTGTCAGCCAGTTTCACAAATTACTAGAAATTATCCTCAAAGTCAGTGCTATCAAGATGGAAAGTTTATCATATATTTTGTGCTACTTTTGATGTACAATATGACGCAAAATACCACTCTTTTTTTACAAACAATTTGACTGATGGAAAAGATGCTTTTAAAATTTGACACTTCAGTTGGTGGAGTTGCAAGGCATTCTTGAGGACACGATCAGAGTTCAAAATGAACTTGGTCAGACAGACAGATGAATAGAGAACTTGTCAGAGAGATGAATAGGTGAATAAGCAGAAGGGTGTGCAATGTACTAACTGTGACATTTAGGAAGGAGAGTACAAATGCCAGGTGGGTGCTGTCTGCTGAGCAGCAATATGGGTGAGGAAGGTTTAGAGATGAGAGAGGAACAACACTTTTAGTCAGCAGCATGGCATTGAAAAAATGGGAACATCACCCTAGGCTGAAGTTGACTTTTAAAAAGTTTGGTAGTCTTAAAAGTCCTTTACCAGTACTTTTGTGATAAATGCCTTGTTTAGGTCTGGTGGTCATTTATCCTCTGTGTAGGTGCTCTCCATTTATTTTTGCAAAGCTAACTCATTCATTACAGCTAGCTCTTAGTCAAGTGAAGCATTCACCTGGGAAGGTTGGCTTATGGCTCCAAATTAGTTTTGAATTAATTGGTACAGGCCCAGTGTAACAGCTTTTAAAGTCCATGTGCAGTGTGGGATGCCTCCTCTCCTTGGACTTATTTTGTGAGAGCGAATTGTTCCAGGGAGAGAGGCAAGGTTGTGCAGAGAACATCCCAGGCAATCTTCCTGGAGCTCCCATTATCTGGAGGAGCTTAAGGAAATCCAACCAGGCTAAGGTAACATTTTGTGGCTTCATCCATTCATATTACATGGCTGACACAGATTTGATGATGAGCACATGATTCCTATATTGAATTAATCTGAATTCTGCATTTCATTAAAAGCAGTGGGGACCAAGCTAAAAAGCATTTTGCATGCAGACTCTGATTTTCCCTTTTCTTAAAGCACAAGCAATATAGAAATACAGATATCTTCCTTAGTTTCCCTGTGCTTTCCTTATCTCTACTTAACTATTTAGCCAATACAACTTAAACATAAAAAGCTTCTTACCTTTGTGTCATGTATTGCATAAATTTGACAATAGTTTAGCTATCCATCTTAGCTGCTCAGAGCTTGTTTTAAAGCTTTAGTGCAAAAGGAAATTTCATGTGGTTTTTAGTGGAGGCAGAACAGACTGTATGATGGAAGAGTGGAATGAGTTCTAACTGAGCAGTCTGGGGTCCCTCTCAACTCTACCCTCTTCCTTTAGGAGTTTCACAAACTTCTTTTACATGTAACCTATTAATATTTATTATGAGTTACGAAAGAAAGGCTGGGCTAGATGGCAGCCTTGAAGTGGCCTTTAATTTCTATGACTTCTTAATTTCTTGCATAATGCTGTATGAATTCAAACTGTAGGTAAGTGAACACTGAGAAATATTTCCTTTGCCTCCCTGAGGGCACCACCAAAATGAAGCAAAGTATGGAGAAGTAGGCTAGCTGAATGGAGTTCCCAAAATCTAGAAGATACTCCATCTTGTCTGTCTGCAGATCCCCTCTGTGCTGCAGCCTCTGCTCGCTGCTTTGTTTGCAGAGATAAGTAGTTCTTATCTGGAAATATCTCTGCACTTGAAACTTCTAAGCAGAACAGATGTACACACCTCCTCATACTGTAGACTAACCTGTGAGGTTGGACTATCAGGTCTCATAAACCAGACTCTGTCATCAACAATCTGCTTTTTGAAGTTTTATGCCTGGGTTAACTGTAGAGTGCCATCTCCCTCTGAAGATAAGATCAGAGACTGGACCTTCTCTGCAGCAGTAGCCAACTGTGCCTGGCAATGTTCTCCTTTTTCTTTCCTTCTCTCTCTCTCATGCAGACACATACACGGCTAAACAAAACACAAGAAAACAAGTGGCAATAATTGCGATAAACCAATTTAATATAAAATCTGTATTAACAGCCTCAGCCCCTGCAAAGCTTTAAAAGCATTTCTGACTGACTTGGCTGACAAACCCCCACCACTCTAAGCCTTTCTCCTGGTGTTTGTACCTGAGTAACCAGGAAGATGCCTCCCAGAGAGACTATTGCTCTTGTTTTTCCTACCAGCAGTGCACAAGTTACACAGAGCTGCAGCACAGCTGTTCCAAACTCTTGCCTGAAGTCAGGAACAGAATGTGATGCACAGTCCCCAAGGAAGGTCAGAGGCAGCAGTGGCAGCTCCTGAGATGTGTTGGCACCACCGGCACAGACGTTGTGCTGTCACCAAGGCTGTGCTGGGGGGCTGTGGGGTGACACCCACCCCCAGTTCTGGGGCAGGGGAGCCAAGCTGGGGCCAGCACCCCTCCTCTGTCCTTGAGCCCCATGTCACAATGGAACAGCAAGCCTTCCAGGAGCTGCTCTCATTTCCTGCCTCCAAGCCATTCACAGGTTTTCCCAGACTTGCCAAGGTATGGGGTGTGTCTTGGGCTTTTCTTCCTTACAAGAGAAATGTGAGATTTTCTTCAGAGAAAATTGAGGCTTCACTCCACAGCATGTAGCTGTTTGGAACAGTCAGGCTCTGTCTTTTGGATTGATCTTCCCAAGATCGATCAAATCTGCAAGATTCCTGGCCAATTAATTCCTGAGCACTTTATTATTACACTCATCTGAGCGAAAATGGCTATGGAAAATTCTCTTGGTATTTTGGGTAAATTGCAAATAATTTTTCCTTATATTCTGAAATAAGCATGAGTTATCCTTAGAACCAAGACTTGTCATATTTTCCCTAAATGAAAGTTTAATATTTATTGAAATCTTCTGCTGATTAAAAGCTCTGGATAGTGTATCCAAAAGACTAATCGATATTTTAAATGCACTCAGACATATTAGCTGCTTACTGTTACATAGAGAAATAATAAACTTGCTATGTGAGAAGGTAAAATTCATGAATAATTCATAGATGCATTAATTTATTCAGTTTTGCCTTTTGAATTGATTTGGCAATTATTCTCATACTGCACATCATTTACAAACGCTTAGATATAAATATTTACAGTTGCAAATTTGCGGTCAAATCATTTCTGTTCTCTGATTGAATGGCTTCTGTAGCACACCAAGCAGTGCAAATTGTGAATTTTACTGTTAAATATACAGCTTGGTGGAAAGTGGGTGCTGAAACGATCAAGTAAAGTGGATACATATTGACTGCAAATATGGCAACTAAAGTATTTTAAATATGAATAAATATTTGCAAGCGGGTTTTCTTCATTTCTTATTGCAATAGGAACAAGGCAAAGGCCTTATGGGTTGTGCTGCCCTGGACAACAAAGACTAATGTCCTTTTGGCAATAATATTTTTATTGTTTTTTCAGTTCTTCTCACTTTTTGTTTGCATTTTTTTCCCCTGCTGATTGTGTTTTACATCTTTAGAGGATGATTGCCACATCCAGGAAAATGGGAATTCCCTCTAAGTGGGGATCACTTAACCCCACAGTGAAGCTATGTAAAGAGAGGATCCAGAAGCAGAACATTCTGGATCTGTGAAGAAAATGATGGTCTGAGTGGAAGAGTTAATTCACAGTGGCTTGTTTCAGCCAAAGGAGACTTGCCTCCTAAACTCCCCTGTACTTACTGCAGAAGGAGAGACTTCTCTAGAGGATGATTCAGAACAGGAGCCTAGTTTTAAATGCTCTGAATCACTCTGCAAGTCTGCTTATTTTGAACAGTGCAGTTTATCTTCCCTCCATTTCCTACTTGTTGCCCTGATTGATGAGTAAGGATTTATGCAGAATGAATGAATTTCACCTTTTATGAATAAAGCATAGCATTGTAAGCATTTAGAGAACTGGATTTGAGACTAAAGAACAAGTGAAAGCTTTAAGAAGCATTATTTTATGTATTTCTCTCTCTGAACAGTTAGAACCTTAAAAAAAATCCCAGCTTTAAGCATTTGAGCAATTTAATACAGTGCAATAATTCAAAGTCACTTCATGTGATTTTTTTTGTTTTCTTGAAGCACTCCAGAAAATTGTTTTTCCAAAGTTCTTTCGCTTCAAAATGCCTGCACAGAAGCACTTGAGGCTGAAAGTAAAGCTAATCCATTTGCAGATAGCACATTCAGAAAAGAACAAAACCAGTGAAATTATGAACAGTTTGTTCTGAAGAAATAACAGTGAACACATTAGCATTCAAAGCAATCCTAAAGCAAAAGCAGGTATTTCAGTGAAAATGCATTTGAGAAAAAGAGTGGATGCTCAGTTGGTCTTCAGGCCAAACCAGTGGTAGCCTGGTAGGGATGCAAGGGATGCTCAAAGAAAAATTGTTTCTGTGTGTAGCTCATGAAAGGGTGTGAAACCACACTCGAACTGTTTGTGACTGTTCCCCTCCTGGGATGAAGTGCTTGTGCTCAGATTAATGCTTCACCATCACAGCAAACCAACGTGCTGGAGCTTCTGCTCCTGAGATAGCAGCATCACAGGGCTGCCGGAGCACCTCACATCTGAGCGAGTTCTGGGTCAAGGTGCTGAGCTGCAGCTGATGCCCAGGAAGGAAAATCCCGACCAGCAGCCTCCTGAGGGCCTGCTATATGTGCTGTCCATAGCCTTGCTCTCCTTGGTGGACTCTTTATATCTTTTTCTGTGTGGCACTGGGGATGCACAGGGTTGTGGATGGCATCCTTTTGGCACATCAGCCTCTCAGGACAACCACAGCTGATGCCTCTGAGCTGGATCCAGGTCACTTAACAAGTGCTCCTACTGGTGTTGGATAGTGCATCTCTGTAAGGTGGCCTCCACTAGGACACTCAGGACATCCAGGTGCCAAGGGCCGTTCTGCAGGGACCTCCTGTCCCTGGCACCCACTGGCGGTGCCACTTGTGACACTGACTCCCTGCTGACATCCACTGCTCTTTCCCTGTGCCTCTGTCACCCCTGTGCTTGCTGAGGGTTTAGGAAGACCTCCAAGCATCCCCACTAATGATTTATCATTGAAAGACTGGTTTAAATATGATTTCCATTATGGGCAAGGTCCATTTGGGGCTTTGTCCAATTCAGAAATGCTGTAGGAGGGGAGTGATGAGCGAGCTCCTTAGGACTCTGCCAGGTGCCTGTACCTCGTGTGTGCTCCATTTGAGTCACAAACATGAATTGAGAAGAGGAAAGGCCACAGGGCCATTGCATAGAGGTGAGAAACTCTGCTGGTGAATTCAGCAATGGCATAAAGGATGCTTGAACCTGGCTTCCTGCTCGTGATGTGCTGCATTGTGGAGCAGTGTGCCTGCGGTTAACTCTTCCTGTCATGGGCGAACAGACAGAAATGATACTTGCTTTTCTGTGCAGTGCTAAAACACTCTTGTAGTCTCTTCACACTTTTATGCGAAAAGCAGGAACAAAATTCTGCTGTCACTAAAATGAGTTGTCAGAACAACTGCGTGTATGAATTTAATTTCACTTAATATTTAATAACAAGCTAGCTTTTCTTGGGATAATGATTTCACAAGAAGAGAAAGATCAGAGCAGACCTCCTGCTAGTGTGGCACAGATACAGCAGGAACTGCAGAATTGCAGGGTCAATACAGAATGATATCCTGCCATCTGTAACCATTGTGGATAGCACTCCACTCCTTGAGAGTCTGCACTTGGGTCAGTAGGATTGTGTAAAGGAAAGGACACACTAAGTGTTTATTGAGGAACAGAGTTTGACCTAAGCTGCAAAATACTCCCTCCCTTGCAAAGAATAAACTGAGCATAGTTTAAGGCAATCCTTGGTATCTGCTGCCTTTGTGAGAGGGGTGAGATGTCTCCTCACAGATTTCATGTTTTAAGTCTTTGCTGTCCAGCCCTTTCCACAGTCATATAAATTCCTCACTCAGCCGTGTCACGGCAATATTATTTTATATAAAGCAGACTTTTATATAGCAATTTCTACAATGTTTGGAACAGCAAACACTACTGTATGGCAAACAATGCTAGAAACATTCAACCATCAAGCAGTAGCTCTATGATTTTGACATCAATGTCAAAAGTAATATTTCTACTCTCAGCAGGTTAACAGATATAGGCGGTTGTGGTCCAGAGAGAAGAAGGTGCTGATTTGTTTCCACACAGTTGCACTGGCTCTGCAGTGGTAAAAGTCTTGTTAGTTCTTGTCCCTGGCATCGTCAGATGCATTACTCTGAATTTTGAGAGTTAGAAGAACCATTAGGCACAAAGGAGGGAACAAGAAGACCCACAGCATATGTTCAGTCTGCAGGCGAACAGCACTGTCTGTGCTAACCCTGATCCATGTGCATAAAGATGGTCTGGGAAGTTAATTATGACAGGCCAAAAAAAA
>VRYO01001681.1:26699637-26726497 GCA_009812075.1 Sialia sialis | reverse complement strand
CTGTAGGAATGTACTCCAAATGACAGCAAATGCAGTTGGCAGGATGACTGAAACTCAGTCCCTGAAGAATCCCTCCAGGATATGTAGCTTCCCTGACACAAAGTGAGTGGGCTTATTAGCTGGATTTGATGATGGATTCGTTTGCTACCCATAGCCAGACTAACACGTGTAATTCATCCTCTTTTGATTTTTTTTTTTTCTGCCATTGGATAGGGGCCAGCTCCATAGATCAATTTATTTATGGTGTTTGGTTTTTTTTCTGATGGTGGATGAACCAATTGATAGTGCCATCACTGCCTTGTGAACCCAAGGATAAATTCACAGGCTGTAAGCAAAAGCACTGTCTGATACCTGTCATCTCCACTGGGCACGCACTCTCCTTTCTCCCCAAACTCTCAGGATGGCTGGAGGCACCTTTCCCTAAATGTTTTATTTTTCACTGAGCTGCACCCTGTGGTTAATTTTCCTTCCTACTTTGCAGCTTCTCCTCAGCAGCCTGCTCCATGAGTGGGTTTATTCCACTTTCAGATCTCACAGCTCGCCAAGTGCGAGGCACAGGGATGAGCAGTGGCACAGATTTCAGAGGATCTGGCTAATTTCTCTCCTGGCTGGTATTAAGGAGCAAATAACTGAGGATTTGTACCTATTCATTTGAGATAAATCCCCAAAGGTTTGTGTAGACAGAGGAAAGTTGGTTTTCAGGCATGGCCCTCCAGATGCCAACAGGGGGAGTTTCAGCTCTGCCTCAGATTTAGGTCTCTGACAGGCTCCTCACCTTTGCTGATATTGATCATGAGGGATAAAAGTTATTTATTTTCCCACATTTCAATAACATTTCTTAACGCCTCTTTCCTTTAAAGAAACCCTTCCACAACTCTTCTATAGATTGAAAATGAAGGCTCAGTTCATATCTCTTCTTGAAATCCTTTTAAAAAGAGATCAGTGATGGAATGGTTCTACACCTTGATTTGCTAGAAGGGAAAAAAGCTAATTTGCCTCTGGGACAAATCAAAACCAGATTTTAGAGAGAAATCTTCCTTTCTCTCTCCCTGAAAACACTGATGATGAGACACAGTTGACTTCTCTTGGTCATTTTGCATAAACTAAGATTTGAGTGGTAAGATTTTAGAAAACCAAAATTCTGCTTCTGGCCTATCAGTTTAAATCAATTAATTCATATCCAGAAAGAAAACAAATGTAAAATAATATATACCTCGTTGATATGTTTGTTTGTTTATTTAAGGGCACAATAAATGGGAAAGCCTTTCATTGTGAAGAGGCAGAAAAACATCTTATGAAAATGAAGCTCAGTCCTTAGAATGGAGGTGTAAACCATGATTGTGTAGAAATGAATGAAAGAAGGTTTTTGGGAGAGACACTTTGTCTCTTTATAAACAGGATGGATTATGTCTATGCAGTGGTGCAGTCAGTTCTGCTGGGTCCCAGAGAATTGCAGTTTCTTTTCTTTTCACAAAATTTCTCTTTTCTTCTTTGAAAAATTGTTTTGGAAATTAGCTTCAAAGAAGGAGGACTGTGTATTTTTTGTAACAGAAGCATGATATTTCCAGTTGCTACTGAAGAGGGTATCTTCCATATAATGAGCCTCTAGGGTTCACTCAAGTTGCATTTCAATCATTTTTTGCAGCCATCCAGACCATACTTCAGCTGCTGAATCTGCTTCATTTCTGGGTGTGAAAACATGAACAGATTAAATCCAAAGCTCTTCAGAAGAAAGCTGAAATTTCCTGAGTCATCCAATGAGAATTAACACTAGCTCCTCTTTTCAGAGACTTATTACCTCTGGCTCTGAGCTTCAAAACTACTACTACTTTCAACTATGATGTCTCAGCTGAGAGGGTCCAGAGCTGTGATCTTGTCAGTAGAGGACAGGATGGGAGAAATTGCCCTTTGGCGGAGTTGGGCAAATCCTGGAAAATGGACTTCTGCCTACTTTGTGGAAAGAGCATTATAAAGGGATTAAAAATTCTTCATTTTCCACTTGGCATATGAAATTTGAGTTCACAAGCTTTGTCTTTTTTTTCATACCCACCCATGGGAGGGCCATGCTCTGTGTAATAGACAAAAACATATGAGTAGGGATGTCTGAGTATATATGTATGTATGTATGCATAACTGTAATTTTCTATTTCAGAAATCCAAATTAAAATTCATATCTATAGCAGTGATAATCATCATTTCACTCAGTCCAGTTCTGCAGTCAGTTAAAAACCTTTTTAATTAGTAGCTATCAGCAATCCTGTGAGTGGGTTGCTGAGTAGAGAAGGTTAATGCTGTATCTGAGGGGGAAGGGAGACAACTTGCTGCAGTAGGAATTAGGACATTTTTCTTGATTTGATGAAATTGTGTTGGAGAGAAATCCGCTGTGTCTTGATATTGACGTAATTGCATTGCATGTGCTGAACCATCCCTCTGTAATGGGCTGATCCAAAGGGCAAGGATGGCCTGGTGAGGCTTGCCGAGATGCTCTGTCTATTCCCATGCCAGCAGACCAGCCAGGAGGGGTGAATGCTTCCAGGGGTATTAGGAGGGATGCCAAGATCAGTCAGGGCTGGCAGGTTTCACTAGGACAGTCGCAATATTGTGGTAATACATCTGTCTGGGCCTGGCTCTTGAGTCAGAAATGGAGAGTAAAAGTAGCTCCCAAGGGTGCTAAAGTAGGTCACTCCATCCCTGACCGTGACCCAAATATCTCCCCTGAGAACGAAGCCTCATTTCACACCCCAGCCAAGCAGCGTGAGGACAGGGCTGGAAACTATTCCAGTTCTGCTGTGTGTGAACTTCTGGTTGGAGCCCAGACTGGTTGTCGAGGCCACTGGCAGGGAGTGAAAGAGAGGAAAGGCATGTGGATGCAGGGAGGGTGTTCAGACTGAGAACTGAGAGAGGCTATGCCACAGGATTAAGGCAGCTGTGCAAGCTTGCACAGGTATTTCCACTGGCACTGTCCTCACACCTTCTCTAAGGGGAGACTTCCATCCTGGACACACGGGCTGTTTGTACACTGTGGGATGCCATGCACAAACACACAGCCTCTGGCCACGTCTGCTTGTGTGAACACACCGGTTTACACCATGCCAGGTGTCCCCTGGAGGAGGGAACAGGCAGGGAAGGAGCTGTGGAGCAGCAGACATGGGTTGGGATGACTATGGAAGGAGCAGGCCCAGCAGTGCCCGGCCAGAGGCCATGCTGGGGACCGGACCTGTGTCCCCACAGTGCCCTGCTGGGCTCTGAGCAGCGCTCTGGGCATGCAGCGACGAGGATCCCAAAGCTGTATTCTGTAACTGTGGGATCTGCCCCGTGTTTGAGGAGCATGTACAAAATGTTGCTTGGGAAACGTGCAAAATGGCGGCAGCAGGACGCGGGGTACGTCTTTCTGTGCCTTTGGCCAAGAAGATGAAACTGCTGCTGTCACATCACCCTGTAAAGCACCAAGGTCACAATGGTGTTTTAAAGAGGATAACCCAGTCAGTGGGGAGGTAGGTGGTGCATGCACCACGTGCACAGTTGGCTTTGCAAACCACAAAACCAGAAGCCTTTGGAAAGAGCAAGTGGTAAAGCATCAGTTCATTTGTAGAATGAAACTGGACGTTTGATGGAAGTACATTACAAATTTTTAATACAAAATGAAATATCAATAGAAAATGCCTTATATCTCTATCTATAACTCCCGGGCAGACTTACAAGGACAGTAAATAAAATTGTGCTTTTATGGAGTAAGGCCAAGATGCTGTCAAGGATCACACATCTTTTAGTCAAAAGTGGTATAGGATCATGCTGTCTCTAAAGAGACAAGGGACAACTACAGAGGGGAAATATCTGTAGAAGAATTGTTGCTTCTGAGAGCTCTGTCTTTAAAGCACAAAATCCCATGAAAGACTGCCAGGAATTAGAGAGGAATGAGAGGCAATGCTTTAGAACAAAACAACAAAATGGGAAGCAAGTAAGTTGTTTCTACCATGTGCCTAAGAACAATAGCACTGAGTCAAAACCTGCTGGATTTGGTTGAGAATGCTGTGGTTTAGCAAGCCCAACTGAGATGAGCTGGAATGCTCTTTTTGTCTTTCAACAAGCCTGTTAAGGCTGGCAGAGATCTGGTCAGCTGTTCAAGCCCTGCTGAAGTGTCCTCAGAGTTCAACTTTTATACCTGGTTAGGGGCCCAGTAGAAAAACTAAAGGTCAGACAGGTTGTGTTTGAGCAATGTGTGGAATAGGTTTATTCTGCATGGAAGAAAAACATTTGTTGCCTCAGAAAGATGTGTCCTCGTGCACTCTTCTGAAGCAGGGGATTGCTGTGTAAATAGGAATGTGAGCAGCAGTTTGGGGAATTATTTCATGCTTGTGACGTTACACAGACTAGTTTAGCTCTTTGTTTAAGGGCTCATGTCCAAATTGATTCAAGTCCAATTCAGAGCTTTGGTCCTGTACCTTGCTCCCTCCCTTCCTGCCAGCACTGATATTTGCATGGTCATGTCATGAGCCAGTTCAGGGAAGTAAACTTCTTAAAGGCCTCAGCTTTTTTCTGCAGAGTTACTTTTTACCTGATTTGACTCCCTGAACCAGCTCACAGCAGGGTCATAGCAATGCCTGGTACTGGCACACAACATCTTGCTGGAATTTGTGGCTGGGGGGAGATGGAAATTGCAGGACTTGGATTGGTTGACCTCTTGTGGAACCTCAACTTACAGCAATTCACCCTTCCTCCTGCTCCACTGCATTCACTTATAAACCTTCGATCCCCTTAGATATTTTATATTGCACTTTAGTATAACTGGCAGAAAATAGGGTTTTGGAGCGTGGTCTCAAATAGTATCCCCTGGGAATTTGCCTTACCAAACAACATCATCTCCTTCAGTTCAAAGAAAGTCTAAGTATTTTCAAAATTTGGCATGTAAGTAACAGTTGCAGAGATATTGAGCAATTGTGGCTGAGCATGGGAAGTGGCCTGTGAAACCAGGAGAGGTGAGGAAAAGTCCCAATGTACAATTTCTCTCCTAAGCGTGGGTCCCACATTTTGTGGAGTCCTGAGACCCTGACTGTAATTTTGCCTTTTCTGACAGTTTGACTCCCACTTCCGTTTGCCAGCCATTGCCATTATTTTATGCCTCCATCACTCATCTATTTCCCCTCGCAATTTCTTCTAACTCTATCCCAGCTCGTGTTTTAACTACTAGTGGCTTCAGGTGGAGAGACTTGATCTTCCTTCATTAATGTCTCCTCAGTGTTCCTCTGTTGTTGGGATGGGATGTAGGATTTTTTTCTCCCCAGAATGAGGCTGTAGTTATTTGAAGGTTGGAAAAATGAACATTGTATTTCAAGGCAGTAGCACATAGCAGTGAAGAATGTTAATGCTGCTTTTCACTTAGCCTGGTTTCTTCCTACAGTTCCTTTTTTTTTCACCAGGAGCAGAGAAGTGACTATTCCAATAATTAAAAGGAATACACCTGGAGAATAAGCTGCATAATGAGTGTCCCAGATGTTGAAACTTCAGCTCTCTGATTGTGCTTTCGGTCCCCACAGATCTAAAATGCAGAAGCCAAATTCCAGTTTAGAGCTGTTGCCTTCAAATGGTAGCATAAGCTCTGGTATCAGCACCAGTTAAAGGACATATTATTCTTGTATTAATTATCCTTTTCCAGTGCATACCTCAAAGTGACATTTAACAGGAGGAAGGCTAGGGAAGCAATAAATACTGAAATGTGATAGAATGCATTTTATGTGATTTACCCATGGTCAGAAGTGAAAGCAGTGACCTGATAAGTGTTTCTAGTTTTAATATACCTGGAGAGGAGAGGGAATTACTCCCACTATGGAGCTATCTATGGCTGGTTTTGGTCTTATGGAAATATGTACCTACTATGCCCAGGGGTGATGGGACAAAATCTAGAGTAGTTGTACTCCTCTAAGTATGAGTAAACTGGCTGTGTTTCTCTCTTATTCAGAGGATATTCATCTCCCTTTTTAGTCTTAGACTATAAGCAGGGCTGAATCTCAGAGAAAAATGCTTGGAAAAAAAACAGTAAATTTCCTTTTTTTGTTATACTGCTTCGGACACCCTTTTATGAATAAAATGGCACGGCCAAGCGTGAAGTAACAAAGGAATTGTAAGCAGAGGCCAGCATGTGGGAAGTCAAAACTATCTACAGCTGAATAACGTTCTTATTAGAAATGAAGGGCAAACAGGAATATAATTTATTATTGCCTCTCTATGTGGCTTCAGAGATCACATAATCCAAAGTAAAAAATGGCATGCATATGTTCCCTAAGATATTCTTCACCATAGAGGGGCTATATATCAAAACCTTATTTCCTGGTAATGAATTTTAAATAAGTGCCCAGGGCATCAGGTCACTGATGTTTCCACTTTGCAAACTGGGTGGGCTATGAAAGCCCCTAGAGCCCTTCAAAGGCGCCTTAAAAAAAGATGCCTTGCTTTAACTGACCAAACTTTTCAAGAAAAATACCTGAAACAATTAGGAGAATGAAAACCAGGAGGTCAGATTACTTGGCCCATGGCTGAGGATTTACATAAATAGGCCTAACCTTTGACTTGAAAATAAAAGGTAAGTACAGAGCCCTGACAGAACAGCAGGTCACTGGTATTTACTCTGCAAAGTACTGCCTCTGATGCTATGACAAAAATGCCAGGAATTCCACTGATCACTGTGTGCTGATAGGGCTCAAAGGTATGCAGGCAGCTAACAGAAACCCAGCCTACCTGACTGATCGAAACTGCATTACTCCCACGCATTTATAACCCGCAATCTGCGAGCGTGGGAAAGCGTGCAAGGCCTCAGACTAATTCCTCAGGGGAAAAAAAAAAAAGAGAAAGTTGCTGTCTTGAACCATTTTTTACTTTTTTATGGTCGTTTGGGCAACATATAATAAAAGTAACAAAAATTCTCTGAGAGAGCATCTTGAGACATTTTCTTCACAGTGTGTGCTGCTGTTCAAGAGACTCCAGGGCTGGTGTTGCCCATGCAGGCTGAGATTGGTACCACATTCAGCATCGTGGGACTTTGTCAAAGATGAGCTGTGCTTCAAGTGTTGAACTGGTAACCAGCTGTAGGAAGTCCCTGGCTCAGTTTTTAACAGAGGAAACTCTAGACAGCAAACCTGCAGGAGAAATGCCGTGCTGTGAGTTTGTGCTACATTTTGTCAAGCAATGGCTGTGTGCTCACAGGTGAGAGGGGGAAAGGTGAACAAAACAAATTTTGTTTCGTTTTTAGTTCAAGTACAATAGCAAAGATGCTTTAGATGATTTTTTTTCTTTTCTACATGGATAGCAGAGAAAGGAGGACCCCTGTGAAAGTGGAAACAATAAGGGCAGAGTTTTTATGTTCATGTTTTATAGAGAGAGATTTAGTTTCCTGTTCCAGTTTGAGACACAAGCACACACCAAGTATCCTGCAGGCTGTTTCAAACTTGTTTCACTAATTAATCAAAAGTGATCCATTACAGAAAACCTGCAGGAATGTCAGAGATGGATGCTTCTGCTCTACTGTTTTTGACTTGCTTGTTGCAACAGAGGGGGAAGCTGTTAGTGCCTGTCTAGTAAGTTATTGAAGGATGGTGTAAGAGAGCCCGCCGCCTTCCTCTTGAAGGGCCAGGGAGCCTGGGGCTAGCCAGCCACATGCTGCTTTCCCTGTCTGCTAGACCACTGTGGGGTTTTGGAGGGAGGTGGAGGAACACCCCGCAGCTGGGTATAGATCAGAGAAGACAGGCTGGCCCCATGCCCTGGGCACTGCCTGGCCAAGCCCCAGGATTTTCATTGGAAAGCTGGGCAGGCAGTGCTGAAGCAGATGGAGCCAGTGGCCACCTGAGGAGGATCAAGCAGGGTCTCCTGGTGAGGACGTGGGTGTCTGTCCCCCTGTGTCTGGCGGGTTTGGGCACTGTAGGAAGAGAAGCCAGCCCAGCACCCATGTCTGACCAGCATGGGCACAACTTCCTTTTTCCTCTGGCCAAGAGACATGAACTCAAAGGGAAGTTAAAACCCTTTGAGGGACATCCCGTCTGGAGGGTATTCATAGTGACTACAGTCCCTTTGGTGTTAGTCCTGGTGCCTCCCTTCACCAGGCTCAAGTGGACCTCTGCTGGGCCTGGTCTTCTTGGATAGAGCAGTAGCCAAGTGGACAGAGCAAGTAGCCAAGTGGCTCTTCTGAGCCAATTCTGTGATCCTCTCATGCTAAGAAGGCCAGGCTCCTTTGGTGTCCCTGTGTAGGAGTGCTATGCTGGCACTGTCACTGTGTCACTGGTGCACCAGGCTTGGAGGCCCCAGGGCAGAAGTGTGACTTATCCAGTCCCTGTACTGTGCTACCACACATCTCTTGCATGCTGAGCTGTCTTCCCTGCCCAGCTCTCATCATCTGCTCCTGTTTTGCAGGCAAGCTGTTAGGGACTGCATCCTTTGTGGAGTGCAATCCCTGCACAGCCCACTCACAGACTGCTCTTGAGTGCTCTCAGACTAGAATTTAGCCAGTGCGATAGATTTTGTGGAATGCTGAACTTTGTACCCTTACCTTGACCTGCGGAGCAGCAGGCTCTGGCTGTACTCTTCTTCTGATTCTCTTCTTACAAAAATGTCCAGTATGTAAATCCTCTTACCCCATTTTACCATCCAAAACATGTTCTGGCTCCCTGTGAAATGCCTACGGGCAGTATTGAATTCATCCTTATGTATCTCTGATGGTAGGAGGCTTTTTATTAATGGTTCTTATGCCACTCCATTCTTGCAAAACCACAGGAAAATATTTAGTATGACAGGACTTTCAAAACATTATGCTGCTATTTGCCTTCTTCAGGTAATTGTTTTCTTCTCCTAAGATCACTGCAAAATGTGACATTCACCCTGACATTCCCTAGTGGCTGTTCAGTTCATGTACATGGTAGGTTTTTCTTCACTCTCTGTACCTAATGGAGCAATTCACCTTTCCAGCCCCTCTTTTAGCTTCTGCCTTGGAGGCAGAACGAAACTTTCACTCGCTACAAGAGCTGAATGGAATTTATTTGGGTTTGGATCCTGGTCCCAAAGAGTCATCATCAGCCCCTTCAGTCTCCACCAATATTGTTTTGTCCCCAAACAATACGTGCCTCTCTCATCAGATAAAAGCCAGAATTTACTTTTCAAGAATTTATTTTTCAATAATTTTCATAAAATTTTAACCCCAAGGAGATCTTTTTCTTCCCCAGCTCTGTATTGGTTGGACATGTTGTTTATTCCTCCACTCATCCACTTCTGTGCTGCCTAATAAAGGTAAGACTGGCCCTGTAAAACCCAGATCAGCCCAGCTTGCCTTCTTTTACCTATAGATTTTTTCTCAGACCTAGCAAGACCACAACCTAGACCAGAGATTTGGGTGAGTACCTACATTCAGCTGCTGATTAAGATGCCCCTTTTTGTGCTCCGGTTGGTTGCCTGCTCCACTCCAGGCTCAGTGCTGTCCCCAGCTCTGTCAGAACTTCAGTGGTATCCCCTGGGCTGCTCATCACATGCTCTCCACACATTTGTAAACTCCTCCAGTGCCCTCATGTAGCTCAGGCTCGTTAGGCTGCTTCTCACTGCACAGAAGAGCTATTTCATGTATTCACTCATAGCTAGGAAGCATAAACATTCAGAAGCAAAACATTACTTGAAGTCATAAGGATGGAAGGCTGCAGTTGTAATATCTTGTGTGGAGAAGCCCATTTTCTCTTGTGAAGAGCTCTCAGGCACACATCAAGCTTGTGTTTTGCTAGAGGAGGCATCAGCTGAAACAGCGGCAGCCAAAAGGCATTGATTCGTTTCATTTATTTTTAACTTTCCCATTGAAATGCCTGAGGGGGGGAAAAAAAGGAAATCACTCCGTTGGAGAACCCTTCAGCTCTGGGAAAGATACCTGCTGCAATCTAGAAACAAGCTTGTTCAGGGAACAGCCAGGCCAAGCACTGCCCAGGGGCTGCAGTTTGTTCTTTCTAGTTTATTTTAACAATGAGCACATCCACCTCTTTTAAAGGCTGTTGCCGTGGGATCGGTTTTTGGTTTGAGTTTTGTTGTTTTGGGGTTTTTTTTGTGTAGAGCTGTGCAGATTCCAGTCATAGGGGTGGAAGACAGGGAGAGCAGGGAGAGCCCAAGCCTGGGCAGCCTGGGCTGCATCAGGCAGCCGGTCACAAGGATGCCTGTCATGTGCTGCTGCTCCTCACACAAAGATCCCTTTCTTTCCATGCCCAGTGGGTTCTCCATCAATGAGAGGACCTTGTCCTACGAACAGAAATCAACATCCTTAATTGCAGTGTCACTGATAAAACATGACTTCTTTACCAATTTGTGCGAGCACTTTGACCTCCTGCCTCGGTGCAGCAGACTTCGAAGAGATTTTTTAATCTCTGGCTCTTTTTAAGGCTGTGCTGGAAATACTATAGGAAAGTTTATTTAGGGAGTATTTTTGATCTATCTCAAGCAAAAAGCTGAGCTTGTGCACTTACAATCAAAATTGCGCTGAATTGTCTGGAGTGATTGCTAGATCTAAAAAAAATGGATTTCAGGTTATGGTTTATTTTTGTTTAAATTTAGAACTGCTTTTGCATGAATAACAAGTATTATGTGTTTTCAACAAAAAAAAAGAACAAAATTTCTGCTCCACACAGCTTCCATTCCTAAAAATGTGAAAAACTTAGGAAGGTTGAAAAGAAAAAAAAAAAAAAATCAGTGCTGAATAGCATGACCGAGCAGCTGTCTTATTTTTTTCTTCCCTAAATTGAATTATTGCTATAACTGTTCTTTCTAAGTTAAGATCTCACTGGGGGAAGGAAGAAAGTTTCTAGGTTTCCCAGCAGGGAAGCCTTTAACAAGAAGTTAATGTAGGATAATGAAGGGGTCAGGAAAACCATAAGCACAAGGGGATTGTCCTGTGCAGAGAGGAGTACAAATAAATGTGGAAAAGGGGAAATGTGCAGCAACCCTTGTGAGTTATAACCAATCTCTTCATGCCACAGCACATCACCCTGGGCACAGCGATCAGCAGCACCCATGCTCAGTGTCCCAAGTTGTCAGAGAGAAGGGAAATTTCTTGTTTGTCCACATGTTCTTTAAAGGGAAATACCTTACAAGTGACAGGATTTAAAGTCTAGAAGACACATAGGAAGACAATGGTGTATAAAGACAAAGTGAACTGAAAGTTGAGAGATTTTTGGGATTCTGAGATTATGCCTGAAGTTTCTAACATTTAGCTCCAACAGCAGGGACATATAACCGGACAAATTAACTGGGCTAGCAGACCACTTAGATTTGCTGTTGTTTTTCAGTCAATAGGTCACCTCCCTGGGTTAGGGGTTGTGCTCTGCCAAGCAGCAGGATTTTCTAGCTGGTCCTACATTGATGAGAAAATAACTCTTGGATTCTATGGTGCCATAGGTCATCAATAAAATTAGAAATTATTATGTTCTTCAATACTGCAAATATTCTTAGATTATTCAGTATTAATATTCTTAGAGCATTATGTTGTTTTTCAAATGTACTAGAAGTTTTTCAAATATATTAGAAACACATCTCAGTCAATTTTGGCTGTTGCAAGGGATTTTATAGACATTATCTTGTGAATTCCACTTGAAATGCTGTCTACCAATTGTCCTGATAGCTGATTCAGATTTAGTAAATAGAGTGGGATTTTGCCAGTTAGGTCCCTTTAGGGCTGGACACTCAGAATTTTTATGGCCACTGACACTATTTCCTCATGCAGATGTAGGTTCCTCTCAGGTCTGTATAGTTGTGTTTGCATTGATGCCCCAAACAGTGAAATAACTTGTCAGCTTTAAACACTGTGCACAATGGATGAGAGACAGCACGAGTAGCACTGAGTTCCATGAACAGATCTGTGTTGCTGAACAGCATTATTAGCAACAGAAAAAATGCTATCTCATCTGCCAATTTCAGGACATTTTATTGTTCCCTGATAGGATTAGAAGGTTCCACGTTCCTTATTTCAGAGAGAAGTGCTTCTTATCTGTGAAATGTCCTCGCTCCTCAAAAACAAATGTCACAGGCTAAAATACTTAAATACTGAGGAAAGTAACAGCTCTCTCCTTTCCTTTTGCCCTCAGCAAAAATGAAGTCTTGGCTAGCTACTGGCATTTTTTTTAGAAATTATGCCTGCTCAGTTATTTATTTTTATATTGCTGCAACTTTTTTTCCTGATTCCTGCAGAAATGAGGCTTATGCAATCCTGCTGCGTGCGCTTGTATCTTCGTCACTTCCACACCCCCGAAATCTTTTGAACCTATTGACAAATTTCAACCCATTGATCTCTCAAAGAAAATCAAGTTCCTACAAGCTTTGTGAAAATAACCTCTCATAGAGAGGTTTGCTGTAGTGTGAACAGGCACAATTTCAGGCAGAGGGAAACCCACTTTTAGGGAAAGTGTTTATTTATAAATACCTGTCCATGGGGAGTATTTCAGGGAAAGCTGTTTCCTTCTTTGAACTGAAGTCAATTGAGTTTGAGGCTCTGGTCTTTCAGCAGCCAGGCTTCAATGAACTGATCTCCACAGCATGTGGGGATACTGATTTGCAGTAATGATTTACCACCTTAACCGCATTTAAAGCAAATGATTTTAAAAACCACTTTATTTCCCATTTCCTCTCCTTTCTTTTTTTTCTTCCTTTTTGTTAAGAACCAAAAACTTCCCAATAGCCTGTCCCCTAAGAACAAGACTTTATGCTCATCACCCTAGAAGTCAACCCCTGACCTTTAACACTGTCACTTTTCTCTGTGGATTCTCTGAGGTTAAAATTACAGAACTGCTGAAACAGATAACAGAGTGCAGAAAGCTGAAAAGTGACTGGGACGAACCTCCAGGGACAAAGTTAATCTGTTGGAGCATTTCCTGTGTGTACTTTGAAACCTCTCAATTTAACTTGATCAAAGCATGAGCCGACACGTTTCAGCTCCCTACTGAACAAACAAATTTGCTGCTTATCGTTGTTGCCACCTCAGCCTTTAATTTACTTTACTTAGTAAGCCAGTACATGTTAAATGAACAACCTGGTTACTACAAAATGCTGGGTGCTGGTCTCCAAAAAAGGCTGCAGTTTCTCCAGCATTATTTAGCTCAGCACATCACAGACCCTGTTTTTCACCACAATCTGGATGTAAAAGGAAGCTTAAGGCACAGCCAGTGTGGTCAGCAGTGGCTTCTTAGGGACCACTAGATCCATCAGCATCCATTGGCTTGTATTTCAGTATCTTGGGATTCTACCTTTATTTTTCATTAATTCCCACAGGACTTATGTGGACCAAGAAAATAAATGGTGATGCTTTCAAAACACATTGGATGAACACCTTTCAAAGCACATGTGGATTAACAGGTCATTTAAACATCACTTTTTTCTTAATCAAAAGCAGTAGCAAATTATTTTTTTAATGTTCTGGTAGTTGGGATTCTTCTTCCCAAAAAATATCTTTAGTCAAGTTAGTAATAACAATAGTAAAGTCTAGTGGGAGGTGTTGCATAAAAGGAGCATGGCCAGACAGCCTGGCTTGTGTACAGTAATGAGCTAAAGCGGCTGCTTTCTCGTTCTAAACCAAAACAACTTGGTAAGTGTTTTAAAACCAAGTCTAAAATGATTTCATTGTTTTACCCTTATTTAAATCCACTGGTTTGTATTTTCCAGCATATTTGGCTTTCCTTATTCTCAGGGAAATTGAGTCCAATGATTTGATTTCTGTGTCAGCTTGTGTTCTTCAGGGCTTCTCTGTGGCTGCACAACCCCTGAACTAGGAAATTACTCCTGCCCCTCCAGGGTATAGGTTTCTGGGTCCATCATGCAAATATTTAAATATCCTGGGATTGAGGAAACAATCAGTCAATAAAACAACTTCTTAAACCAGCTTCCTCCCAGAGCAATGCTAGAAGGGAATTTCACTTGATAGAGGTAAGTGCAGATATAACTTACTCTTCATCCCAACCATGGCTTACTTTGGTAGCTTCTTCCCTTCTCTCAAGTAAAACTGTCTTCCTAAAACATTCCTAAAACATGCAAGCTCAGATATTAACCATAATCAGTTTTTATTCTACTTCTGTGTTCATCACTCACTGAAAATGCAAAATACTTAAACAGTGTAAGTAATGATGGAAAATTTCTAAAAAAGTGCAGTGCAATGACACGTCTCCTCTTGGAATTAATGGGACATGTGTGATGCTCTCCTGAACAATTCCCTGAGTGTCATTTAGAGACTGGTGAGCATCTCTAGGAAATGACAGAGCAGCCAGCCACATATGGCAGTGTCTGCTGACACAGATCAACCTCCACAAGCAATTCAATAATAAATGTATCGTGTCTTTTCCTATAATAACCTCAACTAGTTGAGTTTAGTGGTTTGTGAAGCTTGCAGGTGATCATTTGGTTTAGCTGCTATGTAAGACTTTCAATTCCACAAGATTCCTTCCCAATGTGGACTTGCACTGATTACTTTCTTTCGCCGAGTTATTAATTTAAACAAGTTAAGCAACTTATTTTCCCACCTAAATGAAAACTGTGCCAAACATAGAAAACTCCTTGCCCAAAAGAGGAGTTATCACAAATAAATTACCTGCATTTTTGGGTTAGCTTTAATGAATTAGTTGTAATTATTGCAAGATAATGCGCAATTTATTGTTTTGCCAACCTGATTTCAAATTTGTCTGAGGAAATCTAGGTGTAACTAGTTGCCATTTTCAAGAACAAGAGTTGGCTGGGCAATGTTTCCATGCTGCTCTGGCATGAAGCAGCACTCTAAAAGTATTCTCCCAACAGGGTAATGAGCAAGTTTGTTCTGGCCTAGGTGGTAGCCTGGTGCTTGTTTTTCACATTAGGGGTTATTGGAGAAACAGATTTAAGCCCGTCATTGGCTTGATCTGTGTTTCTCACTTCAGGAGGGATTCCCCTGACACCATTCCATCAGCTGCTCTGTGATGGCTCTCCTGGCCATATAAGTTGCTTGTGCTTCTCCAAGAGACATTGTGTGGATTTGAGCATTGTCTGGGATGAGGGACACCCAGATGCTTGCTCCTGAGCCAAGTATTTTTTATTTATAAAAAGTGGAAACTTCTCCAGGGGGTGGGCTTGGAGAAGATGCTTTTTCCTTCCTATCAAACTACACCAATGAGGAGAACACCTAATTTTGATTGAAATCCCTGCATCAGCTCCAGCAGCCTTGACACATATTGTCTCCTAGAGTGACACAAGCTGTTTTTTGTACCAAAAGTTTGATTTTAACACCTATATTTCCATAAGATTTTTTTAACAAGTTCATATTTTGTAAAAAAAAAAGTATTTTATTGGAATTTCCATAGCAGCTCTAGAGAATAAGAGGTCAAAGGACTGGTTCTTTGGTTCTGTGAACCCTCTCACTCAGTCCTCAATAAAACTTCAATCCTGTGACTCCCCTTCTCACCCCAGCTTGTCTTGGCACAACTAATCACAGAATACCACAGCTGATGCTGTCTGGAACCTGCTCCTAATGCCTTTGCAGATATTCCTGCCTGTGCTGAAGCAGCCAAACAAGTCAAGGCCTCTAAAAGAGCAGAGCTGCATGGAGGCCAGCAGCCCAGAGGTGACGTGCTCCGTGTGTGGAGCCCTTAAACAACTAGTAATGGTTTTTAAAATAAGAATGGAAACAAAATATTTAAAATCTCCCACAAAGGAGTCACCATCAGCTGCTCAGCTGCACTGGAGGCTCTGTCTCAATGGAAGTCTGGTTGGATGGTTGGGAAGTAAATTCTGCACATCCCTGGTTACTAAAGGAATAGGAGCCAGGATTTGTGAGCCTTGCATGCTCTTGGTCCTCCTAAATGGATCTTAGCTATTCTTTTCTAGACAGTTTTGTGGGAGGGTAGAGACAGGAGAAAAAAATATCTCTATTTCTGGGACAAGGCCACCTGCTCATGTCTTCTCAGGGTGGTGGCCTCATTGTGTGTACTGCTTCTCTTTTCCTTTACAGACAGCCAGTATTTCACACATCTGCAATTTTCCAGCCATGGGTTATTTTAAATTCAGACACCAGTTTTAGACTTCAAAAATTAATCTTTGCAAAGCATCTATGTCAGGAAAACTGCTGTCCATTAGTAGGAAATTATTCAGAAAAAGGAAGACAATTTGCTTATTTATATGAGAAACTGCTGTACAACTAAATACAGATATAGGTCAGTAAAATAAGTTCTTTGATCTATTGCCACAAGAAATCAGTGTAAATATGTTTCCCGATAACAGTTGCTACAGCATAATTGCATTTTACAAACTGTGTAGTGTGCTATTACTCAGGAAATGTGTTCACTGATATACATGTCTCCACTCAGCCTCATGGCTGAAAGGTTTGCTTTTTCTCTTATTTATAGTTCATGCACATTTCTTAATAAGGTGATTAAACTCATGAAGGCATGGAAGAGAGTACAAATAGGGAAAATTGATTCTAGAGCATACACAAACACTATTGATATAGACACCAGCTGATTGTTTTCAAACATATGTAGGTTACTGGCATTTGAGATTAAGCAGCAAGGCAAATATTAAGAGGGATTAATTTATACTGTCAGCTATGACTGTTCTGGGCTTCATCTTTCTGCTAAGATAGATGAGAGCATGACTCCATCAGAGCTGTAAAAAGGCTTGTTCTTCACTGAGTTTTGTCCTGTTTTAGGGGGAACTGTGCTCACTGTAGAAATTGAGCCCCCCCAGAGCTTGCACAAGCTGCTCACTGAACGCTGGTGGTACTGAAAGCTCACCACTTCTTCACCTTAGGGCAGATTTACCCTGGGCTTTAGTGGGATTGCTGATGTGGGAAGATGGGAATGATGATAGTGGTGTTAGAACTCCAACCGTGATTTCCTATTTACTAGGGATGCTGCCATAATAATGAAAAGTATCCAGGTAACTCCTTTCAAGGTTTGTGAACCTACCAGAGCAATGCCTGCTGGATAGAAATTGTTCAGCCAGGCAGGAATGAGCTTATTAAACATTGTCTCAGCATGAAAATATGTATATGAGTGTACAGGTTTAAGCAAAGCCATCTCATCAGATTTAATATGGGGGATATGAAAAGACCATTGTTAAAAACAAGAGTGTCAGGGAAGTGGTTGCAGTAGTATTTCTTTGTTTTGGAGACACATGGTTGAGCTACCAGATGCAGAACTCTGCAGCAGGATGGGAAGAGCATCTCTGCACTCTGGTTACAGAGGATGGGATTTGACTTCTTGTGGGCTGCTCTAAAGTTCCATTTTGCCCAGGCATGGCATTCATGACTGGGTAAACAATCCCCTTCAGGCTCAAGTGGGATGTCCACCATCCTCATGGTGTGTAGTAGGCAGCAGACGAGAAAACAGTGGGACATTCCCGAGAGAGAGGATGTGGTTCTGGGTTCATGCCCAGAGTGGGAGGCAATTCCCGCATCCTGACTTTTCACTGGCTTCTGGAGCCAAATGTGCTGCTCTGCACATCGTGTGCTTGTCATAGAAAAACAATTCCTACAGCTGGCTTCCCTGCAACAGCTTCAGGACAAGGCCTTCCTGGGACAGCCTGAGGGAAGCTCTTGCAATATGCAGTCCCATGAGGACAGCCGGAAATCAAAATGAAACAGAAATATTTGTCATTATTGGTCATTTTGGAGGAGTAATGGCAGCCTTCATCATCATTTGGGATTTAAGTGAGCCTTGTGCTGTTCCATGACTTTACTGCTCCTGATCTCCCTCCTCAAGGTATCTCCCTTCAATTTTGGGGAACCAGTACCTTTTTCTGACTGTGAAATGGTTCAGTAATACTTGCCTTCCCTCTTAATTCACTTGGAGATTGGTAGAAAGTGTTTGATGGGACAGTCTAAGTTCCTGATAGCAGTTCAGACTGTGTTCAGGTTCTGCAAAGCTAGAAATGGTTGCTGCTGATGTTGTCTTGCTGTGGTTGTAACTCCCAGAGTATGCAGAAAAAACCTTCTCCTTAGAGATATGTAGGATTGTCATTGCCATAGCTGTTAGAAATTTAGCTTTATCTTTTTCTCTCTTAAGATTTTTTTTTACCTATTAAAATGTCTTGGAATATTGAATAAGATAGGGGAAATAAATCTATAAAAATGAATTAGGAATATATTTTAAGCAGATACCAGCAAACAACATTCATGTTGCACACAGTGTCTCAATCTGGCTGCTTTGAGACAGTACAGTCTCTAATTACATGAATAAATATCATTTTTGAAGTCATATGATATAAAAATATGGACTATTTAAAACCTTAGACAAACATGAAAGTCCCACCAGTTATGTTACTCTTCCTCTGTTTGTTGCTCTTGTGGGTAAGACACTAATTTTCTACAAAAGTTCACTGACAGTACAGGGGGTTTGCAAGTGAATTCAGATGTTTCTGACTCCAGTGCTTTCCTGAACGGGGATAGATGCATTAAAATTTTGAAAGGCTTTCCTCACTTAAGCCCATGAAGATTGCTGGCAGGAGCCATAGCTGGAGAGCAGAAGCCCTTGGCTAGGAGGAGGATGTCCCATCACTATTAGAAGAGCAGGGCTCATCTTTTCCAGTTTCTGAAGAGAAATCTGAAGAGAAGCCTGGAGGGATTTTAGAAGAGAAATATGTAAAAGAGGAATAGTCTAACCCAGACAGAAAATTGTTTTTCTGGTCTTAGTGAGGGCATCTCACTTCAGTCATCCTACTTAGGGATGAGAAATTTAAAGTAAGGCTCTGGATACTAAAAGATAAGGCTATTGATAAGATACCTGAAAAGCAGGAAATAAATTAGATGTCTCCTTCCTCAGCAGTATTACGTGGAGAAATGCTTCCTTCTGTACAAGCTCTTTTCTAGTGGTTGAAGACATTAATGAACTCTGAGACAGACTTTTAAGTCCTATTTCTTGACTGCTCCTCATAGACTGCATGAACTCAATCACACAATTTTTCATCCCTGAACTTCACCTTATTTCTCTGTAAGACAGCCTTCTACTTTCAGTGTTACATACCTCACACAGCCTGTGAGGACAGACTTTATGTAAAGCCAGCGAAGACTTGCTGGGGGAAAAGAAAGTGTGGTATAATCATAACATCTTAGGGTTATTATCTTTTGCCGTTAAAAGAATTGTACTTTTGCATGTGAGAAATGGAAGAAGGAAAGATGCTCATTAGCAGCTTCCTTCCTCAGGCTCTGAGCTTCCAGGGGCTCCTCTCTGAGAAGTGTGAGCACAGCTGCAGTCCCACAGCAGCCTCAGCTGATGGAACAGCTGCCTCTGCAGTGCAGTGCCATCATCTGCCTCTCTCCCTCAGCCCCACTCTATTCCCTGGATGCTCTCTGCTCCTTTGTGCAGCCATTTCAAGGTGTAAATGTGCAAGAAAGCTACTTATGACCTTTTGTTTGTGAAGATGAGGAAGGCTCTGAAGTGTGACAGGACACTCAAGGTGCCCCAAGGTGCTGCAGGAGAGGGGCAGGGTGGGGGACAGGACAGCAGAAGCAGCTGTGGTGGCCAGAAGACACAGTGAGGAGTCTGCCAAGGAGCCACAGCCTTTCCCTTCAAGTCAGAGCTTCCTGGTGTGAGGGAAGCTCCTGCTGAGACTGCCTGGCTTCCCCAGGGCCTTACAAACACCAGTGCTGCCCTGACTGCCGGGGAAGTGCAAGAATGAGGAGGAGGAAGGAGAGGAGTGAGGATGCCTTAAGATGGGATTAAAATCAAGAATTACTTTAGGAAAGAGAAACGGGAGCCTGATAGTACTGTGGAGAAAATGTTGTTTCATGGTTCTTCAAAATTGACAAGACTGGGATTATTATGAGTTTAACTAGTAGTCTGGATATACTATTTCCCCCACAGTAGAAAGTACTGGATTTGTTCAACTCTTAAACTCTACAAGGAGTTCTGGTCCTTCCTCCCGCACTTAGAAGGGACAAAGCTGATATAGTTGGTAATAGTTGATAATAAAGGCTGAGAGAAGGGCAACAAGGATGAGTGAAGATACAGGGCACCTCACCCTTTTCTAAGTGGAGACACAAAGCAGAATAATCCCCCTGGAGTCTGGAAAAGAGATCTGGCAAGGGAAGAGAGGGGCTGTTGGTATGGGGTCCTTCATGGGATCATCAATGATGTGGTTGATGCAAAAGAAGAAAGTGAAGAAAGAGGTGTTTCAGTATTACTTGCTAAAAAGACAGGTGAACACCCTGACAAGTTACAGAGACGGGATGATTTAGGTTGAAAGGAATCCCTGGACATAATCTGGTCCAAACTTCTCTCTGAGCATGGCTGTCTTAACTCAGGATTTGTCTTCCTTGGTTTTGAATGTAGGATGCAGATCCTACAGCTCCTCTGGGCAGCCTCTTCTAGTGTTATCAGACTGAAGATCTGAAGCAAATTAAGAAAGTGATTCCTGCATTGATAAATCACTGAATATGTTTTGCTCATAGGGTGCTATGGAGTAGAAAGTCTGAATTGCTTCATAAGATAAACAAAATACAGAAAGAAAAATACTTCCTGAGCTACTAAAACTGTGAGCACAACATCTGGCTTGAGGCAGTAGGTTGAGGAATCCACATGATTCCCACCACAATTTATTTGCCCTCTGCCCTGAGACACCTACCTACTACTGACCACTGTCGAAGGTCAAGTACTGGTTTTGAAGGGCCTTGGTCCACCCAGCATGATGGTCTTTGGTCTGGTCAGTGAGTGACCCAAGCCTGGCAACACATCAAGCAGTTGAAAATGGACTGGACCTCTTAATGCTGCCTTCACTTTTCACAGGACAGCTGCCCAGGCAGGTTCGGACCTATTTCCATCAAGCATTAAAAGTTGGTTTCATAACATCTATTTTTCTGTCAAACTTTGTGAATAAAACAGTGCAGGAAGATGTCGTGACTAACGCAAAGCTTTTTATTCAGGCAGCAGATGAAGTGCGTTCATTTTAGAAAGGAGTAGGAGTCAGGAGAACATTCAGCTTAAGCAGGCAGACCAACCCTGGTTAAACTTAAGGGAAAAGCAGTGACACCAGGCCCTGCATATCTGATGTGAAACACTGGGAATACAATACTGGATTTATTGTTCGGGTTATATATTATCCCAGAAAACTGTGGTTTTATAGTGCTGACATCTGACCACTTGCTATCAAGAGAGAACTTGAAAGTGCTGCACGATAGGAAAGCTGTTCTTTTCTTGTGGCAGTTATTTTTATTGACAAGCTTTCAGAACACCCTGAAAGGGTCCACTGGTACTCAGCAGCAAAATACTGTTCACAACCAGCCAGAGGAGGATTGAAGGCATGAACAACGAAGCAAATGAATACCCTGCTGCCTCTCTGCACATATAGCTGCTTGTTCAGCCTTCAAAAATAAGTAAATAAAAATTTCAGACGTTTCGATTCAGAGATCAGATGATTCCTCAGTGCAGGAATGTCTTCCATTTGTTGGATGCAATGTGCTGCATCTTGCAGGAGAGGTGTTTCTTTCTGCAGCATGTCATCTGCAGCAGAGCCCCCTCAGTCTCACATCAGACCCCTCCTTTCCCACTCACAGGAGTTGATAATCTCTTTGTTGCAGAAACATTAATTGATTGCTTGGAGGGGGAAAATACATTGAGAAGGAATGCAATGCTTTATTTATAGGTTAGCTGTTGCTTTTCCTCCTGTAAAGTGCTTTCACTTCTGGTGGCTGATTGTTAGGGAGAGCAATGCTGTGATCACAGGCAAAGGCTTTCTAGTGTCTCTGTCTTTTTGCTCTAATTTCTGCTGCTCCCTATGCCAAGCTCTGCTGCAAAAGGAAGTTCTGCACCAGCTGGGGTGGTGTCCAGGGCTCAGGATGGCACAAACCAGGGGCTCTGCAGGGCTCAAGCCAGGGAATGAGCCCAGGGACCTGTGACAGGTGCAGTGCCTGGATCTGCAGCTCTGGCTCCAGAGGTTTAGTGTTCCCAGGAGTGTCATGGGCGAGACGTGGAGGATGGGCAGGTGGAGTGAGCTCAGCCAGGTGTCATCACAGACACCAGCTACACCAGATCATCCAGTGCCTGCATCTGTGAGAAAAAAGATACCCTCATTTCCCCTCCACATGCACTTGCAGGAAAGGAAGAAGCCTAATCTGTGTCCAGTGGGGCTCCACCTCAGATGAGCAGCTCTGGAGCCAGGACTCGTTCTGGATGGCAAATGAAGGGCAAGCTGGATGCCCAAGCCTGCATATTGCAAAGATGGGGAGACAATGAGCATGCACATTATTTTGTTTTTGCAGCTTGTATCTTACCCAAGACTTTATTTTTAGGGATCTCAGTTAGAACAGGAGAAATAGCAAAGCTTTTAGTAAGATCAGTTTCTCTTAATGACTCACCAAGTGCTACAAAGTCAAAACAGGTTGCTTGTGCTTGAAAGGTATAAAACATGTCATTTTTATGGTTACTGTACAAAACACTGCATATATGCATGCAAGGGAACATTTTAAAATCTCATAGAGGTTTTTTTCTTGTGCAGCTAGAGGCTCCTTTTTACCGTTCTTTTATTCGTGTGTCATGATTTCTATTAAGCATTATTGCTTTAGCAATTAAGCAAATTTCCTCACTGCACTCTGCCAGTCAGAGTGTTGCTCCTTTATACTCCCAAAAGAAAGGAGGAATTAAGTTGATGTACCAGTGTCCCAAAACAGTTCTTTTTGCAGTCCACTAGAGTCTTTTCATTGGTGTTAAAAGGTGCATCAAGTTCTGTAAGCATTGGGGAATGAGTAATACCTGTATCTGACCTCCAATAAAGAACTGCAAGTCCATCAAATGTCTGTTACATAATGCTATTTTCAACAACATTAATACACCTACATTTCTTTAATGTCTTTCATTACAAATGAAATTTCACCACCATAGTGGAAAATGTGCCTTTACTTCTGTAATTATACAAGATTTGACAAGAAAAATATCCCTTTCAGCAAAGTCTGACAGAAAAACAAAATTCCAAAGAAATAGAATATCTTGTAGTGCAATTAGAGATTTTTACAAAAAAAACTTTTGAGGGAAATACTCTGATTTCTTCAGAACAAGATGGCCATTTTTGGATTTTCCATTAGTTTCTTAATCTCTCCCACCTTTTAAATTTTTTTTAATTTTGATTTTATGGAACAAGAAGCATCTAGAGTTACCCAAGCCCCTAGAGGATATAAAAGAATATAAATAATAGCATGTGATACTTCCTTAGGTGGAGAATAATTCTTGTACATCATATTCATTTTGCAAGTTAGGGATGCATGTGCTACAGCATCTGGGTGTGAGCTGCAGACAAAGGATGCTCAAGACATCCCTGAATTGTTTTTAGACCTGCCTGAAATGATCTCTGAAAGTTTATCTGATGAGTCAAAGCAGCAATGCATACAAGAAGCAGCTCACATCCTTGAGATCCTTGGTTTTTTTTTACAGAGGTAAGTTACAAACTCCCTGGTAGGACTCTGCAGGTGAAATGGCCTTTTAACTCCTCTTCCTTCCTGCTGGGGAACTGTGTCAACTGCTTATTCTGGGAATTTGTCCTTACCATGCTGGTTACAGGATGAGGTTTTCTTGATGAAGACTGTCTTGAGGAAGGGGATGAAGTCAAAATTTACTGCACTCTTCCCTTGCAACACTGGCTTCACAAGGGGAGGTGTTATAAAAACAGGTGGAGTTTTAACATCACTCCCATATGGCACTGTGGAGAAAGTCAGATTCTGTGGATTTTTCCCTACATTGCTGTTCTGTGACCTGCACATGCTGTTAGAAAAATGGGAAGAGTTAAATGTGATGGCTTTTGGGAGTGCCTTCCCATCTTGGTGCAGGTATTTCTTGCCTGACAACTCAAAAATGGTAATTCATGGAACAGGATACACATTTCTTTCTGTTCTCTGCTCATTAAAAAATCGGTGATGATAGACATGATCTCCAGAGTGGCTATCCTGTGCCTTGCCATGGTTCTGGCCTTCCCCCAAGCAAGAGGGCTTGGTGCTAGTGAGTACAGGACACATCTCCAGGGCCCAGCCACATGTTAAATGTGTGGAAGGAAGAGTTCTGAATGGCCTTTGGACCCTCCAGTCCCTAATCCTACTTACATCTTCATGTGGTCAGAGAAACCTTCGACTAAAGCAGTCTTCAAGTTCTGAGAGAAACGTGCTGACCTACCTCTTGTGCAATGCCACAGACTGGGGACAACCCCAGCAGGGAGGAGTTTTACAGCAGGGTGATGGAAAGGTGGGCTTGTTGCCCATGGAGGACTGACCTGCACCCCAAATGTCCCAGGACTGGCCCAGTAACTGCTCTAGGCTCTTGCAAAGGTGGCTTGCATGTCGTCCTCCAGGACTACTGAGCTTCTCTGCTTCTTCAAGATCTTTAAATTTGGGTTTCCCCACAGCCAGACCTTTCTCAAACTGCTTAGCTTTTTTTTTCCTAGCACACCCACATAATTACTCCAGCACAAAGAGTGGGCTTGTGAAGCAGCAGCATTTTAAAAAACCACAAACTCTGATCTCAAGGCAATCTTTCCCTCCCACTTCCTCCCCCTTCAAGCAGGGGTGTCAGCCGTGCTGTTTCTTTCAAACTTTCTCTGAGTCATCTCATCAGGCAGCTTGTAAATACTTGAATGCATCCATCAATGTCAAGTCAAAGTAAGTAAGTAGCAGCACATGCTGTGGAATGGACTTTTCCTTGCTCCCATTTCTCTCATTTTCAGGGAAGCAGAGAATTAAGGGGCGACCTTATCTCTCCTGTACCATCACCATACATACAGAGATGTCATAAAAGGTGTTGTCTCATCATGAGAACAAGATACCAGAACTAAGGTGAGCTGCTTAAATTCAAGAAGGCCTCAACTCTTCTGAAACTCCCACTATTGTATTATCCAGAGTGGGATGCCCTCATGAAAGATGCTCCATTCATTTTGTCCTAAACCTAAAAAATTTGAGGAACTGCATTACCAGCATGTCTTTGAGAACTCAAGAATGTGTCATTCCTAACCACTTTGGACCAGCTGGTCCCAGTATTTTGAACTGTTGCTAGAAAAATATTATATTTTCATATTACAAGGGTGCAATTTGCTGTGTCATCATTGCGTACTGAAATCTAAAAGGCAGAATGTGATTCAGAGGGTGCATGGAACACAAACCACCTCCTCAGAAGGCAAAAATCTCTGCTGAAGAGCAGCATTGCTCCCAAGTATGACTGATAAATATGTGACTCTTGTTGTGAGCTAAATGTCAAAATACGGACCCTGCACCAAGGCTTTGCTCAGCACAGTGCATAATTCCCTGGTTTGTCTGCTAGCTGGTTTATGGTAATGAAATCATGGCAGTGGGAAGAAAGGAAAAGTCTTGCAAAATTTCTGAGTTATTCCCTCCAGATGGCTTGGAAGGAAGGTCTGGTGTCATCATGATATTTGCCTAATAAGTCTGAAATGATCAGTTGAGGTGGATGAGTGTACTCTTAAATAAGAATATGTGTGGAAATATGCTCCTCCCCAACCCTTCCACCCAGACAGGTTGGTTATGTGTGAAAATTACATTGTGAGCCAGGAATTGAAGATCAGTGCTACCTTATGGAATAGACTGGGGGAAAATTGGCTGAGTAAGAAAAATGTTCTACTGTAAAATAGAAGGGAAGGTGTTGTGAACGCTCTTCCTCCTCTCTGCTCCAGCCCATAGTGAGAGCTGAGCACAAATCCTGCTGTGAGGGGCATCTCACTCGTATCTGCTATGCTTTTAAAACACAAGGCATTGAGATGTCTCTCTAAATTCAGTGGCCTGGCAGAGTAACATACTTTTTAAGGTGAGTACAGATGATAGAACTGATCCACAAGAAATTTTTCCCTGCCACGACCAAGGGACATTTCAAGGGTTGCCCTTCCCTCTTTTTTCTCAGGGAGTGCAAGTTGAAAATCAGGATAATTGCACAGCAAAAATGCTTTCCATCTCACTCCTTTATTTACTTTTTTTTCATTATTTCCTTCCACTCCCAGGTGAAGGAATGTAGGCTGTTTGAAGAGCTGATCTGCTCGGGTGGGGCATTAACTTAATTTGAAGCATTGCTGAATATTTAGTCATGTTCTGTAGGAGTATTAGAATCAGAAAATTCTTGGATTCCTAACAAACTCTGCACGTGCACATGATCTCCAGAAAGAGAACAAGTGTTTAAAAACAAGGCTCTGTACACAATTCTGAAGTAATTTAAATATAAGATATATATATATATATAAATATATATATATATATATATAATTTAAGTTAAAAACATCTTGCAGTACTACTTTACTGACAGCTGAAAGTCAGACACCAACTGTGATGGCAGAGATCTGTAAAGTGCTTTAGGGAAAAATTACTAACTGGTATAAATCTGATTTTAAAATAAAGATAGCACAAAGAGAAGTTTGAGTTAATTTAAATAGGAACATGCCACTTACGAACAGAAATCTCTTTCCAGTGGTCAAACTGGTCAACCAACAGTGGTTTATTAAGGTAGCTCTCTTATTTTTATCCTTTAGTTTGTGCTGTGGCATGTGACACCTTGCTTTTGTGACTTACCTCTTCAGATCAGGACACTTTCCAAATCTGCTAAGGAATATAGATGGGTCAGAACCGAGTTTCTCTTCTCTAAAAGATTTTGTGTTTTCAAAAAAATAGATTCCCATTTTGGAAAAGGATGAACATGAGCACCCAAGTGAGGGCTTACAGAAGTGTTTTCAGTATGGAATCTCTTTGTCTCTCATTTTCTCAGAGTAATAGAAGTGCACCTTTTTAGAAAAGCATAAGTACCTGATTAAGTGATAGCTTTATAAACAAAATTTATATTTTTTTGTTTCTGGTCCTGGAGACTCCTACCAGAGATGGAAGTCACACAATGCATACTGGAGTGGTGTGCAACAAGAACAGGATCCAGTGTTTTCA
>VRYO01001681.1:26615468-26698637 GCA_009812075.1 Sialia sialis | reverse complement strand
CTTTCACTGCATGAAAAATGAACTCAAAGCTGATGGTGGATGATAGATTGGCTGATTTATCCAACTTTCATGGACAGTTTTCCAGCTGTAGCTCCAGAGCCATAAGTCAATATGTAGTCATCTAACTACTTCCTGGAGAGGCATAACGAAGTAATTAGCTGCCTAAGCTCTATCAGATATACTTGCCCCTATGTGCCCACAAAACTGCTCCTGTGAAAGTCAAAACATAAATCTGGGAGGGACTCCAGGCCCTAATATTGTGTTCACAATCAAAGTGAGCCAAAGGCAGCTGCTGTATCAAAAAAACTCCCCCAGCTCCCATTGTCAAAGGCAAATTGGATTTCAAGTCTTAATGGTCATTTCCCAATCCCTCGCCGTTCCAGGGGCTGAGAGCAGCTCTCCCAAAAAGCCACACGAGCATCATTGCCTCTCACACACCGCGTTCACTTCAGCACCGAGGCGCATCTCATGCCCTGACTTATCTTGGGATGCGCTGCCTATGAATAATTCAGGACATCTCCAGACAAGTTTACCATTTCAGTCCAAGTGAATAAGCAGCAGTAACAAATTCGATGCAAAAGTGTAGCAACAGACTGCGTAGCTAGTGCAAAGCGAGGAAGGTTTCCATGGACACACTTGTGCTCTGCGAGGAGGCTTTAAGAGAGAAATGCAGCGTGAGCGGAGCAGGTTAAGGACGTGAGAGAGGATGGGTTGTGGCAGAGAGCAGCACCAGCGGTGTTTGCCTGGCCAGTGGGGCAGGAATGTGTGCTGGGAGCTGGAGGCAGGGTGCAGGCTGCGCGATGTGCCCATCCAGAATTCTTGTGACAATGTGTTTGGCAAGGATAACACTCAGCAGATTTCAAGGACATTTTGACAGGAAACTTTAAGATACATTGTCAGTGCTATAATGAGAAAGAATATCCTCCTATTAACATGTATCTAGATTTTCTCCTTGATTGTTTGGTTAATGATCCCAGCCTTGTTAGCTGCTACCAGGGAAGATCCAGCAGCTAGAGGTCTGGGATGAAGAAGATGAAGAATCATGGATTTCTAAATTGGAAAAGTTCAAAGGTAGAAATGGGTAATAAGGAAATGAAAAGAAAAATTTTTGTGATCGTCATCCAAACTCTAGGGGGAAATAAAAAAATCTGCTATGGATAGGATTCTCCATTCAGCCCTTCAGGTCAAAGGGCTTTCTTAAGTTTCTTTCTTTGAAGAGAGAAAGTAAAATGAATATGGATTTAGGAATATGGGGGAATGTGGAATACAAATGGGAAGACTTGGAAATGTTGTGTTATTTGGATCCCTGTTGGCCTTAATCAGGGGGGAGGAGAATGTTATTCTTTGGGGAAAATTACTTTACCCTGCCAAAACTTGTCACACCTAAATTACTTAACTACTCCTGTTGTGCTTGTCCCTTGCAATATGTGAGTAGCTGAAAGCTAGCCCAGCTTTATTGGTGGATTTGGGAATTTCTTGGTGTTTGGACTTGCAAAATTGTTTATCCTTGTGTTTTTCAACACAGCTTGTCTCTTCATTCCAGTGTTCCCTTCAAGTTCTCTGAGCAAGGCTTGTCTCTCTTGCTCTATTAAAATATCCTCCTTCTGGTAGGAGGGGTCCTGCTCTTGGGGCAGGGATGCCTCTCCTGCACAAAGCATATCTAACTTTTTATTTTACAACTAGCTTTGAAAGGTCTTGGTTATCTTTTATCTGCTATTTAGGTAAAGAATCTACAGCAAAGAATCCTATAAGTCTTTCCAGCTATCTGCCAAACTAATTGAAAAAAGTCCCATTAATTTCTTTTGGGCAATTACTACATAGTGAATAATGCAGTAAGTCACTCCAAGCTCCTGTGTAACGTTTCCTTGCTTTATGGATTGTTTCCTAGCATGCCTGCAGCAGAGCTGTTTATGTTGTTTTCACTTTGTAATTTTGTGCATGAAGAACTACAATAAACATAATTAAAACCAAATTTCCCTATCTCTTCTCCTATATTTCTTCTCGTGACTCTTCCCTTCTCTTAATTTTCTTCATTCTCCTGCTCCCTTCATCTCAAATTTATTCTTCTTTCTTTACTCTTTCTGCTTTTCCTTCTGCTTTCTCTCCATTCCCAGTTCTTTTCTGCACTTTTTTGGTATTCCATGTGTTTTCAGAGCCCTCAAAGGGCCTACACTTAGCATAAGCTGGGCTTTCCAGAGATGACAAGTTTGTGGGTAGATGCCAATAAGATTTGAAGCTGAAACACAATCATAAAAAAGATCTACAAACTCTTGCAAAACTGGCTTGTATAGACTCATACCTATGAATGACTTATGAGCAGACTGTCTACACTGCTTGTATTTTCCATTTAAGGTGATCAAATGTCATTTTTCCACCATTCACCCGGCTGCCTGATTTTGCATCTATCAGTAATTTTCTTTTTAAGGAGATCGCTGCTGCAAAATTGAAAGCACAGCTTTCCCTAAAATGTCCCTTCTGCATCTGGGTTTATGAATGCAGACTCTATTTTAGGGGTCAAGATTTTAGGGCTCTCCAGGCTGGGCTTCTGTATGACCATGGGTTGATCAGATCATCATTGTCTTCCACTTTTCATCTGCAAGATGGAGATATTGACTTCTCTTTAAATTTCTTGGAGTTCTACAGATGACAAAGGTCTTTACTGTAAAAAATGCATTTTTCTTTCGTTTACACCAAGAAAGCACTAAACAGTTCTTGATGAGTGTTCAGCCCTTGCATATAGAGCAGATGAATGCTGACTACAGGGATGAGGGGGTGAAGTTTTCCACAAAATTTAGCAGTTCATCCGAAAAATGTGTAGAAACTGATGAGCATTACCCAGTGGGAATTTTTTAATTACTTTTTCTTCTGCATCCCAGGAAAAGCCATCACATCTCGTTATGCAGATTCTGTTCACTAAGTGGGAATAATTGGCTACTGGAATGATACTGCTTTAGGTAGGCACTGTCCATGACATTATGACAAAAAGTGTAACCCTTTTCAAAAAGAAAGATGCCACCCTGACTGTGCTGAACACCAGTATCAGTTTGCATTTGGATATCTTTTCTAAGGGTCCCTGTAGCACTTGCTCAGAAATTTTGTTTGGTCATTGATAAGGACTGTGGGATTTGGCTTTTAATAAAGATGAGACAAATTTCACCTTGCCATCTTTCAGAAATGTCATACTTGAGTTGCAGGAAAATGCTCCTGCTCAGCACAGAATTCTGTTCTGCCAGACATAATGAACCACAGATTAATACTTTCATGCTAAATTGTTCTCTCATGCACCTTTTGCTAAGTTTACAACACAAAAAAATGTCCCAGGGTGTGGAATGGGATAATCTTTTTTTTCTTACAGCTTCCAAGTTGCTTTGAATGTTATTTACCAATGGAAGAAAGGGTGAGGAGGTTTTCCCCACCCCTTCACCCCCTCCTCTATGATTGTTGCTATTACAAAATACCCAAATGAAGAAATGAAGCAAAGATGAAGATGAATTAACATTAAGCTCCTATGAGAAGGACTTGGGAAGTCCCAAGATAGGTGGGAGAATGAAATCCTCTGTTTGTCAACAGCTGAAATGGGACCACTTGGAGGAATTGCCAGCAAAGGTCACCATGTTTTGTCAAGTCCAGAATATCTTCACTTGTAAATTACACAATACAGTTGCCTCAGTGTAAATACAGATGCCATTATTTCTTTAATGCTGCAGTGTTAGAAGACTCTTGGTGCCCCAAACACAGCAGCGACCTTCACCTAACAAGCTGTTCTAATTAATTTAAAGGTTCCTTACTCACTAGAAGGGAAGAGATACAGCTTGATCCAGATTTTATGGGGATGGGGAGACAGACTTCCCTTTGCCTTTGTTGCCCCAAGCCCCTGGAGACCACTCGTATGTGCATTTTAACGTGGATGTTCCTCGCACGCTTCCAATCCAACCCAGGGGTCTTGGCAGGGACACAGCCTAACGGGGTGACCCAGGGTTCATCTCACACTGCACCGAGGGCAAGGCAGCTCTCTGTTTCCATTTTAATTGTGTCAGTGCTAGCCAGGGCTCACGTCTGCTTCCTCTCTCACCCCACAAAGGGAAAATGTGTGCCAAAATGCTTCCTGTTTTTCACTGCCAGCTGGGTCGCGTGCTCGGGGTGAAGCTCATTAAGGCAGAGTGTGGCACTAAACCCAGCAGCCTCCAGGAGTGGAAACAATCATGTTCCAGCATCTCAGTCCTGAGTGGACTCAAGTGGAAATCAGGCTGCAGCGCACAATCAGACCAGAGACAAAACCTGAAAGAGGGAAGGCAGGCACATTTAGCGCTCTGAACAAACCAGGGGAAGAAGGCATGTGTTCCACACAGATGCTGTCATTGTCCTGTGCTTCAGACCACGTCGGAAGGAGAGCCCAAAAGGAACACCTGATGGTGCAAAATTGCTTATAGTCAGAGAGGTTTACCTTCTTTCCCACACTATGAAGGGGTTGTCCATTTGGGTAACCCTTTTCTGGCTGATGGAGCCAACATGCATTATAAAAGCATTATCCCATTAATTGCCCTTTAAAAAAAACACATTTCTAGACAAAAGCACACAACTGTGTCCTTGCCACACTCTTCTGTACTTTATACTCCTCAGCTGTGATATCTGTCCCTCCCTATGTTGCACCTCCCTTTTCCTAAGCCTTTCAGGCTTGTTTGAATAATACTGGTCATTTTTTCCTATAAGGGCTTATTTTCCTCCCAGAGCAGGTTTCAGGGCTGTTGTGTCTAACTCCAATCTCACACGTGGAATAAAAGATGAAGAAAAGCTGTCTAGTGTTTCACTCTCTCTCCATTCTTGGTGGCTAAAACAAGATTTCATAATAATGTTTATGTTTAGAATTTCTGCAGTAATAAGCAGATCAGTATCAGTGTGTATGCAGTAAGTTTAAAGAGCTGTTAATAGACAGTTGGATGGCTTAGGAATTTAAAACCTTCATTACTATGTAATCAGTTCAAAGCCAACCCAGTTTACCAGGGATCCCTGATAGCATCAGTCTCTCCTTCCCAGATGAAGCCGGTATGCTTGTCCAAACTTGGAATTGCATTGCAATTCCACAGAAAAATCAGGAATTCCAAACTTTTCATTCCACAGTTTCCTACAAAACAACATTCTGAAAAACAGTATTTTTAAAAATTTCAATTCTCTTTTTAAAATTTCATTTGGCCTTCAAAACACTCATAAACAGCCAAGATTAAAAATGTGCCAAAAAGTAGAATGATGTAACAATAAAATATAATACATAACTTTCTTTTTTAAAAGAATAAATTCAGAAAATCTATTTTACAGTTATGATCAAGAAAGTATATATCCTATAATAATGTGTCTTTTTGGTTATTTTCTCAAGGGGAAATAATTAGGAAAGGTTCTATTTTAATTTTTTTTGTTGCAAAATACATCTGTTGTAGTTGTTGGAGGTAATTAATGTGCTTTGAATGTCCTTCTGATATTGTGTGTATACAAATTCCTCATGAGGAAGAGAAGGAGAAGAGCTGGTTACTTAGAGTATTCCATTTGGGATGTCCTAATAATTTGCAGATGATCTTAGAGTCATTTTCCACAGCCACCAATTGTGATCTTACAAAATGAATTGGCACGATAAAGAAGTGAGGAAGGAGAAGGAGAAGGTGACAGTGTTTCTTTAACAGTGTATTTCCTACATGGTAAAAGTCTGTTACACACTGCTTTCCCCTCCAAACGCTCCATGAGAAGACAGTGGGTTTTTAAAAATACAGTTGTAGGTTTTAGATATTTTCCTGATGAGACCCACCAAGTAAGATCAGAGGGCTAAAATGTAACTCATTGTTTGTTTGTCTGCCCATTTGCACCATCATGGGAAATCCCAAAAGTTACCCACCAGTGATGGGTTTCTGCCTTCCAAAGCCAAGTAAGGAGCTCAGAGAGGATGGTTTTTCCCTTGTCTGTGAAAAGTCACTCTGTATTTATCTGTGTTGCTCTCCCAAGGCAGGATTTTCTTAATTAATTGGATTCTGGTGATGATAATGGATGAGATAATGGTGTGGTAAGTCCAGTTTTCAGCTATGGAAATGCTCAGGACATTGGTTGCACTTAACTCTATATTAAAAAATGAGGAAAATTAATCATCCCTTTGCCTTTGCTACTGTCACTAGGAATGTAGGTGCCAATTAACATTAATAATAACGAAGGAGGAAATTTTCTTAAACCACAAAATTTGAATGTGGAAAATTTCCACTTTAATTCCTCAAAAAAATGGTTTTTCACTTTTTAAATAGATCTTTTCTTGAGCCATGACTCTTTCCTCCAGTGTCATGTTTTCAGCATTTTGTCTATGAACGCTTCATGGTCCACAAAGTACTCCTAGGGTTCAGAAAAAGGTGAATAAGTAAAGAAGGTTCATATATGCTCTTGAGTGATGTATACACATGAATAGTTGTGGAAAATTGAAAAGGTTTGGACATCCATAAGGCAAAAAATTGCTCTTGCAGTCAGTGAGGAGCAGAAAAATTTTGGATGTGGGTATCTGGAAATGATGTGTTCAGTCTAAAAGACTTTCCCATAAGCTACTTTAGAAGTAAGTTGAAATGACATAGGATTGTTTCATGAGAGTTTTTAAAACATGCAATGAAACTGATAAACTGATTCTCACCTGAGGGTGTCTAGAAAGGCCAGACAAACTCAGGATACACGCAACAAGTAGATCCTGCTTCCCTAAGAGGTCACACATGCTCTTGGAGTAGGCATGGAGAGACAGACTTTCTCCTTTAGGAAAACTCATGGTTAAAGAAAAACAGTGAAACAAATTGCTTGCTAATATTCTTTCAAAAGAAAGATGTCATGTGAAATTGCTCCATTCCAACCATCAGGTTGCAACCTCCTATTTTTCCTTCTCTATTTTTCTGAGCTGCAATAATGACATGTTACTCCTGGTATGGTATCTGACACCAGACTGATCCAAATACTCTGAATGCCAGGGAAATCTGACAGGATTTGGTCATCCCCTGATATTCTCTTGTATCCTGGGGCTGGAATCAGGTAACACAACTTACAGCAATAGGCACCTGCTGACCTGAGGTTCCTGCAGATAAACTGCTCTTTATTTGGAAAGCTTTGTCCTACTGCTGAGAGAGGTATTTTGACTACCACTACTACTACTATTACTACTATTATTATTATTACTTTTTTTTTTAGAAACAGAAGAACTCCCCACACCTTTTTCTTCAAGGCTGTAGTTTCAATGTGTCCAATAAAGTATTCACATTTTGTGTCATCTGAGGGTCTGAATCCAAGCACACTTTTACTGATGGTTGTGTAGAATGCTGTTTTTCCAGGTCTGTGTAACTGTATATTGGGGTGTAGCTTCCATCCAAAATCCCAGCTTTAACTTAAAATTAACTCTTTAGGTCAAGACTTTCAGATTTTCAGACTGGTACCTACACAAGTAGCTCCATGGTCAGAGATGAGGTCAGTGAGACCTACATGCATTGAACTTTGGAAATCAAATTCCTTTTGCCTCTCTCACCTACAAAAGCTTTACACGTGCAGTGATGCATGAGCAGTTTTGTGGATGTAAGTGGAGCAACCTCTCAGTGTGCAATGAAATACATGAATATTTGCAGCATTGAGCCACTTATTTTGTGATTTGCTTGTCTTGATCTTAACTTGAAACTAGCAAGGCTTGAAAAAAATTGTCTTGCTTCTTGCAAGAGATGAGTTGAAAAAGTGCAGCTATTGTTTATACTGAAGAAATTTCTGAGCAATCTCAAGGTAAAATAGCTAAAGCACATTTATTTTGAAGCAGTCAAATATTGTAGCCTAACTATGACTCATAACTGCCAAGTTCAGTGCCTTAGAACTTAAAAATTATTACAACTTCATGAGAAAAAACAGGTGAAACTGGAGAAGGTGACACCTTGTAGTGTCCTTCTGTGACAAGGAGGTGATGTTTTCTGGACTGCAGCATCATTTCACTTGCTTGTTATTTACAGATACCCATGGCTGAGACAGTCGGAGTCAGTGAGGCACAGAGTGTCACAGGAAAATTTGTATTTTCAAGGGAACTGAGTGGTGACTGCAACTCATTGTGATTGTGTGAGCAGCTCTGAACTTTTCACAATTTCATGAGTGCAAAACAGAAGAAGGTTCTTGTTTTGTGTTCCTTCCTTTCTCACTTCCTTCTGACTTTCAGCTATACATAGTAACCTCTGTATCTTAAATAGATAGATAGATAGATAGATAGATAGATAGATAGATAGATAGATAGATAGATATTCTGCTTTTTTGGGGGCGGGGGCAGCTTTAGTACCATGTGCTTGAGAATCTCAGCTATCAGCACCAGGTGTTTTCTACATGGAAGACTTGTGCAAAGAGAATTTTCATGAGCTTTTGGGATAAATGAAATATTCCTTAAAGGTCCTTAAGTTTTCCTTCCTGCTATAGAGTGCTTGGGGGAGGAATACCCTCTATGTTAAAATTATTTGTCAAAAAGTGAAAGCTTGTCTTGGGTGACCAAAGGAATGGTTTGCTCAAAGGCAGCCCAGTGAAAGATGGAATGAAATTCTGAGTTCCCTGTAACCAAATCTCTTTGGCCTCAAGGACATCTTTAAGCCTTAAGTGGCAATTGCAGAAAAGAACTTGCAGTGATTGTTTCCGTATCTCTGCAACAGAACATGTATATCACAAGTTGTTTTATGAAATACTCCCTGGGTAATGTTTGGAAGTGAACTTTGCCATATGAAGGTAAAAGTTCCCCTCCTGTTTGAAGGGTTTCATGAAAAAATAAAAAAAAGTGGATCGCCCACTGATAATTTCAAAGACCAATTTTAACAATATCACACTTTTGTTTGTTTATAGTAAAGCTCTTGTTTAAACTTGAAGATTCGGGGTTGTTTTGCCCTGGAGTACTTTTGTTGGCACTGTTCATAATCTTTTAAATTCCAAGGTAGATTTTGGAGGACAGTCAATGTATTACTTCATGTGAAAACTATTATTCCCTATGAATAATTAGCACTCCATTCTGAAGGATGGTGAACGTGAGGCTCAGTGCTGAGCTGCTGCTCAGAATGCCGACTGTGGTTTTCACAATTTGCAGTCCAAAGTGGAATGAACCGTGGGCTTGGGCTGTCTGAAACACTGCTCCCAGGGACATGGGCTGCTCACTGAAGTAGTTCTCTCTGGGAGAAAGCTGATGGAAAGCTTTTTGTGCATGTGGATGTCTGTCCTCCCCACCCCAGGTCCATCTGCAGGAAGGGCAGCTTGCAAGAGTGAAAATGGCTGCTGTGGAATTCCTTGCCATGTGGAGGATTGCAGCTTGGAAAGTGACCAAACTGCACACACTTGTTGAGCATCCTCCTGTCCACAGGGGTGTCACTGCAATTTTTATCCATTCCTGAAGAAGTCAGATCCTAAAGCAGAAAAAAGATCATGAAGAAAAGCAGGAAAAGGCAGATTTTGTTTATGTGCCATGCTTTTCAGGCTGTCAATCCACATATCTCTGTACTGGTCACACTTACAGAAGCTTCTTGTAATCCTGACTAAGAAATTTCATCTGTTTTCTGAATTAATCTGTCATAATGATGTAGGGATATCAGTGCTGTAAGCTGCTGTTATCTATGTAATACAACCTAGATATCTTTATAGATGATTAATTCTGGTGTAAACCATTTACCACAACACCCACATAACTGGTATGTGAGATACTGATAGTGTTGGACTCTGCCAGAGCACGGGAGCCTATTGCACAAAGAATCCACTACACAAACCTAAGATATTGAAAAAGATAGTGCATGGTTGCTGATGGAGTTGCTAGAAGTCATAGCAACCTGGAGAAAAATTGATCCATATTTGGTACTGAATCTCTGTCATTAAGAAAATGTGATGATTTCTAATGGCAGGCTATGAAAACAGTTTTAGTTCCAGGACTTTTCAGAGTGCTCCCACGAGTTTGAAATATCTCAGAAATTACTTTTCCACATGAATTGTGGAATTTGTCTATTAGAGTCTGAGGTTCAGGCCATAGATGTTTGCACATGACCTCAAAAGTCAGTGAGTATTCCTGGGAGAGGACAGGGAAAGTTGTTGAATGTCAGGAATGTTGACCTGAGCTATTTTAACCCAATATCAAAAAGTTTCACACATATTTATAATTAATATTTCTAATATTTTTTCCCTCTGAATTGAATATTCTGGTAAAAATCTGGATCCTCAACAGCTACACAGTGTTGTGGAGAAGAGTAGAAAAGGAATTTGTACCCAGTGAACACTAAATCCTTGTGTGAACGCTGTGGCCATATCACCTTTTTCCCTGAACAAGCATGTTTTGAGAAAGAGACACTTCATTGAAGAGTTTCTAAATTGAGTACTCCTCCCTTTATGCCACTTAAATTGAATGTTAGGAATATAGTTTTAATGCCAGAAAGGACTATTTAGGATCATCTTGCCTGACAAAAGCCGTAGCATTTATCAAACCGGTTTGTCTCTTGAGAACCCTTGGTAGGATACACAGGTTCAATTTCAAGGCTTTACCTGAGAAGGAATCCAGTGCACCCTTGAGCAAGTGATTTGGTTGGAGATCTTGGATGTTACGAATGCATGCCTTAGCTCCTGAATGCAGTTAGCACAGCTGCCAGATATTGGATCTTGCTCTGCCCTAATCCATTAGTTTAAAAAGCCCTTTGCTGTCAGAAGTATTTACAGACCATGTTCAGATTCTTTCTTACTTTTCTAGGGATAAACCAAACAGACTGAAGTCCAGGAGTAATAAAACGCCTCCTTACAAAAAGGTTTAACTTTAGATTGTTGCTCCCTCTGAAAGGTGACTGTAAAAACAGTGCTGGGGAGTTTCATGTTTATGGTTTTAATGGTTTCTATATAAAGAGCTTTGGTCTACCAGTTAAAATGCAGTGTGATCGCCTGCCAGACCTTTCAGTTTTATCATGGTCTCTGAGGGAAGTTGAGATTTTGCATCCTGTCTGTCATCACAGGCAGCCTGAAGCTGTGTCAGGGCAGGTTTAGGGTGGCTATTAGGAAAAGGTTCTTCCCCCAGAGAGTGGCTGGGCACTGAACAGGCTCCCCAGGACAGTGGTCACAGCACCAGCCTGACAGAGCTCAAGCAGGGCTTGCTCAGTGCTCTTCGGTGCATGGGGTGACTCTTGGGGATGGTTCTGTGCAGGACCAGGAGTTGGATTGATGATCCTTGTGGGTCCCTTCCAACTCAGCATATTCTGTGATTCTGTGATTTTGTGATCTTCTCTGATCCTGTTACTCCTTCATCTCCCCCAGCAGCCAATGTCACTCTGTGGGGCTGGACAAGTGCCCTGTTAATGAGCCACAAGATGAGCAGAAGTCTGCCCTTGCTCCTTCAGCCACACCAGCTCTCTCCTGCAAACACTATGTTGCTCTCCAAAAAAAACGACTTGAAGGTCCCCTAGTGCAAAAAATATCAATTTTGTTTTAAGAGAGGATTTCACTTTTACACAGTCATTTCCCCACAGCAATGTTGCCCTTTGAGGCAAAAAATTTTTTTTTTTTTTTTTACTCCTTCTTGTTCCAGTTGGTGGGTGTAAAACGAAAGAAAATTACATACTTTAAAGATAAGAATTACAAAACTAGTGGATTAGATTGGTGACTCTAAGGAGGAAAACCTAAATACAGAATGAGCGAAAGAAAAAGGGAAGATGAAATGAAGGAAAGCAATGAATATTTGAGGAAAGAATACAGTGTTTCTTCTTCTCTCTATTATTTTTGTTTCCCACCACTCCATCCAATTTAAATCTTCCCTTTGGTTGTAGGCATCAATCCAGCAACTATATGAAGCAGGTAATTAGTGCTATGTATGAAAATAGTATTATTAACTTAGGTGACCACAGTCAAGATCAGATTTCTGTTCCTTTTTTCTCCTATAATATACATGCAGAATTATATCTCCCATGATGAAATATTTCTTATTCAATTTGTTAATTGCCTCTCTTATTATGAAGAGAATTTGTACTCTAAGAGCTACAAAAGGCCATAGGGCTCCAACAGCACTTAGAAACAGTCAGATCTGCAATGGGAAATAAAGGGATGAATTAAATGATCCCCAAATGTTTTCCAAGCCTGGAACAAGAGCTAAGGCTGCCTTTTAACAAGTTAACTTCTCCCAAACACATCCACATTGTCCAATAGGCAAATCCAGGCTCCCCTGGATTAGAGCTGCACCTGCAAGACCCAGAGGTGCAGGAACAAACGCTCCAGCTGTTTTTTAACAGGTGGGGAGCTGGATGTGAGGTCTGGGCAAACTCTTTGGATTTGCCCCAGTTGCAGGTAACAGGTACAATATTGGTCTCCAAAAACCCTGACTACAGACCATAGTGTGGCCAAAACACTGCGAGTTCAGGCTGCAATGTTCTAGGCTGGGTATCATCACCCTCTTTCCTCTGCCTGATGTTTCTACCATATGGAAAACATTTCCAAATGCATTTCACAAGCTGTGTCCTTTTAATTGCCATTAATGATATTTAATTCTTGAAGATATATGTCTGCTTAAATATTTATTATAAATAAGCCTGCACTATAGAGTCCATTTTAAAATGCAAATCATCTCTAAAAAACAGATTTAAGACTGATCTTATGCAATATTTATCAATTAAAACTAGTTTCAGGGATTCATAGTTGCATAAGGATTTATAAATAAAAAATAATACTGGGGGATATGTTTCATTTAAACTATTTTATTTTCTTTAGATTCAGTTATATCTAATGCTTTGGTAGTTAAATTAAATTCCGGCTACATAATTTACATCTGAGAACATAAGCTAACACCTCATTTAATTTCATCTTCTTTAGAACAGATGTAAAACATATTCTGCAGATTCATAGGGACATTGTGGGGTTTTTTATAAGTAACCTGATAGGACACAAGAAATGCATGTATGGACAGTTGTTAGCAGTCTACTACTATGGCTAAAATCTTCTTGTGAAGAAATCAAGAAAGCTGTGGATTCATGAAGAAGACCAAAGAGATCATAGGTATTTGTTCAAGTGTTGTTCAGACCTGGCCCTACCTTGACTGTGGATCTAACACAACTCTGGTCACAGTCTGTATTGCTTCAAAAGGAAACAGAAATGCCTGAAATGTCTGGCTGGTGTAGCCAGTCTGAACTGAACTGGAAAGTTACTATATAGTTGTACATTATATAGCATATATAATAGTATAACTTTATTCTTCCCCCAGGAAGAACCCATTGGGGAGTTAATATTGATATATTTTATTCACAAAGTATTAGAAACTTCCTGAGCCTGCAGAGGTTGTCAGTGTCTTGTAAACATCTACAGACAGAATTTTGTCCTGGTATTGGGGTGTGGATCAGTTTGTCCTCTTTTCCTGTATCCTTTTGTTGTTCCTTATCTCAGGCTGAGATAAAACCCCTTCAGACACAGACTAACCTTTGCTTTTGTATTGTGCCCATGGCAGGGTTGTCTTTCCCTATGGAATCTTGATGACACACATGATTATTCCAAAAGGCCATTGTGGCAATCTGTTTAGGATTCCTGTAGTAACAAATGTCTGAAGACTTTGAACAGATCTTGTTTGAATTACAATGAATCTTTAGGGGGGAAAAAAAAAATCTAGCGATTTAAATATTTCCCAGTGATAGAGAATCCATCACAATCCTCTACAACTGATAAATGCTAATTATCAGCACTTCTATCAATTGCTATCATTTCCTTAAAACAACCACAACAAAACCTACCTGTCTGTTTACTCAGAGTTGCAGATGAATCAGATCTGTTCAGTTTAGGAGTCTGCCAGGATGAAGGTATCCTCCTGCTATGCCACTCCATCCCAAAGGAGATTGCATTTCTCCAGAAATTCAGCCCAGGAAAGAGTTTTGGGGGAGTTTGCTTTACTTCTCTAAAGAGTTAACAAGCAATAGGGCTGAACAAATAATGAAATATGTACCACTGTGCATTTCACTTTTCCCTGCTGCAAAATGTCCATGAGCAGCACATACATTATTTAATGTGGCTTTTCAGAATTGCTGCACAGAGCTGTACATTGCTGTGTGTAGGTGAGAAAGGGGGGTTGTTATTCCTTCCCAGACAATTGGTTGGAAAATTCCCTGTAAATATTTGGGTCTTGAGAAATATTAACTGTGATGGATCAGATCAGTATTTTGGTATTCTTTCTGGACTTGGCAGGTGCTATCAGCAGGTGGAATGTATTTGGGCTTCAGCTCTGCCATGCAGACACACAGTTGGAAAATTGAAAAAAATGAAACAAAACAAAACAAATCTCCCCTTCCTGAGCCAGTCAGGGCCTACACGAGACATCATTATTGTGGTGTTTGTTGATGAAACCCATGGACAAATCCTGAAATGGATACACTTTACTGGAGCCAGGCTGGCCCTGGGCACCTGCAGCATCATGGCCATGAGAGGCTTGGGAGCTCACTGCCAACATCAGCCTTGGTAAGAATGGATGACAGCTTGGAGTTTCACTCTTCTCTTTTCCCTCCAAAATACCTGCACACCCCCTGATTCACAGCTTGAGCAGCAGGTAAAGCCTCAGGAGAATAATCCCTGGAGGTGTCCTGGTCCACCCAGGGGAACAGGAATGTGGACTGGGTACAGCAGCATGGAAGACTTGAGGGCATTAAAATAAAGATTGCTTTTTACTAACAATCCCCTGTGAAATTAGCACCTACTTTTCCTGATTGATTGTTTGTTTGCTTTTTAAGTACCTGACACTGAAATGCAGCTAACAGGCATTCTTGGTATGGCTTGGATTATGAAACAAGAAATTATTTTAATTGCCCTAGCAATTCCCTTCCCTTGTTGCTGTAAACAAAATGATTTCCCCCAGCAGCATCCTGACTCATGTCGTGGTTGACAAAGCAGCTGCTTGCTGGGATCAGGGCTGGTGAAATTTGTGTGGGGGCTGCAGCCAGCCCAGGGATGCTGCTGACATCTCCAGCCCTTTGCTGCAAGCTGTCCTCACCTCACTTTGCACACTCTGCCTCTCTCCTTTTCAAATGCTTTCATTTACAAGTCATTACAATGATACATGTGTGGAAATTATTTTAGGGTAGGGAAAGGGAAGAGCACTGAGCTGGGAGAGCTTTGAGAGGGCCAGCTCCCTCTGAATTATTTCTAGATTCAAGCATCTTTGTGAAGTTTGAAGGTTTTTTTTTTTCCCTTGAGCAGGTTCATGTCCTGTAAAAGGATTCAAGTTAAGACCAAAAAGCACTTGAATCCAAAGGCGTAGAAAAGGGATATCGGTGCATGGGAAAATCGTGTGGATTTTCTCTTGAAATGTGCTGATCTGTAAATTCATGCACTAAATGCAGGTTATAAATATTATGAAAATAAATCTCTGGTACTGCACAGCCAGAACCTCCTCCTCTGGTGTTGGCTTGAGCTCACTGCTTCAAATTTATTGATTTAAACATTTTATTATTGATTACATAATTAAAGTGTGAGTGAAGGAAGGAGCATGCAGCCCATTAAGGTATTCAGCTTCACTTTATATGACTTTATGAGACACATTATTCATTTGTGTCTTGCTGTAGGATGAGATTGAAATGTGTCTTTAGATATGCTTGTGGACCTTGGCAGGTGAAACACCTTGGATTAATATCAAGTCTTAAGCCAATAGCAAAATTATATGAGCACTGTACTTCAGCTTTCATATTCTGGATGTTTAATCATAGTGCTGTAGTTAACTAAATGCCTGTAACTTTCACCATAAGCCTAAGAAGTCTGTATTATTAATGAATAGGACCTTTGCTGAGACCTAAAATTCCTCTATGTTCTCAATGCTCAGGTGAAAAAGGAAAAGATGAAGGGAGATTTTCAGACACTTCAAGATGTAGAAATAACATCGCAAGGTTTTTTCTTAAATTTGTAATAATTTTCTTCAGGCTGCATTCTGACCAATATATATACCTTAATTGTGTAAAAAAAAAATTGACATTATTTAAGAGACACAGATTTCTCTGGAGAAATATCTACGTTTCCTGCATGTATCCCTCCTGGTGTTAGTGGAACTGCAGAAGCACACAGATGCCCCAATCAGAATTTGCTCATAGACCTAAAAAGTCCTTTGATAGTGATGCATGCACACTTTAATTAAGTAAAGAAAACATGACTTCAAACTGATTTGTGTAGTAGATGATACAGCAAAACTAAGCCAGGTACTTCTCCATATTATCTTTGATTCTGATAACAACAGAAGTGAAATCTTTCCGATGCAAAAGAAAGAGATATAGAGAGCATTTGGGAAAAAATATAAAGCAAATTCAATGACTCTTATTTTCTATTAAAATCAGATATTAAAGTGATTATAACACTTCTGTGTGCCAGTATCAAATGTCAAATTAGCTGGAACTACAAATTTTTTAAAGATACCTCAAGTAACTAGCAGTATTTATCTTGTCACAACAAGAATTTTCAGGTGGGTATTGTACTGGTGGCTGCACTTATTCAGCCTGAGATGAAGCAGAAGAGATGTTATTTATAGTAACTCCTTCCATTAAACTCGAAGCTTGTACTCTGTGCCACAGAGGAGCATCCAGCAGTCTACAGGGTTCAGATTACTCCAACTGCTCAGACACCAGTCTGGCCTTCATTCCACAATCAATAATGATCCATCCCTCATTTTTATTGCTACCTAAGCATAACTACTAAATAGATATGGTGGGAGATATAAGCCACTATTACCACTAAAACATCTTTGTTCAACATCCTGTCCATGACACAGCAACACTCTTTTTTTTTTCTCATCCTTTGAAAAAATTAGATTTTGAGAAGATTTGCTATTTTGATGAAGAGGATTTTCTCTTAAAAGCCTGGAAACTCTTCTGGGAAACTTAATGCAACTAGGTTACAGTGTTCTTTGACGCCCTTGTTTTCTAATTGCATATAAATTACAGCCAGAAACTTGGTAGGTCTGAACACATAGAGCCTCTGGAATATGTGATCTGAGCTCAAAATTGAATTAAATTGCAATTCTTGCAAATTTTTTGTTTTCATATTGCAAAACTCTGAACCCAAACATGCTGACCATGAGAACATTCCAAACAATATGGCCCGAACTCATCTTCTATAAAACCCTAGAATTTATCATCTGCTACAAAGAGCACAAGAGTCTCTTGGTATTGATGTTGTTAGCATCAGGGTTAATTATTCAGTAATTAATTACATTTGGTTCTAATTATTAGCTTTTGCTTTCTGTTCTTCATTTGTTTGCATACCTGTGCCAGCTGGTCATACAGATTGCATAGATGGGGTTTCTTTATTTGGATTTCTTGATACTTTTAAAACAGGAAAATTATAAGCAAAGCAATTTTGGCTTTGAATTTTATGATACACAGTCTTTTGAACTGAAATTTTTAATACTCTGGAGGTCTTGTTAATACATAAAATCCAATTTTATTTCTGAATAGCTGGGGTGGTAAATAACACAATTCTTTCATAATCCTTAATACAAAATAAAAGTAATTTTTTTTTTAAAGTCTGCCAATCTTTTATGGAAAACCAAGTGGCATTTTAATAGCATTGCTAATTTCTAGTAACCAATAACTAGAAACTCTAATTATTCAAGGTTGCTTTTTTCTACATTTTATAAATTCTGGATGTTTATTATGAGTTAACTCCTTAATGAAGATTTGTGTAGGAGTGTTTTCTTGCCTTTAATAAGAGTAGTTTTCTGTTAAGAATTCTGAAGGCCAGTTTCTTCTCCCAGGTGAATCTATGTAGAAGCATGAACTCAACTGCATATAAAAAAAGTTGAGGGCAAAGCCTGACCTCAAATTTTGATTTTGTTCAAAACCAAAACCCAGGTGAGAAGACTGTGTTTTCTAGCACTCTGTCAAAAATGAGCAGTGTTGAGAAATCTGTGTTACTTAGCACAGCTGAGAAGTTCACAGTGCAGTCAAAAAGGATAATGTGGGTTTGAACTCAGGCAATTTAAAGGCATGTTGCTTAAACTGATCATCTTCCAAGGAAATATGCTCAGTAGCCTCTCCAAAATGAAGACTAGCTGGCTCATCAGATTTTCTAGTAGAAAAGTTCTACAGACCAAGAAGAAATGTATAATTCAGGCAAATAGGACATACTTGCAGTAGGGAAAGATTCAAAGTCTTGTGTTTGAACTGGAGATGTTCACCTGTTCACAACAGGCCTGGACTGCAGCACTCCTATGTCATTAAAAACTATTATCACAGCTAGTTGCAGATATCCAAAATATCCAAGAGTTTATGCCACTAAACCTCATGCCACAACTACACCTTGGTAGAATTTGACTTGGAGCTTAAAAACAATTGATAAACTGAAAAAATTAAATCATGCTAGGGAAATCAGGATTTGAAACAGCTCCATTCATCAGGATTAACTCTGTCTGGCACTGTACAGATTGGGCATCTTGCATTGCTATTCCATGTTTGTTTTCTGAATGTGGTCTGAATAGTATCTGAATTACCTCCTGCATTAGGACCTTTATTCCCCAGGTTTGACCAAGCTGAAATTGCATGTATATGCTTCACATTTTGACTGTGTGCATTGAGCATTCAGTTTTCAGGCAATCATGCACACCAGAGCACTTACAGATCATTTCAGATATGAGGAGAAAAACATCAGCTCTTGGGTAACCCAAACCTGTCCCAGGCAGATATCTCTTCCTTCCAGGCTCACTGTCTCATATTTCTATGTAAAAGTCAACATCCTTCCTGGAATGCTCCCCCTTAGGGGGAAGAGCAAGGGGGAAAAACAGGGAACTTGCCTGTGAGAGAGTGGCATGCCTTTGATTCATTGATCCTAAGGACACTGCTGAGACATCCTCAAGAATTTAATGGCTTTGGAGCCTGAATTCCAGCTTGCATTTTTTCAGTGCTAAAACCATGGAAAGTCGAAGAGTTTTTTCTTGTTGTTTCTTTCTTTTGTGTGTGTGTGTCTTCTGGCAGTGAAAATGCTGGTTTAATGTTTTACTTTTGTTTGGAAAGAACAAGAATTACTCCTCCTCTCTGTAGTCCTGTGTTCACCTATACTACACCAGCATGAAGTCAGTAAATGATGTTGGTATGAAAAACTGAATCCATTTCTTTTCCTGTGTTTGGATCATCTGTGGAATATAACCCTGCAGCTGCAATGAGCCCCTAAAAGTCCATAAAGCTGCACTTAGTGTTTCCACATGTAGTCTGATTGCAGAGACATATTAAATACAAAATTATTAAAAATAAGGTTTCAAGGCCTGACATTCATCCCGGTAAGTCTGGAATATAACCACACTTTTTTTTCTGTAATTCTAACTATATTAATCTAACTAAAAAATTAATTTTAGTCAGAGTACAAAGCCTATCTTAAAAACTTCATTTATTTATGAGCAGTGTTATAAAACAAGTAGTATTTACCCTGGAATGTCTTTAAACTTGTTGAAACTTTAAAATCCAATTAGTGCTGTCCCTTCTTTGCTTCAGTCCATTCAAAAAGCAGTGTCTAATTCTTCAAAATACTGACAGAAGTGTTTGTTAGCTTCATAGAAAACATCCAAACAGTTCATGGAATTTATGCCTTGGGGAAGCATTTGTTTTTCTTGTTTGGTCAATTAGACACTGCCTTTCTTAAGGGAGGGTGTATTGTAACATCAGGCATGATAATAAACAGAAACACCAACGGGTTGCTGCAAAAAGTTTGTGTTGATGTTGGGGTTCCAGTTCTGCCTTTGGAGAGCTCAGGCACTCAGGGAAAGGGTAATGCAAACTGAGGAGCCTTCTGCACAGTTTTGCTTGAGATTATTCAAACTGAATAGCTCCTAGCTTCTTATGAAGCTGATGGTGCTCTAGTGGCAAGAAGTGAAAAAAAAAAAAAAAAATTTAAGCTATGTGATTATTTTTCAATGCGAGCAAAGGGATTTTTAAGCACAAATGCTATGAAGAAGTTATCGTGGTGCCATCAAAAACATTGGGAAAGCTTTTCTGCTGAAAAAGAGTAGATGCACAAAGCATACAAATTCTTGAGCTGGATGGAGGCTTAGAAAGTGCTGATTCAACACAGAACACGATTTCACCAACATCTTTATGAAAAGTTTTATTTTATTTCAACACATTCAGTATGCATGATGTTCACTTTAAGTTTTATTTTTATGCTTACCTTTAGATTTATCTTTTTTTTTGCTAACATTATAATAGAAAGGTCAAAATTATATGAAGCAGCAGTAAAGCATTTTTGTAAATATGAAGTGAGTAATTAATTTAGAATTATTTCAATCTCACACAAAGTCAAGGATCACAGGTTCTGAAGCCTTAGACTTTCCCATGGGGTGGTCTCAGGTGGGAAATCATCAAAATGCAGATGATTTGTTTCCTTTCATTGGTTCCATTTGCAGGTGCTTCCTTCACAGTCCCAGGCACAAAGTCCATCCAGCTCTTGCTCTTTCCAGGAGCTCTGGTTGTAGAATTGCACTCACGAAGCTCTGGCCTGTTCCTCTGTCTTGTTGGTGTGTCACCAGTGATTTAAAATGAAATACAAAGTGTATTCCTCAAAGTTTCAAAACAGCTGTTGGTGAACTTTGATTTTGTACCCACCTTCCCTCTACCTACTCCCTCCTGAACTGATTATGTTAAGGATGACTCTGGAAGAGGAGGTGGCTGGAAAAACACAAAAACCACACACATCTGTGCACATAGAGAGCACATAGAGAACCCCTGGACTGCAGTCCCCAGCAGGCCTGTGGCAAACCATAAATAGGACATGTAAACTGTGATTCTCTCACAAAGTCCTTATTAGGCTACAGCAGCAGATTTTACTCTTCTTCCTTCTCCAGGTTGCTGTGGGAGTGTAACTGATGCACTTCATTAGGGTTTGGAATTGTGTGAGTAATCTTATTGTTTCTATCTCTCAGTGTAAAGTGTGTATAATCACCCTGCTTCCTCATGATGCTATGAGTAACCCCTTTCTATGACAAGTATTTTCCACATTCCCCATTTTTTGCTCTTTAACTGGTGATTCTACTCCTGCAGCTTTGGATTGATTCAGGTGAGGGAGGAGACTGGGAGATGGGAAGAAGGAGGGATGCAAAGGGGGAAAAAAGAGCACTTTTCCTTCCCTCAGCTGTAACCCTGATGGCTCAGTCTGGCTCTGGGCTGGGGATCAGATGGTGAACCAGAGGAAATCCCACAGGCTGTGACTGCTGAGGGCTGTCAGTGCAGATGTGGCAATGGGGGTGCCTTGTCCTGCTCCCAGCAGATGGAATTGATGGTTTGGTGAGGGTGTCACAATCCCAGGGCATTTTCCATGCTCACTCTGCCAGTGCAGCTCCTGCTGCTGCAGTTGAACTGACATGGGAACCTGAGGCCAAGAAATCAAGTAAAGGCAACATCCAGAGTTTGCTTACAAGAGAGTTCTTCTGACAACTCTGTGAAGGATTTGGAAACCACCATCTTGAACTGGTTCTGGGCACAAGGATAACATTGCTCCTTGTCACATTTGTTTTCCTCCAGCTGTGGATGCCTTGCTCTTGCTGCTGCTCAGTATTCAGTGATGCCATCACATCCAGCAGTTTGTGGTGCTTTTCCCAGTGTGTCCCTCTGTCCAGCTCCCCCAGACAGTCATACTGGGCTCCACAGTCACCTATATTTTGCAATATTCCTCTGCAACTCATTTCCACCAGCACTGTCTCTGCTGCAACATTTTGCCAAAGGAGGAGATGGATAGTGCTGTTCAGAGCATTTCCCAAAGGCTCAATAAGACTTTTTGTTTCTGAAGTCAAGGGTTTCTTATACTTCCTGGGAATGAGACAGTTCCCATCCTCTTGGAAGAGCAGGAGAAGCAGGAAGAAAGGAGATTAAACACCAGCTACTGGATTAACGGATCACTTTGCTTTACTTCCTTCATAATATACAGACAGAAACCCAAATCTTCCATCTTAGACTTTGACATTTCTGGCAAACATAAAATACAGACCAATAGGAAAACAAAAGTAGCTCATACCAGGAATCAGTCCCACAAACTCAACTTTTTTTTTTTTAACTTTGCTACCACAAAACCCTTATCCCCATATTGTTAAAATAATTCCTTCTCTTCCTTCCTACATACAGGCTCAGCCCCCTGGATAGATAGTCCATTCATTTTTAGTGTCTACTGTCTTTGTGGTAACATTTTTATTTGCTGGATGAAAGGGTAGGAAACCCACTGGTGATTTTCCATTGCAGTTTATTTTATGCAGAATTTCCTCAGATGCTCAAGCATGGGTATCTGGGGATCTTTTTTCTTCCGTAGTATCCAGCATGGAGGGGTCTTGATCTTTGTTCCACATATACTAAATACTCAGCATTAGCAACATATCAATGCTTAGTTATCCTTAAATAACTGTTGTTGCCACTGGCTGGAAAATAGAATAAATGGGAGGGGAGGCATACCCTGGGCAATTATTGATTGCTGTTGCAAGATATTGCCAAAAAATGAGATCCACAGAAACTACAGTGAAAGATTACAGTGCAAGTTGGTGAGACACTGTGTTCTGAATTGTTTTCAACTTTGTTGAGAACATTATTGATCTTCTATATCCAAGGGGACTTGGTTTCCTAAGTATTTTCATTACAGCTTCTGGCTCACCTACAAGCACACTAAACCAAGAATACTTTGTCTGGGGAACTAAGTGGTCTCTGGTCTGCTTTGCCCTTGAATTGAATCAGACTTCTAAGAGACTTCCTCAGCCCTGATGTCGTCAGCAGAGAACAGTGTTATGTTGGAACATGAGGGAAATATTAGATCATGGAAATTAACTAAGTGGAAGGACTTAATCTAATTCCTTCATCCTAGGTTATTGTTCTTTCAGAGTCATAACAAATTAGGAAGACTACGTAGTGCAGGGAGGAAAAAAAGTAAAACACCTTACCCAAAAAAAACCCCATGAAACAAAACAACAAACCCAGGCTTATGATGTCTTTGCCTTGTGTTCTGATGTGTCCCTACTCTTTTCCCTTTAATATACATCATGTATTTTTCAGAATGTGCTCTCTGCTGCTGTGCATGGAGCTGTGGGTTACAGATGTTAAAAAGGATGTGGTAGAAATTAGTTTAAAAATTTCTGGTCATGAGGATTGTGCTGGATATAGTCACAGACTGGTGAGATGATCCACAAGTGGTGCTGAATGTCTGTGATTTTGCTGTTTGGAAAATATACATCCCAGGAGTAAGGCTGACTGAAACTGCTGCAAAAAACGGTGCTTTTATCTGAAGTGTTAAGGAGAGAAGATAAAGGGCATTTATTTCAAACTGAGGCTTGTGAATGTGTTGATGACAGTTCTGATGCCCTGGCAGTGGCTGCCACATGGGAGAATCCCCGAGTCTGAGGATGGGCTGGGGCAGTTTCCCAGCTGCCCTCAGACAGATGGAGGAATGGATGGGTGCCAGGTTCTCTGTGTTTTCTCTACAGGTTTTATGTGACCCAGCAGAGCAGTACTGAAACAGCGGGTCCTGTACCACTCATGTAGTAAAAGCTAATGGGTTTGTTGCTGAAATTTTTAGGTTTTCTGTGTGCAGTTGTAAGGATCCCATTTATCTAACAGCTGTGCTATTGTTGTTTATGACCACTGACTTGAATGAGTTACCAGGAGCTGCTCAGAAGGGGCTCTTTGCTGCCTGGGGCTGTTTTTATCTGTGCTCTTGTGTCCCTCAAAAAGAGCTGGGCTTTAAAAAGGTGTGACTCAGCACAGTTGTGTCATGTCATTTATTATTGTTCTTGCTGAGAGCTTTGGGTATTACCTCAACACAATTATGAAACAGGGCCCTATTGTGGTTAGCCCTGTACACAAATATGCTGAAGGGGAGTCCTGTTATAAAATGAACAGTACAATGAGAAATACCAGCTAGAGACACTAAAATGAGTGCAGAAAAACAAGACAATGTTTTAGCCATCAGTGTTTAGGCTAGTCTGCAACTGCCTCAGCTGAAAACATAAGATTTCTACCTTGTAAAAGACTCCTTAAAAAAAAACAAACATTAACTTTACTCCATGTTTGTGAGCCAAACAGAAGCAAAGGTTTTGAGGTAGTGAAGCAATTGAAAGTAAAAATGTTTGCAGAATGATCAAAATAGGGATCTAGCAAAGCTTGGCTTGCATGCCATGGTCCTTGCTGCTGAAGAACGAGTCTGTGGCTGTGGCTGGTGGTTGTGCTCCCAGTCCTGCCCTTCCCTGGCACCACACTTTTGGAAACTGCTTCATGGCAGGAGTGAGAGTGTGCTGGGCCTCAGAACAGCTGGCTCAGACAACATGTCCACTGCTCCAGAGAGGATTTCCAAAATCCAGCTTTGGTCCCACAGGAAAGCACTGGATCGCCCAAAGGGATCCCATTAAAATAAAGGTTCCAGAAATTGCCAATCTCTCTGCTGCAGAGATTGAGCTCAATTAGATCAAGAGCTGCAGGACCTTTGCTTTGGCTCCATGGATGACTAACACTTTCTGGGGGTCTGGTTCGTCTCTCATTGCCAATGTTTTCCTCTAGTAAAAGTCTAATGAGTTGTGGTGGGTTGGACACCAAAAGCACCCTATCAGTCCCATCCTCAGCTTTACAAGGGAAATAAAATACAACACAAGGTTCATGGGTTGAGATAAGGACAGGGAGAGATCACCCACCCATTACCATCCTTACCATCATAGGCAGAGCAGACTTGATGTGAGAAAACCAGATTAGTTTATTACCCATAAAAGAGTAGCATAATGAGAAATGAAAAGCATGCCTTGAAACACCTTCCCCCTGCCCTTCCCTTCCTCCTGGGCTCTACCTCACCCCCTCTTCTCTACCTCCTACCCCTCAGCAGCACAAGGGGACTGGGAATATGGGCTGCAGTCGGTTCATCCCTCATCTCTGCTGCTCCTTCCTCCTTAGGGGGAGGACTCCTCACACCTTTATCCTGTTCTAGTCTGGGGTCAGATATAGGGGAAGCTTCCAGCAGCTTCTCACAGAAGAAACCCTGTAGTCCTCCAGCTTCCAAAACCTCACTTCAAAATACAAAGAACCATAGAATGGTTTGGGTTGGAAGGGACCTTAAAGATCACCCAGCCTTCCTAAGAGGAACTAGGACAGCTTCCAACAGACCACCTCTAATCGTGACATGTTAGTGTCTAACCCCTGCCAGATGTCTAAGAGGTCTTGTGGCTGACAAATGCATTTGATTTCAGGGAAGCTTTCAATGGGCAGCGGTGATTCTGCTTTGTGTATTTCCATGAGATCTCCATCAAGACTCAAGTACCATCATGGTGGCTGAGGGCAGATTTGATTTGTGGGTCAAGAATGCATTTTCACATCTCTGAATAATGTAACAGCCTTTCACACTGATCCAAACCACACAGAACTTGTGAGTAAACAGTTTTTCCCTGTGACTGTGGTTCCTTCCTTCCACCTCCCCTCATGAGTACAAGGGGCCTGACCTTGCTGCTGCTGCTGCTGCTGCTGCTGCTGCTGCTACATAAAGTTGTTCAGCTGAAGTCCAGTCTGTAATAAGTGTCCACAACTGAGTATCTGTCCCATGGATTGTTTTCTTCCCTAATTAAAACCTCAGGCAAATTCTTCTCATTCCCTAATTTCCCCAAGCCCCATGATCAGGTCTGTGTACCAGCACATCAATTCCTCACGAGCAGCTTGGAGTGACACAGAGCTGCCCTGTGGCACATTCAGCTGGGGATGTTGCACAGTGAAGTTGTCATTTAGCAGCTCCCTCTGAAATGACCCTTTTTTATTGCCTGAAAATAGAAATTAAAGTTTTTCTGTCTCTCAGGACAGGTTCAGAGCTACAGCAGGTTCGTGGTGTCCCACCCAAGTGAAGATGGCATCAAGCAATCAGCCCCCACTGTCCATGTAGTAGCTCCAAGCATGTTGTTATTGCTTATTTTGCAGGTAGGGAGATGAACCAAGCACACAGAAAACACTGTATGCAGCCTCAGAATGAGTATTTCACCTGGGGGGAGAAAAAGCACATAAGAAGACAATGTGGGTGTGTTGGGAGGGGATGTAATTTTTAAGCCAAAAAATACAGTGTTTGGAAATAACTGTTTGATTCACCAGATTTCTAGAGCTGGAGGAGGGATGTACATTGTTTGAACCAAGGAAAGATTTTGGGGAGCCATTCTGAAAATAAAAAATGACATGATTATTATGAGCATTGTCTAATTGTCTACCCATAAGACTAAAGAATATTTTTTTTCCTTCTTAGCTATGCACAAGTTTTTGTGCTGAATGGCTGCTTTTGGGAGACTGACAATGCCAAAAGTATAGGCTGGCTACCCCTGTCTGTCCAGCTGATACATCTGGATGTATCAGTCAAGGAGCATATTGTGAAAATAGTATCATTTTAAAATTAGACTAATCGCTGAGAGAAATAATTCATGCCATGACATAAAATAGTTTCAGGTAGTTTAGGAAGGTTAGGAAGTGACATCTATGTTGTAGCCAGATGCAGCTGAATCTTGTCTGTCTCTCAGTTGGGAGCTTCTTTTCAATTGATACTGACATTGAAATAACTGAGAAAAGACTAGATGCCTTGACTTTCTGTTTTCTGCTTATTTTAATGCTGTCTGATTCTTCTGGATTCCCTACTCTTCATATTAATTATATATTGAATAAAAAACCAAAATATTATGGAGCACCGCCATGTCTGTGGAATCCAGCATACTGGATTTTTTGCTTGGAGTGTCAAGCAAGATTAATTATTCTGATAACAGCAGGATGAATCCATTCATCACCTACAGTGAAAAAGGCACTGTTAACATTCGAACTGAGTTACTCTTGGTCTTGAGAGGTGCAAATGGCAGAACTGGCATTTAGAGGGATTTTTGTCTTTAAAAAGCCACATTCCCCTGTTACCTTCTTATCTTGGGCCAGATTCTTGCTGCAGGGCTGGCTGTTACCATGGGGGCAGGAGGCAGTGCTGTACAGGGCTGTGTAGGTACAAATGTTTGGCAGAACCCTCCAGTGTTAGGTAGAGGGTATAATTACCCTGTCATTCGACATTTAAAAAAAAAAAAAAAAAAAGAAAGAAAGAAAGAAAGAAAGAAAGAAAGAAAGAAAGAAAGAAAAATAAAAAAGAAAGAAGGAAGTGATTTTGTTTTTCTGATGGCCTTAGTTCCTGCTTTCCTAAGGTGAGATTGCCAAGAACGGTTGCACGGCTTTTGAAAGCTAATCTGAGGTCAGACAGTGAATCAAAATCAATTCTTGATTTTTGTCAAGTGTGAGCTGCATCTGAAGGGTCTGATTTGGGAAGAGGGTGAGCACCCATGCTGGCATCCTGCCCTCTCTGCTGCTTCCAGCTGCCAGCATCTTCTGTGCCGGCCTCCACCTTCCTGCACTTCCTCTGAACTGATGGAACTCAGGGGCAGGATTCTTTCAGCTCAAACACCTCATGTTCAAAAAACTTATTCTATTTTGGTACAGGGAAAGGAAAAGAAAGTTAGATCTCTGGAATGTGGCCTCATTAAAAAAAGGCAGGTAACTGGCTGGCTGCATGACTGGAACTCGTCTCAGCTCATGCACTTGTAACTGAAACAACTCAACTCTTGAGAAGTCTCTAAATGGATTGCTTTCGGTCGGAACAGTACACAGACATTATAAAACCTGCAATTACTTTTACTGTAGGGCCATAAAATATAGATCTGTTAAAGTCTGGTACAGAACTCATAGACATCCTACAGTTCCGACCAGCACAGATGAAAATCTATTATGAATGATGAAAACAAGGTACTAGAAAATCCATTAGAGCTATTTGTTCCCACTTGCAATGATAGTCTCTGTAACCACATTAAATCAAATCATGTCTGGGACTTCATTACAAATTTCTTTTATCGATACCATAAGCTGATATAAATAACAGTGTAAGAAAATCTGGGAGAAGGAATTACATTGCATTGTATGATTTAGGGATTTGCGATCAATTATTTAGCATTTCTACTAGAGATGTATTTAGTGTTTTCATTGGAGTGGGACCCTGTAGTGCTGGGGACTGTGTGCATATTGAGCGAACAAAAATCACTGGCCTAGAGTGCTCTCTCCATTTAAATTGAGTTAAGGACATAAGAGAGCAAAATGAGAGAGCAAAAATGACTAAACTCCTCTCTAGATACCACCACTGCTCTGGGGTTGAAACTACATTGATATCCAGTGAGAGTGAATGTGCTTTTGAACTCTAGGAAACAGAAAAAACAGAGACGAACAGAAACCTGCGGTCACTGCGTGTGACAGCTCCTTCCCTGGGCTCCTCAAAGTCCCTCCTCTCACAAACACAAACAAGACTGGCTGGTGTCTCTTCTGGAACTAATGAGCTTGGGTAGCAAAGAGAAGCAAGAACTGCATGTTTTTGAGGTAAAAATTGAATCAAGATTTTCTACAAGGGCACGTAATGATAGGACAGGGGATCGTGTGTTTAAATTGAAACAGGGTAGACTTAGATTAGATCTCAGGAAGAAATTCTTTACTGTGAGGGTGGTGAGACATTGAGACAGGTTGGCCAAGAGGTTGTGGACTCTCAAGGCCAAGTTGGGCTCTGAGCAGACTGGAATAGCAGAAGGTGCCCATGGCAGGGAGATTAGAATGGAATTATCTTTAAGGTCCCTTCTAAGCCAAACAATTCTAAGATTCTCTGATTCTGTAATTAAGACTGTTGTGTTTTTGACAAGAGTCAAAACCAGCCTTGTTCTTCCTGATCCATCAGGAGGTTTGCAGGTCTTATGAGTTCAAAACATAAAATAGTGATATTAATCAAACATGCCAATAAAGTTCAGAGAAAGTAACATGAACACAAAACAATAATTTCCCCCCCACAGATTCCATCCCCCTCTGCAATATGCAATTATCATGAGCTGGTTGTCAGTTCTGCAATAACTAAGCAGAACAGCATGAGTTAGGAATCTAACATCAATTTATCAGCAACCTTACCTTGTAATTTCTTTCCTTTTATTGGTCTACACAACCTCATCATACATAAATAGTGGTATGCAACTTTGTGAAAATTGTTCAAAATGAAAAAGCCCACCTTGAAATAAATGATATTAAACATTAATTTCTAGCATAAAGATATAATTTGCATTTTAGAAATCCAGGATGCTTGGACCCCCAAATTATAGGAACTGTGACTTGTTGACACAGAAGAGGAGATGTGTCTGTGTCAGTCACTGGTTCCAAAATAATTTTAAACAAGAAATCAGAAACTCAAACTTGCATAATGCCACATTTGCAGAGTGTGCCCATGTGGGTCCAGTTCAGACAATGAGGGCAGAGGCTCTAACTACCCAAAGGATATGAAACTCCATTTTTTACTCAGTGTGGCTTTGAAAATCTTGGAGTGTTTATTTAGCATTATCACCTCCATGCATTTGTCCCTGTGAGATGGATGTGTCAGGGAAACATATTCCTGTCCTGAAGGATGGTACTGCAGTAATGAAGACAGATTTCCAGGAGTTTTCTTGTAGGATGCACGTGGGGAGAGTGGAGTGATCTTCTGAAGGCCTCAAATGGCAGGGAATTCTTTGTCTCCCTCCAAGGCTAAAGCACTGGAGATCCTCCCCAAGCTCTGGAGTTGATGCCTTGTGCAGGAGCAAACTCAGTACAAGCAGCAGTGCCTGTTCCTGACCCCTGTCACTCACAGGGGCTGGTTGACTCCAAGACAACCTGCAGCAGCTCATCCTTCACCTGTTTTGGGTCTGAAAGTCTGGGTTTGTTTTGTTGCTCTCACTCTTTGAAAGGAGCAGCAGATGTGAGTGTCCTAACCAAACAGAGCCCTTGGGGCAGTTGCCATTCCTAATTTGATCTTTAGTCAGTGTAATCATGGAAGCAGAGTGCCTACATTACTGGCATTCATGGAGAAAGCAGGGGACCCTCCAGGTGGGTGTTGCAGCTTTTTGTCAATATTGCCCCTTTTTCTCTTCCACTTCACTCTGGAGTGGTACCAGAAAGGCAAACCTATCAATTATGTCCCAAAAAGCTACAGATTAAATAAGCACACAGCCTGCTGTCTCCCATCAGCCTGTCCCCATGGTCTCTCTGACTGAATGCCACATAGCAAAGCCAAAAGGCAGGAAAACTTCCTGTCCTCACAGCAGTGACATGATATAACCAGTGTCCTTGTCCCTGCTACCCCTAAGAAAAAACGTTCTGAGCTTTAGCTGAAGCTCCTGAAAACACCCTTGAACATGGCTTCTGAACACATGAGTTACAGCTTTTATGTGTGCATCTGTGTATGTAAGTATGTACATACAAATATTTTTAAAAGGTAAAAGTCCAATTCAACTTCCACTCCTTACAAGCAGAATACATCCACTGTGTTTAATAGAAGAGTAAAATCATGTCCCGACTCATGAAGAGGCTTCAGCCTGAGCTTTGAGGAGGTGACACGTACCAGAGACTTTAATTAGTCATGTCAGCAAAAGCTTTGCTGACTAAGGACTTCCACAGCTCAGCTGGTCTGTAGGGCAGCATCCAAGCTGGATGCTATAGGATGTTGACCTCTCTTGAGAACCCTGCACAGCAGCCAACCATCTGCAAAACATGCAGAGTAATCATAATAATTCCCTTGGCAGTCTGTTTCAGAGAGGAAAAGGAAAAGAAAGGATAAAAAAAAAAAAGGAAATTAATTTCAGTTAGCATTGAAATACTCCTGTGATTATTGCCTTCACATTTTTTAGTTTGGGGCTATATATTAAAACATTTCTACTCTCAACACCAAATGTTGTAACAAGGTCTTTAGGGCTAAGACAAAAAGGAAAACTCGTTATACTAGTTTGGTATTCTCCCCCACCAACAAAGATAGAGCTTGATTCTTAAGAGGAAATGTGTTTTAGGGATAGTTAACATTATTTATTAGCAGCCACAAGTATCTTTCATATCTAATTGCAAGGATGGCCAAACTCCCTGACTCCATGAACAATATAACAAAATCTTCATATACTGACAGTCTGTTATCCCGGAATTTATAAGAAGAGGAAGGGAAATTAGTTTATTGGGGGGGATTTTTTTTTGTTTGGTATTTTTTTTTTGTTTGTTCTTTTTGTGTGTTTTTTGTTTGTTTGTTTTTGTTTTGGTTTTTGTTTTTCTGAATCTCTGACATATAAAATACCTGAGTATTGCTGTATTTCTGTATCTGATGCCCCGAACTCCTCCATTCCTCTGGAAGCACTGGCAAGGGCAGGCACTGCTTTGCCTCTGGCTGGTGACTGCAGCATTATCAGGCCAAAACTGTTTTCCATGGGAAGCCTGTTTGCACAGGAGGGGTCAGGAGGTGGAAGTGTCCCCATGTAGAGGAGAACCTGTCGCAGTGCATGGGGCTGACTTCACAACAAAGGCACCTATTAGCAGGTTCAGTTCTGAAATTAGTTACTTGTACAAATGGGGGAACAGAAAGCAAAAGGAGATTATTTTTCATGTACCACATGCAATAACCCTTTAAATACTTTGTGAGCCCTCTAGTGGTGCTGTCCATGCCCTGGAAGCCTCCGGGAGGCAGCTGGAGCCTCAGCCCCTGCTCTTAAGGGTGCAGCCTGCACATCTCCTTTTTCCTGATTACCTTTTAAAACCACAGAGGTGTGGGCTTTATTTCTGCTTCCCCTGATAAAAAAATTCTTCAAAACAAAAGCAGCTACATGCCAGGCAGCTGTGGTGGACAGCTAAGACAACATCATCCCTAATGTGTCTGCTGCAGGTCTGGCTTGCAGCATGCTGTGCTCTCTAGGGTTAAACAGCATAGTAAGGATACAGCAAGAGTTCACCAGAGAGGAAAAATTTGGCTGGAAAATCCTAAACCCATTTCTAAAAGAGCTCATCTATGGGATTTCTGTGCTGTGAAAAGCATCACTCTGCTTTTATTCCAAACACAGTTTGGAGCGCTCCTTTATTTTTTTAGAATTGACTCATAAAGACTCCAGGAGGGCAATTAGTGAAATAAACCTCTAATCCTCGGTGCAGTGCCTGCTATAGGACTGCTGTTTAACAGCCTCCTTGCTAATCAATTCTCTTCAGCCGGCTAAATGCCATAGATGCTATGTAAATAAATGCAAGTTTAAGAGAGTTCTACAGCGAGCTATGTTCCTTCTACTCCACCATAAAATCAGCAGGCATGTTAACAGATATCTGCTCCACCTTGTAGAAATGACTTTCCTTGTTCATTTGATTGCTGCAGCTTGGGAAAAACAGAAGCAGGGAGCAGCAATAAACCTGCCTGTTCTTCTTGGGCAGCGCCTCGAACATCTGAGAGCTCGATAGCAGCCAAGGCATGGAACAAAGGTGCATATTTTAGAGTCAAAACAATGCCCACAGTTTAGGTGGCTGTTTTATTTCTTCTGTGATAAATTTAAAGCCAGACTCTCATAGTTAGAGCCTTCTGGATGAAATGGCTGCTCCTCGTCACCTTCTTCATGCATAACATGCCTCCAGAGGAGAGGATTCCCTCTACAAGCTGAGATGTTTTCCCTTAAAAACTGGGATATTAGTGAAAACTGTAATAAGTATAGTTTGAAATGAGGCAGTGTGCAAAATCCCATCAAAGACAAATGAAACCCAGCCCTGTTGAGGATGATGTCAAATCCACATCTTTAGAGGAACTAGAATTTCACCCTTAATGTGTCAGTGAGCAACACCTTTTAACTTTTTCTCTTCTAAGGAAGGTCAAAGAAATCTGAAAAACTGTGTGTATTTGTCATTTCTCTTCTGTGCTGTTCTGAGGTAAGAGCAGTGGTGCTCAGAAAGAGATAATTAAACCTTTAACGTTTCCAATACTACATCCCAATATCCTCCAGCACAGAGTGTGAAAGAATGAAGACACAGGGAGATGAAATTGCTTACTCTGAATTATCCATCAGAACTTTAAACAAAGCACAGGTCTTGTATGCTCATGGCATTGAGCAGATGTTTTAAACCAAGTAAATAAGATGATGCTGTGTCCTGCAAGTTTCACTGAGCTACTTACATAACACTCTTGACAGTCTTCATACTTATGTTGAATAGCAAATCTCAAATAAACAGAGCATTTTATTAGAGTTGAATAACAAATGTTGAATAAACAAAATCTTTTATATGAGTGTCTAACATTTAAGAATTTTCAGAAGCTCCAAAGTTCCATTATCTTGCCTTTGTAGAGAACTGCTCTCTTCCTTTTTTTTGGTGTGGATTTTTAAATAATTTCTGATAATGTTGTGATACATATCATAGGCAACTTCAAAAACTCACTTTTTTACAGATTAATGTTCTTAACTATACAAATTCTTCTTGCCTAGTGGGAACTTATTAATATAGCAACATCTTATACATTAATAGTAACTAATTTCCACATATACTATTTATCAATGTTTTAGCATCTAGCACAGGTGGTGAGCTTTGCACTGACTAAAATGGTGAATGAACTCAGGTAAATTATACTGACAGACCATATGCACCATGTGCATGACTGCTGAAACCCAAGAACTTCACAAAGCAGAAAAAAAGATGCCACATTTTTTTGCTCTCCACATGTTACCAGTTTTGGAGCTCATTTCCTTCTATCCACACAGAGACACAAAATTTTCAGCAACTTTATTAGGCATATTTATTAAGGATAGAGAATTGGACCTGTTGATGTACTGCACATGCAAAGCCATCCTGAAGCTATTAGTTTAACTAATAGACAGTTAAATTATTTCAAAATATGCTTACAACAGGTAAGATTACTTGAAGGGAAATATTTCTGAGTTCAGAAACTGAAAAAGGTGGCAGCAAACCCTGTAAATTCAGATCAATGCAAACAAGAGGACAAAGATGTGGTTATTCAAAAAAATGAGAACTGAAATTAACTCAGTGAGTCCTGGTCAAATTCCATGATAGCAAAACGTAACAATTTCTTTGGAGAATGTTTGAGAAAGTTTGTTTCTTTAATTTTATTTGGATTTTAATTTTAGTATGAGATGTTCCAAAATTTTATTTTTGGTTTTCTTAAATTAGCGAGATCCTATCTATTTAGGAAAAACAGTGTGACTTTTCCCTTATCTTACATTAGACTGAAAATACACACACCTAGTCTAAATTAGCTTTAAATTATGTAGCATAAGTTCCTGCCAAAGATTTGGGGCTGCTCTTATTAAGGCTAGTGGTTTGTCGTGATAAACCATACATGTTTTCAGGAAGAAAATGCAAGGTGAGCATCATGAGCATGTAGGATAAAACGTGGGTAATTTTATTTTAATACAAATATTCTTTATTTTAAAATACACATAGATGTTCTTTAATTTTAAATACATATGTTGAAAAATTTTAAAAGCCAACAATTTTGTTAACTATTTTTCTTTACTTCAGTGGCAGCAATAGTGGTATTATTGCCTCCTCTTCACTTCTGCTGCTTTGGCTGTGCAGAGGGAATTGAGCTCCTGGTCCTGTGGGGTCAGGAGCTTCTGGGAGCACAGATAACTTCTCAAGGGGCAGCCAGCCCAGATCCTGGGCATTGGGTCACCCTACCAGCCCTCAGCCCTCTAACAGGGAACTCCAGGGACCTGTGATGGACAAGATGAAAATCATCACTATTGCAGATTTCCACAAAGCAGCCTTGTCCCTAGAGGGTGTAATCACAGAATCACCAAGGTTAGAAGAGACCTGCCAGGTCATCCAGTCCCACTGTCAACCCAGCACCACCACAATCACCCCTAGACCATGTCCCAAGTGCCACATCCAGATGGCTCTTGGACACTTCCAGAGACTCCACCAGCTCCTTGGGCAATCTACTGTAATGCCTGATCACTGAGTGGATTTCTTTACTAATATCCAATCTGAACCTCCCCTGGTGCAACTTCAGCCCATCCCCTCTTGTCCTTTCCCTTAGGACATGGCAGAGACAGACCCCAGCTCACTACACCCTCAGGTAGTTGTAGATGTCTCTGGGCTCCTTCCGTGATCACAACGGAGATAATCTGATATAACTGAGATAAAGTAATCTCTCAACTGAGGTAACATAACCACTTGCCCAGAGGAGTCTATTTCTGTCTGCTAATTAATCAATCAACCCTGATGGACGAATCTTCAGGAACTAAATTTTTTCTCTATGAATTTTGTCCCCTGTTGAGCCCCCTTCCATTGTAAGCACAGAACCAGAGGTGGTGAGTTTTTACTAACAGCATCCCTGCAAACTCAGTGTCCATCTTTCACTGAAAAGAGAGGTCCTGCTCCATCTCCCCTGCTGCAGGCATCCTTCTCCCTCCTCATATTGGCTTTGGAAATTGTGTGGCCTCAGGGCGAGCCCGCTCACTTGACAGGTTGACATATCTGGCAGTAAATTGTTCCTTCACTTGCATATTTATTTATGTGCGGTGTTGGATTTCCAGCAGGTCAATTCTCTGAATTGATTTGCCCCAGGGCTACCTGATCACTGGAACCATCCCAAGGGAATGGGGCAGGAGGAAAGAGGGTGAGGGGCAGGGTCCCCTCTCTCCTCCTTGGCAGGACTCAGGGGCGTGTGGAACCACAGCAGAAGATGAAGCTCACTGGCAGCTTGATGTCCTGCCTGCTCCTGTCACACGCTCCTGAACTGTCCTTGCACCAGCCCCAGCAGCTGCAGGAGCTGCCTCTGACAAAATCCTGACACTTCCTCCCAGTCCTTGTTTCAGCTGCCCTGGCACAAATGGATTTCACTGCTGGGCGGGCAGGCAAGAGCCCACCCGGAGGAAACAGGCAGGGCAGGGATGTGGAACCACAGCAGATAAAAGGGACACAGACAGCTTGAGATGCTTTGGAAGAGCCTCTGAGATATCCAGAAGAAATCATGAGCTCTGCTGTGGGATTGGCATCCTTGAGAGCCCCTCTGAATGTGTTCACCATGTCCCTCTTCCCACATCACTCAGCACATCGTTCTCCTCTCAAGAAACAAATGTCTCCTTATGACAGGAGCTGTGGATTGATTTAAAAACACACAAAGCCAGCTGAAAAGAAAATTCGTGTGACAGCTATCATAAAACTGCAGCTCAGACAGTGATGGCTGCCTGGATGTGGAAACAGTGCTGAAAGAGAGTCCGACAGTGCAGTGGCACTCGTCAAACCCTGACATGATGGGAGGAATCCTTCCTGTACACACAGGCATCCCAGGAGCCAGAACTGTCTTTCTGCATCTGCCTTATAAAAATTTCCTTCTTGAGCTACATGTATCAATTCACTTTTCTTTCCTTCTGGATGAGGAGCAAATGCAAGCATTTGAGTTTATCAAGCCACAGCTGTGAGATACCTTTGACAGGGAATCTGCAAACCCAAATCCCCTGATCTGATGAATATTCTCAAAACTAAGCACATTCAGGCTTCTGTGCATTGGATATCACACGAGCTTCCACAAGATGTGAGGGACTGGTGAAGCAGAGCAGTGAGCTTAATTATGAAACAAAAAGCATCTATGAGATCAACTGTGCAGTATCGAAGGGTACCCAAAACCCAGAGATTAACTCTGTCCTCCTGAGAGATGAAGGACTGGCTGTTACAGGCCTGGTTTATCACTGTGTTAAACCACTTTTATGCTGGTGTAAAACAGGATGATAGAGCTGTGCTGAATAGACCTAAGTATGCATTTCCCCCTCTGTTCTGTCATACACTCTCACAGATATAAAACAAACTAATGATTGAGAAAATCAAAGAAAAACCTCTAAAAAGGAAATGGTGGAAATGTCAGGTGCGGGGGGAAGAGAATCATTACAATCCTTGATCAATGCACTCCTACTGAAATGATTTGGCCCGAGGGGCGAGAAATTTATTGGAAAGATAACATGCGGGAAGATGAAGACCTTTGGCAAAGCAGCATTAAATATCTTCCATGAGTAATTAAACCAGGCAGAAAGTTTCTTAAAGACTCTAAACACACACCTTGTGTGTTTGACCACCTCCATCTCACCATGTTATTTAATGTTTGCAACCCTTTGAACCCTGCTCTGTTGTTATTGAGCTTGTCGTACATACTTTATTTGTTTAGGAGACACTTTGATTCACAATGACTTACTCACAGCATAATTCTATTCAAGAGAAACAAGCATGTGACTCTCTCTACAACAGCAGCACATTCAGAGTGGATAGTTTGGCACACATTGCAAAATCTATATTCATCACAGAGCATGTGTTCATGCCATGAGAATTCATATTTCTCCTTTAAAACTACACAAGTCCTTCTTGAGTGTAGAAGGCATTAGGAAGTGCACTTGAAAACGCTCTGAAGTTCAGGAAATGCCAAGGAGCCTCATTTCTGAGCGTGTCTGTTTGCACAGAAACGTCAATATGCAGAATGACTGCTGGGCTAGAACAATGCAGGAAAAGAATTTGCAGAAAGGGGGGCAGCGTGGCTGGGATGAGCATATTGTGAGAAAATTCACCTTGCACGGTAGCAGGGCTTTCAAATAATGGCTTCATTTAATTCCATCTATGATCATTAACTTCAGCTGTTTGAAATATTGCAAATATATTCCTTGTGAGATTATTTCAAAGAAATACTTGGCTTGCAATAAGTCAGTAGTAATCACTGGCAATGGTACTTTTACAGTAAATATACATGAAGTTTATGAGTGACTACATAGTAGGACGTAAAAATATCTATTTGGAACTTCCAAGTTTTATGGGTTTTCTCCAGAAAAGACCCCGACCTTCTGAGAAGCCTATTTACCCAAGCAGATATCTATATACACTCATTTACTGTAAGAGGAAGCAAACTTGTGTCCTCTGTAATGCTTACTTTGATTAACTATAGATGGTTTCCCTTTTGATTGCTGCTAATGTTATGTGGAACCATTTGTTATCCTCCAGAGTGAAGGGCATTAAAGGAGGAGGTATTGCCTTCTTTTTAGCATGAATTAATTTTAAAAGATTTTTGGCTTAAAAGGGTATTTTAAAAATCCTGAAGAAACAGAGATTTCCCAGTCGCTCACCTGTTCACTTTAGGAGTGTACATGAGCAGACGCCTGGGACATGGACCTTAATAAGGAAGAAGGGAAAATATTTTTGTAAGGAGCACTCTGTTAAGCTACTGGCAACAAATCACTTGTCCCTCAGGACACACAGCACTCGCATTTCTACTGGCAAAACCTGGAGGGAGCCTGTTCTAAGTTTAACTGCTATTTATTCTGAAAGGTTTTAATAAAGACTTAATTGTAGAAGGGTTTCCAAGGAACATCTTGAAAGTGAATGTATCCCTGTCCAGGGAAAATAATGTTTCTGCTGCATAGTTCAGAATCTTTGAGATTAAGGATGTAGCCAGTGGAATTTATGATAAGTAGTGTAAATAAATACCTCAAGATGTGATTATTTGGAGGTTGTTTCTCACAGCTTCTCTTTCCCCTCCTTTTGTGTTATTTATTCTTCTCTGTTGTGCAGCCCTGCGTGTTTCCTTTGGGAACTGGTGCAGGGAGCCGGGGTCTGGCTGCTGGGTCCCCACAGTGGGGATGGGCTGGTCTCACCCCGTGTGCTTAGAGGGCTTCAGCCTCCAAACACAGCTTCTCAGGAGAAAGCAAACAAAGGAAAGCTCAAGTTTCCTTGTGAGGGTTCAGAGAGATGCTGAACCTGTAGTGGGTGGAGGGTTCAGCACCCCACAGCTCTCTGCTGATGATCTTTGCTTTCTGTGGAGGAGTTTGTTGACAATGGACTATTTTGCACCTGAATAATGGAAGTAGTTTTACTGTTCATCTTCCCTGCTGGAGGTTTTCAATGGCAGGTGTGCTGCAGCAGCTCTGGAGAGCTCGAGGAGCCCACTGCTCTCACACCATGGAGTCAGAGAAAGGCGCATGGGCTTGAAGAGCCTTGGAGAGACTCTTGAACCTGAACTTGGCTGCTTCTGTGGATGAAAGCAGAGAGCCAATCGCCCCTATCCAAGCTCGTGTTGCAGTAAAGGGAATTTAAATCCTGAGCATTTTGCTCCAAGGCTACGCAGACACCTCCATTTGGGCACTGGCCTGTCTTTTTATTCCACTGCTGTAGGAATGCAAATTAGGACCAACAAGGAACAAAAATGGTTTCTGTTCCCAAGTAGTTGCTTAAGTTAAGGCCATCAGATGCAAGTTTTAATTATCGTCCAGGTAACTGAATACTAACATTTTTTTCCTTTGTTTCAGGCTGTAATTATCTCATTTTACACCTTCATGGTCACTGCTTATTTTCACTGGAAGATTTTTTGCAGTCCCTCACACTGATTTAAAAAAACATCTGAAATTAGTAGCACCACAATTAGGACTGAAATTAGGAGCAGCTCTCCCTAATAATTGCAGATATGATAAGTAACTGCAATTTATGTTGGCTTTTTATCACCACCAGTTTTACAAAAAGCAAACAAACAAAAGCAAGTTAGCATTCCCACACTTGCTTTTTGCCCAGCTGTTCCCTCCCCTCCTGGTTTGTGTGAGCTGTGGCCGCACAAAGGGGAAGGTGTGGGCTGAGCATGTCTGTCTGTCAGCTGCTGCTGCATCTCTCCAGTGCAACATGGGATGAACCTCACTGGCTCTCATCCACCTCCTCCCTGTGCCACATCCTCAAGCACTGTCCTGACAGCAGCTCACAAGGGTATGAAAACTGGGCTGACAAAGTCAGAGGACCCAGTGGGTGGGAATGCACAACACTGAGCGTGTTGTGAAGCTACAAGGAGCCAACACAGAAAAGTTTGGCCCCAAAATCCTCCTCCCAAGTGTGTCTGCTGGGCAAAAACATTGCAGCCTCTCTCATTTCAAGATACTGCAGAAGTACTTTAAGAATTAAAATCTATCATGTTTTTAGAAATAGCTATATTTGGGACAGTTGCAGCTTTACTTGTTAGACACAATTGTCTATAACCCCAGATGTTTCATGTTTAAATCACTTACCATGAACCTGGAGCTCTGATGCTGCACTCAGGCTGGTCCCAAGGTTTAGAGGCTTGGGACCACCTAATAGACCATCTATATGTTGTCACTGTCCTTTCAGTGATGATTCAGACATTACAAATCTCATTTTTATGATTTGTCTTTCAGTGTGTTTTTCATTAATATTAGCATAAAAATAAACCCCAGAAAGTTATTAGGTGTTTGAATGTATCATTAATGCAAGTGTTGAATGATTAGGTAAGATAAGAGTGCTTTTTCTCCTCCCTTGCATTTTCATGGAATAAAAAATTGTAGTATGACTGAAAACCCGTCTTTAAAATGTTGCTTCACAATCACTGACTAGAAAGATCAGAATGTTTCCTGAAATAATGTGGTTTGCATTAGGTCACAGTAGAGATCAGAGGGAAGAATTGCACCATGTCCCAGCTAAAATATGTCTTCAAACCACTGAATTTGCTCTTTTGTAATTTTAAATATTTCCCCAAAATGAGCATAATCAAGATACCTCCATAAATGTTATTGTGCATATATCTGTATTTATATACATATCCATATATATAGCAGATGCAAAGATTTTGTTGAACCACATGCAACTGGAAAAGCAAAGTTACTTCAGAAAATTAACCAGTAATAAAATGCTGTAATTTTTCTTAGAAAGACAAGAAAATGTGAGTAAAGATCAGATTTATAAAAACAAAAATTCATCTGGAAAACTCTTCTACAGTAAGCAGAACTGGGGTTTTTTTTTAATCACAGTGTGGTCAGGCAGTCACCTGCAGTGTGGCAGCTGTCCCTCTACAGTCCTCTCATAATTTCTCACTGAAAGTTCTAGGAAGGTAAATTACAGTAATTTCATGACTATAAGGTGCACCCTTTTGACTAAAATTTTGATCGAAACTCGGAAGTGTGCCTTATAATCCAGTGTGCCTTATATATGGACAAAGTTCAGAAATTTGCCAATTCGGAAGTGCGAGCCGCGAGAGCCACGCCAGCCAGCGCCGAGGCCCGGCGGGAGTGCCAGGGCCCACGGCACGGGGAGTGCACCTGGGGCTGCATTTAAAGGCTGAACCGATCTGTGAAAAATGTTTGCAAATTGAGCACCTGCCAGTAAACCCCGCAATCGCGCCATTCCATTACTGATTCGTTACTTTGTTGTGCGCGGATCCTCGCTGCAAAAAAAAAGAGCGCCTTATAGTCCGGTATGCCTAATGTATGGACAAAGTTCGGAAATTTGCCGACAATCCAGAAGTGCGCCTTATGATCCAGTGCGCCTTCTAGTTGTGAAATTGCTGTAAATAAAATAAAGGTAATATCAGAGTATCAGTTGTAACAGAGCACTGGAAACCATGGAGCCACAATGTGTTGTCTGGCTGATGGTGTATCCAAAGTTTATCTGGAAGTTGAAAGGGGCTGCAGGAAGACATGGAATACACCTGAGAGATAACAGTGTAAATCAGGCTTTGTGGTAATTAAGATATGTTTGGTGAAAACAGAGGCCGTGCATGTTTAGATTAGTGAGTGGTGCCAGGCATGATTGATGCTGAAACTTCAAGAATTGATTGCCAAATTTGTTGTTATTCCCATTCTGGGCAGAGAGTTTGGAGTAGGAGAAGAGTCATTAGCAGTAGCTCTCTCAACACTTAGCAGTGTAATGATTAGCAAAACACCTGAAGTCATGCTGTGCATCCCTCTGCAGAATTGGCTGCTGACACAACTCTGTAATTTTCTCTTACATTTTGTGTTTTACCTCCTGGTGTCCTAAAATTATATTTTACCGTCTTCTTCTCTCCTAACCCCTGATTTTGGAGACTGAAAAGAAACATATGACACACCCCTCAGTTCTCAGGGTCAGTAGGAATACTCACTTGCTGAGAATTAATCACACACCAAAGAGGCATTTTGAAGGCCATTTTAACCCTGCAACACTCTGCCACATACGGAAGAAAACTTTACTGCAAGGATCAGTGTTATTCCCAATGTTGCCACCCCAGCTTTGTTTATGGCGAGAACCTGTGCTTTTCATTTATCAGAATTCCCTACTGAAATCTGCTGCTATCATGTAAAGCCAAACAGAGCAGATGTTGTCATGATGATGATGATTATTAACATTATTATTGATGTTTATAAATTAAAGCCTCTTTAGGGGAGCAGTCACCTGCCTGTTTAAGTTCCGAGTAGCTAACGGGACCATTGAGGTCCCCACGCTTGATTAAAGGCTGTTTTAAATAGGAATGAGCCTGAACATATGTTTAATTGCTTCACTAGAACTATGGAAAGTCTCATTTTCTTCAAAGGATGAACCTTTGTTCCTTCCAGCCAGACCATGCAGACATAAATCAGCTGAACAGCCAAAGAAGCCTCTCCCTGCAAAAATTCCCCGGATTGATCAAACTTAACACCTAATTACAGAGCTGGTGAACCTCCTTACACCGAGGGCGGTTTGAAAGGCTGAGACATCATGGGTTGAGATGCCTTTGTCGGGAGCATTGTGCTGTGATGTGTAACGTGGGCAGATTCCTGGGGGATGTTGACAGTTTGTGGGAAATGCATGTAGGAGGAACTGGGTTACAAAGACCAGGGGGTTGATTTTTTTTCCTCCTCTCTCTCTCTCTCTCTCATTGTATTGCATGTGGGCTTGGAGATTTTTGGGGTTTGTTTTGTTTTGTTGGCTTTTTAAGTCATGAAGAAGGAAGAGATTCTGGTTTTGGAAAAATCTGACCACTACATGCAGTGTTGTGAGCCACTCATTCCTGAAGGTTCGACGCTGCACTGGTCTTGCCTTCCCAAAAGGATGCTGGTTGATGCTCTGAAAGCTCTAATATTCCTTTTTTTTTCACTCATGGCATTTATATTGAGTGCTAATCACTTGTTAAGCTATGGATTTATGTAATAAATTAATTAACTCTGCCACGTTTCCTCCACTCTGCCTGCCAGTCTGTTTCTGCTGGGACTTGTTCATTTTTTTTCCAGTTGCAAATAGCTCTCAGTATTATTATTTGCTTTTAAATAATTTGTCAAGCTAATATTTTTCCCCCTTTCACAGCAGAAGAGGATTTTCTCCTGTGTGTTATCTCAGCCTGAGGCACAGGGCAGGCATGACTTGGGTCTGCATTGGCAGTGGGTTTTCCACACACAAACTTTAAAGAGTTTAAAATTCATTGGCTTATAGCAATGCAAGGCTAGGTCCAGAAGCTCTGCCATTGGAAAATAATGAATCTTACCTCCATGAACAACTTAGGCCTAATATCAACAGGGCATGAGAGATCCAAAGTCATAATGCCATTAATCACAAGAAAATCATTTTCATGGCACCCTCCCTTCCATGCTTTCTGCTCCCTCTCCTGAATGAAAGCTGGAATTGGCATGGTACCACAGCAGGATATATTTAATCTAGAGGTAAGTGTTTACAACTCCTTGAAAAATATTTCTTGAACTTTATGGATTTGCATATTCTAATTTTCTTCATGTGCATTCAGTCCATTTTAATTCTGCTAGACCAAAGAATTCCAGGGAATAGTTTTGTATTGGTGTTATGAGAAAAAAATGCAGTCCTTCATCACTTCTTCTGGATTTTTATCATGTAATGTTTCCAACTTTTTGAATGAGGGAAATATTGAATAGGAGCACAGGATATTTCATTTGTATTAGAGTTATCATATTGAAACCTCTAATATATTCCTTCTTATTTTGTCTTTAAATTAAATGGACCTAATCCGTTTTTATCTTTTCACATAGAAAATTCTGCATTCCTCTATTTATTTTAATTATGCTTTATCTGAATCCCCTCTGTTGTTGTATTATCTCCTCTAAAAGCACTGACCAAAACTGCACACAGTGTCCCTGTTGGCAGTGCATTATTCATTTACCTGTCACATTATGCTGTTTATAATGTTCCCCCCTCTGTCTTACGCCTCATAATGCACAATTTGTCATTTTTTTCCCACAGATTCCTCCCTCTACAGGAGCTTTCCTGCAGAGCTGTCATGAGGAGTGAACCAAGCCTTTTCCAGAGTGTACAATTTATAAGCCAATAAGGTGCCTGTGACTCTCCAAATTCTTCTTGCCGATTGTTAATGCTTCTCACTTACCAGCAGGTCCTGGGCTGCCATTCACTGGCCTGGTTAGGGTTGTCACGATGTTTTATTTCCATTTTAGCCAACAATGTGTTCAGCTCTGGACCCTCACAGCAATAAAGACATTGAGGCTCTGGAGTGTGCCCAGAGAAGAGCAATGGAGCTGGGGAAGGGGATGGAGCACTAATCTCATGATCAGCAGCTGGGGGAGCTGGGGGTGTTTAGTCTGGATAAAAGAGGCTCAGGGGGACCTTTATCACTCTGTAAAATCTCCAACAGGAGATTTTAACCAATTTGGCACGGCTCTCTTCTCCCAAAAAATATTTACAGGACAAGAGAAGAGATATTAGGAAAACTACACAAAAATACTTGGGAAGCATTGAAGCAGGCAGCCCAGGGAAGTGATGGGGTCAGCTTTGAAGATATTTAAAAGACCAAAATTGTTCTTCTGTATAATATACTGATTATTATACATTGAAGTGTAAGCATGGCACTGAAGGACATGTTTTAGTGGTGGATCTGGCAGTGCTGGGTTAACAGCTGAAACTGATGCCTCTTCCAGCTCAAGCAACTCTGTGATTCTCTGTGTGTGTGCGTTGTGCAGATGCTCCCACATAAGCACACATCCCTTTCTCAGGTTCATTCCCATCACCAGGAGACGCGAGACAGCCCAGGTCAGTTTTTGCCAGCCCATCTGGGTTCCCTGTCCTTGCTCCTCATCTCAGAGGTGCTGTGCTCCAGCTGTCAGTGCAGAGCTGGCACTGGGGCTTATGCAGACACATCTGCACTCCTCTGCACTGGCTGGCCCAGGTGGAGCTGGCAGCAGTGTGGGAGGCTCAGAGCCTCTCTGGTGATGATCTCTGTGCTGATACACCTCCCCTCCTGCAGCACGGGAGCCACGCTGGCCAAAAATTATTCACGTGAAGCTCCTCAGCCTCCAGCTGCACCTCTGAGTGCAACCTTCATCTTCCAGCATCCTGGGCTGCCACGTGTTGAACAGCCTTTCTGGGGAAAAAAAAACATTTTATCAGAGGCTTTGGGTTAGTTCTATTGCATAATACCCACTGAGGTAATGTCACTGATTCTAGATTCTTTTAGGCCTCCATGCAGCAAAATTCAGAATCTATTGCTTAATATTAAGCTACCACCAGTGGGGTTTTTCCTGTGCTCACATGCAAATGTATGCTCCTGTGTTAAACTCAGTGACATCTTTGTGTTTGAGTACTTGGCTGAAGAAACAAGCTATTTCATGGGATGCAATCTTTACACTTCAATTTCTAAAATGTTCATTTCTGTAGCCTGCAGAGCAGGTTCTGTGGTGCTGGGCTAGAAAGGCTGCTCACTGATAGCAAGAAATGTTGGCTGCACTACCTTGCTAAACTCTGGCCAAAAGAGCATTCAGATTAAGCAATAATTTAAGCAACATCATGAGGAATGGGGAGAGCACATGGTCAGTTAGTCACCAGAGGTACAGATGCAGGCAGAAAGTAAATCCCCAACCTGTTATAGTAATGCACTTTGTTACTGGAAATGCAATATGAGCCTACTTTCATGAGCAAGGATGAAAGAACTTGTTTAACCTTTGTACAGCATTTTCCACCCACACACAGGAGTGACATCAGACGCTTCATATAGGTGAAAAAACAAGTCAGCATTTGGGAGACTCCTGAGCAAGAGACAGAGATAACCCCTTACCTCTGAGTTTGTGCATTTAACTTGTGGTGGGCCACTTGAAACTTCTTGCTACTTACTCCTGGGTCCTAATGACTCTGACAGAAAAAATAAAAGCCCTTCAGCCCTGTGTGTAATGCACTGGATGTGAAGCACTTACTGGAAGGCATTTTATGTTAGTGCATGCAGTATAAAGTAGGTCTTTTGCATTTAAATTGGGGGATATTTTACTTTTGAATACCCTGAAGATCACATCATTGGCACTGAAGAGGGATTTTCACAAGGCCAGCCATTAGCTGGCTTTTAAGTAAGATCATAAAGCCTGGCAAATTGAGTTTGGGTGAGCATCACTGAGCCAGATAAGCAGGACAGGGCTGGAAGTGTCTGGCTCTGTGCAGCACCTGGGTGGATTCCAGTCCACTCAAGTGCCACCTGAAAAGTCCTGCAGGATTTCTGAAGTTCAGGATTTCCTGAGCAACTCCCTGCTAACCTTTGTGTTACTTTCAAAACACATTGGGGCTTAGTTTTTGTGTGTCCCAACGTGCAGCAAGAAATAAATTGTTTTTAATGCTGATAGTTTTGATTTTTGGAACAATCTGATTCCTCTTTCCTGCTCACCTCCCACCCCCCAAAAATAAACTTTGATAAATAAACTTTGAAGTCCTGGGAGAAGCAGCATGTGTTGGTGAAGGGAGAAGGTGGGGGTGGCAGAGGTGGTGGAAGGAGCTCAGTTTGTCAACACAACAGCCAGGAAACAAGTTATTTATAAGGTTTGTGGTGGAGAGGGGGCCAGCCCACATGTTTTTAAAAAAGGGCTTAACTAATCACATGGTACAGCTAATTCTGGTGTTTGTAAATACATTTCACTCTGTCTAGGAGAGCTAAAAGAGGATCACAGCTCAGGGCATGACAAGTCCATCTCTACACCCAAGTGCTGCTCTGTGCAGGTGTCCAGGTTTCTCTGGACTGCTGGGATGCTCCTGAAAAGGACTTTGCTGTCCCTAGGCAAAGTACAAATGCAGGTACATGGGAAATGATGCTTTCTTGGAATTCAAAAATTCTAAATAATGGATCTGACAATGCTCAGCCTAAATTCTGAATGCATTCTTAAGCCACAGAATGTCTCATTTTCAGCAGGGTTTCATGACTCTCTCTCAAGAAGGAAATTGACTGTGAGAGGCATATGACCATGAGGCTGTACTTGGCTGGACTGACATCAAAAGAAGTCAATTTTTGCCACACAAAGATTTTTAAATCCACTGATTCAGTACAGTCACATTTATATATATATATATATATATATATATATATATATAATTTTTTTTTCTGTGTAGAGCATATAATGAGCTATTCTTGTGGGTTGAATGATACTCTAAGTCCCATGATGGAGGCATGACACAGACTTGACACTGCTGCTACATTCCTCAGTTCAACAGCCATGGGAAGATTGTATTCTCCTCAGCTAAAGAAGGTCCAAAAAATAGCTATATCTCCAGAGGGATAGTTTGGAATTTAATGCTTGGCCAGGCAAACTCAAATCACATGTGTATATCCTTATATATGTACGTGTATATATATTTGTTTATTTATTTATTCATATGTATAGATAGAAATATATATATATAAACAACAGTATTGCACTCTTAAATACAGTTATATTTAATTTCACCTTCTTATAATAAAAAACTAATCACACAAGTCCATCTCCCTTTTTTCCTTGAAGAGCAGTAAAAGATATAAACATGTGATGTAGCAGATATGCAAGTGTTTGTGCTTTATTTTTATACTTGGAAAATTATATTGGAAACAGATACATTTTTAATAATAATAATGATAATAATAATGATGATAATAATAATAATATGCCATACTTGTTAAAGAAATTGAAAGCAGAAAGAAGCTGCAGCGGTTACTGCTGTAGAAATCCCCTGAGTTATGTCCATTTACTGGTTAGAAAACTAAAATCACTGCAGGGCATGCCCTGCCCTTCGTCCTCTGGGTGTGAGCCCAGTGGGATCCTGCAGAGCTCTGGAAGTGCAGCACAGCTCCAGCTCTGACATGGAACCTCACAGTCCGCGTGGAATGACATTTCTGGGTGAAATTCTGGCCCTGTTGACCTTGGCAGGTGTTTTGCAACTGGATGAAATGGAAAGAATTCAATCCTTTTGGTCCAGAAGAGAATTTGGGTACCGAAATTAGTCCTCAGGTACAAAACTGAGGGAATTTTATACTTTTGGGTATCAGGGGACCTGCTCTTGGTCTGGAAGGTCACTGGATGAATCAGGAAAGGAAGTAATAGAAAAAAATCCAGTAGCAATTTCACTGTTTTCCTGGTGTTCCAGAGAGGTAGGAAATTAGGATCACTTATAATTTAAATTTACCTTGTTGACATGATTTACCAGAACTTTTCCCCACTTGATATTGAGAAAATGTACCTGACAGCTTTCACTCTCCTTAAAACAAAGCAAAAGACATCCAAGATCAAACTTGAAAAGCTACATTTTGAAAACAAAAAGTTTCAAGAGAAACAGTCTGGAAAAGATCCTTTAGAGGATACTTTGGTACCCTAAAATGCAGAACACTCTGTCCCCTTCCAATATTACATAAAAATGATGGAATTTGCTGCACCCCAACATTGTAGTGAAGGGTGCTCCTTCCTGGCCAGCAAGAACATGACATTGGTAGGACACCAAAAGGAGCACTAAATTAAAAGTTACAATTCCTATTTAGTCTGTAAAGTCTCTCTCTATATATATACATATATATGTATATGTATGTATATATATATATATGAAAAAAAAAAATAGCAATCACTTCTCAGGCCAATTAGAACAGAAAGCATCTAAGGATACACAACTAAACTATATTTCCACTCAAGTATAAAAATGGACTGTACAAACTTCCATTTCTGACTTTGGTTTTATTTTTAGTCTAATATTTCTATTTCTTCACAGAGACAATGTACCAGGAAAAGCTGGCCTGGCCCTACAGAACACAGAAATTGTCTCTAGTAATTTGCAAAGGTGTCTGAGCCCAGCATTCCTCACTGGACAGTTTGCTGAATGTAACCTGGTGCTGCTCTTCCCAGAGGATCATAAATAATGTTTTCACTGCAAGTACAGGAGACTTCTTGATTTTGAAGACTCTCCCACATTCATATCGGGCTAATCTCTGTTCTGTGTTCCTGTGTTACATAAAATAAGTCCAAGCAAGCAATACCTGAGTTCCCAACTGTGATTTCTGGTTGTTATTCTTCCCAGAAACAAATGCAGACAGTCAAATCCCAGCCCTCCCCTCCAGTTCAATTTGCAAAAATAAAATTTTATGCTTTCAATGCTGGATTGTAATTTCTTGGGATTTTACCTATGTTTTGAACCAAGATCAACAAATGATAAATTGATCTCATCTGCAGATACCATCAGTGTAAAACATTATAACAACTTTGGCTAATTATTTAAATTGAGTGCAAACAATTCTAATGAGACTTTTAAATGTGAATTTATTTTAAATGATACGCAATTATCTTAAATTGGGACAAGTGTTTAAACTGGCAAGCAAACTAATTGAGACAAATCTCTCAAAGCCACGATCACTTGTCTAGGAGAGGAAATGTTAAAGTAAGACTGACAGGGGATAAAACTTTAGGATTTGTAGAACTTACTCATACAGAGAGTCTTAATGTCAAAACAGTCAATCCATTCCAAGCACGTTCTTTCTGGGCTGAGTATGGGTCCAAACCAAAAATCTGTGCTTCAGAAATATTGGGTTAAAAAATTCTGATTCTCTATGCATTGTATGGACTTTGAGTAGAACTGGATCAAAATTTCCAAGGAGAGCAGTTCCAGCACCAGTGATCCATCTGTGAAGCTGCGTGCTAGCATTGATCAGGTTGTGTTGCAAGTATTGTGAAACTGCAATATTTGTTTTGAAAAGACACAGATCCTGAGCTTGAAAGCCTCAGCCACTTTCTTTTTGATTAACACACCATTTCTTCCACTGAAGCACAAACTTTTTTTTTTTCCTGTACAAAGCATGGCCTTGACTTATTAATGGAAAATTATAATTAGACTCAATTATGTGTTTTCTCGTTTAGATATTTGTAGGGCAGAGGTAACATTTAATAAGGGGAGAAAGAGACCTGAGTTTTTCACCCTACACCTACCAAGCTGCGGTGCATCCCTGCAGAAATCTCTCACGTCTCCCATGTACCAGGCAACAGCAAATGTGTTCTTCCTGCTCAGATGACCAGCTGGGTAACAGTTAATCCTGACATTTTAAATAGAACTGACAATTCAACAATAGTTGCTACAGCTGTGAGGAGTTCATTACGCCAAGGGACTGCATCTACAATGCACAATGGGAGCGAATCTGGGGAGGATTTGAATAAAAAGGAGCTGAGCTGTTTGGAGGGGAGATGTGGAAGATTAAATGGAGTCAGGAGCATGAAGGCTGCCTTTGTGTAAATGTGAACATATGAAAAGAGTTGTGAATTTTACCAGGGAGGTGGGGTCCCCAAGCACAGCCTCTGTGGGCTGAGCTTCTCCATGAGACCTGGATTTTGCCAAATGCAGCACAGTGTGAGCAAGCTTCAGGCAGAGCTGGGTACAGAGGACAAGCTCAGGAGGCCAAATAAACCAGCCAAATAAATAAAGAGAATATTGGACACCTAGAAATAGCACGTTATAATTCTTTTTCTTTCTTTTTGTGGATCCTAGAAGACAAGCTCTCTGTTCAGGATGATACAGCCCTGCTGTATCGACATCCTCGGAAACCCCTTGCCCAGATGTTGGATGATAACTGATATCAAGAAAGGTGGGCAGACAGCAATGGGCTGCAGGCTAAAAAACATAATTCAACACTACATAAAAAATGTGTGTTAGGCTATTGGGTGAGCTGTGCAGTGCCCTGGTGTTGCATGACCCAGCCTAAGGAGAGATGCATGGAACAAACCTGCACATGGAGTGCTTAGAAGGCAAGGAACACATGAAACCAAGGCCTCTGAGAGCTCCTTCTCAAATGTTCTCAAACCAGGCAGCTTGCTTGTGGAGCAGTGGCAATGATAAGAGAGACAGAGATAGAGAATGTAATTGGCTAAAAATAATTTTACTGCCAGAATGCTTTTTTGAACTGCTTACTGTAGCTTCCCAGCAAGTTATTTGCAGTTTCAGCCTGTGTTTAGCAAAGTTTCATTTGAAACAAACAAACAAAGAAACAAAACAAAAAACAACAAAAAAACCCACAAAAACAAAATAATTAAAAAAAAAAGAAAAAAAAAAGGTCAGCTATAATCCTGCATGTATGCTGAGAAAATAGTACTAGCTGACAAGAGGAAAATATGACTTGGCCAGCAGTTTTAGCAGCTTTTGATCTTTTGGAAAAACTTAGACTGGATGAAAAGAGAGGGAGTGTGTGAAAGGTATCTGATGGTGTGCTGCTGAACGGGGAGGGATGAGTGGGCTGGTGGTAGTTGTTTTTAAATTGTATTAATAAAATGTTTGCAAAGAGGACTCACGTGTCAGTGATGCCCTTCCTGAGCCAGAAGGAAGCCAGGAGAGAAGCCAGTCCCACCTGCAGCGCATCAGCTCCCATCACTGCTGCTGGGACAAGAGGGACACAGGGCTGTGCTCCCAGCTGAGATGCTGAAGATGAGACTGGGCTGGCTTCAAACTGCAGCACAAGCCCTGGAATTATTTCACTCCTCTAGCATGGGGTTTGATCCCACAGAGCAGCAGAAAATCATGAAAGGATGTGGGTTGGAAGGGAAGATCCTCCAGTTCCGACCTTCCTGCTATGGGCAGAGATTGATGGGTCGTGGTGTCCTGAGAAATAATCTCAGAAATAATCTGAGAAATTTTGGATTAGTCAGGACTATGCTTTAATTAGGCACAGTAGTTGTTTGAAAAACCTGGCAATGCACTGGCCATGGCTGATATTAAGAGAACTTGAAAAATTACAAGAGAAGCCCTTGTAGATGGCTTTATTTTCATTGTTCTTTATGCAATCCAGTGCCTTCAGAGAGGAGCTGGGCTCTTTGTTTATTATTGTCATTAGCTTTTATTAGATTCAATGCAACTTACCTCAGAGTCCCTCTGTGTTCCAGTTTCTGTTTTGACACCATTATTCGTACTGAGGAAAATTTCAATATATTGTAGAAATTATTATAGAGAAAATTATTATAGGATAAATTATTAAAATTTCTTATATAATATTTTAATAAATAATGACCAATTGTTGAAAACATATTAAAAATAGATATTTCTGCAGCTAGCTGAGGGGAGACCAAGCAATTCTAGTAGCTATGAAATGTTTATATCAGTAGTATCTATAGGAAAACAAAGGATTTTTAAAATGCAAACTAAGCAATACCTTGATCCAGACATGGTTTTGAGGTGAAGATCTGTAGCAGTTCCAGCAATTGGTTGACTCTGCTTCTGTCTACCACGGTAGCTAAAACAATTTCTTTTTATAAATGTAAAAACGCCGTAGAGCTGAATGATATTTGTTTGCTGTGCAATTAAACTGTTAAGGTCGACATTTCAATTAGCATCATTAGCCCTCAGCCTGAGCACCCCACTGAGAAGGATGGAATCAGTTTACAGCCACACAGAGTGCCTGGCTTCAGGCTCTCTGCAGAGCTGGGCACAGCTCCCTGTGCCAGTCCACCCAGTGTCTGGAAGAGAAGGCTGCTTCCATCCCCAGACAGGCTGGAAATGATGGTCTGCTTCCCTGTACAGCCCCACTGTTTCCCACTGCAAGCCAATTTCAACAATTTCAAGTGCTGAGAGATGTGATGGATGCTTGCACTCACTGCATTTCTCCAAGTGAGACCAATCCCCTCCTGTTGTCATCTTTTGCCTCACATTGGAAGCTTTCTCACCATTCCTCTCCTGCACCCTCTATTCCCAAAACTTCTTTGCTTCCACATTTTGTTGCACATGTGCCACAGCAGATCCCTGTTCTGTTTCAGAGCCCTGTGAGGCAGCTGGCTCTGGTACAGGACCTGCTGCATCTGCCAAAGGGAGCCAGGGTGTGACAGACACACAGACAGGAATTTTTGACAGACACACCGACAGGAATTTTTGTCTCTTTTTGCCCTAAGCCACTGCCCCTCCCCAGTTCCACTCTGGAATTTCCATGACCATGTCCCCTGGTCGAGCAAGGTGCCAGTGACAAGGAGGATACTGAAGGTGGGGGAAGAGCAGCCAGCTGAGAAAGGGGAAGGTGGCACATGAAGAGCAGAGCTGGCAGCTCTGTAGAGCTGGCCCCAGCAGCGCCAGTGCCCAGACAGATTACCCAATACACCTCAAAGGTTTCATCAGGAGAAGGCAAGAAACCCTGGATTCAAGAATGGAGAATTTGGAGCAGTTCTGTCCTGTATGGGGAGATAGTTCAACCTCAAACACAGATTTTTGTAGGGTACCTCACATTCGTGCATCATCTCTGAAGTAATTCCCTGACTCACATCCAGTCTAAATGCTCTAAATGAAGGTGTCATCCACACAGGAGCCAGAGGATGGATGGATCTCCCCAAACCTGCAGAGCTGTGCAGAGGTCTCAGGGGCTGCAAAACCTCTTCATTCAGGATGCCTGACCCTCTTCTTTCTCTGCAGCTTTTTTTTTTTTGTAGCTCCCTCTCTGCAGGGGTGGGACGAGAACAGACTGCCCAGATTTTGTGCGCACTTCACCGGTGCTGGGTTGGGCCTTTTGGGAGATTTAACCACGGTATCACTGCCAGCTCCTCATTGTGTAAGGTCAACAATCCAGACTGTGGGGTGAAGAGATGCCCAGCATGAACCCCTGGGGTTCTGGCTGGTGTCCTCTCTCCAGCTCAAAGCTGACCATGTGGGTGTCTCCACCCTGTGCTTCCCACTCCTGCATCACCTGGATCCCAGGGAAGGGGGAATTGGTTGAAGCCCAGAATTACACTACAAGCATTGCATTGCCAGGTCTGCTAGTATGGAGTATCAAATGAAAAGTGACAATAACATATTTTTTTCTTTCCCTCTTTACTTTTATGAGCATTTTTCTCATTTTTAAGTCTGGCAAAACTGATGCAGAGATAAGGTGAATTGTACCATGTCACTCATCCAGCAAAATCAGTCAAAACAGACTGAGTAGCCTGAATCCCTTTATAAGCAGCTTTTGTCTCGTATTTTGGCCTGACTTAGCATCATCTCACATCCCAAGGACTTTTAAGTGTATACTGTCTTCAGCAATGCATGACAGGGACTGCATGACATTTCCCAGACTCCTGAAAACTTAAGACAGGAATCCAGTAGTGATTCTGATGTGCTTTTATGTGCACATCAAATCAAACCTCACCTTAGTACACAGGCACATTACCATGTCAGCTTTATCCCCATCATAACTCTGCTGGCTTTAATGGAGCGGCACCAAAAACGAGGTTTGGCTGTGAAATGTTAAAGCAAGTTTCAGGAACAGGCTTTGGAGCCCATGTGCAACAATTTTCCACCGTGGCAAGAAGTACATTATTCAGGCAGGGAATGGAATAGAAACACTGACAGTCTGAGTGCGATGTTGAAGAAAGTAGCTTTTTCTTCATGTGTTGAAGGAAAATGAACTGGCTGTGTTTAAATATGTGGCCAAGCATATGTGATGAATAACATATAAAATGACACAAGAAAAAAACCAGGACATTTTCAGCATTGCTGGGAGTCATGCCTTCAGACCAGAATTCACACTAAATCCAGAGACTGTTTTCGGTTTGGCTTTTCAAAAAAAAAATTAAATCCAACTCAGGTTTATCAGAACATGGCAGAAAAAAAAATCCTATCCACAGCATTTTGCCCTGTGGGGAAGGTCATCGTGGCAGAAATTTCACAAGGACAACTGGCATCATCCTGTCTACAGCATTTTTCCCTGAGGTGGAGGTCACGATGGCAGAAATTTCACAAGGAAAACTGGCACCAGCAGATTTCCACCTTTGAATTGGTTTGGGGCCAAAATAGTAATTGATTTTTCACTTTCAGCTGGAGATTGTAAATAGTCATAGTGTCTTTTTTTTTTTTTTTTTGCAAGCTTTTTTCGTCAGTATGGCACCAATCAGCTACAACAGAACGAATTCTGATCAAAATTTTAATTTCATTTCAATCTTATCATTGAATGTAACATTTTATATTTGGCACATTCAATCAAATTTGAACTCAGATAAGCTAGAAGAAGATAGAAGGATTTCTTGAGTACTACTGTGAGCAATAAAACCAAAGCAAATAGGTAAATGAATATTCAATTTCTTTATTTAAAAGCCTACAGAGAAAAAGGTAAACAAAAATATATTTGACAGTGAGTATGTCCAGTGGGAACATTTCCTTGTATTTTACTTTATAGTGGCTAAACATTAAGTCAAGCCTTTAAGTTGAATTTAATGTATTAAAGCAATAACAATCAAGGCATGAGGCATTTCCTGGGAATTAATGACTGACTGAGAGAGTTGATGGGCCAACGTGAAGCTGAGGACCATTAACCTTGGCTAGTCATTAATTTCCCTGAAAATTCCCTGTGCTGAAGTTGTTAGTGCTTTTCATAATCTTCTTATCTGTTTCATGTAAATATAAACATTTTCCCTCATGTCCAAGGAGTTTTTAAAAATAATCCATAGGATGGAGCTACCAGCAGCAGTGTAGCTCCAGATGTTCCTTCCACCTCCAACCACTCCTTGACTCTGGGAAAACAGAGTTTTGACCACAGAAAAGATTCTCTCAGGAAATCTTTACTGGATATAGGAAATGCCAAATTTCCAACATTTTCTAAAGGGTTTGCATGGCAACAGGCTCATGAAATGAGACCCTGAAATGTCTCATGGGGTATAAAACCAAAAAGGGCAGTTGTGAACCTTTATTCTGATGACATTAAGTTCTTTGTACATATCCTTTACTGGGTCATCTTTGTGCATTATTAGTTGTTATTAATAAAGTTCAGTGCAGTGATATCTCAGGGGCCTTGGGGAGTGGCTTGCTTTTGTGTAGAGAACAGAACAGACCCCCAGACATTCCTATGCATCCACAGTCTCACTTCTCCCACACTGCCTGCAAGAATAAATAGATGATAAATAGATAATCATAAATAGATCATGAATAGATGATCCCCAGCATCTCTGAGGAACAGAAATGGTGATGGTATTCTTTGCCCAGCTTTAATTTTTTTTTCCTTTGATGGTATTGATTTAACCTTTATGAAAATTAATCTCAGGAGAGGGACAGAGCCTGAACATTTTAGTTTTAACACTTGTAATTTGCAAGAGCCAATGCAAGTTCTTGTTCTTCCTGTTTGTTTTGTTTTGGTTTTTTCTTCTCAGGGTTTTTTTGGTTGTGTTTTGTTTGGTTGTTTTTTTGTTGTTTTTCTTTTTTTTGTGTGTGTGTGTGTGGGCTTTTTTGAGTTTGTTTGTTTGTTTGGGGTTTTTTCCTGGGCTTTGTTTTGGTTTTTTTGAGTTTTTTTTATTAATTTTCTTATTTGATGAAGAGGTTATTAGTTAGCGCCTTCGAACTTCACCAACCTTGTTTCAGGCATCATTAATTCATCTTATAATTGGCAATAAAATGTTCCATCTCATACGGTAGCCTGCTTAAAAATCAACCATTGCTAACAACAAATGAAAACTCAGCATGTGGAAGTGTTGAAAAAAGATGCTGAACCACGTGTAGGGAATTTTATTAATCCTGATATTTTTGTGCACCTGTGAAGTAATTGGGGCACGTGAGCCCATGATTAAAGGTAGGTAGGAAAGTAACTCTAACCCTGTATTAGACCTAGGGATGAAATTACTCACTACAGAGGAATAACCTCTGTATTAGCAGATTTGAGATACACCCCTTCAGCATAGAGAAGAAAAAATCCATGATTGGCAAAGGACCAATCTTCTTAAATCTGAAGTCCAGCTTCTATTTGGGTACCATTGCTACACAATTTCCCATAGCTCTGTCGATTTTTTTGTGCATGCAGCTCTCACAGGGAAGTGGAATGCAACCCTGGCTCGACCTGATCAGAAGTAAAATAGGAGACATCACCTCCCTCTCTGCCTTGTCCTGACCATGAATAGAAGAAAGGAAGTCTAAAGAGGATCTTAAACCAAAAGTACTTCATTCAGCAGACTCTGGGGAAACTGTGACCCGAGTCACAATCTGAACTTTGTGGCTGAGGCTTCCTCCTTGAACGGGCTATGATAAAACTTAAAACCCAGTAAATGAGGTTGAATTGACAGAGGGGAAAAGACAATTCAGCTGTATATTGTGTTGCCTCAAACAATGGCAAATTATCCAGTAGGAAACCATAGAGAGCTGTATCAGTGCCTTTTCTTTTTGGCAAAACACCAGATATTTGACAAAACTCTTTCCACTAACTGAAACAATTGCCGGTGAGGAGGCTGTATTTTATCATTTGAAATGCAGCCCCAGCTGCAAGAGTTCTATTAGATTGTCTAGCTCAATGTTTTATATTTATTCTTATCATTTAGGAGCATCAGATACTCGTATCTTGGAAGGTGTCTCTTCAAGAAGTGTTTAGTGCTCACACAAGTGATAACATAGCACTGGAGTTAACTCAATTTCACAATCTGTGAGTTCAGAGCTTTATCATGGAAATATCTGGGAGTTTATTTACATCAAATTGACCCATAATTTAGTTCGGCACTTGCATATATAAAATTTGTGATTTCTCCAGAGCTTTCTCTTCAAGATGTTCTACTATTCTTCCTTAGGCAGTCAATCATCTGATTATCCTATTCATCTCTGTTATAAACCCCTCACTTTAGAAATATATATATTGCATGGGTAGTTAGAGACAGAACCCTCAGAAATAAATTTTAGGAATCTATTCTAAACTACTGGAAGATGAACAGTCTGCAAGTTGCAGTGTTGTGAGCTGAAATGATTGTAGGGAGCAGAAGGAGGAGCACTGGAACTTTTCCTCCTGTGGAGCTGTGTAGTGGTGGAAGAAGTGTAACCAGGCAGAAAGAGATGTTTGCAGAGAATTGCAGTGACTCGTTAGTGTGGCAGCTATTTGGTTAACCAATTAAGAAATTATATTGATTTACACAGCAGTTTTCAGAAATGCATGTCAGTTTTATTGCAAAAGCTTTTAATAACCAGTGGTGTCTCTAAATAGGTTTGGTCCAGGGAAATGGTTGCATTAGAAAACAGATTAATGAATGGCTTCAATGCCTGATGTGGACAAAAAGGGATATATTTCCCAGGGAGTTATGTGGTCATGGACATCTAATTTGCAGACCCATATTAGCTACAATCCATTTAAAAGCAGATAAAAATTTGTAACGATTTCCCAGTCCATTGGAACAGAGCTCTTCTATTTTAGATGAAAAACACAGGGTTTTTTTAAAACCTGTATTGAAATCTAAACGTAAACTGTATTGCTTTTTGGCTTCTCCTTGAAGAAGGAGAAACCATGCATTTACTTTTTTTTGAACCCTCAGCCAATCCATGTATTCTTTTGAAGGGGGAAAAAAACACGACTTGAGATCTATTGAAATCTACTGAGATCTACTGAATCTGGAGAAGAACATGGTACGGGTTTGGGCAGACCTATGGTGAAGGCCACTCTAAGAAATCAGACTGATTCTACTACATGTGTTTAGTTTACAAGCAGCACTGATCATGAACCTGCTACAGAGATGGCAAGGGAAGTAGATGAAGTAGGAGAGTTTCATTAAATGATTGCATTTCCATGGAATTGACACTCAAGCCTTACTTTGCTCAAGCTAGATGGTTGCTGGCATTAACATATTCATTGAGCAGAGACCAGAAATAGTTGGTAAGGAATAAATTGATGTGCAGGAAAATCTCATTTTCTTGTCCTGATGACTGGAGATTTTGTAACTCTGAAACGAGGAGTTTGGAATGATTGTAGCACCATCAAACTGAAACAGCCTGTTTCCTTAAAATGTTGTCCAGGTTTTGTTAACATTCTATGACTGAACATTACTCTCAGCTATTCTTTTCCAAAGAAGGAGAAAAAGGCTCTTGATGGTCCTATTATTAGAAGGATGATAATTTAACCTGGGAGGAAGATGTAAAGTGAGGAAATTGGTTGTTGTTATAGGCAACTGTTACTCATTCCCAACCATTGCAGCTAAAGCAGATTTTTTGAGGGAGAGCTTGTTTTAGGGGAGCTGATCAGCTGCCTCCTGGATTTTCTGGCTTGGCTGGAGACAGAGCCTCTCCATTTGCTTAGATGTAGTGTGCAGGATTATAACATTTCCTTACCCTTGCAGAGGTCTGGCCACATTTCTCCCACTACTACCATGAGCAGCTCCTTCCCACTGCCAGCTCATTTCATTTGCTCCACTGAATCTCAGGTTAGGGCATTTAATCCCCTCTCCAATTCTGATGTTCTCTGGTGTAAATTTCAGTGTTCACTGGCTGATGAATGTCTCCAAGCAGATGTTAAAACTAAATTAATAGTTTTAACTAGAACTGTATTTTTACTCCATAGCTCTGCCTGTTTTTGTCTCTGTTTTCACTGGGGAATGTTGCAGAATTTTGACAGAAGTTGAAGGTATTAAAATAATCTCATTGCTCCGTGATGGTGTTCAGTGTACACAGCAAATTGAAGCAAGAGGACTCCTTGATATTAGGAAAACTTTCCAGCTGCTTGCACTACATTCTGCATAGTTCATAAGGGCTGTTTAACACAGATTTCTCATTAGCACAATATTCTTGCATGTTAAATGTTTTATATGGTATTTTTTGCCGCTACTATGGGCAATAGATGATTTTCCTACAATAAAATTGGTTCTTGATAAATGGGCTTATGAAATGATTTTAACTCCTTACCACTACTCAAAAACATCATGTGCTATCCTAACTCTGATTGTTTGCCTTCGTCTGTGAACATCAAAGAGCCCCCACTGTTACTCTTCCTCAAGCAGCTGTTGGCTTTATTATGCCAAATTCTGGTTTCTGTAGAGTAGATTGAAGTCATTTTTTGATTATAAATGGATCAAAATTTGCTTCATCACCTCACTGACTCTTAGAAGGGGTTTTGCAAGTAGAGAAAAAACCCCATACTTTCCTCAGAAGTAGTTTCTACAAACTCCCTTTCACACAAAGGGAAAGATCTCTGTGACCACCATTCAGATTTCCCTGGACAATAAGCAAGGGTGTAGTCCAGCCTGGAAAGTTTAAAATTATGATCTGCATGTTCTTAGAACTGTAAGCACATTTGATAGCAGCTGAAACAAGGAGCTAGACCAGAAAAACACTGGAGTAGAAGAGATTTTAGCTGATCTGGTCTCAGATGGACAGGGCAGGACTTGGTGTGGCAGATCAGACCTGCAGACACAGGATGGTTCTTAGCAAGTTCTGGTGGAAGGAAAGGGAGAGATGATTTACCAGCACATAAAATCAATGGATGGTGCATTGAGATGTATCTGTAGGAGTACTGAGTCACAGCTCATCATCTGGAAAACTGGAAATTTTCAGTACTATAGCAACCCATTAGTTGCTGTATGCATTTTGGGAATGAGGGGACAGTGATAAGTAATGCTTTCTGGAGCATAGTATAAGAGAATTGGGTTTTATCTTCTGGGTGTTTCCATCTAATAAGTTTTCCTGTCAGATTTGGGACAACAATATTTCACTTGGCTTTCAGTTTGTCTCTGAATCATTGTTACAATGGAATTTATTCTTCCAAGCCTGAATTGCTAAAGAAAAAAAGACAGAGCTGTTTGGGAGGTGGGTTGTATAGAGGAGAGGAGGTGAAAGAAAGGGTCTGCTCATGACTGATCCAAATTTCTTCATCTCACACACTCAAGGCAAGTATGATAGTGTCTGATTAATAGTCAATATTAAGTGACCAAATGCCTATTTTCTTGGTTTGAAAATCGGAATTGAGACAGCATTTCTCCTGTGATGGGCTGGATTTAACAGCAGTGTTGTGTAAGACACGAAAGGAACAATGACTTCTTTTGCAGAGGGAACAGTCTGTGCACAGGCCATGCTTCAGTGGAATAGAAAAGAACTTTCTGCTCGCATTTAATACATTTGTAACAGTTATAGGAAAGACACCTGTTGACAAAACATTTATGTTTGTGAAGGGCTTAGTGGAAAATGAATTCTTCTGCACTGCAGGCATGTCAATGTGGTTTCTATTGCTCAGGTACTGTTTGAAGAGTCCTTGAAGTCATGGGCAGACCTCACTCTAGGTAATTATGGAATTTCATGATATTCACCAGCTGGTAACTCTTGGTGTATTGATAGTTGCATTTAGTCAAAATTTAGGTGAAGAGGCAAAACTGAAAAACTTGACAATTTTGTCTCATGTACTGTAAGCTCAAATAGAAAGAGAATAAACATACAGTCTAGAGATAAAATAAATTTTATTAGTTTTAGCTGTAAAAGCTTGTATGTTTAACAAATGCCTTTTTAAGCAGAGCTATGGCACAACCATTTCCAATGTTCACATTGTTTTCTGAATTATTGCACCAGCATGCCACTAGGTTGTTAGGTATTGAAGGGAAAGACCAGGAGTTTTTTCTTAGATGGAGTAGATTAAAAAAACCCCAATGTATACACATGTGTATTAATTCTTATTCTCATCTTTATTGGGTTAATTTCTACTTTATTTAGTACAAGCTTTGTTTGACTTTGCTATTTTTACAGTAGGAATGGCTGTAGATACGATTAGATATAACACTGCTGTTAATCTAGTGGAATTAAATTGTATAAACTTTTCTCAGATAAGTATCTGAATATGTTGCCATCAAAATATCTGTTTTTGCTACTTTTACAGATTTCTGGTTTTCTACTCATTAAATATTCAGATAGTCTGGCGTCTCACTTATGAGATGTAAGAAGAGGAACTGAAAATAGCATTAATTCTGCAGAAGACTATATGAAGAAATGCAATTTTATTTTTATAGCTTACTTCTTAATATGACCAGACTACAGCGTAATACAACAGCTTGTAACATGACCGTATGGATTTCTGGCTTACCTTGAAAAGGTTGGGTCCCAAAATACTAGGATTAGAATAAACAATTTGGGAAAGGTAAAGATTGCCTTAAACAGAGTGGAATCTATTGCTGTGGGAAGAATGAACGTAGTATATTTTTATTACACAAATTTGAACATGGTATCAGTTGCTGTGACGCTGCATGGATGCACTCAACTCCTCCCAACGCTCCTTTACTGGGTTGTGCTAGGGCACGCTCGCAATGTCAACATCACCCATCTGAACAAAAAGACACAAACTCAAGAATTTAAATACATCATATGTTCCCAAGATGCAAATACATCAGGCAAAAGACAGAGAATGAGAGAAGTGTTCCTAAGGATGGGTTGTTCTTCCATCAGTGTGAGTTCAGACAGCGTGTGCACAACCTCAAGTTCAGCCGCAGTTTCAGTTACAACACAGACATTTTCCTAACACTTTCCTCTATTTACCTGCTGATTTTCTCGATTTTTTAAAGCATCGCCACCCAAATTTTCAAGAGCCGACTGTTATCTCTTCAACGCCAGCTGTCAGAGACCCATCAACAACTGGGCTTCCAGCACGTTCCTGCACATGTAAATTATTTGGAGCGGCCAAGACTCCTCGTTTGTTCGGGCGGCAGACGGCGGAGGCACCCGGAGCTCCTCCAGCCCCGGCGAACGCCTCCCCGCCCGGGGGCGGCGAGCATCCAGCGCTCGGGGGCTGCGGGCACAGGTGGGACGCGCCCCGCCGTAGCAGCGCGGCCACCGCGGGAGCGTCACCGCCACCTCCTCCCTTCCTCCGCAGAGCGCCGAGCCCGCGGGCGGCTCCGGGAGCCGCAGAGCCCCGCGCTGGCGGAGGCCGCTGCGGGGAGCGGGGAGCGGGGAGCGGGGCCGGAGCGGGGGCGGCTCCGGCGGGGCCGGGGCGCGGACAGGTGGGTGGCGGGCGGTGCGGGCGGTGCTGCGGGGGCGGGCCGGCCGTGGGCAGGCGGTGCGGCGGGTGCCGAGCCCCCCGCACGGCGGCGGCGGCGGCGGCGGCGGGAGCCCCGGCCCCGCGATAAAAAGGGAAGGGGCCGGAGGCGAGCGCTGCGGGTCCGCCGTGCGGCAGAACGTGCCTGGAAGGGCTGGAGGCAGGCGGGGGAGCGGGAGGCTGTGCCCAGCCCTGAGCCGCCTCCCTCGCTCGCTGCCGCCCTCCCTCCTTCCCTCCCGCAGGAATCCCGGGACGCGCGGCTCCCCCGGCGGCACAGGGCGAGCGGGCGAGCCGCGCTGGCGAGCGGGAGCCGCCGCCTCTCGCTGCGGCACCGGCCCCCCGGCGCAGGCGATGGGCAGCGCCCGCTCCCCGCCGCGGCCGTGAGCGCTCGCCCGGCTCCGTCCTGGGAGCGGCTCGGGTGAGTGCGGGGGCTCGGCGGGGCGGCTGGGGCGGTGCCCGGCGCACCTGAGCGGCCGCAGCCGCGCTGCCATGGGATGGTGGCCGCGTCCCGGGGGGCTCCGTGCCCGGGCGAGCCTCTCCCGTCCGGGAAGGCGAGAGGGTTACCTGTGCGTGTGTGCAGCCTCGCCGGCGCTTGGGAATTTTATTTATTATATCACCTTCGGGTTGGTTTTTTTTTTTTGTTTGTTTGTGCTTTTTTAACTTGTTCTTGGAAATCGCGTTTGATTTCGGTTTCTGTAGCCAGGCTGCTGGTGTCGCTGCCGGAGGGCAGCGCAGGGTGCGGGTGCCGCGGGGACCCGAGTTTGTCCCTGCCCGCTCCGCAGCGATTTTCCAGCCAGGCGCGTTTGTCCAGGCAGCGCTCGGGCGCCCGCGTCTAGGGATGGTGAGCAGTTGTGAACTGGAAGAAAGGAGAAGGCGTGTGCGTGCAAAAGCCAGGTTTTCCCCCGGAGCTTGTACTCCGAAACTTCGCTTTTCGGTGAAACCCGTGTTCTGAGCACTAGAAGCTTTGGTTTTTCCAGGAAGGCATGAATTTTCTGGGTTTTTTTTTTTTCACGTTTTCAGGGAAGGATTAACGTGAGGGCTCCGGGTACTATGTTTAAGTCTTATTTTGTTGTAAATGGTTAAATTGGCAAGGTCTGTGGCATATCGCTGAAAGTGCAGTAAGCCTGGAATAAATTAAATGGCTTTCATTGTATAAAAAAGTTCAAGATCACTGCTAGTTCTGTGAGATAATCTTTCAAATACTAGCAATTTTTATTTAGATACATTTCCTTATAACCTGTATAAGCTAACTAAGCTGAACAGGGGCATTATGCTTCTGTAGAAGTATGTTCATTTTTCAGATGGTAGAACAAATCCAATTAAGGTTTTTTTTGTATTTACCAAGTAATTGGGTGCAGATGTTTTTGCATTGCCACTTCAGAAGTCACCTTGTTCTGTCAAGGTTATGATGTGTCCACCAAGCAATGAGGTTAAAATAAAAATCTGCAAAGAATCTGGGAGTTTAAAGCGTCCTTTTGGTTTAAAATGAGTTGAGATTGTTCGGTGGCAATTTTTTTTTCTTTTTTTCCTGAAATGTATAAAGAGAAAAATGTAAATAACTTGGTTTAAATATCTAAATACGCCTTTTGCAAAAAGGGGATGCTTTACAATGTTTGTCTGGAAAAACAAGTGAGCTGAAACATTGTGCTAATAGGATTTGCAGCATAAAATATGGCTAATTTCTCTTCTGTGACTACAGGTGGCAGTGTAGAAGCCAAGAACAAAAATTGGCAGAAATTGTGTTCTGTGTGCGAGAATATGAAGAGTGTACTCATGACTAAGCACAGGAACCTGGAAAGCCACAGGTATGTGAAGTGATTCATACAGCTGCCTATGGTGCTCCTGGTATTTACTGTATTCTGATATTCCTGGCTCAATAAGTATTTTTGGACCAATTATCACTTAATGCGTTCACAGTAAGAGCCTAATCAAAATGTCATGGAAAAATCTATATTTGACTACTAAAATGAGGAAAAATACTTTGAAGGCAGTATGCAAGGGGAGGTGAGATTTTCCTACTTCTTATGTTTTATTATAACTATTGAGAATTGGAGCACTAGGTAGCCTAAAGATTTTTTTTTTTTTTAATCTCTTTAAATAAATAGATTTTATACTGAGAAACCTAGCAGCAGTTGCAGGCCTAAGTATCCTTGAAAAGGAGAAACTTAAGCTGCAAGAGACAAGTTTGCATGTCTGGGTGTTTTGGATGTCTTATCAGTAATGTTTTTTAATGAGCACTGAAGGATTGAAAGTGTGAGGAAGATTGCAGAATTAAGAAGATGTAATTAAAGAATTACATGTCACTTCAAATAACTGTCCAGTGGGGATATGTATACCTTGTTAAGGGTTAAGTCTCGTACAATTAAGAATGAAAGAACAACACTGTTTTCAATTAAGAAATAAAAGTAAAAATAAGCAGTACACAATGAGATCAAGATCAGGTCTCCTATTTCAAAGCACAGGAAAATACTAGATTATTTTAATAATTTTTTGGTGATTAATTAGCAACATTAGAGTAAGGTAAAGCTTTTCTTGCATATTTACTTTGGTGTGCACAGCCTGTGGAAATTAGTCCATCGGTCTGCATTCCAGAATTCCTAGGAAGCCATGGAGGATGAGACAGAAACTCAGAGCTAAGACTTGAGGATTTTTTAGGACTGATGAGTGGGAAGTTATCCTGGTAAGAAGCGTCAAAGTGGAATTGTCACTATGATCATGGATATATTTATAGTCTTGCACTTCCTTTTCTGGTCTAGGAGAGCAGTTTGCCTAAACCTCTCAGCTGCTCCTGAGAGAATGTGGTTCTACTGCAAGTGCCCAGGGATGACCAAGTCACCTTGTGCCAGCCCCTCTGCAGGAGCTGGCCTTGGGCACAGTTTGAGTTAAGCCCAGTTTTAAAGGAAGCTGCAGATAATGATTTGTTTTGCTGTTAAAATGGGCTAAGACTGTGCACCCCACAGGTAGGGCCAACCAGCTGTCACCACTAAACTGTTAAATTATAGTGACTTGAGGTTATGGAATCCAAGTAGAAAAGATTAATTTATTCCCACCCAGTGTTTAAAGTACTGACCAGGAAATCATAGTTCAGGTATAGCTTTGTGGGCACTCAAGCCCTGAAATTGTAAGGTCTCTGTTGGGGAATAGCAAGACCCTGATCTCTGGTTTTGGGTACATCATAATTCTTTCAAAATACTGTGTGCCTTGGATAGAATACCCTGCAAAGCTTTCAAAGTTCAGTTACAAATGCAAAGGTGGCTAAATCTAGGTCTTCAGGCTGGTGTGCAGCAGAGAGCTCTCCTAAGCATCTGGCTGTCATGTTTTTCATGTCACCTGTCACCTCTGAGTGAGCACCAGCACTAACTTCCATATAGACCAGTAGGTCTTTCATTATTATGTTATTGAGCAACAGGGTTTGAATGTCCATCAAAAACTTACATTAATATCCCTGATAAAGTCAATTGAACTGTTTATGTAGTACATCTGCTTATGGCTTTGTTGAACATTGAGTTCATTAGCTTGTGCTAACATGTTTAGAAGAGAAAATAAAAATGTCATTTATCATTGGCACGAAATTTTAATGGGGTCTTCCATTACATCAAGTGCTGAAAATATTTTAAAAAATGGTAACTAAGCAGTGTGATGCTCAAGAGTTCAATTTACAGACACTTCTCTGGGCTAATTATGAAGTATTGACATAAATGAATGAAACCACTTGTTAAAGCGCCTTTTTCAGTGTATGGCAGTTATGTGTTCACAAGATGATTCATAACATTCAGCAATTTGTAATGAATTTCCCTGCCATTACAGGAGATTACTAAGTATCTGATGTATTTGCACTACACTGGGTTACTTCAAATTAGATTTGATGGTGGAAAGCGAACTAGAACCATTTTCTGTCAACTCAAAAATCAGGCCTGTTTTGTGAATCAGTATTGAGCTTCTCTGTACTGTATGGCACAATTTATCCCTTACAATAAAATGCAAATGTTTAAGCATCTTGCCTATAAATACAGCAGTGACAGCATGTGTGTGTGGAAGCTCTCAAGACTTCTTTTGTGTCAAAAGCTGTGCACACCAGAGCTGATAAAATGCAGCAGACTTGGTGTAATTGAAAGTAGAATTCATACTAAGAAATCTAAATTTGGGATCTAAATGGGTGAGGTCGTGCTTTGAATCAGCAAATCATAATTATGTAGAATACTCCTGGATTTGGTGAAGGGTGTAAGTGTACCTCCCCTCAACAGTGCAGAAGAGGCTGCATCTCAAAAACCTGTTCTGTGCTCCTGTTTTGAACTAAAAGTTGTGGCTGGTTGTGTGTTCTGTTGTCTTAGGGAAGCAGTGTTGAAGGGCTTGCACAATCAGTTCTTTCATGCTATCATAAAAGTGGCTGTGATCTGTTAGATTAATAAAGCATGATTGCCCAGCAGTCTTGGGAAATGTCTGTTAATGATACCAGAGTGTTACACAAGAAAAATTAAACTTTGTTACTCCTTATTTCATAAATTGTCCTGAAAATGGCTTGTGGGAATCTGATGAATGGGTTAAAGGTGCTGAATGGAAGGCAGAGAAGTTAACATTTCACTAAACAAATAAATCCTTTAAACTTTCACAAGCACCGACCAGTCCACTATTAAAGATAGGTTTTTTTTTTTTTTTTTAGAAAACCACTAGAACGGTTTTAGATTTTTAGAAAACCGCTAGAAAACCAATGTTTTCCAGGAGGATGAGGACAGTCGAGAGGGAAGGACACAAAGTGAAAATTTCAATGGAATACAATGAGAGTAAGCCTAAAACACAAGGAGTGTCTGAGCCATTTAGCTTAGACCTTTTGGCTTCTTAGGCTAGAGGCTGATACCAGATCTCTAATGAGGAGGAAAAAAAAAAACCCACACATTTACTTGCTCTCAAAAATGCAGCTGTTAAACCAAAGAGATAGTTATGACACTGCAGGATGCTCACTGCAGATTAATGCAGCTGAACTCTTGTGAAAGTCACAACATGTGAAGTGTAAGGAGCCTACTCTCAATTAGCAAAACTGTAAAGCAAACCTCCAGGCAAGTATTCCCACCTCTGCCTCCAGGGAGGCTGCCACTGGGACATCAATCCTGCAAAGGAGAAATTGCCCTGAAATTAGGTCAGAAATAATCTCATCCTATGCAAATATTGCAAGACTGGAACATGAAATTGAGGGATTGATGGTTTAATTCTGCAGTGAGTTATTGACAGTCCACATCTGTCACAGAGAAGGTATCAAGCAGGACCCTGATTAGGGTTCCTATGGACAGCCTGGTAAGAGAAACTGTCAAGAAAATAAAATACTTGTAGCCATTGTGGAGAGACTTAAGGGGAAAAAAAAGTAGCATATTCCCTGAAAACTGCTTCTCTGACTCTTTTTTAAAGTTTTGAGGAATATTTAACATGGTTGAACATGATGTAAGGAACAGAAAGATACTCTGCAAAAACATGTCTAAAAGTACAAAAAAGGTGAAATTAATGCAAAATAAACATGAAATATACAGTAAAACATTAAAATTAAAGCCCAATATGGGATAAAAGGCAGAGAAACTTGCAATGAGTTCTTTCAAAACAATCAGAAATGCCATGGCCAATGGTCCAATAGATAAGTAAGATCTAAAAGAGCTCTCCTGGTAGCTGAAGGCATATGAGATAACAATGTTCACAGCAGCAGTGAAGCTGAGGGTGCCAAAGGTGATGCCAGTATTTTAAAGAGGCTTCCAGAAAGCCTGTGGGAAAGAACAGGGCAAGTTTGACTGGCATTCATACCAGCCAGTTTTCTGGTAAATACAATGGGGAAGAAAACTAGAGCATTCATGGACAGTTTGATGCACCAGGAAAGAGTCAGAACAGTCTCACAGGTCTGGTGGAGTTCTTTTGAAGCACTGCTGAGGTTGTGAGTAAGTGTGATTTAGCTGATGCAGTACACTGGGGTTTCAGGGAGTCTTGTGAGAACGACTCACCAAAGGTGCTGAGCAAAATGAAACTGCTCTGACATAAGAGGAATTTTTTTGTCCTAGACTGATGCCAAAAAGATGAATAAATGTCCTGTTTAACAGAAGGGATGGAGGTCACCAGTAGAGTTACTCATGAATCTGTGCTGTTTAACACCAGTGATCTGAAGGGGAGAGTGCAGAATGATTCCAAGTTAGAGCAGCATAAATGAAAGGCAATTAGGAAGAGCCCAAGATTGAGCTTGTGATGTTTAGTAACTGGGCTTGAAGTTTGCTGCTGGTGCTGTGAAGCAATGCATGTGGAGGAGAACAATCCTGCCATTATTGAGATTATTAGCATGGAAGGAAGTAATGTTGTAGAGAGTTAATCATGCCAGATCCAGGCATTGATTAAGAGGGATTGGTCCAAAAAAAAAAAATTTAGGGAAAAATGGCTCACAGAGCAGGAGTCTGCTGTGCCAGTTTGTAAACTACTTTTGTCTTGACCTCTGGGTGCTGTTCTGATCCCTGAATTTAAAGGAAGAATGAGGTGGGGGGAAAAGGAGAGATAACAGAGCTAGAAATGGGTGGCAGAGATGATAAAGAGCAATTAAATAAATTGAGAATCTTCAGCCTGGCAAAGTAACAGCTAAAGATGAAAATTATAGAAATCTATATAGAAGTGTAGTGGAAAAAAATGAACAGGGAGTGTTCATTAAGTGTCTCTTGTAGTACAAGACCCAGAGGGGATCAAATAAAATGATCAAGCGACAGATTCAGAGCAAGTAAGAGTGGTATTTTTTATAGTGCATAGTTTAGCTGTGAGCCACTGCACATGCTGCAGGATTATCTGGGTGTGGACTGTCAGTGCAAAAGCATCAACTCTTAGAAGAACACAGAGCTCAGTCCCTGAAGGCTGCGGAGGGATCCCAAAGTATGTCCCTGCAAGCTTTTCTTGTTCTGGTGCTCTTCCCAGACCTCTGCTCTCAGCCTAAAGACACAATAAAAGGATAGTTGTATCTTTGGTGTGACTGAATGTGCTTATTAATATGTAAAAAGAAGAAAAATTGCAGTCCTGTACAGAAAATGCTGACCAAATGCCACTCCAGATCCATAACAGGAATATTGGTGAGGAAACGTTGGGAAGGACAGATTGGTTTTTTGTTTTGTTTTTTTTTCCTTGGGCCTGATTACTTCCCAAGGCAAAAAAACCCCTTTAGTTTTCTTTGAAGAATGTACCAGTCTTTACCACATCTTAGTGCTGTAATTTAGGTGATACAGTGATGATTGGCCAAAGGTTGGACTCTGACTTTGGAGGTCTTTTTCAGCCTTTATGATTGTGTGATGTGTGGAGTTTAATGCCTATACAAGGGAGTTGAGATTCTTTGTTCTGAAGTGTCAGTATTGAGCTTTACTTCTGTCCTTGTTCAAAGTTGGATGCTTGTTATCCCTTGCAGTTTACCTTCAGATGGATTGAATTAAAAACCTTAGGCAAAAATAAACTGGAGAATTTTGGTTCAGAATAAAATGCTTATCAATATAATAAAATGAAAAACACAGGTTTTGAACATGGAAGATGAACATAGAAATCTCTTTCTCTATAAATGTGATGAGGTTACACCCAGGCTTGTTCATTATTCAAATGTAGAAGGATTAAAGCTATGTTAGACTTGAACTGAAAAAGAACTTGGAGAGAATAGGTTGTTGAGAAAAAGCAACTTGACCATTAGACATGAGAATCACATTTAAATATTAAAAGTATTTAGAATTTATGAAACCAGGATTGTGTAGCCTTCCAACCCAGTAATAAATAAAATCAAGGAAGAGTCTCCTAGTGGTAAATCTTGGTGTGACCACAGCCAGCCACGAGGCACAAAATCAGCACAAACAGCACGCTGCACCCAAAAGGAGTCCCAGGAATGGACAGTGCAGGGAACACAAGGGTTGATCTCACCCAGGAATACAATAATTTCACAACTATAAGGCACTCCGGACTATAAGGCACACGTTTTTTTTTCAGCAAGGATCCGCGCGCAACAAAGTAACGAATTAGTAACGGAATTGCACGATCACGGGGTTTACTGGCAGGTGCTCAATTTGCAAACATTTTTCACGGATTGGCACAGCCTTTAAATGCAGCCCCAGGTGCCCTCCCTGTGCCCCGGGCCCCGGCACTCCCACCCAGTGCCGGCTGCTGCGGCCACAACTCACGCTTCGAGTTGGCAAATTTCCGAACTCTTTCCATATATAAGGTGCACCGGATTATAAGGTGCACTTCTGGTTTTCATTCAAAATTTTAGTCAAAAGGGTGCGTCTTAAAGGCATGAAATTACTGTATTTGTCTCCTCGTGTTCCTGGGGTTGGTACAATAAATCAGCCTCCCCAGTGGGTGATAAGGAGCACCCCAAGCTGTGAATTACCTGCTGGAGGAGGTTTTCTCTGTCCACACTGGCTACAGACTGACAGGGGAAACAAGGCAGACTGGGCTCCCTGAGTCAAAGCTGGCCTTTGAAAATACCCATTCTATGTGTTACTGTCACATCTGATTTTTCTACAAGTTTTAGTAGGTCACTTTTTTTCCCAGTGATACTAAGATAAAAATACATGAAAAGACAATACCACCTAAACCCATTTTTAAGTGTTTCATGGAGAAGTGTCTGTTTCCTACTAAAGTTCTGATTGCCCCACAAAGTTTTCTGGAGTTACCTGTTGAGAGCCATATTAAAAAACAAGAATAACATATGCTTCTGTTTAAGGGGGGAAAAAAAGTAAAATCAGAGATTTTTCTGAAATAAAAAGAAGAATCATGCAAAAAGTTTGTATAGAGTTTTTGTAAATTACAAAATTTAGGCATTAGAGCCTGTTTGGAAGAAGGGTTAATTATTTACCCCACCTAAGACACTCATCTCTCTCTCAAGAATGGGAGAAGAATCAGTCCTGTCATTAGCTCAGTTATTCTGATAATTCCCTTGAATGGTCTTCAGTTTTCCTATTTGTTCAACAATAGCAAAACAGACTTAGAGTAATTTCTTGATTGTAATTTTCTATAATGGAATGTTATGCTAAAGGAAAGAAAAGTATAGGAAAAATCTTGTTTTTTCTCTTTATTTTGCAGTTAATACAGTGAGGTAATGAAGCTGAATCACTAAAGGAGATTTGGGTCAGCATAGGTAACAGTAAGGTTTGATTTTTCTCTAAAAATAATTTGTTACCAGGCACTGTGGAACTGAACTTCACTAGTAACATAGACTTTCATATCTATTTAAAATCTTACTTTAAACCGTAGTGTGTGGCCTTAAGAGGATGCAGCAGCCATAGTATATTTCTCAAGTGATTCATTATTCCACTGTCATCTTAGAAAGTGGACACTGCTGTATGTTTTTGTTTTTCTTTTCAATTTTTTAATTTAAAAAGTGTTTTTCTTTTTAATTGGCTTATTTGGAAACTATTCCAGTTACATTTTTCTAATACAAGATCCTCTGAGAAAACAGGTTGTGTATTTCACTATTATAGAGCTTGTGCACATATACCTTTTTAAAAAAAAATCCTTTTTGTTATCAACTACACTTGTGTTTTTCATTTTATTATGGGGGAGGGTGTCAGGCACTGTAATTATTCTCTAATGCCTTATAAATAGTTGATTGTACTTGTTAGTTTTTATCTGGATGGTTCTTAGCATCCCTGGTAATTGAGGTGGTTCTGCACTATATAATGAAAATAATAATAATATTCAAAGTCACATGCTGCCTTTGATTCAGATTTAGGTTGTATGAAGTCTGTGTTGCTCACAGAAAGTTGTAAACTCTTATAAAACCTTTGATAAAATGGAAGCCAGGGCCCAAAACAAACCAGAAATCTGCTCATCAGGTCTCTCCTGAGCACAGACACGTTTCTGGCATCACCCTCCTACAGCCTTGCATCCTCTGGCTCCTGAGAATGCACAGAAATTCCAATTTCAGACCCTGAAACTGTTGCAAATTTCCTTTTTCAAGTTTTAGATATGCCTTCTTTACTGGTTTTGTTTTTCTGTTTGTTTTTTTTTTTCTTTGCTTCATTTAATTTTACATTTAATCATCAAATGTATAGGTGGAGTTTTTTTTAAAATTTTGATCCATCTTGGTAAGCATAATCTCCAGGGCTGCTTTACCCCGTGCATAAATAATTTCTAATTGGAATGGATATTCAACAGCATATCAAACACATAGACATAACCATGCTATCTCCATTGACCCAGATTGGGTTATTCTATGAAGTTTAAAGAAGTTTTTGTTTTGCTTGTTCAGTCAGAGCAAGCTGGGCTGCCCTTAGAGCTGGTGTGCTGTGTCAGCTTGCTGGTGGCAAGTGCCTTGAGAGGGTTATTCAATTTAATATATTTCTCCTCAGCAGATAAACATTCATATGATCCTTTACAGAGACCAGCCAAGTACTGACAATTTCTTAAACTCTGTTTTCTCAAATGCTTTCCCATGTGGGCATTTGCCTGTTAAATTTTTCAGTCTGTGAAGTTGTAAGATTTTGTTGGCTGTGGTGAGGATGCTTTTGAGCAGTGGGGTTCTGTTGGATGGTTTGTGGAATTTCAAGGAGCTACAGCAGCTGCTCTGGGGAAATGTTTCCTCATCCCTCTTTATCAAAACTATGTTTCTGAATTTTGAACTCCCAAAGAAAAGGAAGGTCAGGGGGACCTTAATGCTTGATGACTTTTAAGGTTTTCCCAACCTAAACAGTTCTATGATTCTGTGAATTTCTTGCAAAAAAAAAATCTTGTGAATCTTTTATTTAACAAAGTCTGTGAAAAGAAACATTTCCCCCTCCCCACTCCCCTGTAAACAGACCTAGAAATCTCAGCCTAAAATAAAATTGCTTTGTATTTCTGAGGCTGGGGAATGGAGAAGTAGTGCTTATAATGACTTTTGAAACCTTCAGAAGGTAGCAGTTCTTCCAAGAAGTGTGCTATAGCTCCTTTGATTCAGCAAAACTTAGAAAAGTCACAAGAATTTGAAGCCAGGTGGATTACTTAATTAGATTACTGATTTATGACTGGTTCAACAATTGCTTTAGGTTTTATTTCATTTTAATGATTCAAGTTAGAAGAAAGTTTTGTCCCACAGAAATTTCCTTGCGTTTTCACTTCTGATTAATTAATGTCTTGGAACATAGTGAGGAGCTGATCAAACCTAAGGATGATATAAAGCTGGGAAGAAGGAAAATTGAGGTTGTTAGAATTAAATCAAATTTAGCTGTGAGGTTTTTGGAGAGTAGTATGGTGTAAAAAATGAAGTTTTAGAAAAAAATATATAGCTGTTCTAAAATGCACAGGCATTAAGTAACTTGGTAAGCAGTGGCATTCGGCAAGAATTTTGTAATTAGCAGTAAGAGCTGAAATTGTTCAGTGGAAAAGAGGAATGTCTGCTAGATTTCATATCCATCAGGCCCTTTATATTTAATGCAGTCAGAGGTTAGGACAAAAATTTATCAAAAGGTTTAGGGAATAAAGAACCAAACAACAAGATCAGGCAAAAAGATGTAATGGCTGAATAACTAAACAGGTATTATTGAAAAGGGCCATTTAAAAACCTTTTTGTCAAATGTCTTATTACATGATTCCAGTTTTACATCTGAATTTTGGCTGCTACCTGCTTGCTGAAGATTATTTTCCTATTATTCCTCAGTGGTCATGTGTTCAAAATATGTCCATCTAATTTGCCACATTTGAACTGGGGAATATTTTATTCTGAAAATGTTATGGATCTTCAACCCTTAATTTTGGTATTTTATGCAGAAGCGTATCTGAATACAGAAAGTTTCATCTCTCAGACCAAATGTTTCTGAAATAGCGCAGGACTTTCCTTGAGGGGCAGCTGTGTGTTTTCTTGGTTATATGGGGAAAGAACTTTTGAACTTCTTGTAAAAGTTCATTAATGGTTTTGCTGCCTGCTCTAATTATCTCAAATGTTCTTTTACTTTTGCCATCTCCATGCTGTTCTAGTCGAAGACCTTTATGAAGAAGCTTCTCTTATTTTACAAGCAGATTGCAGTTACCATTTAATCACTTGGGTTTTCCACCATCTCTGCTGATAAAGACATGTGGCCTGCATGGCACCTTGAAGATCTAGCACATTTTTCCCTCCCAAAGCAGTCTCTTTACTGTGATTTTATTTTTAAGCTTCTTTTTTTTTTTTTTTTTTTTTTTTACACTGAATGTTAATCTCTCTCAAGCTGGTCTTACTGAAATGTTCTTCATTATCACCCTTTTCCTCCCACTCTGATAAATCCATTTTATGCTCCTGCTTTGTCAGGCAAGCCTTTCCCTCCCTCTGCCCCTCTTTTAGGCAGGATTATTTTCTGCTGGAGTGTGTCTAGGGCATTAGCTTTGATGATTTTGGGGCTTTCACAAAGGCTGTCCTTAGTGTAGAGGGAGCACTGACTGTGTTTCCTCCTTGGCTAGTGGGAAATTATTGGGGTTTCCAGGGCAGTTCTGAGTTTCCACGTTGGGCTGTTTTTCTGAATTGCCCTGAATTGGGGCTGTGTTTGATGGTCACAGGTGAGGAGCTGGATCTCCCTGCCCAAGGTAGCTCACAGTCCCTGGAAAAGAAAAATAGGATGAATGATTGGGAATTACACCTTTTTGTTGCGTTAGACAATGTACCCTGTAAGCGTTTCAGTGCTTGAGTTGTGTTTCCACTTTCAGTGGTTGGGAAGTGCAAAATCCAAACAGTTTAGCTGGAATTTTCTCAGGGTGCCTCTCACTCAGTTGAGCTGCAAATAATTGGTGGCTGCGATCATTTTCTTCATAATACAGTCATTAATTTTCATCACAGTTCTGTAGAAAGTCTCCTGTTCTGCCATGTAGAAAAGTGTGCTTTTTTTATCCTGCCTGAATTGAAGAGGTTTTTGAAGCTGGTACATGGTTAAAGTATTACATGGTGCTTTTACAAAGTTGTCACTAATGAATTAATTACAAATCAAGAATTTCATTTTTTGTAGTATGTCCCTATCTCTGTTCTTGTTCTGGGCAAAATGAGACTTCTATGGAGACAAAGCTGGCTTTGAGACTTTGGAGGCCTTACTCCTCATCCCTTTGAGTGCTTCCAGACTGTGTTAAATCAAAATTAAATGTTTGCTACTGAGGGTATCCATGATGCTTCACAGTGCATGGATTTTGGGACCTTTAGAAGGAAATGGCATCTCTGGTCTCAGGTAGCTTTTTGTAGAATAAGAAAGAAACTAGACAACAGATGAAGCCTTTGCTGTGTGTTCTCTTGCTTTCTCTTAATTAATTTTATCTTTCCCATCATATTCGTTGTCTAGTCTCATTCAGAAAGCTTGCCTCAAATGCATAACTGGTGTATTTTAAATCTAAATTCCAAACTCAAATTTGTAATATTTACTTGTACCTCATGTAATTCAAGTAGAAATCCATTGATGAAACCTGAATTATTAACTTAATTGCATTTCTCAGGTTTTAATGTGAGTGGTTTAATATTTGCACTTCTTGACCATGCACTTCCTTTACATATTTTTTTGCTGCCACATTTCTGCATTTATTTTCATTTTCTTTTTTTTTATGTTTTCATTTTCTACACCTAATGGGAGGGGATTGAGGGGGACAAAAAGATGTGAAGATGTGCAAAGAACCACAGCCTTGAGAGACGTAGAATTAAATCGTTTATTTGATGTTAATAGCTTACTTAATGCTATACCTAAAATCTTTGGAAGAAGAATGTGGGGGATTCTTTTAAAAAGCAGGGAAAGAAAGTTACCAGACAGTGATTAATTGCTTTATTGCAAAAGGGGAGCTTTTTGTATCTCCTCTTGGTTTGAAATGAGTTGCCATGTGTTGAGAAGGTAGAGGCTGGCAGAAGACTTTCCTGTCTTACTAAAGTTGTGACATCAGGAAATAACTAAATTTACCACGGGGAGTTTACCTAACTAACCACAGCCTTTTACTGATATGTTAACTTTGTCCTCACATACAAATTTTGAAAAAAAAATGCCAGTACTTGGTGTGTCACTGATGGGAAGTAGAAGGCAATATTTTGGTCATAATTGGTAGGAGACGAGACTGACATTCGCATGAATTTTCCCCAATTAAAGAATGAGCAGAAAATATTTCATAGAAATCAAATTATTTCTTAAAATTTCTGTCTAGCTGACTTGGCATTTGTAAATGCTTGTGCTTTCCCACTCTTAATGCTTAGTGTCTGAAAGTGGTTTTATTTAAATAAGAAACACATTATTTGTTTAAAGCATTAAATATTTTCTTTAGATTTCAGTCTTCAGCTTTAGCACAGCCCTCAGAATTTTGTTTTCAAGGCCAGAAAGATCCTCATGCTGTCTTTTAAAACATCCTGCATGCCAAAGGACACAGAAATATATTCTGCAATGATTCTGCTGTATTCAGTGTCTTGAAAAAACTGAAGGGGGTGGCAGAGAATCCATCGCTTAGCCTGGTACTCTGTTCAAACAAATTATCCTCACTGGTAATTTATACAGGCTTAAATCCTTAAGTCTCACTTGAAGACACTTTGGTTTTATCCCTTAAATCAACTGAGGCTTCTTTTATTTCTTCTCCACTTTTATTTAGCACCTTCTGCATACAGTTCCAATGTCTGTGCATTCTGGTATTGATCTTGCCATGCAGAGAAAGAGCAGAGATTGGTGGGTTTGTGTCTGTTGGGTGTCTGAGGGCTGCCCTAACCCTTTTTTTCCACAGCACTGCCTGCCAGGCAGGTGTTGAGTGTTTTGTTCAGTGATCCTGCACCTCCAGGAGAGCAGCATCAGCCCAGACTGTGGTCCCAGGTTTCAGACATGCACCAGCTTTGTGTGCTCTCAGAGGAGTATGTCCTTGCATTAGCATCAGTTTGCCTTCACTGTGTGCAATTTGTGTCTGCAGATGGGATTTTGGGGAAATACCCAGCCTGACTGGAGATAAATCTGCTTATGTAGGGTGTCTGGGTCTTGTAACACTACTGTAGACCTGATTCCACTGTGATGTGAGTCTTAAGAGTGAGAAAACAGTCCTAAACTGTGTCTTCTGTATGTTCTGCATTTTGGAATTACTTGAAAATGAGTCATGTTCATATATGCTGGCTTATCATTATGCTTTGCAATTAAGTCAAACTGTACTTTCCTCTTACTTAGGGAAAAACTAGAAAAAATTTACTATTTTTTTTTTTTCAACAAACTCTAAGACCTCTTGGGAACTCCCCTGTTCCCGGCTTGCCCTTCTGCAATCTGTTTCTGCCTTTCTGACAAGTTAGATTTTAATTTCTTGGCAGATCTTTCTGAAACCTATGTCTGGTAGTTTGTAGCTAAAGACAGGCAGACTAAACCGGGCTTTCCAAAGCTGCTGCTCTTGTATGAATAGTCCAGTGTGACTCTCTGCCTCGGTGTCGTGGGTGGTGGCAGTGGCAGGTGAACAGGACTCCAAACTCTGCAATGTCCTCAAAGTTGTGGCAGAGCTGCCTGAGAATTTGGGAGGGGAGGAGAAAGCAGCATTTCTTTCCTGATAATGTGAAATGAAATGTTGTCTCTTCCATGAATAAAGGTGGAACTATTGATCTGTTTTTGGGAACTGGCAAGTGAAGACCATCACAGAGCTGTTTTGGCCTTCACAGAGCCCTTTTTTTGTCCATTTGTGTGTTTCAGTAAGAGTCAGCTTTGCCAGCCACCAAGAATTCCTAGTGTGTGGTGGTTCCCTGTCACAAGGTGAGCTACCAGGAAAAGCAATGTAGAGCTTCCAGTCAAGAAGACTTTTTTCACATCAAAACATACTTTCTATTCTTGTCCAATGCAAACTAGACTTGGGCTGCTTGGCTGCTGAAATCCACGTTTTCTTTCCCAAAGGCTTCTTCAGTGCAGACCCTGGGCTTGGAGGTACCTCCCTGTTAACTGCTGCTGTCTTTCCTTCAGCCTCTTTACACTTGTCCTCTGGAAACACTGTGCCTGCACGTGGCTTGTCACCACCAGCATAACTCAGTTTTTCTGGGTCCCTTCCTTATCTAAGCTTGAATTGTTGCTGGGAAATAACTGCTTGTGAGTGAATTATCCAGGCAGTAATTGCCCATTCCTGGCCATTGACTGGCCATGCCAGAGGGCAGGTGAGGATTCAGACTGTGCTGTGTAACATAAGTTCAGAAAGTCTAAAGCTTTGGGAGAGCATCCAGGATTTTCACTGGCTGACTTGTGCTTGGGGAGTTTATGCTGCAGTGCCCTCAGTGCAAATGAGGGGTGTTGTACATCTCACAGGATGTGCATGAGGCTGAGAAAGGAGGTGTAACCTCGTGGTGTTTGGCACCTTCTTGGGTTTTTGCTCCTCAGCTGGTCCAGTTGGTGAGGTGGCCATGAGTGCTGGTTCTTGGAAACTGGAGAATTGAATTACAGTGAGAAAACTTTGACCCCCTTCTCTGTCCCCCTGAGACATCAAGTTGCCCACCCCAGCAAACCATTTTCTGGATGGGTGGGGGAATTCGGAGCCCCCACACTAGCTGCATTTGTGCTTTGTTTTCACTCTTTGGAGAAAGGCAGCAGAGTGGCAAAGCAAGGAGCTGCTCTTGTTTTTGGGAGCTAGGGAGGCACAAATGCCTTGTGTAGGGTTTGTGCGTTTGCAGAAGGGCAGATCATGAGCAAAAGAAAAGGAGAAATTGCCTTTCTCAGCAGCTGAAGGATGTCCAGGTTACCCAGCTGGAGAAAAACTTAATTTCTAGAGGAGAGGGCAATAGAAAAGGATGATGACACACAATGGAGTGATGGTACGTGGGCAACTTCTACAGTGTTCAATTGACTTTGAAATAAAAGATATGCCCTTTGAGTTCAGTTACTTTGAGTTTCTGGGACTTCAGTGTGCAGCATACTCGAACTCCAAACTGAAAATGGAGTGGGGATGGAAAGGTCCAACTTGGCTGTGCCTAAGCTGAGGCCATGTACAGACAATCACGACCTCTGAAAGCAGAGACCCAGCTGCAGAGAGTTGAATGTGTTGCTTCAGGTACTATTTGCTAGAATGCACTTAAAAATAATGAATATATTGATTTTTTTTGGCAAAATGAAGAGCTTGTTTTGGAGCTGTTTAAATTCATGGCGGGTGGGAGGGAATAATACTATTGTAAACGTCATGAAAACAGGGGAACAATGTAGATCTGAGCTCTTATTCCCAATAGGTTTTTTCTTTTTTGTGTTCCCTGGTACATGCTAAAAATATTTTCAATATCTTAACATCTGCATTGTTATGAAATATGGCACGTCTTTGTTTTGTTTTCAGCTGTGTCATTCTTCCATTACATTTTGTTCCATTTGCTCTCTTCAGTTGGGATGTGAAGTCATTTTCTTTTGTCAGTTTTAGGCCTAATTGCCTTGACTCCAGAACTGCACTGTGCACCACTTGGAAGAAGTTATTTCTTTTGTTCTGCCTCAAAAACAAACCCCAGGCTGTATGTTGGGGAATATGGATTCTGAAAATGTCTTCTGATTGGCAGAGAGGGGCAGAAAATAGGGTAAAAAGAAAACAGCGAAGCTTTTTTAGAGGTAGAAAAACACGAGGCTGAAGGAGGACTGGGTATACCAATGTATTTTGGATACTTCTGTGCATTAGCACATCTTCCCCCAAATGCAGCCCAATGTCCCATTGGTTTGATTCAGTTGAGGATGGGATAGATGGATGGGACAGACCAAACCCCCAAACCTCCAAGCAGCAGAGGAGGATGGCGAATGAAGGTGGGAAGCAGTTCTGATCCATGAGCAGCAGAAGCTGCAAAGCAGGCAAGAAACAGGGCCAGACTTGCTGTGAACAGAGGAGAGGGAACATCAGAGGGAACTGGAGATGAGGGCGAGAGAGCAGATGAGGGGCAGCCATGGAGATCTTGGATGCTGCTGCTTCCCTGAGCGCTGCCTGAAGCACAAAATTCCTGGGTTCTGCTTTCCCTCCTAGGCTGGGGCACTGCAAAGTGGGATAGACTCTGCTTTTGCCTCCTTGGCTTGCTTCTTCAGCAACAGCACTGGGTGCTGGTGCTCTCACCCTGCTCTCAGGTGTGCAGTTGTTGACAGGCTGACACAAAGGAAAAAAAAAAGGAATTTGCCTGGTTTGATTCATTTTTTCTCTCCCCTAAGTTTGAGGAAACTTTGCATGTATACTATGTACTTTTGGATTTTCTAAGGTGACAAAGCCAGGCTACCAGAACTGGGAAATGCTGAAATCAAGGCTGCACATGTTACTTTAATTCTGTTTTCATGGATGTTTGTGCTGTAGAAAAATCTTAATAAGCGGTAAGCATTGGAGGTATTTTGGGTTTTTTGTTTTCTGGGAGAAACACACCTATGATAAAACTATGGGATGAATCAGGCACTTCATGAGATGCTCACAGATATTTCTGAGATGAATTTTTTTGCACAAAGCTGTAACAGACATTCGCCCTGGGCAATCTTCTCTTCCCAGGGGTCCCTGCCACCTGCTTCTGTGTGCAGCTCCCCTCTTCCTCATGGGATGGCTGGAAACCCCTGGAGGGAGGATCCAGAGGAGGTGCTGGGCCCTGCACCCCTCATTTACAATTTTGAAGTAGCCAGCATCCACTAACAGTGCGTGTGCCCAGAGAACATCTCATCTCTAAAGCTCTCCTTGTCGCAGGAGTGGGAAGTGTCACTGTCCAGGCACCAGAACCAGGGAGGGGTCTCCTGGTTGAGGCACCAGGTGCTGTGAGAGGGAGCTGGGTTCTGGCATTGCTGCTGTACCACAGAGTTTCTGCCTCAGGCTGTCATTTTGTGGCCAGCTGCTCAAATGCTGGTACGTGTCTTGTTTTCTGGATTTCCAAATCAACTCCAGGAGCCACATGGTCATTCAAAGCCAGTTTTAGATGATTTGCTCTGAGGAATTCAATAAAAGGCACAACCACTATTAAGGAGTAATAGGGAGTGAGGTTTAACTATTGAATAGATTACGTGAGACTGGAAGAATCAGACAGCCTGAGGTCTGGAATGGTCTGGTGTTTGAATTTTCAATTCCAGGTCAAACATAACTTGCTGAGGTTCCCCTCCTCCCCCTCGCCAAGTTTTTATGTTCCCCAGAGTGCAGTGCACTTAAACAGAAGTGATTGGAACAAAAAAGGCAATAGATGTGTCAGTTAATCTATAGCTCTCTTCTATATTAAGTTAGTTTTAAATAGCATTAAAGGCTCAGTTTAGTGAAGCACTTAGTAAGGCATCTAACGCATATTTGAACTGAAGCCAGCATTGATAAACTTGGATTCTGTGTGATAAAATATTCTAATAGGAGCCCTGCATCCACAGTGGTTCATGTGTGTGTCCCAAACAGGGCTGTGTTCTTCCTTCTGCTCACATTCAGGGTTGCAGTTTAAAGCTGGTTTATTTGAGAGTTTGGTTCACTCTTTTCCAGTAAAAATGGGATAAAAATAATTTATTTTTTTTTTAGTGATGGATTTATAAGCAGAGGATATTCTTCAGCTTCCCAAAATACTTGCTGTCTGTCACAGACCTCACTCCTGCTTTGATTCCTTTAACACTTCTTTACTTTTCTGGTGGATATTGGATCATTTGATGTCCCTGTACAAGACCCAGTTACCCTGAGACTTCAGGAAACTTTAAGGGAAAAAACCAAATCTTCTTTAAGTAGACTAGCATTAAAACAATGCTAATTCTTAATTAATGGGGAAATATGTAAATTGTGTCTGGAAGGTCACTGTAATGAGGCCTTTACAATTAAAACTATACTATTTGCTAGTTAAAAAAACCCAAACGCAAAACCAAACAAAAGCACAAAAATATAAAGGCTAAGATTTTCACAACTTCCAGAAGGCAGACCTTTGGACAGCTATCCTCTTAAAACAAGGGACACATATTAAAAGTCTCCAAAATACATGAAGTAAGAACAAGAAAAGTAAACTTGCAAGGAATAAACACCTCTCTATGTAAGAGGCACAAGATGCACCTAAAATATTAAGCAGATTTTTGAAGTCTTGTTAAAGTCATGTCAACCTGAACCATGTGAACAGAAATTAAATTAAAAGACACATTGTTTTAACCTGGGAATTCATTGAAAAAATATTGACTTCATTTTGTATTTAACTACTGAAAAAGTTTTCAAAGTTATTTCCTGTGACTTGGGGCAAGAGCACCTTGGCAAAATGTTGTTTAAAATGTTGTAAATCCTTCATTCATTTATAGGAAGTAAGAATAGATTTTTTTTTTTAAGTACAGTTTCTTTGGCCTTGTGGATTGAGTTATAATTTCAAATTTTAAGTAATTCTCAGTGGTTCTATTTCCTTTAGGTCTCTCTGTAAATCAAATCAAGAGTTAGAAAATGCCCTTTTCTAAGTGAGGATGCTGCCTTCTAGAAAATAGCATATTTAAAATTAGAGAAAATTCAACCAAAGTGTTTACATCCAAAACAAAATAGCTGTTATGTGCAAGGAAGTGAATATTTTATTATTTTACAGTAAAATGTAATTGCATTTGTTGTTAAGAGACCAGTGAAGTGGATACATTCTGAAAACCTGTGATTGGAGAGAATGGCATTTCCCATTGTACCCTCATAAAACTAAACGAAGCAAATAATGTTTGGTTTTCATGATGCATTTGATCAGCATGTTAAAATAACATTATTTCAATTAGAATTTAATAAAACTATTACCACCTTCATTTATGGAAAAAGAAGTCGCTGCCTCTTTTATTTCTTCCTTATTGTGATTATCAGCTGAAAGATTGTCTGAAAGTTCTCCTACAAATCAAGCATAACAGCTGATAAAATACAAATTACAGTAATTTA